>CM067903.1:2871473-3585878 GCA_034621355.1 Mycalesis mineus
GAATTTTCGAGAAATTGGAATTCAAATTATTTTATTTCATGTAGACTAAGTTAATATAAAGTTATGATGTTTCAAGTCAAACGGTTGTATATAATAGTGCTTCTACGCAACACTCGAATTTAAATTCTAATTCGCTTATTTCAAATAGGCCTAGTTCTGAAACTTTCGGTACGTCATGTAATGACTAAATCGGGTTTCACGAGTTTCCATGTTCGTATTCAAAGTAGATCTATGAGATATTGAACATTTCTTATTTTCAGGAAACTCAGCTTGGCTGATGCATGAAAGCTTGAGATGGCGCCTCTTGAGAGGAAGTTTCCTCAGTCGATGACTGCCGGTTGCTAGGACCCTCAAGCCCAGGGAGTAGACACTAGAGATTTATTATCTTTACTTTACTTAAATGTTTTGTATTTTCTTTTGTAATAATAAAATGCTGCATCGTAGACTGTTCGCAGTCGTGGCTACGTATGCAGCTATCTCGGATCAGGCTCCGACCATAAACTCGACATCGCGTGTGAGCGACGAGTCACGCGACGTCCCAACTGTGCAGACTTTTAGCGATGCGATATTTATGTGCGTACTCCTTCACTACGTTCCTAAATAATTGTTGCATAGGAATTAATAAGTGCCACACAAGTTCAGTATTTAAACGTCTTTTTTTGTCCTATTAATCTAAAAGGCCTAGGCACCATTTACTGCCAATGGGCGAGAGCAGAGTCTACGACGGTGTTTAAGTGCGCCACTTTAACCATAGAGCTATTGGCGTTATTTTATTTTTGTTCTCATTAAAATAATAAACTTATTTTTTTACTGTAGGCGCAGACCTCACTCCTATAAAAGGGTTATTTGAAGTACTATGCCTGCCACGTTACTTAGAACGGTTTATGATTATACTTTTGAATTTAAAGCGACCAATATAACCTAAATGTTAATTTTTAGAAACAAGAAAATAACAATATTTCATAGATCAACCCCTTAACCTCATAATATGAAGGCACCAAGGCTAACTACAGAACTTACAAGGAAAATAAAAACGTGAACCATTTACAATCACTATAAGCCCGCAAAAGTAAAATTTAGTACCATCTGTAAGCAGCTACAGTAAGCAGTCCGTTTCCCATGGGAAAAGATTACTTCCGCAAAATAAGAAAAGTAAGCGAAACCACATAATATTACGAGTATAACCAGACAGTTCAATTTACATGTACTCATGCATAAAATAACTGCTAGGTAATTTACCTCTCAGTAAACATAAATATTCCTCAAGATGAGCTGGGGACTAAGTTTCGAGTAAATGTCACTCTGTTCAGTCGTACACTGAAGGTACGTCATCAATTATCCATTAACGACTAAATATTTCCTTAGCCCGCGCTTATCGGCGCATCTCGAGCCTTGGTGGGTACGCGTATGTAAATAAGTTAATACAGGAATAGCCTTACGTCTAAATGTTATCGACGATCTTGTGTGTTCGCCATGATTCCTGCGTGGACACTGACGTATCTCATTCAAATAACGATTCACCTCTACAATTTACGAGATATATAAACTGTAATATTTATTTGAGTAGGATTAAGGTCAAATAGTTAGTTAATTTATAATTAGCTGTACGAGTATTCTTACTGCATGGGAAATTCATAAAAAAGATTCCGTCCCCTTTGTAGGATAACAAGAAGTCGGAAAACTCGCGTAATTTAATTCGACCAATGAGACCAATGATTATGAGAGAGAAGAAGATCTGTCTGCGCCGTTTAACTTTATTGTGTTTAAAGTATACTAAATCAAATAATTATTCTTCCTTAAGAAAAGTAATTTCAAATACCTGCCTGATAAACATTTTCTTAAACATCGCATGTGGTGTACTAGGGAGAGTTGCAAGTTTTGTTGCGTTTCAATAATGTATAATTAAATAAAATCTATCCATTGCAAACGATATAAAACATAAGTGTAAAGTAGGTAGTTTAGTGTATACAATTTAATACAAAAATAATTATTCTACAGGATGAAAAGCGATTAGGTTCTTTGGAGATATTTCCACCAGTGCCACGTCGCGTGGAGAGCCTACCTTTGATGAAGCTCCGTGGGGTATTAGTTACACGCACGTTGCAGTTTGAATTTCGTCAACTTACCTGGAACAAATAAAAACACACTTTACTACGACACACTCGCTACAAATTAACAGCACAATGTTGTAACACACTCGTATACGCGGGTTTGTGTTACTACCGAACATAACATTACATACGATGATACCTAAGATGCGTTGCGCTATGTCAATGGATTTTAGCGAGGTTATGTATACACTACACAATCATTATATTCAAATAGTAGTCAAGCACCAAGTCAGATTTTCAGTGAAATAACAAAAAACATTAATTACATGACGTATTAAGTTGAGAGCAACAAACATTGACATATTAATAGTTAGTACTATGGACTTCGGGTCTAATGCAAAATTTACGTCAAAAGTGTCCCAAGATATTTTATACATACTAGGATGTATTTATGTTTTTATAAACAAAATAACATTGTAATGTATGTGTTATCGTATTGTTACACAGTCTAATTTGCAACGGTCTAATTGCATGCAATAAGTAATCAGCTTCGACTGACGGTTGCCATGGCAGCCTTTTTTTGACATGACAGCTTCTCGTGAAAATAGGACAAAATTAATTGTGTGGAGTAGGTGGCTTTAAAATTTTTTGGCATCTTTAACCTATATATTATATTTACAGCAAACTTTAATTTATATTTACATATCCGTGACCTCTATATGCTGGGATAAATCTTATACCAAATAATAATTATTGTTGTAATTATCTTGTATAGTAATTAGTTTTAATAATAATTAATTACAAACCAAATCCACAAATGTACAATATGATATGCCACTCGATATAGTTATTTACTTTGAAATTTCAATTCTCTAGTTTTCGATATTTTCCTCTTTTTAATTAAACTGAAAATATATATTTTTACTTCAATGACGTTAGGTCACTATTTTAATTAAGTGTTCCTAATTTCATGTAGATAATTCTTATAGTTATCAAAATAATATACCATTATGGTAAAAGTTATTTGATTAATATTCATGACATAAAAATAAAAGTTAACATAAAAAATAAAAAATTTTGAATTGAAAATAATTAAATTATTTTCATTCAAAAATTAAGTAATTAAATAATTGAAATGTTAAACAACAAAATAACTCTATGCAGTCGGTGTTCTAAAACATTCTATTGCTCACGGCAGATCCGAACTAAATGCGATTAATTAGATAAACATATTGCAATCCTTCTATCCTATACGCAGGTAGCTTATGGGAAAAGGACAGATAGATACTTTAGTTCATTTTGATTGGTTATATATAATAAAATAGCCTGTTTCTAAGCAAAATAATACTTTAAAATCATCAGTAAATATTTACTTACTGAAAATATGGCACACCGTCTTCTTTTCTCACCTTTCTAGGGTAGTTCTTACAAGTTTTTTATAACACATTACGGCATTATTGACGTGTATTCTGTCAGTCAGCTAATATGAGACTGAATGCGGTTAGAATTCTTTTTCGCGTTTTAGCTTTCTTTTGGTTCGGACACTTTTTAGCGCTGACCCGAAGTCCATAGTATTAATATGTCAATGGCAACAAAGCAACGCATAGTAGGACGTGACAGTTGCATGCATGGCAAAGTAAAGCTTTGTCAGGTGCTCGTATAGGTTAATGATTTTTAATCAACATAAGAATTAACGGTCATTATCATTACAACATAAAATTTGTAATAATTAATAATTCTCCTTTTAGAAAAATCATTAATTATTCTCCTTTGACACATATTTCATCGTTTGTGGACTGAACCACAGACCAATTGAATTTCAGTTCAGCACCTTAGGCATGGAAGTATTGAGGTATCTGTGATGTTGCTTACAATCAAATCCTTCGAATTCGAAATATCGAAACTGCTTGGTGGCAAAATTATACGTAATGGTAGTAGGATTTCCACCGGAGGAGTTTCATTAACTTTAACTACTAATAAACAAGTAATGTAAGCAGAGTAGATTAATTTCTTAGTTACTATTATGATATACATCGTTTGTAGTAATTATTCTTTATAACGTAGACATAAGAAAGTGATAACATTATCAGAGAGACACGCGTTTGCAACCTGCTCTACAACATCATTACTTAGTATCTGTATATAGGGTTAGCACAAAAATTACTTATAGCAAAAAAATAGTGATTTAAATTACGATTTATAATAAATTTTACTTTTGGATGTTAAAAATAATTTAATTGACAAAAGAGTCTGATAAACTATGTAAAGTGTGGTTGGTCCTTGCTGATGTTAGACGAAGAGCTTTTGCAATATACTACATATTTAAAAAATATACTATGTTCGTCCCCCAGTCTTACCCGCGTAAATTCCGTTTCCATGGCAATATCGGAATAAAAGTAAGACGTTTTAACAACATATGGTTTTTAGAGAAGTTAGCCGCAAGAGCCTTACATGCGTTGATAGAGTTAAAAAGTGTTACAAAAAGGTGTTCAGAGCCTCCATGACATGTTTTAACAATGTAAGCAGTTTGCATTCGTGTCGGCATAACTTTACATGAAAATGTTTTTAGTGGGATTTTCAACGCGCCTTACTGTATGACAATTCTATGTAAGTTTTTGACAATATTTAATGAGTGTTAATGCCGTTTATAATTACTATTAACGATGGTAACCCTATTGGTGTTAAAAAAACTTAATCAGAACTTTAATTATAATAACTGCTTTATTTATCTGTTACACGGCTCTAAAGCGGAATGTTTATGGTGGGTTTTATGTCGACGTTGATACATCGACGCCAATTAACCGCGTATCTTCACTGTTTCAGACTTTCACTTCGTTAATCAAATAATCGGACTGTTTAAAAAAATAAACTATCAATTAATAGGAACGAGAGGCGGCTGTGGATCGATGTTCAACTGTTTATTGATCATCACAACTTGTAATAGGATGCCAATAAGGTGTACTAAATTGAAGTTAGTTAGTTAGATTATACTCATGTGTACAGTGTAACTGTGTTTAGTAAATAATATACTTTATTTATTGATTACTCAAATAGGTCGCATAATTGTTTGCATTTTTATAAAGAATACTAACTGACATGTCTAGTCCTTTGCCTTCCACTAATATCTAATATGCCGACTAACGGAACCCTACAGTCTAGAACTACCTATCGGATTGAAATTACAAAATAAGATATTTTTATTCCTATTACAGATATCTACACTACACTCTCACTCGATTTAAAGTGACTATACGGACTATAGTGAGTGTAGATATGTTGTAGATATCAATTTTATGAGCAAAAAGCTTTAACTAAAATCAACAGTTCATATAGTAATTGTTAGCAAATTGCGAGAAAGTTCTGTTAATTTTGTTAAGATAAATACAAATGAAGAATCATAAAAGCAAGTTCAAAGGTAAGAAACAAAATATTAGCGATTCCATTTGAATTATTAGTAAGAGTACAACACGAATCTATCAAAAGGCACTAAGTATAATATAAGTATAGTATATACCTGTAAAAAGTTCCTATACAAAGAAGTTATTTACATACAAATATGCCCCGGTTTATCAATTTAAATGTCCGAGAGATAACAATTGTCATACGACCCAATATTTCAAACTTAGAACACATAAATAACTTCAACAGTCGGCGTTTCCGAACAGATGATCCTCGATATCGCGTCACCAACTCACCGCTCTGCACCGAAAAAAAAACAACACAAACCCACAAACACTCCCAAGAAGGCAACACATAAATATATCAAATCGAAAACAATAGGAGACATCGAGATATCGCATCACGCCGACATATTTCAAAAATGGACACAAAAAATACCTACGAATAACCAAAAAAGCAAAAAAAATATACAAAAAGCAAAAAAAAATCACGATAAAGCGAAAACGTCGAAAAAAATACGTGATGGGCATTAATTAAAACGGACCCACGACCAGGATTCCAGAAAAACAAAGAAGTTAAACAAACCTTCACAGTGGGAGCCCCCGCAATGATCATCATCTCACATTTTTAATCATCGGACATAAAAAACTTGAACGCATTTCGAATTTCGACCCTGGAACGTTTTCTTTAGAGGCCGAAATGGATTCCAGCGTTTTGGTGTGAGCTGTTAAAGAGTATTTTTTGGTTTGTTTGTCACCGTTGTTTTAATGGTATTACGTATCGAGGAAGGGTTATCTTGCGGATCCGATCTGGGCCCAGGTAGAGACCAAGATTGATTGGACACCGCTCGACGTTTTTATGGGCACGATCTCGAGTGTCGTCGACTCGGACGAAGGTTATTAAATTAGTGGAATCTATCAAACGCATACCACACCATTAACGGGTCTATTCACGAATTTGAATCGTTGCTTACCGGTGATGGATAATACGTCTGGTTGGAACAAGGCTTAGGCGCAACTCTCGTATAATTTGAGCTCCGACTAAATTCATTATTCACCAATATTTTTGTTTATTTGTTATCGGAAATAAAATGCTCGGACGACGTATTGAAGTAAGTGATTTATGAGATTTTGTATTCCTAATCGTGTTTATTTAAATCAAACAATTTTGATGCGGAATACGTTGACATGTGAGACGTAGTTTACTCTACATACTTATAACATGTAGAATGTGTAAGCGTATTCAAAGAGATAAGGCTTTAAAACAATGAAAGTGTTTTGTTTGGACTTTTTAACGTAAAAAAAAACCTAAAACTGAAGAAAGAGAGTGAGTGCCAATATCGAATGTCTACCTGAATTGAAAAATTATCGTCGATTAATTAATCAAATTCGTTTATTAAGTAAATTAGCTAGGCTTAGTTTTTAGGCACTTTTTAGGCATACATAAATATAATGACGACGAAAGACGTGCAAAGCACGCTATCTTAGCCATCTAAGCAGAAGCTACACCACTCCATGTTATAGAAGTGATACTCACACTAACAAAGCGTCGGTAACCAGAGTTACATCAATAAAAAGGATTACAGCCCATTACAATGGGGGCGATAAAAAGCCCGCTGCGCAGGCGCACGTAACAATGCCTACAATGGTTGTCAACACACCGTCAAAGCGGGGGTGACAGACGAACATACAAACGTACAAAAGGTACAAAGAACGTTTAGCGGTACTGGTGAGTAGTAATAGACATGTTACGAAGGGCTTTATTCTTTTTTTATTCAACGACCAATTGGCGCTGGCTGGGGATATCAGTTCATGTTAAGTAACGATGCAATTGTATACTTAACATAACATATAAATAAAATTAGTGTCCGTTTGTAATTTCCAAGTGTGGATTTTCGAAAATAATCAGTCGTGGCAGATGAACTTAAGGGAAGAATAGCTTTAATGTTGTTGAATATCTCCAATATGAGTCTTGTTCAGCGTTCAGGAAAAGCCGTTAAAATATTCAAAAATGTCTATCATGGGATACTCAACAAAAACGTCAGATTAAGCCAGGGTAAGTTAAGTACTAGATGAAAAGTGAACATTTCGAAAATCTGACGATTTTACTTTGCAACTTTATACCATTCCCAAACTTACACTAAAGTCGTCAGATTTTGATACGAAGTTCTCCACATAGCCTTAGACCAGGTGTAAAGGACGCTGCACAATCATTAAGCTAGGCGAGACGATTAAAATACCGACAATCTTCTGAACACAACAAAGATCATCCGATATAGAAAACTCCATTTCGGTTATACAATACTCGTACAATATTGCATTACCTTTTATGCATTTACGTTACTGTCGTAGGGCGAAATCCGGCATTGTGTAACATGTCCAGGAGCATAGACCGAGACGATAATATTTGAACGTATCTACTTTTAAAATTAGCTGGTTTCAGGCTAGTGCTAAAATCTAAAAGTCTTTGTATTAAAGTAAATTTATTAAACGACTTCAAAAAAAAAAGGAGTTTCTCAATTCGACCGTATATATATATATTTTTTTTTATGTGTGTTCGCGCATAACTTCGTCGTTTATGAACCGATTTTGATAATTCTTTTTTTGTTGGAAAGAAGATAGTCTGGTGGTGGTACCATGACAAGGAAACCAGGATCTGATGATGGGATCCTGGAGAAAACGAGGGGAACTTTCAAAAATTATAGGGACAACAAGTACACTTGTTAATTTTTCCGGTAAGTATTTAAAAGCACTACAATTTGGTTAAGGTCTGGAGTCGATCTGATGATGGAGCCGATCTATATATAAGAGAACTCCGTCACTTTTTATAGTAGCTACCTTGTGTTTGGGCTCGGTTAATTTGTCTCAATGAGAACTTTACATTTAGATGGGCTATGACTGTCATCAAGGGTCTGGTGATGAAGACGAAGTACAGTTAAGGGAGCTCCGTTACGTTTTACAGTAGCTACCTTGTGTTTGGGCTCGATTAATTTGTCTCAATGAGAACTTTACATTTAGATGGGCTGTGACTGTCATTGAGGGTCTGGTGATGAAGACGAGGGACAGCTGAGGGAGCTCTTTAACGGTTTACAGTAGCTACCTTGTGTTTGGGCTCGATTAATTTATCTCAATGAGAACTTTATATTTAGATCGGCTATGACTGTCATTGAGGGTCTGGCGATGAAGAAGAAGGACAGTTGCGGGAGTTCTTTAACGGTTTACAGTAGCTACTTTGTGATTGGGCTGGATTAATATGTCTCAATGAGAAGTTTGAAAGGTTATAGTTTCCAGTTAGTTTAATGTTTACTATGTCATGATCTAATGATGAGATCTACGAAAACTCGAGGAAACTCTTCAAACTTTATATGCACTTTTGCAGGGACGTCGGAATGTTATAAGTAGCTAGTGAATATTGGTACTTATGGTTTAGTTCAATTAGGTTCTTTCGTATGTTCGTTGTTGTAAATCACTAAAAAGTATGAAATAAAAAATTTTTAACAAAAAATAAAAACGCCTTCAAAACGCACTAAAAAGTAAAGTTTACTTTTTAGTGCGCTTTGAAGGCGTTTTTATTTTTTGTTAAAAATTTTTAAATGCATGTTCATATTACTCTTAGTACTTATTATAAATACAAATTTGATTATTGATACTTGATTATTATTTATAAATAATTATAATATTTTAGGTATTGTCAGAAGTACATTACCATAAGCCTTGCTTCAAAGTTACGGTACTGATAGATCGAATCGATCGATAAATAGTGAAGCCGAGCAGTTAGGGTTTTAATACTTTTCAAAGTTTTCCAAAAAATCCTGATCCATACACTGGGGGTAACACGCACTCAATCCTAAATATAAAGGGTCCAAAAACGGCGCTCGCTCCGCGAACAATAGTCAATAGACATTAAAGACGGGATTGGATTCAAAGGGCCCTCCAGCGCCTTTGTTTCTGCACGCCTTTTATACAATTCCAAATATTGAGGTAACTGGATGAGAAAGGGTGTGGTCAAAGTGAACGTGGATCCATATTTGTTAAATATTTTATGGTTTAGTAGAAAAACCAAAGTAACCGACAGAGCCCAACGTGTCGCAATGCGCGGAACACTTTTTTTGAAAAGTCAATAGACGTTGGGTCCCGAGATGCTGGCATGCTGACCCTGCACCGGAAAGCGTGGACCAACGATTACATGTAGGTTATAGAAAGTCTGCATCTAGGCGGATCAAACCCGCGTTATTTGGTCCTTACAGGATGATGAAGTTAACGGCAAATGCAGATGGCACATCTAAAGGAAAGATGGTTAAATAGAAAATAATCGCCAAACTATATGCATCATAGGCAAATTTAAGGGCACAAGATGCAAACTGTATGGTGCTCGCCAATCTAAAATATTGTAAAGATTAGAACACAGCGAAGTAAATTGGCGGCTGAAATAAGCATGGTGATGGTATTCCCCGGGACGAGTTCCATCATAAAAAGTTCCATTACCTACCATCACCTACCTACTTCCTCCAAAATTGTGAATCTAAACGTTTAAATATACTTGATTTATTTTACGTAATTAACTCTTATTTCAGAGTTATATGTTTTTAGGTTATGTATACAACCCTAGTCACCTAGGCAAACATAAAATGTGAAATCTTTCCTTAATTTATGTTATTGTATATCTGTAAGCTGTATATAAGAATGTTTTAAAGAAAAATAACCAAAGATTCAAATTGTTATCTCTCCGCTACGTATAGAGCCCGACCTGTTCGCTCGGAGCTCTTTGTGGTGGTTTCTAAGGCGTCTGTTGGTGGAAGGTAATGGGTATTTTTTTGGGCACAAGACAAAAAGGTGGTCCTCCTCAACCTCAACACGCGCGACTCACATCTAATTGAATCGAAGAAGTTAACCAAAAAGGTTCCACATTTTACCATTATGGTGATCAATATTAATGACATAAAAAATAAAAGTTTAATAATTAAAATTATTTTCAATTAAAAAATGAGGGAATTAAAAAAATCCAATATTAAACAACAAAATAACTCTATGCAGTCGTTCTAAGACATTATTTTCGTGTATTCTCTCAGTAAGCTAATATGAGACTGAATGTTTTAGCTTTTTTTTGGTTCGGACACATTTTAGCGCTGACCCGAAGTCCATAGTATTAATATGTCAATGTATTTGAAGGTTTGAGTATTTCAAAAAGTAATCATTGGTTTTAAAGGAATCATTAAAATAAGTAATTTCAACCTACTTGATTTAGATAGGTCGTCGTACGTATTACCTGTACCTACATCCGCATAACAGCTTGTTTTCTAAATATACTTTGATGTTTTGTCCTTTCTGTTACTGATATAATAACATTTAAATATCAATAATTTCTACACATATGAATAAAAACAAAGTGTAAAAAAATATTACCAGCCAGCAAAATAACTTCTTACCTATTATCGGCTCTTTTGAACAAGTTTTTATTTGTTGCTCATTGCATAATAAGTTAATGTCAATAATCCTAATACGTTCCTTTTTAGCCGACGAAAAAATAGAGGATGTTCTCAATTCGATACGTATACATTTTTTTATGTATGACACCGCACAACTTTTTATAGAGTCTGATTTTGATAATTAATTTTTGTTCGAAATGGTATACTTCCATAATAGTCCCATAGTTATCATGTTAAAGATCTGATGTTGAGATCCTGGAGAAATTGAGGGCAACTTTCAAAAACTGTAGGGACAATTAGTGCGTTTATTAATTTTTCCATCAAGTATTTTAAAGCACTACAATTTAATGAAGGTCTGGAGTCGATCTGGTGATGAAATACAGACGAGGGAAGGGATAAGAACTTTACATTTAGAGGCGCTGACTGTCATTAGGGTGTCTGGTGATGAAGACAAAGGACACTTAAGGAAACACTTTAAAAGTTTACAGTGGCTGCTTTGCTGTCGGAGACAGCTGGAGCGATTTGAGAAATTCTGTTTTTGTTTGAAAGTCTGTTTCACCAAGTTGCAATCTGATGATGAAATCCTAGGAAAGTCGAGGAAACGTGATTCTTTTTTAAATAACTTGCGTTGCACTCCAATATTATCACGCAATAGAACTCTTCAAAAGTTAAAGGCACACTTGCAGCGATTTCGGTATTTTTTAAGTGGCTTTTTTTTGGTACTCATTGTTTACTTCGAGTTTTATGTATATAAATGTAAATCGACGGATGACATAGACTTTAAAGATAAGTAAATTAAAATTACTAAATGTAGCAATTATTGTTTAATTTTTTCGGTTCTATTTTTTAATACAATTTATTTTTATATATTAGTAGGAAGCGGTCTTTTCTCCACAATCATGGCATTTAATAAATCATCTGAATCACTAACGGTAGTATCAAGGGCTAATGTGTTTTGCACTATGTATGGATACATTGAAGTAGATTTAGGAGTATATATCGTAAAATAGAGACTACACCATAAGGCACTGTCCCGGCGGGCAGCGCGCAGGTACGGCGCCGACGGCATTACATCGGGTCTAGTGCGCGCGTGCGCTTCGTTGCTTTGCATGATCCCTTGCATACCGACAGCGGTGTAGTGCAAGTTATAAGCGCATGCCTTTGATCCGCGCGGGAAACAAAACCTCGGACTTACTATGCAAAGTAGAACCTTTGAGTGTCACACAAATCGAATGAAATAAACATAGGTATTTGAATCGTCTATCCATTTATAAGTACTTACGAAATGTCAAGTTCATCCATTTATAGTGGTTTTATCAAGCGGATGCAGATCAAAGCGCTGCATGTCTTCGCTTGTGTAAAGCCTAAAACAGTATGATGCTAAAACGCAAAATGTTCATAAAGTCTAGTTCATCATTATCATACTATTTAAATAGAGCCAGCTCTGATGCACCACGCTGCACGAAAGTAATACTGTAAAGGCTTAAGACATTTTCTGAGTAACGTTTGTGTAACACTATAAGCTTTTGACCTCCGGGCTATGGTTTTAATTTTTTTTATTTATTGAAAAAGTTTCAGGAAAATAAAAAAGTTCAATGTATTAAATATAGCCCGACCTCACAATTGTAAGCCACATAGGCTTTCTACCGGATCCTATCTCTCGATATAAGTCACCAGTAGTCTCCACAAAGAGATCCGCTTTAATCGTGCAACTCAGCACCGATCAGCTGATATCTTGATCACACTCTTTGTGTACGCCGACCTTTGTCTCCGCTCTTATCACGGTCCCCATCAGGCGAACTCACTTCCAGCCAAATGAGCAACATCATATTCGAAGGGTTCCTTTCCGAGCGATTGGGTTTCATCAAACCGTCAGTGTTGGGTTACGGGCACGGTGCTAGAGTTACATAGCCTAGTTATTGGGTTAAAGCAAATTTGTGAAAGCATTAGTGATAGCAGAATTCCTGCTTATTGAATTTCGTATGTGGATGATGTAATATGTAATAGGTTTGATATAGTTAGTTATTATATTTTTATTTTCAAAAGCACTTTTGAAAAATTTTCGCCTATAAAAAGCAATGTAGTAGGTATAGAAGGCAAGCACTTGTTATACCTACTGGTAGAGATAGTCTAGGTACAAATGGTGCCATATGCCAGTCTTTCATCAGTAACCATTTATTTAGACAAGAATGAGGAGTAATTTGAAGTTCATGTACAACGGTTGCAAAACGGATGTAACAGACTGCTGAAGTGCGGGTTAAAGTTCCCATAATGTTCGTACGATGTGTTTTTTTCAAGAATCGATATAATGAACATATCAATACAGTTCCTTTAAATGTTTTACCTTCTCTTGCCATGAAGACACCATCAAATTAAATGTACTCTCCGAAGTGTAAAGTTCCAAAATGATGGTTCCTTTAAATGTTTAAATCTTAAAGACATTAAATTATGCTCGAGTAACAACTGGTTGTTACATAATTTAATGCTCAATATAACATAATTATCCTAAACCATACCATAGGATACGATCCTGGGATATCACGATTCGTTGCTATAAAGATTAACCACTGAATATCGAGTCGGTTATATGTGGTTATAGGTAAATGCTACGCTCCAGCTGCAAGACGTCCGTGCCGGGCCATTGAATAAAAATTGAATATTCATATCAGCATGCTTGAAGTAAACACAGAATAACATTTCTATTCTATAAACAGAGTAATTGTAGGCGGTGCAATAATCGCGCGGCGGTCCGTTCGCCGTAGGTAGCGGTTGGGTCGGTTAAAACAAACACAGGCCGCATAAATTGCAGTGAGGCTGCAAACTGTGACCGGTGGACGTAAACCATGCGTTTCATTATGTGGCAGCGCGGCGGGTATGCTCAAATTGATATTTAAATGCATTTAAGGATCCTTGAGGTGTTTGCTCACAGCCCGTGGTAGAATGAACTGCACACACATTTGTATGTAATAGAATCGCAATTCGCTCATTAATCTGTCTATGTTCGGCAAAAATATATATTTTATTTTTATTTAGCTATAAAAATATCGTAAAATTGTCAACATTTTTGTAAAAACAAAAATCTCGACTGCTTAGAAGTAATTGACTGAAAAGAGAAAAACAAGGATCACTATATCTAAATTATATTCTAAATAATTTATGGTGTTACAAGCAGGGAACAAAAATAGCTGTGGTATATCTACGAGTATCTTTGCCCGCAGGCAGCAAAGTATTGTTTGTCCCCGCCTCAACATGCTCAGCAGCAAAGTCATAAAAAAATTATTAAAGTTAACCGACTAAGTTCTTTGTGGTACCTTTATAGCTTCAGTACTTTCCAACTGAAAATAAATATTACAAGAAGTAGTTTTTGACAACCCATTTTTGCTTGGTTTGTTTATTAATCTTCAGATAGCACCAGCAAGCTCGCACGGCCATGCACCGTGAGACATCAACATTACGTAAAAGCAATAGACTTCATTGAAACAATATTGGCCGTGCAATTTTGTTATCTTATCTTATATCTTATAATATCTGATCTACTCATCTAAATTACTATTTATATGCCATAATATACTGCAACTGTACATTGAAATTACTTTGAAAACCGTTAAAAATAAATATCTTCGATAAATTCTATATGTATACCACTTTGGGATATTTTTAAATTTTGTTGTCTCTTGGAATAACATAGAGTCGATGTTACAAATGAAAGAAACAGGTTTTATAGATAATCATAACCCACCTTTTAACCAAGAACACAAATGTATAAAACCGATGAAATTTTCAACAATAAAAAACTATTTTTATTTATTTTCAATTGCTTAGTTTAGATAAACTAAACTGCAATGCAGTCACATAAATTTTTTTAACAAAAAATAGAACCGACTCAAAATGCACAGCATATCTATGAAGTCGGTGCCAGTCAAGTTTAAGGAACATTTATTTTACGTAGTAAAGCAGTTTGTGGGTTCTAGGTAACGTTCTTGAAAGTAGAAACCTTGGCTGGCACCGACTCCTAGATATGCTTAAGTAAATTAAAGCAACTAAATGATCTATTTTTTGTTAAAAAATTTTGTTTCTTACTTTTTAGTGATTTATCGCCACGAAGCGTACTCGTACTATACTGTCATACTATATTATATGGCAATAGTAGCCAAAAAGCTACCGATACCGAGTCAAAAACAGAAATCGCTGTAAGCGTGCCTCCAAAATTTGAAGAGTTCCTTCAATTTCCCCAGGATATCATCAGCAGATCCTAACATGAGGACAATGGGACCACCTTGGATGTATGCCCTTTCTAATAAAAAAAGAATTATCAAAATCGGACAACACTGTAAAAAGTTATGCGTGGTCATACATAAAAAAAAAAAAAAACAAATATACGTGTCGAATTGAGAACCTCCTCCGTTTTTTTTCGTCGGTTAATAAAGTAGCGCGTTAACTTTGAAGGAATACTACTTTGGCCCATATCTTGATTGATATCTTCGCGCTTTTACGCTAAAACAAATCGCTTCCCAGTAAGTTTATTTATATTGTCATTCAATTCCACAAAGACTCAGCTTACCGCTTGACTTGTACTCACTGAATGTTGAGAAAAAATGCAGTCTAAGATGGTAGCCTAAAATAGTATATACATGATTTTTATAATTTAATGATTACCTTGGTGTTTTAAACATTGTTTCTTCATATTAAGGTTCGCGCGGTTTGGTTGAGACTAAAAAAATAACTAGTAAGTAAATAGGAATTCTTATAATAATCTCAAGGTAAACATATAACATAATTTAGGCATCGTTTTTAATTACCGGCCGAATGCGATATAAGTTTCGCTGGAAGGCATAAATATTTCTATGCGGATTAATTAAATCCTTTCCTCTATAAAGTAGCCGGGAGTAATTTTCTGGTAGGAGCCCCCCTGCGGTGATTTTATGCGCTGGTATTGAACCCGTGGGCAGCACGGGAAGGTTTTTGCTTGTTTATGAGTCAATTATCCTAGGCGACGCATACCTACTCGCACATAGCATCTAGGTACCTCCACACGTAAAGTGTACGGTGTATATGAATAGTAAGAATGATGATTTGTAATAGTGTGTAAGTTATCATTTGAAACTTCTAAAGAAATGTAATATAAAAAATTATATAAAAAGAAAATAAATAATATAAAAAATAATCCATCCACATTGTTATATTTATTATTATATTAAGTGTTATTATAACCAATACGATACACGTTTATATTGTAAAGATTATTATTCAATAAAAAAAAAACCTTAATGTTCAGAGATATTTATTTTGGATAACATGATTCTCTATCGAGATTTTGCTAAATAATAAATTTATAAATGCTTGTCAAAAAACCATATTTTATAGTAAATGATGACGACCAAACAGATTGTCAATCTGATGGTAAGTGAAAAACCTTCGCCATAGCAATATATCGCAGAGTTTACCAAAAAGGCGTAGATGTTCAACCTCATATGCCTCTAATTACCTACACCATAACCTGTACCGTTTAGATCTCAACGCTTGGCAGCAACAGTAAGCAACGTGGCAAAACTTTTTTGAAGGTGTTGTTTTACTTATCTTCCTGCTCGCACTACTATTATTGTTGTTGTTGTAACACGAGGACTAATTCTTCTAATCGATTGACTCTTTCTACTCTATACACCAGGCGCCACGCCTATCGCGGACGTGCTCGAGTAATTAATCGGCGTCTCTTTCACACGTTTGCAGTTCTAATGATATCATTTTTAAATATATAATATTGGTACTAAAAATAAGTAATATTTTAGTAAAGTAATTTTAACTATTTAGATATTTAAGCCAATCATGAGAAATGTATTTATGCACCTGTTTATTCATCTTTTCTGCCTGCAGTTTAAAAAAGTAACTGCAACAATAGGTAAACATGCACAGGTTAAATTCTGAATGGGTTGGTAAAAATCTAGCACTTAAAATTATGCAGATTGCTGCGATAGACGGATTTTGATGTCAATAAAATTTTCAGCAGTTATTTAATGTCATTAATTTTTCTCAGTGGAGACGGTGTTTGTTGGGAACTTCAATATGTAGTTCTTCTATTTACTGTAGAATATTAGGTGAGTATTGACATATACAGGTGCCGCCTGACATCCAATCAATTTATACGAAACCCTTCGTTTTGACTTTTATAAACACCACAGTTAAGATTGTAATACCAAATGGTAAGAAAATACTGATTACGAAATCGTCATCAGTAACTATTTTGTTTCACGTTGTACGATGCACAAGTCATCTTGGAGTGAATATAAGCATAGTCTAGACAAACAATATAAGCACTTTAATCTAGGCCACATCATCGCTCCTTACGAATTGCTTGATTGTAAATCAAACGCAAACAGGCAAGTAGGTAATCCAAAGAATATGAACGGCAAATATTTTGATTAAACTTGGATTAACAACGTTATTTTGCTATAAAAAGCGTCTGTGCGAGTAACTATCAGGTAGTAGCGGATACAGACAGGCGTCACTTAGTTATAGTATGCCATGATTAATAATTGATTAAAAAAGCAAATTTATTAAACTTTTTTTTGAAAAACCGACAAATCCAAGCGTTACTTAGATTCGACAGAACATTTTCTACGTACGCTACACTCTGTAACCTCAGACTCACTGACTGTCTGACTGTCTGTCTGACTATCTTTGCCGACTTATTTGTCGGCTTTTGGCGGAAAATAGCAAAATAAATAAATTATAAACCAACTATCAGGTTTTAGTCAACCCTGTAAACGATAAGCTATTGAGCCTTAGTACCTACTAAGTATTCTCAGTCAACAAATCACAGTATGGAATGAGTTGCAGCTGTCTAAAGCGCTGTCGTCGCATCGTTTACAGCTCAGTCGGTGACAGCTGCGGGCGCTAAATCATTACACCGGAGCAAATCCGCGGATTAACGGTGGCTTATAGCGACACTTGCGGTTGAGACATAAAAACATCGTGACAGCTCTTAAGACGCTGTAACTATTGACTAAGTGGTCCGTGGTGGTAAGGAAAGTAATGATTTTTTAAATCGCGATTGGGTATCGAAAATACATTTGTAGGCTTAGAACAGATGGAAATTTTTTAGCTCTACAATATATAAATTCAAATCTGTTTTTTTTCAACGACTACAAGTTGGCCCTTGACTGCTATCACACCTGATGTTAAGTGATGGTACAATCTAAGATGGAAGCTTGATAACTTGTGAGGAGTAGGATGAAATTCACACCCCTTCAGTTTCTACACGACATCGTACCGGAACGCTAAGTTGCTTGGCAGTACGTATTTGTCGGTAGTGTGGTAACTAGCCAAGGCGAAAGCCTCTCACCAGCCAGACCAAAAAAAATTAAGAAAACCCTCAATCTGCCCCGCCGGGAATCGAACCCAGGACCTCCATCTTATAAATCCATCGCGCATACCACTGCGCCACGGAGGTCATCAAAGTACATAAATATAAGTAAGCTTAATTTACAAGAACTAGTTAGACTAGTTTTGTAGTAAGTCTACCACCAAGTTCGAAAGGTAGGTTTCCAAACAGTATCGCATGGGGCATGAAGACGTATAAAGAGATGAATAGCACAGAAAGTTCTGCGCATAAAAAAGATATAACACATAAAAAAGCGGATACCGAAATAACAATATTGACGTTCTTCGGTCAAACAACCGCAAAACAAAACAGAAGTTCAATAATCTATCATTAATTAAGGGTAAGGATCTAATAATCGAAATAATCAATAATTAATTAAGGACTGCCTCGTTACTCTATTGGTAAGTCTATCTGGCTTCGATCACGAAGTTCTGGGTTCGAATCCTGGGTCGGGTCACGGAATAATTCTGAGTTTTTCATTTTTCTATGAAATTCTCAGTACATTCCAAGCCCGGAGTTGGGAAGTTGGTGGTGTTACACCCCCGTGCCTCGGAGAGATTAAGCCGTCGGTCCAGGTCACTATCATCAACATCTGGTAGTAATCGTTAATACATGAAACTTTGTCAACCTAAGCCCGCCAACCCGCATTGGAGTTGCGTGCTGGGTCTACGCTCTATATCCCCACTCCTATAAGGAGGGAGTCCTGGCCCTGTAGTGGGCCGTTAATAGGCTGATAGTGACGATAATGATGAAGGATCTAATTTAATCAGTAAGAAGCAAGCTCCCAGTGCAGAAAAGGATTTTTTAAGTAAAACAATAAGTACTATGTACATACATTCCCACAACAACAAAAGCGAAGTAACTTTTATATCGATAAGCAAACATTCCATCAGGATTACAATTGAATCATCACACACATAAGGACACTAACACGATAAACAAAACGGAGGGCCGCAAATGAAAACTAATGTCGGTGCAATAGAAGGGAGGAAAGGAATGAGAAAGGGAGGGGGAGGCAGAGGCTATGAGCCGGAAATAATTCCGAATGTAATCGAATTGGATACACCCTCCGCGATTATACACATGTCGCATCTTAGATGCATGGAGAAAAGCAATCATGTCTGCTGATTAGTCTTTTATACTAATGTGATTAAACAATCAGACGCCCTGCGTGGAAGACCACGTCAGGGGACAACTTAGGAGTTATATTTCCATTTTCGAAGTGAAGCAAATTCACTCTACATGAAGACGTGCGTAAAACGCCCGCGTGTCGCGCGTGTTAAACGAGCGGTTGATCAAAACGCAAAGTTGAGTGTGCTGATGTAGTCCAACCAGCTTGTCCACAATCCTCCTGGAGGTCGACCAAAACTGCGTTTATCAGTTCAAAGTCGCCACACCAGCACCTTTGTATCCCAAAGTCCATCAGCTTGGATCACACACACACACACACACATACACACACACATGCGCGGCTAGCACTAAATAGGTATTAAGTTTAAATTAGGCCACACTGCGAGTAAGTTCCTGTCTGCCTAGAGCACGAGGTGCAAGAGGGGGCATGGCAGAGGGGTCACAAATCATCGCAGCAAGCAGCACGGGATGCTGCGTCGTGTCAGAGTATAATCAGTTTAAGAGCGCTGTAATCTCGTTACGACCCCCCGGCTCATTAGCCGCTCTAATGTAATTCCGATTTCATTACCGACGACCCCTTGTCTGCTCTGTGCTCTGTGCTCTGTTTACTGTTTTTCCGTTATGAAATTAGTTAACTTAAAGTTTGGTCTCTTAGGAGAGCCTACTTGAGATAACAATCTTTATTTTATCAATAATAATATTTACGATAAATCACGAGTATTGTTCACAATAATAATGAAAATGTAGTGTAAATTTTACTTGAAAATTTCGGACTGTCATTTATTTTATTTTTTATAACCAAATTATAATAAAAGAACCAGTAGGTGATTCATATTATACCTACCTATAAGTCATATTTTGTTAAAGAAATTTTAATAAAGCTAGGAATCAAACCCACGATATCTGATGAAAATCAACGCATTATCAGCTACATAAGAGCCTCCGTAGCTAAAGGGATAGAGACGCGTTTATTAGCTAGTAATTAATAAATTTTCCAATAGTCTCTACGCTGGTCAAACACATTAATTGCAACTCATTAAGTATTTAAAGAGCTTCGATAAATAGTCGGCGAGTTTAAAGCTGAAAGAATGTTCGAGATATACTCGTAAGTTGGCCGGCGAAGGGACCAGCAACGCTGTGCACTTTATTGATTGATAAATCAGAAACGTTCGCGACTTTTTGCGCGCGCTCTGGCGGTAGAATATAAAACAAAGGCAGACGCTATTGTTGCATTTTGATTTATTTCTTTATGTTAATGTAAAACGGAGATTGCACTCTTACTCGCCTTTTCATTATTGAAATCTCTTTACAGACAGTTTTGAAATATTTTTTACCTGTAGCTTATGTAGGTAGAGTAAAAAGTGTTCCACTTTCCATACTTTAATCATTATTATATTAAATGTATCTTCATTTAATCTAACACGTGTATTATTAACACTCAAGTGAGGTTAACAATGTTTTCATTATTAAATTACAAGGTAAATCAACTTGTAAATAATCCTTCATTCATTACCTTCAGGAAAGATCTCTCCAAAACTAATAAGAACTATAGAAAACTAATAAGAATCATCATAGCACAAAACAAATTAATTGGATAAACAAAAATGTAAGTCGTAATATTTTCTTTATTTTTATAGTAATACGATAGCGCAGTTTCTTTAAATTTTATTAAATTTTTGGGTTATATCTGTATAAATAAATAAAATTTAGGCATTTAGGTTTAGGTTTATTATTTCAAATTAATAGCTTTCAATAAATGAAAGTATATACGTGACTTATATACAAAAATCTTCTTTTTTGGTTCCTATCTGTCTGTATGTTTGTTTTAATAAATCTCTAATAATTAATAAAACTATTCTTGTCAATGAAAGCCTAATTCACGAGGAGTAACATAGGCTAATTTTTATCCTGATGGAAATAGGATTTCCGCTAGTGAAACCAGGTAAAGGCTGGTGAGCCTATTAACGTTCCTGGCTGAGTAAATATCCTATATGTAATCAATCGGCAAAACAATCCAGTTTATACAAGTACATTGAAATTCGTAACTACCAACAACTAGACAACAAATACCAACAGAGCAGCTCGTCCCTACAAGTAGCAGTGTAATTATGAATAATTTCACGATACTACGAAGATTTATTGCGTCTCCATCATGTACCGAGCGCGGCATGTTCCAGCTATCCGTACCACTGCGAGGTACGAGTACGTACGACGAAATTGATTTATCGAAACCGTTGCGCGAGCGCACAGCAACCGCTTACTATAAATTATTATCAATATAATGATCGCCGCCATGATTTATCGTTACAATATATAAATCGATGAGCAACCTCATGAAATGTAATCCTAAACATCTTCTCTGAATGCATGAGCTAGACGCTCGTACCCAAAACATTTTATATTTGTCCGTCGATAGCTTGTTAATAGGTTGGTGTAAGTTTTTTCAAGTTACAAACTAAGGTTTTTCCCTTTCACAGGAAATTGAATCTTTAACTGCTAATTCAACTCTCCAAAAACGCACTTCATAGGTAGGTCAATCAAAAATGTTCTTTCTACTTCCATTTTGATATTATTAATCAAGGTGAAAATAACCGACCAATGTTTAAGATACGAGAATAAATAGAAATTGATCAATATCACTATCGTAAACAGATGTAGGTACCTTCGCAACGATGGTCATATTAGTTTAGATGGTTCAGAAAATACTTTACAATAAAACTGACAAAAAATTAATGCTTATCCATTTACAGACAAAATTGGATCGATTGGAAAAATATTTAGCAGTATCTACGTTATCTTTACGCAAAGTCAAGACAAACTAAACAACTTTCCTATTAAGGGAAGTCGTAGATGAAATTCGGCGCCTGCGCAGCGTGTTAGGAACGTAAAATTTACTGTTCACGAAAACCCGTACGCCAGTTAAGGAAGTAAACCGAGCGATCTTAACCGACCTTACGTCCTTAACCGGCGTACGGGTTGTCGTAAACAGTAAATTTGTAGTTAGCTTATGTTAACCGTTGGTTATGATAACCGAAATCTTGGTGCACACAGGCCTAAGTGTACGGCGCAGCGCAATATCGACACCTAGATAGAGATATCGTTGGTGCGGTCTTTCTGATTGCGAATGTGGCATCAGTCGATAATACGCAAGTACCTAATCAGAAGTTTATAATTAAATCGCATTTTTCACTTAGCTTAAAAAGAATTATCCACACAAAACCATTATAGCCTTAATTTAAAGTTTCCAACTTTAAATTATCACCATCAAGTACCTAATGGATAATAATATAGAAATTAATAATGTTTAAAAAATTTGTGAACTATTTAAAATAATATGTTACGGATGTAAATAATAAAATTTTATAGATTTGAATTTCGAATTTTGATAAGTGCATCAAGTAAAAAACCTGTTACAAAAATTCGACTACAAGATTTTGAAAAATAAAAAATAATAATGAGCATTTGGGTTTCCGAAAATCGTTCCCAAAGTCAACCAAATGCTGTGGCAGAAGAGGCTCGTTAAATAAATCGTGCACCTCGAGATACTTATCTGATGCTCGCCCATAGGACGCGGCAAAAATGCAATGTTTTAATTCTCGAGTCTTTAGAAAACAGAGATGACTCATAGAGATAACATGTTATAAAACTTGACGACATCTAAGGTATCGTCGAAACATAGAAATATTCTATCAAAATAGAAATGGCGTTTTAGACTAAAGGAAAACGAAAGTAGACGGATACCGGGCCTGGACTGAGTCGTGGGTACATAAGTTTCATCAGTTAACGACGTCCAGGGTTTAGTCGATTACGCTAATTCTAGAAAATATTCACAAATTCAAATACAGATGCCCCATACGTCTATCATATATATCAGATACCACCACATATATACCAGCATACATATTCTGGTATATATGCAGTGGCATCTGAATCCTACTAATATTTTACACAACTGGGAATATTATACACGTTTGTACAATTTAGAGTATATTTTTTACATAATTTATTAAGCTTAAGCATAAGATAGTAAAAGATACTTTAATCCCAAATTATCAGTTAGTGTGTTCACGCTTTTTTCTAAAACTACTAACATGCTTTTCATACGTTTATTATATTGATAGTTTAAGTAGAAAAACTAAGCTAAATTAGACAAACTTTTTTCTACTATTCCTTGGTAATTAAAAACACGTTTTGATTGTATAAACGGAATGTTCTTCGTAAATTCTAATGAGGACATTTTTTATTTGAATCGAGTTTGTGTTCTTTTATCTTAAATCTTGTTTAACTATAATTGTTTTCTTTTTTAACATTTTTTCGTCGTGAAGCTATGCGGTCGTAATTCGACCGAAGCCGGGATGCCAGGGATTCCCGGCTTAATCGTTAAATGAAGCAACTGAGGTGTTTTTATATCGACATTTCTTGTAATTTAAATTATTGTTAAGGCAATAAAATTTTCAGCTGCTCTCGTTTTTGTGGTTGAGTAAGGTCAAATAAAAAGAGAATTAAAACTGCCACTCTTAGAGCAATCTCTAAGCCAAGTAGATGCAGATACTCGTATCTACTACAACTAAGCACGAGGCTAACGAGGCAGACGCAGTTCGCAATGCAATAAAAAACAATTTGTCAAGAACCACAAAAGTACGCTGCTTTAGTTTACTTTTCAAACTTTTATCAAACAGTTGGGTCCTAATTTAATTATGATGTTTGTTGATCATAAATAAATTAAATTAAATTAGGTAGGTAATGTTGATATTTACAAATAAAACTACTCAACAATCAATTTCAAATGCGCATTATTTTAGTATGATTATTCCACTTGAAAATTAAATTATTTTCCTATTATCACTACAGCAGGAAATGTCAAAAAAATTAGTCCCTAACGATCAAATTTTGCTTGCTTAAAAACGGCAGTGTTTTAGAGTGAAAATATTCTTTTTGTACATACATGATAGGCAGAGGATTCAATGATAGGCTATTTATATAATATTTGTATCATAAACATCCTGACATTCGCATGGGAACATAAACAACGCGGGTGAAATGTTGGGCGTCCCGCTAGCATTTTATAAATGAAATCAAAATCAGCTAAGTCAATTTTGAAAACTATTAGTATGACCGAAACCTTGGACTTCAGAATAAATTTAAAGGTATTTTTCAAACCGTTTCACAACATGCCAAAGAAATAAACAAAACTTACATTATGCATATAGCCTTTTATAGCAGTCGGCTAAAAAAGAAGAAGGAAGGAAGGATCTTATGCCCGAAAATATGCAAATCTTTAAGCATAATTCAAGTCTTACACGAATTATTTTGACAGATTTCTATTGCAAACTTTCAAAGAAAATCGGCTCGAGACATAATAAAATTTGATTAACGTTTGAGTATTCGGGCAATAGTCCCATAGAAATTCAATATGTAAACAAAGTTGCGGGCATTAGATCGTTCAAGAATAGGTAATGTTAATAACTCAATATCTCCCGACTAAAACAATCTATTTACTGATGTTAGTTACAGTTAAATGTCGGTAGATACGTCTGTAGCGTGCACTCATCCATCACGCACTAAGAGGGGCTGTCTGATTAATATTAATACCGCTAATACGAGATATTACTACTTCACTGTGTAATAGAAAGCATATTACCCTCTCTTTGTAGTCAAGAGGAATACCTATTAGAATATATTTAGTAGTAGCAGAAGTCTTTATATTAGAACTCGTTTGAAAAAATAATAGTCATGTTTTCTAATAACAATAGTGCCATTCAAAATTTGCAGAGTCTGTAAAATCATTCATACGGTTCAACAGCAACGAGGATGTATGCTTCAGGCACAGGTGCGCAAGGTAATATTGTCACCCGTCATTGTGGCAAATCAAATTGAAGCACGCATACCAGGCCTCACGTTGTGCCTAATTTTCATTGGCACTGGTTAGCCATCATCATATTTGGATCATGAGATCCTCATATAGTGTTAGTCTTGGTCAGGCTATGAAATATTGAGTTTTTTACGGAGTTACGTTGCTGGTGGCGTTCCACTCTCGTGACGCGGATAGCACTAAGAAACTTGAACATTGGCTCCTTAGCCCGCCAACCCACACTCAAGAAAACATGAGTCAAGCTTCAAATTCCTTGACCCACATATAGAGGACGGCTATTAGATTATTACGTATAGAGACGGTTCGTGTACCTATGAAAAGAAGCCAGCTATAGCGGCTAAGGGTGATTGGTGCTGGATTGATTGCCACAGACCTCAGACGTGTAAGCATCACTATACCACATGATACAAGGACAATAAGGAGAGAGGCTGGGTTTAACAGTGAGCCCATACATATAGCCATATACATACAGGCCGATGGTGATTGGTGATGGATTGACTGCCATACCCTTCAGACGTTAAACATCACATTAAAACGCGTCGTCAGTATACTCGCAAGGACCGCAGCAACAAAAACGCAGACGGCTTGACGCGCTCGCCGCGGGCCCAATCACCGAAACACATGTCGTTCATGTATTAAACATGTATGTTGCGCAAAAACTTGTGCTGCGTTTACATGCTGGCGAGCAACACCACATTCAACAAGCACAAACACGAGCAAACGCGTGAAAATAACTGTTTGTTGAATGTCATTTTGAATGTGGCAGTGTTTGCCGTCGATCAGGATTAGTGCTCTCAAGGGTGTGAACAACCATCTGTTGAAGCATTGCTTTAACAGCGGTTGCATATCAAGCTGCATGCCGAGCCGCCTGCCAGCATGCTTGCCGAGCTGCATAGCGTGCATGTAAACGCACAATTACAGGTCCGCATCGCATAGTGCATTCTAATCTCGTATGAGATCGGCTCGCTGCAATTAAGCGAGGTACGAAAATGTAGTTTGAAAGGCAGTTTGAAAAATATCCTTTTTCGTATAACATTTAAAGCTTCCATACATAATTTATATAAATACAAACAAAATCAATTATTGAGTAGATGAAGGTGTTACTATGTAGTAGTTCATTGTGATCAAATTAATTTGCTGCATTCCACAAAATTGAATTTTACTATATATTCGTTTCAGCACATGCAGTAATTGCAACGTTTGACCAATCGTGACTTGAATTTATATGTATTTTTAAAATTCGTCGCTTTATTGCGGCAACTAGCAAACTCTTTTTAACCGACGAAAAAAAACGAAGGTTTTTTTTTTATTTAATTGTATGACCACGCATAACTTTTTACAGAGTATTCCGATTTTGATAATTCTTTTTTTAATACAAAGGGCGTACTTCCAAGGTGGTCCCATTGTCATCATGTTAGGATCTGATGATGATATCCTGGGGAACTGTTCAAATTTTGGAGGAACGCTTACAGCGATTTCGGTTTATGTCTCGGTATCGGTAGCTTTTTGGCTACTAGTGCCGTATAATATACTATGACAGTATAGTACGAGTACGTTACGTGGCGATGGCGTAAGAAATACAATTTTTTAACAAAAAATAGAACCGATTCAAAACGCAGTAAAAAGTAAAAAATAACTGTGTGCTTTAGTTGCTTTAATTTACTTAAGCATATCTAGGAGTCGATGCCAGCCAAGGTTTCTACTTTAAGGACGCTACCTAGAACCTACAAACTGCTTTACTAAGTAAAATAAATGTTCCTTAAACTTGCTGGCACCGACTTCATAGATATGCTTAAGTAAATTAAAGCAAATAAATGACACAGTTATTTTTAATTTTTTAGTGTGTTTTGAGTCGGTTCTATTTTATATTAAAAAATTTTTACTATATTAATTAGCTAAGGACAAGTACGTAATAGTAATAAGAATTGTGAATTAATGCTTATAACTAAGAATATTTGATGTTATTAATAAAAGTATTAGCTCGATTATTTTGATTATCCAAATATCAATCGATTCTCACTGAATGGTTCTTTGCTGTCCCACCTCAATAGAACTTGTCTTCCGGCATAACATTATAATGTACAATTATTTTGCTTCTTTGAAGACATTGTATCTAACTAAGATAAAACGCGTAAAACTATTTTTAAATTAAACGTAACTGTAATAACTAAGTATACTGTAAAATAATTTAGAATGTCCAAAACCAGACGAAATCTTTGGATTAATAAATTCAACTGTAGGTATTTAGGACATTAGTTACAGAGTACAGTTACAGAGTAGTTAATAAGTAAATCTATTCGATTTACTCATTAACTAATATTTAAAAGCGATAATGATTTTGTTTGTTACGCCTTCACGCCTTACCTACTGAACCGATTGTTATAAAATTACGCATACGAGTACCTATGTTTTATTTTTTTATAAAATCTTATTTAAAAGATACTCAATATATTAATTAGTTTTAAGCTCACACTTACAAATTCGTCATACACACCTTCATTTTTAATTTGTTTGTTGACAAAAGAAGTTCTCACGAAAAGTTTCGGAAAGGTAACTTTTTAACGAGTATTTGGCGTAAAAAATAGAGATATTACTATGTAAAGTTTATGTAACAATGACGGCAAATAAATTCAAAATTTCACTGATAACGGCGAAAAACTAAATAATATCTATCCTGAAAAATGCTAAATATTGATTTGTTAGTAAGACAAAAGATATTTGAATCACAAAAACTAAAATATAATAACATACAAAAACTTCAAACCAAAATCATCAGTCAGCAAGTATGAGAATCGTAAAAATTAACATAAAAATGTTCATCAAAATAAAAGACACAAGAGATATAAGTTATTCCTGCGATTTTTGCCCCATTGCCTTTAAGCGCAAAGCCTCACGCTGTTCGCGTCGTCGGGAACAGACGGACGGGCAGAGCGACGTACAAAAACCAACATTAATATGTAACAAAATGATCGCCAATATATCGATGGTTTAGAAAGCGCACATCAATGTTTGGATGTCAGGAGAAACAACGATCATAACTTCTGTATCTCACCTGTGCTACGAATTAATTTCTAGAATATAAACCAAATATTAAAATGCAAGAAATCCTTTTAAAATACATATTAGAATAATGGATTTTGTAAAAAGTACATATACTTAGTCATTTTTAGTGAACTGAATAATAATGGCCTAAGAGCCTATGATCTTTGTTATTTTATAAATCTGAAAGTTTGTCAGCCCAAGGTATGCAACCACCAGATTATCAAGTTTAAAGTTAGCGATGTGATCCCACATCACTGTCACATCCTGAATAGCTATTTTATTGTATTTTACTTTTATTAGTGGTGTTTTTCCAAATAAACATTGGTTTTCTTTCTTTGACGCTAGGCACTTAGTTTCGCGGCAACACTTTAAAAACACCTCTAAAGATAAAACTTGAAGGATCGTTGGTAAAGGATCGCCGTAGTTACACTTAATAACAAATACATTTTCCTCGGTCTTCAGTAAATTATTAAAATATAAACGGCTGAAACTCACTTCAATTTTGTTGGAGTAGGCTCGACTAGTTTCGAGCTAATACGGGGTCCTTAGCGAAGTAACCCGTGCTTCTTTGCAATACGAAGACTGATTTTAATTTTATAATCGATTTTACAAAAATATAACGCTCGATACGTATGCGCCACTACATAAATATGGAACAACGAACGGACGGACTAAATTGTAAATCATGTATCGGATCGGGCGCGCCATTGTATGTAATTGTATGTAATGAGACACATTGAAATTTGTTTCGATTAATTATATCATCGGATTTTATCTTACAGTTAATGGTGTGCCCGTAAAAGACAAACATTAAATATGTATTAATTATTCGGCTTTTAACCAGGTTATTCAGAGTTTATGATTTAATTTAACCCGCCTCCTAGTACTAGAGTAGGTTCATAGGTATAAAGCTATATTTAGCTCTAAGTAATAGGTACATAACATAAACTACTTTTTCAAAAGCAAGCAACGGACGTAATAACAGAAAAATAGATGATGATATTATATATGACTAGCAGTCACCCGCGACTACGTCCGCGTGAAAATCTCTTAGGGAATCTTTTAATTTTAAAGACAGACTTTCATATAAAGTGTGCTCTTTTCCCGCTACCCCTCTCAATTTAATTTTTTTATAGTTTCCCGTGAAGCAATATCCTCCGTCCCGTCCCGTGTACTAAAGATCTACATTTTTGTAAAACATACTATACTACTACTACATACTATATTACAGTACATTAACATTAACAATATATATTTATGGCACGCTGATGTGTCTAGCTTTTAATAGTCTATTTCACTTTTGAGTCTAGCTTTCATAATAAACAAAATAATATACAAACCGACTTGCAGATCTAGAGATAAGCCCGTTTAAACAAACGAACAAACTTTTCGTATAATATAAATATGGTCTGCCATGCCAAATAAATTGAAAAAAAAGATCAAAGATCGAATTTTCAAAGAATATCAGTACCAAAATGTTGACCCCTATTCAGCAGATACGTATAACATAACACGAAGGAGGTCAACTTAATTTGTACAATATAGCGACAATGTTGTTTTTTAGAAATTTTGTAATATCTCCGAAACTATATAACTAATTAACATACTATAAAAGGCAAATCTTACCGCTATAATATCCTTGTAATTATTAAAGAATTTATTTTGATAAGGATTTAAGTTTAGTTGTATAAATAATGACGTAAACTTAAGCATATGAATTAAATGATTTATTACAGAGTAGCACTTTTTAGAAATTTTTTAATATCTCCGAAACTATTTAACTAATGAACATGCTGTAAAAGGCAAATCTTATCTCTATAATATCCGTATGATTATTAAATAATTTATTTTGATAAGGATTTAAGTTTAGTTCTATAAGTAATGACGTAAAGGTAAGCATCTGAATTAAATGATTTTTTAAAACACAAAAAGATATATATCTGCCAAAATATAAAAGATAGATATATGCTAACGCGGACTTTTTTGTAGAACTTTTTAAGATGCATTAAGTTTTCATACAATGTTTTCAATTATATCCAATTTCTAAGGCAGCGTACGCGCATAAAGCTAAATTTATTAAATTTCACGGTCCGACTCGCGCGACAAAAACTGTGATAACTCGGGTAATATATACAATACAAATATAAAATATAGCCTATAACGCTCACCGATAACGTAGCATTTTACTGGTGAAAGAATTTTTAAAATCAGATCAGTAGTTCCGAAGATTAGCCCCGACGGAGTTTTATTTACAAACTTACAAACTTTACCTCTTTATAATATTAGGATAGATGACGACGCTCATTTTTATATCATCATCAACAACAAAATCGTCACCGATATATGGGGCAAACGGTACGACATTTTCTTATAAAACTTCTCTGATATAGCGGTCTGCAGTCGGACTCCTTTTGTCAATTACTACCAAGTCTGTGCGAGCGCCCAAGCAAATGCCCACCCAAACCATTATTGATCCACTACCGTATGCAACTGTAGTTTCAAAATTTCTCTGAATGTATGGTTCTCATTTGCGTCTGTATATTCTTTGCCTGCCGTTAATTTGATTTAAGAGAATTGTGCACTAATCTCTAAGCAATACTATACTCCATTGGTCCGTGTTCCAAAGTCGATGTTCCGCTAAATATGCCGGTGTGTGAATCCCTACTACCAGCTTGGAATTTGACGGAAAAACTTATTTATTTTATTATTATTATTTTTTTATAGCTATTATTATATTTATTATTTTATATTTTATTATTTTATAGCATGACCCAGGATTCGAACCCAGGACTTCGTGATCCAGAGCGTACAGGTTAAACACTGGACCAACGATGCAGTGAATATACGCCCATACAATGGAAATATATATAATAAATACAAAACATTCGCGAAAAGCGGCGGAGCAACAAAGCGCCGACGTAAATCGCTCGCTACGGAGCGAGCGGCATCGCGTGATCGGGCGGTATTTAACTGAGGGCGCCATGATCATTACAATCAATAATATCTGACGTCATTAGGGTTGCCGCGCGTACATATACTAATCCATAAGTATATTTTAATACACATTATGATTTATTAATTAAAAAAAATCTATTGCCTAAAATTTTGCAGTAGGTACAATATAGCTGTGCAAAGATTTACTTGCATCATGTTTTCATAATACAACGGAATGTTGTTTTATTATTTCAAGTAGACGCTACACAAAGCAGGCGCTACACAAATACTTAAAAAAAGCCAGGCATGAAATAGCAAATTTGCCAGCGTTTCGGAAGGCACAATTTACCTATGTATAGGAATTACCAAGACACTAATAGTAGTTGCTCCTAAAAGTAAACCATTTGAAAATATCATAAAAACCACTCAAGCTAATCACTAACCGCGCCTTTATTCGCTTAGAATACATTTTTTTAAAAACTTTTTTTTTGCGTAAAATATAATAATGCGAGTACGAGTTTACATATATTACTTCAAGCTAGATTTATTCAAAATTACCTCAGAGATGAACAGAAAGACTTGTATATGAACAAAAAAAATTGTATAAATTTTATTAGTTGGTAGTTTTAGCTAATAACGCTTAAATAAACAAACAACTGCCTCGTTAGTCTAGTGATAAGCCTATCTGGCTTCAATCATGAGGTCCTGAGGTCTGCGTTCGAATCCTGGGTCGGGTCACGGAGTTATTTTGAGTTTTTCATTCTTCTATGAAATTCCAAGCCCGGAGTCGGGAAGTTGGTGGTGTTACACCTCCGTGCCTCGGAGAGCACGTTCCGCCGTCGGTCCCGGTCACTGTCATCAACATCTGATAGTGATCGTTACTAAATGACACATTATCACCCTAAGCCCGCGAACCCGCCTTGGAGCAGCGAGGTGGGTCTACGCTCCATATCCCCTCCCCTACTGGGAGGGAGGCCTGTCCCTGTAGTGGGCCGTAAATAGGCTGATAATGATGATGATGATGAAACAAACAAACTTGAGCTTGTTTTTGTTTAAGTAGAGATACTGGACAATTCAAGGTATCATAAGATAATACGTAGAGTTCCAGCAGGTTTTTTTTAAAAATTATAAGCCTCCCAGATAAAATAAATAAACAGAAGAAATTTAAAAAAATCAAGTAAGAGTCAACCCTATAAAAATGTGATGTACCTATTTTAAACATACGTGCATGAAGGCGAGCGTCTGACAACCCTATAAGTAAGTACAAACAGAACAGTAATTAGGTGTACGGGCGATATTGACGGCTCGCGACCTGTTTGCGTAATTAAACTTAACTAATTGTAATAGGATGGCAATTGAATTTAAAAAGCTCTGAAATAAACTTCGTAACAAAAATATGTAAGTGATCTAGTTCGAATTTTATTATGAATAAAAAAAATTAATAACAAAAATTAAACCGACTTCATAAAAGCACTAAAAATAATTGCGTTGTTTAGCTAGTTAATTTTGTTTAAACATAATATTTATTAAGTCTGTGCCATCCATCCAACGTTAAGGAATTAAAAATAAGAAGTTAATTACATAAGTACTATCCAGTACAATACTTGGATGGTACCGCCTACATAGATACATATGTTTAAATAAATTAAAGTAATTAAACAACGCAATTATTTTAAAATTTTAGTACTTTCAAAAGAAAGTAGTTTTTTATTATTGTTTTCTTATTTTTAGCGATTTATCCTTATTGATGATGAAGTTGGAAGGAGTGACTAAAAATACCAGGATCGCACCATCAGATCCTGACATGATAAATATAGGACCATCTTGGATATAGTTTGGGAATTTATTACTTAAAAATAATGTTATAGCAGCAGGGTTCAAAGCGAGGTCGATGGACATGTTGTTTGCATAATGTGGAGGACGTGTTATTTGCATGTCCTTGTTGCTCTGTTAACTTTTAGGCGATGGCTTTCCACTTACCAACAGCGGTACAATTTTGCTTGGTTCGTCAACTATTGCCTCCTTAATGCACACAGCTTGTATGGTACCACCGACTGCTTACTTTCGCCGCGAAACAAACAGAATTGGTACGGTTTCCAGTGAAATTTCAACTATGCCTCACTTAGTTAAAGGTTAAAGATAAAAAACATAAACCATTTGTCTGTTATCATAAGTATTTAAGTAAGAAACCTTTGAAATAAACATTGTAGTTCCATTTCCATTTGTTACCTACAAGTTAACGAATGGTAGTAACTTAGTACCATCATCAAAATGCACAGAATTATCAGCAACAAATTAATGCACTTGAAAAGCTCAGTTAAGTTTTTAGAATCAAAATATTTGAAATTTTTGAGTAGTGACGAGGAATTTTTTGTGATTTGGTTTCGTTTCGAGGAATTAAAAAAAGGTACCAGCTATACCTAGTGTACATTGTCTTTAAATAAAGATACAACAATATTAAACGATTCACATTCCCTTCCACTTACATGGGCAACATTAAAAGTAAAAATTCCACTCCAATTAACAGGAATGCATCAATCATCGTTTTTTGCTCAGCCGCGGACAGATGTTTGTTATACAATTATAACTCCATTTATAAAACGTTTCATTTCACGTCATTTTTAATAATTTTCAATTTTACATAATCAACAAATAAACCCACAGCGAAGACGCAAGCTGATCTCTACTCTTGTAATCAATCTGATGTTATCTAGACCTTATTAGAGTAGATAATTAGTTATAAAAAACAATTTAAATTAACTATTGTGATAGATGAAGAATATATAAGATAAGATTATAGGTATAATTATTGGTTCGTCGTTGTAGGTTAAGGTTGTGACGATCATAATCGTACATACTAACATATATAATAACTCTAAAAAATAATTAAAATATATATAAATATATATATACATGTAAAATATATAAAAGTGTTTTATTAAAGAATAGTAAAACGATAAACAACAGTGTTTTATATAAAACACGTAATTAGAAGTATTTTCTAATTGAACACAAAATCGTGAAGCGTTCTTCATTCTAAACATATTGTATGTCAAATACGCCCCGACGGCTGCCGGAGACGAATAGTGAAGTGACTTTCGAACGAATGCTAGATCGAAGGATCTGCTCGGCGCCGCCACTTATGTGGGATGATGTGTGAGAGAGGTGGTGTCCGCTGTGTCTAGTCTGTGCTCCGCGTCTGTGTCGTCCTCTGTATTTTACATAGAGGTCGATTATAAATAGTGTGAGAAGGCATATATGGAAAGAGATTAATAAGCAATAATCCATCAAGTAAGGTTATGCACCCTTACTAAGAAATATAAAATTTAGTAAAATAAATTATTGAATTATGTGATAGCAAGACACATTATAATATAAATATATTAACATCTTCATATAAATATGCCTTGACAGCTTGGGCATTTACACAATAAAATACGACTGTTGTATTTATATCTATGTTAAAGCTTTTTGAACGCATAACACCTCGTAACGAGGTATACTCATCTGATTGGTTGAGGAGTGAGATACTAGCCACTTACATTTGGTTCAGCTCTGAATCTGCATCTGACGAGATGTTTGAAACGGATGTCTGAGCTCTATGTTGACTTACTGAGTGCCTTATTCTCATTTAACTTCTCACAATTAGAATCCAATATAAAGAGGAACACACCTCTATAAAATGTGCTGTTTTCGAACGCCTTACGCCTCGGTATCGAGGTATGAAATTTAAGAGGAACACACCTCTATAACTTGTGCCGTATACATTTCTCTCACAAAGAAATGATTTTTCTCTAATAAGAGATTCGATTATTAGATTCTTTCCACAGAATCGTGCCGGTTCTTTGAACGGTTCGTTGAGCTGTGCGACGCGGTCGGCGCAGAATGTTCTAGCAACTAGCGAAGTTTATAGAGACATTAACGGAGGCTGCATTCACGAAGTGTGGCTATCATATTATAATTATTAAGTTAGACGTTTTGCGGTAACCCTCACTCAGCCCGGGCATCATAGAACTAGCATTTCTGGTAGCGGGGCACCGTCATATTGCGGGATGGAGCATATGACCATCTTTCAATAGAAAGATGCCATCGATCTAAAGTTGCGTATCTGTATTACCACAATGTGGAGCAATAGTATGACCATCTTTCAATAGAAAGATGCCATCGACCTAAAGTTTGTCTGAGGACTTACTCGGATCGCTCCGCGTGCGTATCTGTATCACCACAATGTGGAGCAATAGTATGACCATCTTTCAATAGAAAGATGCCATCGATCTAAGGTTTGTCTGAGGACTTACTCGGATCGCTCCGCGTGCGTATCTGTGTCACCACAATGTGGAGCAATGTTGTCCATCTTTCAATAGAAAGATGCCATCGATCAAAGGTTTGTCTGAGGACTTACTCGGATCGCTTTTATTGATTGGAATTTTAAGTTCTTAGAGAATTATAAAGCAATTAATTTATAAAACATGATCGTTCATGTAATAAATACAGTGAGAAAGTGTGAGTTTAGGGATAGTCAAGATTTGTTTATGGTTGCATGAATTTTGTCTTCCGAAACTCTAAAAGTACTTGAGTTATTTATGGACATAAAATCTAATACTTTTAAATTAAAAGTATAATAACCTTTAGAAAGATCTAAAACATGATGTAAATTGTGTTTATATTTATATGTGACGAATGTTTACCTTTGTATGGGACTTCGAAACAGTTACAAGGTAAAATCCAGTGTTTAAAATATTAGCCTCCCATTTATAACAAAAATATTTTCGGTCCTTTCTTCCCGGTTGAATATTTGACAAAGATTATCCAATATTTTGAAGAAAAATAATAGACATCGTGCTATAATGCAGTAAGTTACACCGTTTCCAGGCGTCTGTGCCATCGAAGTGCCATTGGCCTTATGGAAAAGTTGCTTTTTAGTCCTGACCGGAGAATTCGTTGCTGGCTTAGATACATTTTTTTTTACAATTTAGTATAAATAAAAGCATCTCCTTCTCATTTCAATAAACAATTTTCTATTAAAAAGCCGTTCGAGACATGATTCCACGAAATGAAACTTGAAAAAATTCTATGAAACTAACTAACTACGAAAAACTTAATTTGCGTAAGGGGTTAAAAAAGGTCAATTGTTCTGTTCAGTTTCTTGCCGGCTCTTCTCAGCAGATAACTGCCAGTAGTAGAGACACTACAATGAGAAAACTTTGAAGTTTCAAAAGTGCTTGTAACTAATCACAATGGAAATAAACGATGATTTTACATTTGGATGAAACCTAGAATTATACCTCATAAATTAACGTAACCTACTGCTTAAACATGAAAGTAAAGCAAATCTATAGTCCCTACACCGGAAACAAAGTCGCGCACATCCTCTAGTTAAAATGTATAACGAATACGTCTCTAACGGGATTTTGTATTATACATTAAAAGTACATTAATAGTAATATTAATTATAATATTAAGTATGTTTTTACTAAGTACTCACTATGATGTATGTTGAGATCTAGCTAAAGAATAGAGCGGTTGAAATAAAGAAGACAGTTTATTAAAATGTGAAGTAACCACTTGGCGCTACGTCATTACCGATATGGTGTTAACTAGCCACGGCCTCTGGAAAGGAAAGCTACCCACCAACAAGATCTAGACCAATTTAAAGAATTCTAATCGGTCCAGCCAAGTATCGAACCTAGAACCTCCGTCTTACAAAATCACCGCGCATACCGCTAAAGTCGTCAAAGTTTTATCTAAAACTTACAAATTCAAAACCAGTATTGAAAATATTCTTTACATATTTACTAATTGTTGCATATAATTATAATTTCTTTTTAACTCGATCATATGTAATAATGTCAAAATTACGTAATGTTCTATTCATACCATCAAAACTTATCATGGTTCTACAAGCAAAGCAAAATGTAGTTAAATAGTGCCATTTCCTACAATTATGAATGTCTTCTCTACATTATGCTTAAATATCTACAAGAACTTAACGATTTATGACTTAATGTAAAGATAAACTACACATAGAGCTATTTTATTTGTATTTAATTATTATTCGTTTTTAAAGTTATAAATGGGTCTTTTATTGGTCATTAATCTCTTTTATTACTTACTAAATACTTAAAATCTTTTGTTTAATAAATGTTACAAAAGTTATTTTTGTGTAGTTTCTTTAAAATACATACCCAAATCATTAGCTATTCAAGTTAAAAATAATAACAGTAATAAAATAATAATAATTACAAACTTAAAAATATAAAAAATGGTCTAAAGTCTAGTCTAAAAGCACCACCATCTGTCGTTTGAGGGTCTCACATTGCTTCCTTTTTTTAAAATATCATCGGCTTAAAGGAAGTTTCATTGCGGGAGCGAGAGGAAGCGGCTGACGCACACACACTCCGCAGAGGAAGAACGGGTATTAGGATTCACCGATATTGCACAACTCTTGCCATCCCTAATAACATCAAAGAGTTCACCGACGACCACATCGGGATGTCAATGTGCCTGCTTCCGCGATTCTTTGATATCTCAAATCGAACTTAGGGGGTTCCGCTGGGTTTTAGTAGGTATTCTGGCTGGTTCTCAATCAGCGACTCCTACAAACCCCGACGTAGACTGCGCAGTTCTGTCTGCGCAGCCCCAGACCGGAATGTATCCTGCTCCACTGCTGGACATAAATAAGCTCTCCTGAAATGACTTTCTAACACTAATCTCGAGTTGCCTGCATCCAGCCCTGCAACTTAACGCAATCGGAGTCGTCATTCTAGCATCTCGTGATCCCAATATTCTATCAGCTCCCTGAACTATGTTCTCTACCCACTGACACTACTTTGCGACTCATGTTTTTTATATAAGATACTAGCGGACGCCCGCGCCTTCGTCCACGTGAAAACCTCTTAAGTACCCTTTTTATTTTAAAGACAGACTTTCATATAAAGTTTGCTCTTCCCCCGCTACCCCTCTCAATTTAATTTTTTTTAGTTTCCCGTCAAGCAATATCCTCCGTCTCGTTCCAAAGATCTACATTTTTGTTAAACATTGTACGACATTTCAGTATATTAACATTAACAATTTATATTTATGGCAAGGTGATGGGTATAAACTGATATTAAAAAGTATAATTCACTCTTGAGTCTAGCCTACAGAATAAACAAAAATAATGTTACAATCCGACACGCAGATATAGAGATTAGCCCGTTCAAACAAACGAACAAACTATTCCGTGTACTATATGGATATTTGAACAAAGATCGAATTCTAAATCCATCACAGTTTTAACTTTTCGATCAATCATTATTATTAACGTTTCGATCACGAAAGCATATCAGTAACAAAATGTTGACCTCTATTCAGTACGTATAATAAAACACGAAGGAGGTCAACTAAATTTCGACGATATAGCAGCAGTGTTGTTTTTTAGAAAGAAAGAAAAATATAATATCCTTGTGATTATTAAATAATTTATTTTGATAAGGATTTAAGTTTAGTTGTATAAATAATGACGTAAACTTAAGCATATGAATGAAATGATTTTTTAAAACATAAAAAGTTATATATCTGCCAAAATATAAAAGATAAATAAATGCTATCGCGGACTTTTTGTAGAACTTTTTAAGATGAATAAAGTTTTTATATACAATTATATCCAATAGCTAAGGCAGCGCACGCGATTTACGCCGATTTAATAAATTTCACGGCCCGACTCGCGCGACAAAAACTGGTAATAATAATAATAATAGTAGTAATACAATACAAATATAAAATATAGCCCATGACACTCACCGATAACGTAGCATTCTACTGTTCAAAGAATTTTTAAATCGGATCAGTAGTTCCGAAGATTAGCCCCGACGGAATTTTAGTTACAAACTTACAAACATACAAACTTAAAAACTTACAATCTTTACCTCTTTATAATATTAGTATATATATAAAGATCTTCAAATTAGCCTACTTACTCTTATATTTAAATTACGTTCCAATTAAATCGCAAATGAGTTAATTTGATATCTAATCCGTAAATTATGTAAAGGGCAGTAAAAATTACCCTACGCTGAGCAAGATTTGTGCTGGCCTTAAGAAATATTTAGAGATACTTAGAACTAAAAATTAACATATCAGCCAACGCTTTTTGAGACGTCCTTATGAGATGTACAGACGTATGTACGTTCTTCATAAAACAATGAAGTTCACCATTGTTGTGAATAAATCAAAAGGTTGCCGGTAGGGAGCTGTCAATCACTCCCCTTTCTAACTGCACACAGGCTGTGCTGTGATGTTTGGCCAGTAAACCAACGATCGTCACCAAGTAAGTATCCCTGCATATAATTTCAGTACACAATACTGACAGTCTTAGCTTTGCAATTTTGTCTTCAGTAAAGAACTATAATTTATTCGATCATAAAAATCGCATAATTGTGTTGGTTATTAATAAAATGAAGTTCAAATGGCTCACAGTTTTGGGCTAATTGAAATCTGAGGAAGCTGATCTCCCCAATAAAATTGAAGCCGTCGCATGTAAATGACATTTTTGCAGGGCTATATTAAATGCTGTATTAAACTAACTAACACATCTTACAATGTAGTGCCTTGTACTTTCAAATCTTTCAAATTTAAATAAAAACTGATTTATAAAATTTATAATTTTAAAGAGATGTCAGCAGGATGATTGATATTTTATAATCACCTGTTAAAACATTTTGCGCTCGAATATGCAAATTTTGAAACCGGCTTCTGTGTTCATGAAACCTCAAAATATACAATTCGCGGCAGAAGTGGCTACGAATATGCAAGAGAGTCAGTCAATAGATAATAATTTAAACCAGGAAGGACACTGGTTGTATATTATATATATTTAATATTGACGTATAGTAAAAAAAACATTTAAAAAATAATTAATAACAAATTGTAAAACCGGATTTTGCCTGATAAATAGAAGAAACACATAATTGATATGTTTAAGCTTAAATTTATGTAGGCGAGGCCGTTGATCTTTGATTAAACGACTTAAGGTTAAGGTTGACACGTAACGTGTTCCACGCTAGAAGTGACTCAGACAGCCAGAATGGCAATCTTTGCATTTATCATTAGAATACACATTAAAATTATTTTGCATTTACATGAGTGTCTCGAGTTGCAATAAAATATTTTTTTTTGTGCGTTGACAAAAATTAAGTAAGCAAAGCAATCAAACAAAACATTAAATCGCCTATTCACTCATCACTATTTCCTGATAATAATATATTGGATATTATAGCTCCTTTACTTCTAAAAGACCTCTTTATAGACATAAATGTCAAGCTGTGAGACATAATTAAGCCGATTTCATTTAATCGATATCGAGTTTATTAATCGCGACAATATTAATTGACCGTCTGCACTTCACCGGCAGTAAGCTGACCCAGTCGCCGGTTCAATGACCACACGGTCCGCTGCAATCGTCATTTCAAAATAAAAAGAAAAACAAAAATAAGCCTTTATTAAAAACCATGCCACGGCACAAACAGCGGCACTAAATCTATTATAATGAAGTTAATGAATAAACAAACACGACTAACGGACGATAACTGGCGTTATTTATGAGTATATTTTATTAATATTAATTTTAAAGCGCCCGCTCGCATTACCTAACCGTGGGTTCATATTTCTTAGCTTTATTGTGTGCAAATCAGCGTTCAAGTGTTCAAAATTTTATATGGCTATTAAGTTTTTACCGTAGATATTTAAATGTTATGTGATAGGAGCCAATATAAGTCAAAGCTATAAAATATCTTTATTTACTTACAGTCCTTCCTGTATTTCAGCATTGAAATAATTATGTTTGTTGTTAAAATTTTACAAAATATTTTACAAAAACTACATTTTTGAAATGACGTTAAAACAGAAATAGTTTATAAAACCGGCAAATTGGAATATAAAATACTACCTACGTTTACATTTAATTTTTTTATTTCAAAACAGTTATTATTTAGAACAGTTACGTCTAGACTTCGACAATGTAGGAAATTTTATATTCTACAGAGACGGGTGCATCCCAGTAGTATCATCATCATCATCATCATCATCATCATTATCAGCCAATAGACGTCCACTGCTGGACACAGACAAAAAACGGAATCCTTATAGTGTTTAAGTGTTTCTGACCACCAACACCATATTGAACTAATGGCACAAACTTAAAGAAATGTCGATATCAAGATTTGTTTGTACGTTAAATATAAATACCGAGTTTTTATAAGTATAATATGAAATTACCGACAATAAAACGCAATCCTTAACATCAGATGTTGTAAAGTCTTTCTGTCCGTCTGTAAATGCAAAAATAACTTTTAAATAAAAATTATAAGAATTATACTATTGAAATTTACTAAATAGATTTATTCCTTCACACAACATTTCATACAAAAATAGAAAAAGAACTAAGTTTTGGGGGTTCCCCGTACTTAGAACTGGACTCTCAACGTGTGGAACTCATACGTGTGGGGTATTTATGGATAGGTCTTTAAAAATGATAATGAAGTTTCTAATATCATTTTTTCTAAACTGAATAGTTTGCGTGAAATATACTTCCAAAATGTGTCCCTCCTGTAACTTCTAAAATAAGAGAATATTTTTTTAGACACGACTACTACTTGGTTTTAACAACTTAGCTTTTGTCGCAAGGGACATTTTTTTGTTAAAAACAAAATGAAATATCAATTAAAATAATATAAAGCTTATAACTTATATGCTATAAGTAAAGTCAAGAGCAAAAACTATACTACAGTACTATATAGAACTATTGGGATATAATAGAACTACGGTATAGGGTACTAATGGGATGCACCCACAGAGACAAGCCTACAAGAAAGACGACAAATTAAGAGAGGTTATGTCTAATACGTCAACAAAATAAAACTTAGAAGAGAATTTAAAACAGTCTAGTTTTACCTATTGTATAGATAAAATGAACATGTTGTAAAGAAGAACCGTGTTTTGATAAGTAGATATCCGATAGCCTTTCTATCCATTGAGTATATCTCTCAGCTTTAACTATTTAAATGCAATTATAATGAGAATGATATTCTTTATCTTTCATATGGAAATAATAAATGACACTATCTACGATTAATGTGTTTACTTTATTAAAGTCATATTCAAGTATTATAATTTTTAGACTTGCAAAACTTTAAATTATTTCTTAAGTAGTTACGTGCATCCATGCTAATTACGGCAAAGGTCGGTCAAAAAGATCAGTGCAATTTTCTGTAACAATTCAGATCCTAGTCAGGGACCTATAATAAAATTTTTTGGTCTTTCGTAATGCGAACGTTCCTTCGCTATTTTTAACAAATTTTGAGAACATTAATCATTATTATTTTATTGGGTGGTTACAAAATTCACTAATTCAACTGGTCAGATACCATTAGAAAGTGTAACTAAACACAAGTCTGTGTATTTAACCAAGCCAAGTTAATAGCGGGTTGTCGTGTCGGCGCGGCCTGCGGCGGCATGAGGGGCCGGAGGTGAGGTGGGGGGATCAACCCGAACATTGATCACGATTGTAATAACCGTCATCAGTACAAACTCTCTGTGGTAACTCTTGGACGGGCCCGTTCTGGTTTGGGTTACTTCGATTCGAGAAAGTTTTCCATTGGTATAAACGTAATGTGTTTGGAGGTCGCTGAAAAATGTCTATTTTCAAAAGAGGACGGCGGATGCTGATGTGGTCATCAGCAGACGGATCTGGATATCAAATGATGATGATGATGATGATGACGATGATGATGATGACGAATGTAAGCAAGGACAGAGATAATAATAGCTCTCCACTGGAATATGATACACGGTTCGTGGCAAGTGGAGGGACGTGGACTCTGGCTCGGAAATGAAGTGTGATGGCATTTATGTGTGGAAGTTTTCATTTAGACTTAAAATGAGCATTATAATTTTTTCAACAGAATCACCTCCAACTAAAAGAAAATTTTGTGTTAAAAGTAGGTCTTCTCATTCTCATTCACCACGGAACCATTGCGGCGTTAGGTAAAAGAGAACATTCAAGCTCCATACATTTCTGGGCCTTTTTGAAAGTGCCGGCCAACGAAAAAAACAGTAAAAACAAACATTTGCAGAACAGTTATTATGTCAGCAAAGTTGTAGGAGTGCACCGAGCCAAGTTCCAGGTTGTGTATGTAAATACATACGTACACTACACAACATTTTGTCTTTATGAATTAGTGTGATAGTTCTGAATAAAACTGTGCAGAACTGGAACACGACCGTGTAACAAGGTTGTATATAGAATATCCCTAGCCTGCAGCTATCATCTAAACGGCTGAGCTACCGGCCACTTGGGTGGTCTAAGGTTTGATTCCCTGATATGACTAATATGACAATTAGAGAGGTTTTACACGGTTTCTACTTTTAGTTGACTTTAAAAAAGAAGGAGTTTCCTTACGTGGTCATGTTACGGAGTTGTATGTTTTTATGTTTGTGATTTTTAAGAAAATCTGTTTTGATTTTTCTATATTCATATTTATTCGTTCGATGTGATATTCTTCTGTAGTTAACAAACCTAACCTTAATTGCTGTTTGTAAATATTATACCATTATGAATTCTTTGGTTTTTATAAGTTTATTTAAGAAAAGTAGAGGAAAAGTTAAATACTAAAAGGACAGTAGAAAATGACGAAAAACCTCCATTGATAATTTTCATTAGAACATACAAAGTTCACGGGGCAGGTACTTGAAACTAGTAAATACTTAGGTACATGTCTCGTTATACTTAGATAAATATGCACTTAATAAATAATTGTTAATTTTTAAATTATAGCTTTCATCGAGTATAATCGTCGAGTACAGTATTTCAATTACATACATTTAACATCAGCTTGGAAATACGCGCTGCCGTTATGATAAGTGCGCAAAAAATCAATTTTCACTCCGAGGAAAAAACGGCAATTTTTTACCGCAAATTTTGATGTAATAACTACAAGATGATCATTTTACCAACAACTAACTAATTATGGAACATTTATTATACTTTCCATACAAACTTAAAAAGATCATTCACAAAACCCTTATTTATATATACATAAAACTGAGTATACGTGTGCGTGAGTACTTAGTTAACCGTGTTAACGTCTCCGGTGGTACTAACTACCCCCAAAGTTCTGTTTGCATATCGAAAGCATCGAGATGCGTCTTGATAGAGACGTAATTCCTTTGTTTTGACAAGGAATACGCATTGCTGAGGCGTATAACTAGTTAGCGAAGTGTGTATTAGCAGTACCTCGTAAAGGCCTTTTTGGCCGGACCCTAATTGTAGGTTCTCAACGCCTCGCATAAAAGTCGTCGTTTGTAGGGTTGGCAGAAATTTCACTCATCACCATCACTATTTTCGTAGCTTACAGTAAACACTTGTTCTCGACAATACTTAATAGTGCATTAAAACTTTTTAATCAAATATTGACACTTATTCCTGATGTCTTTAACAGCATTTTTCTGTTATGAGATTTAAAAATACAAAGGAATTGAACAATTTTTTAGTTTACTTATTTTGTGTCAGATATTATACACGAAATATTATGTTCTCAGGAATGGCAAAAGAACATAAACTCAATCACTATAAATGTTCACATACTTGAAATTTTCTGTTACATTATTTTTTTTTTACTGAAATAGTGCTTTATAAAGCCTTAAATCTGACAGAAGTAAAAAGCGAAATAGGAGAGTTTTGTCGTAGTTTGACTATTAAATAAAAGGTTTCATAAACGGGCGTAGCTACTAGCTAGTGACTATTAAATTACATCGCTCTCACTATTATTATCTAAAGTCGTAAATTAATCGCTATCAAAAACCGATAGCCCAATGTAACACACCGGTCAATTATAAAAGCTTTAATAACTGTAAGGGTTGATCCCTAACAAGTGTTGTGGCGCGTAGGGGCGTGTGTAATCTGTCGGCGCGGTGTGTGGCGGCCCTAAGTCACAGCCCGAGCGCCGCTGACGGGTTAAATTGAAAAATAAACACTGTGAATGATGGGCGCGCGCAGGTTGTTGACTCGGCCTCCGCCATTTTTCTTTATTTTTTTTTAATTTTGCTCGATACGCGTAATTTTTAAATGCATTCGCATTACATTTTTGAAATAAACTTCAATAGATTGATGACACGTAATGCAATAAAACATCAGACTTCTAAAATACGTACGACGGTGGCACTGGCACAACAAACACTAGATTAATTAAATCCGTTTAAGAATATTTAAATCATTAGAAGCTCCATTAGAAAAAAATGTTGCCGCTAATGTACAAGATAAAATAAACCTGTTGGTATAATATTTGTATGAAAATTATTAATACCAGAACGGTTATTATGCAAAGGTAGTTTCGCTTGATAATTTTCTGTTCGACGTCTATAGATTCGCTTACCAGTCTAGAAAATGCATCAATATTTCAGGCGACAGCAGAGTAGATTGATAGACAGACGCGAGAACGTTTAACACAGAAACGACACGCAGCATCAGACAAGACACAACAAGTTTGTTTGGCGACACGTCAAGGCGGCCACTAATAGGCTATTTGCGACACGTCGTACATCAGCGCTAGTTGCCAGCGACGATGTTTCACCACTCTATACATCAACAAGAGGACACGGATTGTGTTGTGTACAAAATAAACATCAAAGATGTTAAAGTGATCAAAGGTGATAATTTTCTAATTTTCTCAATTTATTATGTAAGCACATGAGAGGATAATGGTGCCCGGAAAATTTTTAGAAAAGATCCAATAAAATTCGGGTCGAAGTGCTATGGTGTCATAGAACTTAGTATTATTTATGTAGGTACTATTTATCAATCTATATCTCTTCTGTTTGCCAAGAAGCTAAGCAGCAAAGAACACTAATTCTCCTATAAACCTAAGAAAAGATATAAAAAATACGATTTTCTAAGCAAAGTTGAGGATTTTTGAAGCTAGCTACCTCACAAACCCACCATGGTCCAAATTCCCTAGTTGTTAAAGGTAGCTAGCTGTACTTATCGATGGTAGGAGCATTAGCTGACATAAAAAATTTTTACAAAAAAAATTTTTAACAAAAAATAGAACCGACTCAAAACGCACTAAAAAGTAAAAAATAACTGTGTTATTTAGTTGCTTTAATTTACTTAAGCATATCTATGTCGGTGCCAGCAAGTTTAAGGTACATTTATTTAACGTAGTAAAGCAGTTTGTGGGTTCTAGGTAATGTCCTTAAGGTAGAAACCTTGGCTGGCACCGACTCCTAGATTATACGGCACTAGTAGCCAAAAAGCTATCGATACCGAGACATAAACGCTGTAAGCGTGCCTCCAAAATTTGAAGAGTTCCTTCAATTTCCCCAGGATATTATCATCAGATCCTAACATGATGACAATGGGACCACCTTGGATGTATGCCCTTTCTAATAAAAAAAGAATTATCAAAATCGGACCATTCTGTAAAAAGTTGTGCGTGGTCATACATAAAAAAAAATATACGTGTCGAAATGAGAACCTCCTCCGTTTTTTTTCGTCGGTTAAAAATAGATAAAATTATATAGGTACGCATAGCTATTGAAGGATCTCTATCCAGCATAAAACAGTCATTACGACTAAATACCGGAAAGACAAATGTGTATTGGTATTAAAAAAATATTCAGCTAATAATCAAAATTCAAAATTTGTTTATTTTAAGTAGGCTTTGTTTACAAACACTTTTGAAAAATCAAGTTTGACTTTTGTAGTAAGAGACACTACAAAAAGTCAGTTCGGAACGCATATTCCTTATTACTGAGAAAGAGCCGGCAAGAAACTCGGAACCGGTAAGAAACCTATAAAATCTTTAGTTTTTTCTTCTATGCAATAATTAATTTAAAAACTACGTCTATCTATCCATCATCTATCGTCTATCACTTCCAAACGAGAACCTCACAAGTAACATAACCGTGCGAGTCTTTCTAACCAGCCAGCGCGTACACCAAAGGCTCGTCCCGGCCACACATGTGAATTAATTACACGTTGCCGATAGCGCGGCCGCGGCCCGCCGTGTGTAAACAAAGCCGAGCGCGCATAAATCTCTCGCAAATATGATTCGCCCGCGGCGCCGCGCGTGAGTGTGCGTTTAGCTTTGTTTTGCTTACGCGATGAGTAGACGCACTGATTAGTGCAATGAAAAAAAAAACAAACAGTGTTTATCACCAAGTATTATACACATGTGAATGGATTGGGAACTTAGGAGACAAATTGAAATCTAACTGCCTTTTACCTATCTCTATGTTATTTGCCCATAAGATATTAAGCAACGTCGTTTTATGTAAATACTTATACGGCCTCTGACCAAAAGCGAGAGTTAGGAGTTTACCATGTTCAATAATTTTTTTTTGTGTTTATATGAGGTTTGTACGCAGTATTATTAGTAGACAAGCTATTTATTCAAGACAGTTTTAGTTGTGTGCCTACCATAAACGTATGATAAACGTAACCCGAAAATATCAGCATTTTCTATTATGAAGAAAATCATTATTTTACCTAATATATATTATTTAAATTGTAAAAAGCTGAAAATCTGGTATGAAATGCACATAATGTTTGAAGATCTATCTACATAAATAAAATATTTGAAGCTCCGATTTAGACTACCAAAAGAATATGCAAAAATTTTATAGCGCATTTAAAGACTCGAGACTTGAAGACCCTTTGGCGAGTTGCGAGCCGCAAAAAAATAAAACTGTAACAGCTATTTTCGTACAAGATATCTGCTTTGTAAGGAATTTGTGCTTAAAAGCAATATTATCTACACGACAACATTGATAAATGCGAGGGAAATATTCAATTACATTCCACGTATTTACTTATCGCCCCCGGGCCCGGCGCGCGTTAAGTATTGTGAAATGTATACGGGCGTGCTTTTATCGTTCGCTCGTAAGAAATGTGTTTCACTTAATATCCGCAAGTGTTTGCTTCGACTCATATCTTCCGCGTGTACTTGCTAACGACACTATGTTAGTGCAATTGCAGTGGAAACCGTACATACGTAGTAGGTACAAATACTTAGTTGTGGGGCCGCTTTGAGATTGAATCCCGGCAGGACACTATTTATTCTAATCACAGCTTTAACGGTTTTTTTTATAGTAATAATAGACTATTGACAAACAACACTTCGTAGGACATGCTAAGAAGACTTCGAACAGAGTGCCGCTTTGTGTTGATCATCATAAGGCATAGGTGTTAAGCCTCATGGGCCTATAAAATAAATCCGGCAACGATGCGTTTCACATTATGGTAAATGGAAAACCATCGCCAGAGCATATACCTAAGCATTGTCTATAAGTTGAAGAGATATTACTGTCGGTACTTGTGTCCATGCCGCAAAGTTAATGCGGACAACAAGCGGCGCTCGTGTGATGTAGGCAAATACAAGCAAACATCGCTTCGCCGCGAGAGTTTCGATTGTGGTTACATGATGCCACATTTAACCGACTTGACTAAAGTAGATAAATACTGCTTTATAGTACTTCGTAGTTATTCGGTTTGCTTTTCGTTAATTGTTTTGTTATGTACATGTTCATTTGCGTTTAATATTAAGCTTCTTAACTTAGCTTTCCGAGACATATCGTGTATCTAACTCCGCCAACTTCCCAACTCCAGGCTTGAAATTTACCAAAACTGTCTTATAAGAAAGAAAAATTATAACAGTATTAATCCACGACCCAACCTAGATTTCGAACCCAGGGTGTCGTGATCGAAGCCACAGAGGCTAACCACTATGGTACCGAGACATTTACATGACAAAGCTCAGCGACATGTAACCCCACCGCAGACCGTCCTAATGCATCGATTCGGCGCGAGTATAACGCTCGTCGCTGGCGGCGATATGTCGCTAATGAGGGTTTGCGGTACGAGACAAGGAATGTTGCGTCTCTACTATCTACCTCTAACTATGTAGAGATTTTTATTTATTTATTAATTGGGCAATACAAATTACTTAGCCAACTCATGTCGAATGGTTAAATAGTCACCATATGTATCGCCTCTTCTTCACAATCGGCGATTACAGACGATTACAAGCACGATTGAGTGGAGTCCTTACTCGCATGTAGCGCCTATCTCGTTGTGTGTAATTGTAATTGGTGATCGGTGACTTATCGGTTTTTGCGACACGCATCAAAGGGCGGTGTGTTGTGTTGAGTGGACCCACAAGATCGCCGATCATTCATTCACTACTATTAAACAATAAATACAAAGTACCAGGTTACCATAGGTGAGTAAGAGCTTTGTCACGCGAAATAGATGACTGTGTGGATGTTTGCCCGATGATCCACGTTTAACTTGCTGATTACAAACGATCATACGAGAAATGATCATCATCGCTGATTGTGAAGAGGACCCTTATTGTTTCCAAAATCGACACAACTATAAAGACTTTATTTGTATAGTTGAAATGGAACGTGCCATTTTAATTATGTTGTTATTAAATTAAGCTTTTTGGGAGTAGTGCACTTTTCTAGAATTCTAGATAAACGCTAAAATAGAAGCATATATATGCGTATAAAAAATATCTGCCTAAATTAAACATCTTCCAAATTATTTTGTAAACGATTTTTACACAAATATAATAAGCTTAATTTAGAACAGAACATTTATTGCTAGTGCTTTTTTAACATCGGACAGAGAAAAAATTAAATAAAGTCACATGCGTAGTAGAATTGCGGGCATCCTTTATAACGAGTAGGTAGTTTTTACGGCAGTATTTTTAAGTTAAAAGCAAGGTAAACGAAATTAATAGCCTAAAATATAATACATACCTCTTTTTATAAAGTTTAATTGTTTATTTTAATTTCATGGACAGCGAATGCGAATCCTTTGACATTTCACTCGTCTATTTTAGCATTTTAACATTTTAGCATTTTAACACGGCCGGGGCAGCTGCTTACGAAATAACATCTCTTAACCTTTACGTTATATTGCTAACTAGTGTAATAAAATTGTATAGGTAAATATTATCGTAATATTGACTTTTTATCACTTTCAATACATCTCCACGCGTTAAAAAATAATGGGGTACTCTCACTGCATCGTTATAGAAATATTGTTATAGAGCGTATAATGTTTCTATTGATGTCATAATGATTGTACTAACATTATATAAAGAAGCAAAGGAAAACTAATAGCCCCACAATATAATTTATTAACATTTAATCTTATTAAAAATCGGGAATTATAAGGAAAGGCAGCGCGTTCTTAAAAGTTTTATAAGAAGGTGATAGCAATATACCTGATTTGTTGAATGTTACATCTCAGATAATTTTTTTACAAACAGTGAAACAATATTTGTTGTACTGGAATGCCAATTTGAAATTGATAACTGTGTTAGCTTGCCATCCTGTACAGTATACTTTCGACACACTAACAATGTAACCAAATATTTAGCTCAAAACATGTTAAAATATTCAAGTTTCTAGATTCTTTCCGAAAAATTGACTTACAAACTATCGCTAATCATAAAAAACCTAAAAGGAAATGACCTAATACTTAATTATAGCATGTAAATGCAAATAAACTATCATTCAAAATAACGTCTTAATGATACTTAGCGAGGAGCATCATATGGTTTCACATAACGTAATATGTAAATCGAACAACGAAATTTGAATAGGAAGCTATGCTAAAGCCTATCGTGAAAATATACAAGTTTTTAGATCTCCAAATTGAGATAATGTCTAAAAGTGATTTACAAAAACTTACATTTCTAGTTTCGTGTGTGAGGAATTTTATGCGTGTCAAACATAAAATGTACGAGGCAGTTTCAAATTAATATATGAGTAATTTAGAATTAAAGCGAAGTACTATGTGATTTTTTTGACTTACGTTTCTTATTAGCCACAACTACTTACCACAGTTTTACTTATTAGTAGGAATAGCCAGGAGTATTTAGGACTTACCTGAAAATAAATAACCATAATTGTTAATTTTACGAAACAAGTAAGGTACATAAGTAGGTACCATGATTTCCAAAAATAAATCATTCGTTGCAAAACCGTTGTGTTTTTATTTGAATAATATCGTTTAGTAATTTTTCTGTTTAATTAGCTAGGTTAATTTAATTTAATTTATTAAAGACAGAATTAGCAAAGTGTGAAAGTAATGTAAAATCAAGTATAAGTATAGCAGGCGATGGAGCGAGTTATGCTGAGATACTCTTTGCGTGATCAATTTAGAAATGGAGAGATTCGTTAAAGAGCTAAAATTATGAATAAAGAAGTACGAATCGATAAACGTTGCGATCTCAAAGTTTTGAAATCCACCCCGCATAGCCAGCTCAGTGTTGGCCATCCCCCTATTAGGTGGACCGTCGACATAAAAGTTGTAGGCAGCCGCTAGATGCAGGCTGCTCAAGAACTTTGTACTTGGAAGTCTTGAGGGCTCCAGAGAAGAAGAAGAGGCCATTCCAGAGGTGGACATACATTTAACGTAAAAGTGGTATTAGATCGACCGGTTTTCCAAACATCATGAAGACTTGCGCAAAAGCACACACAAATTGTGGCAGACAAGCCGCCTGTGGGTTATTGTGTTTTAATGGTCGCCCCGCCCCCCACCTCGCCTCCGTCATCCATCATACAAACTTGACCATCGGATGTTTTTTCTCGGACGTGTGTTCAAGTTCAAAAAAAAAAACAGTGCCTCTCTCGTTCCGAATTCCCCGCGGCGATTCGGGCATTGCTTAGAAAGTTCTTAAAAGCACATTTAAATTAATATACCCCGTGTTGATATGAAATAAAACAAAAACTTCACAGATACATCAGAAAAAAATAGCTCTTCAAACAAAATTTCTATTTTCAAACATTCCTTTTTTTTAAGTTATTTATTAATGAAAAGATCGCAATTTAAAATTAAAGCTAACAATATGAAACATAATTATAAGGTAAGGTCTACTTTAAAACGGAAGAACCAATATCAGTCTCTATAAATAGTTCTTACCGGAAATAGGAATTAACGATTCGTATCTAATGAAATTTAATTGCGATAAATATGTTGCAACCTTAACAGCTTAATTCAGCAACCAATTTTATAACGCTGAAGACATCGACTATTGGTACTTTGCAGTACTGCCGATCGGCGGTAGAGGAACAAACCCAGCATATTTTACAGATAAGAGGCGACAAGTAACTTAGCATTTGTTATGAATTCTATTTCTTGTGGGAATACAGATTTGATTTTTTTTAGGCTACTTGAAATAAATAAATTTGAATTTGTTATAGAACTGCAGGAATCCGCCGTATATATGGGGTACTTACCCAACCCTACGATGGTTCCCGTTCTATGCTTTTTGACAAAGGACCTGTGAAGGCCTATTTATAATAACTGAGTAAGACAAAAAGTTTAATCTACATTTTTGCCGGTTGTCCGATAATTTTTATTTTATTCAGCACATTAAACGTCGCTTGACATACAGCCTGCGATGCGTATCTCCCCGTACGTCCCTACGTACTCGTACGTCTAGCGAGTTATCGCGTCGATCTGTCCCAAGCACATCGTACAGCTGTTGTCACCACTATTTATTCGGCCGCCGTCAATTTACGAGCGTAGTTTATGTTAATTCGTGTCGGCTAATGAGACATTGTATTTCAAATGGGCGTAGGCGGTTTAGGGATGCTTTTTTCCTTTGTTTTATGCTTCATTGCTCAGCGGAGGCCATTATGTTGTATTATTTTAAGTGTTGCTCTCAAGTTGGAGAATTTATAACTGGCCAGTTTATGTTAACTAGACAGCTGGCGAACGCACAAAAAATATAGTGACGATTGTACTTATTGAATGTAGGAAATTAATTGCTTTCATTGCACGTGATAAAGAACGGAAAATGGATTAAATGCAATGTTTGCGTATAAAATATTTACATAATTTATACTAGATACATTCATCAATTCATTCACTATACAAGTTAGGAAAACAATTAACCGAGTTACTTATACAAAAAAGGATATTATTATCTACATTTCCAAGTAATTTATTTAAGGCAATGTCGCTTTATAACTTCTTAAAATACGAAATAAATTTAATGATTATTATTACAAGAAATTGAAAAAGATTAAATAAAGCATCTAAATAATGAACTTAGTTCCGGATTTAAGTAGATAGTAGTTTCATTTACTTTGGAGATTTTTATACATTTTTAAATTTAAAGACATTTTGATTTGCTAAATTCCTAGGCGTAACTTTTGAATTTTGAAATCAGACCCTTAAGTCAATGTTACATATTAAACTTCTCGAATCGTATATAAAACTGTTCTGACATTCATAAAAAACACGCTACTCAAAAGTACGCAATCTTATCTGCCGATATATAAAAATAGCCAATAAAAATTTCGCCCTGAGTTCGTTTATCGGAACGGGCGACTATAAAACACCTAGCACCACTTTGCGGATCGTTTTATTAACCTAAAAACAACCAAATTAACCCTTTTGATAAAAGAAACAAATACGGTTGGGTCAAAAAACCAATCCATTAAACAATAACGATCGGTCCGTTTGCCACATGACATGTGTATGTAATCAGCTAAAAGCTGTGACACTTTAGGCTTAATTAGGGATTTTTCACATTATACAGCTACCACACTACTTATTATAATTATTTATCAAAAGCCAGGGATCTGTATATACCACAGATCGAGTGCCCGTGTTATTAATCATTAATTGTCTATTTTGAATAATTTTTGACGAATATTTTAATACAGTACAAACTGAAGTCGCATCCGTTGTCTGTTCTCTTAAATCTTTTAAATTACGCAACGGATTTTAACGTTGAAAATAGCAATAGGTAGAGTGACTCGAGAGGCAGTTTTACAGATACTCGTAGCTTAGAAATTCATGAAGTTTACCTATCGTGGTTTAAGGTTTTGGCGCAGACGAAATTGCGGGCGTCGGCAAGTAAATAAGAAAAGATTTCAAATTAAAAAAATATTATCATCAATTAAAATGAAATTAAACATTTTGCAGATTATATATGACATGTAAAGCGTAGGAATTGAAATTATATTACTCTAAAATTAAAATATTTTAACTCATTTGTATTTAAAATTATCTCCATGCGCAATTTCGTAAATTAATTACATACATTTTTAGCTTAAGCTAACAAATATTTCAGACGGTTTGCGATATCCAGTTAAATACAAGTCCGTGGTATTAACAATAGCGGTGACATCTCGCTGGACACCTGCCGCGAAAAATTAACTTTTATATGTTTGTTTAAAAGCTACTATCTATTTAGGAAATAATTGGGCAATTTATATTATAAAATGTTCACATTTAATTTAAATTAACCGTTGTCATTATATTTTATACATTATTATCTTCAGTGCCAACAATTAAAATTAATTAACCCAGCGTGTTCGTTATTAATAATAATATAATATTATATGTTTATAAATTATACCGTAATTATGTTAAATGGATAAATATTTTATTTCAAAATATTGCATTAAGTTTATTTAAAAGTTACTATAATACAAAGTTTACTAAATCTATTACTAAAACACAAAATTAAAACTATTTTTATAATATTTTGTGTTTTGTGAGCGTTTACAAGTTACACATTTTTGTTTTACCTACATTCAAAAGGTCTAGGAACCGATTTCCGCCAGGCGGACAATTTTCGAACTAACTATTAATAACAACCTCTCGCTTACTTGAAGCTACAAGGTGAATTTTAGTTAAATTTAAATTATACTTATAGGGTAATTTTTCTTATAGGGTATTAATCTAGTCGGAATATTGGGATAAAAATAATATGTCTTAATTCAGAATATAATCTAGCTACCTTCAGTTAAGTCTAGCTTCCGCTTTTGTGATTAGTGTAATATGTTGGTTTTTTAAAGAGGCTTATCGGTCAAACGTTTGATTAAGTGTGCGGTGACCCTTATACCTTACAGTCAATTACCGAATATCACTTAGCATCGCTTGTTTCACATCCGATAAATTAAATTTCTATTTGCGAGTACGCGAATCGCGGCCGGTCCTTACAGTCGGTAACGTTTAGATATTACATGTAACACGTAAATGTACCTACAATAGGTGTATATGTATAGAGAAGTGATGGGAAGAGGATTGATGACTGGTCTAATTCATTATATTATATTTGTTGTGGTATAAATCAATTTAATTTCGTGTGTATAAATTACTACTATTATATGCCCTAAGTCCGCCAACCCAAATTGGAACAGCGTGGTGGGTCAACGCTCCATATGCCCTCTCCTATAAGAAGGGAAGCCTGGCGTTAATAGGCTGACTATTATGATGACACAGAGCCTCAGTATAGCTAGTGTGTATAAATTACTACAAACTGTCTCAAGTCACATGAAAATAACTTTCGGCTACCCATTTTGTCTGCAAATTTTTACTATTAGATAAATTTGGATTTTTTTACAATTTTTTTAACTATTATGGTCGGTGTTTACTCTTACAACCGTTTTAAATATAAATTACATCAGTTATAGAGTTTTTGTTTGTATAGAAGCGGCATTTCTCTTCTTAACTAAGTAAAAGATTATGTTTAGAATGTAAATGTTTGTTTGCACGTTCGTCAACGTCTTTAAGCGTGTTACGAGAGTGCCAGCCCTGCATGTCGAGCTGTGCTGGCAGATCGTGTTGCTGTAAGGGAAACCTATGGGAACGAAGACAGACAATCTCAAAGCTAACATCGGTTGAGACTCGTCCTAGATTAAGTTACATTTATATTCCTTTATTTAGAATTAAATTAAGGAAGCCCGCTTCCATCTTAGATTGCATCATCACTTAACATCAGATGTGATAGCAGTCAAGGGCCAACTTGTAGTCGCTAAAAAAAAATATTAATGCAAGTATCCGATTTTTATTGATTGTCCACCACCGACAGACTTTCGCAACTAGCGCCATAAAGCGCTGAAACAGTTATTAAAGACTTCTCATACTTCTGATCGATTAATTTGAACCAATGTTGAGTTTGATAATAATTTGTACAAAGACCAACGTTAGCGCGATTGAGAAACGTATAGGCCGTCTAGTACCTATAGGTATTAGGTACCTACTATAAAGTGGGTGATCTGCATGAACTAAATATATTGATCTAACCTTTTTAAACCTATTATATTAATTATTACAAAATTCAATAAGAGAGCATGAACGCAAAAAACCAACGCGTGTGCCGTTAAATCTTCCCCGCCATGCGGTGAAGAATTTTGAAAGACCTAGATTTTCATCCCTCAGTGATGTAACAAATGTCGTGCAACAAAAAATCGACACCTATTTCACGAGTAACATGGAATATGACTCTGATACCTCTGTTGTTAGTCCAGAAGCTACAACTAACCCACCTAGCTGGCAAAAAGTGCCCACCTCTAGGGGTTGGAAACGAAGACGAGTTAGTGACTCTCCTACACAACGCACTCAAACAGGCAATAGATTTAGCGGTCTTCCCGTAGATTCTCTCGACGATGAAAGTTCACGTTCCAAACTCAAACATAATAATAAACCTCCGCCAATAATCTTGTATGGAATCCAGGATGTAAATGAACTGACAAAATTATTGGAATCAAGAACAGGTGCAGAGCATTTTAAATTAAAAATAGTCAACAAAAATAACTTGCGCATCATGACTGAATCTGTCGAAGAATACAAAAATATAATAGATGTTGTTAGACAAAATAATCTAATAGGTCATACATTTACCAGAAAGGACACAAAATGTTTCTGCATAGTTATAAGGAATTTACACCATACTACGCCTCACAGTGCAATAATAGAGTCAATTGAAGCTAGTGGAAACAAGGTACGAGGTGAAATCATTAACAGTAGGTATGGCCCGAACAAAATTCCAACATCAACATTTTTTGTGAATCTTGAACCCAGCCCTAACAATAAATCGGTCAAGGATATTCAATATAAATTCCATCAACGAATCAAAATAGAAAATCCTCGAAAATCTAGGACTATTGTTCAATGTCACCGATGTCAACAGTACGGTCACTCAAAGAATAACTGTATGCGACCGTACCGTTGTGTCAAATGTGGAGAAGGCCATAGAACTTCTGAATGTTCTAAAAAAGAAAGAAACACACCAGCTAAGTGCGCACTCTGTTTCCTTGACCACCCCGCCAACTATAAAGGTTGCCAAGTGTATAAGGAAATATTATCGAGAAAAACGCAATCGAATAGAGCAACACAGCAGCCAAAATCGTATAAATCAGGTCCAGAAATTAAGAACCAGGAAGATAAACCTACCTCCTCCGTACCTAAACTAACTTACAAACCTAGTCAGACTTATGCCCAAGTAGCCTCCACCCATGTCCCAACAAAGGACTTTTACCGAAATTCAGATCCAACACAACCATCTACTATACTAGAAAATATACTCGTACAACAAAATAAAAAGATCGACTTTCTATTACAACAAATAAGTACCCTCATGGGCCTTATAACAACACTCGTTGATAAACTTCAAAAATGACTTCCTTGCGAATTGCGGCATGGAATATCAATGGTCTGTCTGGCAGAAAAGATGAGTTAGAGGCTTTCATGACAGTAAATAAGCTAGATATTGCGCTCATTTCAGAATCGCATGTGACAGAAAGGAGCTTTTTCCATATACCCGGTTTTTGCACTTACTTGACTCCTCATCCAGATGGTAGTGCTCATGCTGGAACTGCAATCATTATCAGACAACACCTGAAACACTCATTGCTAGAGCCCTATGTGACAAACCACTTACAAGCTACGACCATCAAAGTAAAAGATAGCTCCTATTACATTACCATCTCAGCTACGTATTGCCCACCTAGACATAATATTAATGCGGCAATGTTTTCTGACTATTTTAAAACCCTTGGAAATCGTTTTGTGAGTGGGGGTGATTGGAATGCCAAGCATACCTATTGGGGATCAAGGTATACTCACTCACGTGGCCGTGAACTTAAGATGAGCATTGATATTAACCATCTTCAATCAATATCAACAGGAGAACCCACTTATTGGCCTGCGGATCCGAAAAAAAGGCCAGATCTTCTCGATTTCTTTATAACTAAGAACATTGGTCACTTATACACATCCATTGAAACAAGTCTTGACAGTTCGTCAGACCACTCCCCGGTCATTTTGGAAATCAGTCCTGCGATCCTAGAAACCACAGATAACTCGGAACGTCTGCACAACTGAATGAGAACCGATTGGGAATCCTTTCGCAATCACCTTGATCGGGAAATCAATTTAAATGTCTCCCTTAAAACCGCTGAGGAGGTTAATGATGCATGTGTATGCATTACTAATGCAATACAAGTCGCGTCTTGGCTGAGTACGCCTGATATTCCAAGGGTACAGGCGGATGTATGGCTTCCCTCGGATATTAGGAGTAAAATCCGGGAAAAGAGAAAATTACGACGCAACTGGCAAACTTCACGCAATCAAAGCGACAGAACAAGTTTGAACCGCGCTTCTAAGCAGCTTAAAGAAATCCTTAAACTGAACAGTCAAAACATCACCAAAAATAATCTAGAACAAATGTCATCTTCAGGTCTAGGAGAGCAATCACTGTGGAATGCCACCAAAAATTCTCTCAAACATCCCCAAAAACATTTTCCACCCATAAGAACTGGAACCACATGGGCCCGTACTGATGATGAGAAAGCGGAAGCCTTTGCAGCGTATCTCGAAACTGTATTTCGACCCAACGACCATCAAGACTCCTTTGACCGTGAAATCGATGATATTCTTTCCCAGGATCTGCAACTTTGCCTGCCAATAAAACCAACATCCCCTAAGGAAATCGCTAAATTAATTTCTCTATTAGACAGTAAGAAAGCCCCAGGGTTTGACCTCATAACCCCTAAACTACTAAAAGAGTTACGTAAAAAGTGCCTAATATTCCTTAGCAAGCTGTTTAATGCTATATTTAGAACTTGCCACTTTCCGGAAATATGGAAAATATCACAAATAATAATGGTTCCCAAGCCTGGCAAACCTATAGAAGAAACATCATCTTACCGCCCGATTAGCCTTACGCCGGTACTTTCTAAACTCTGGGAAAGAGCCTTCCTGACTAGACTGAGAACTTGTCTGGAAGAATGCTGTATAATTCCTGAGCACCAATTTGGCTTTCGACAGGAACACTCTACGGTGGAACAGGTCCATAGAGTTTATCCTTTCCCCAAAAAAAAAGAAATATTTCCCCCCCCCTTCCTCCCTTCAACGGTTTAAAGGTTTGGCACAAAGGCCTTTTATTAAGATTAAAAACCTTCCCCCCCTCCTTTCCCCATACTAGAGTCTACTTAAAAAACAGATTCTTTCAAGTAAAAGAACAAGATGGAGATCTCGCCTATACAAATGCTTAGCCGGAGTGCCACAAGGTTCTGTCCTCGGCCCTGTGCTATATAACATATTTACATGTGACTTACCCCTCTCATCAGAAGTTACTGTTGCAACATTTGCAGATGATGCTGCCTTTCTTTCTTGCAGTAATGATGCGACTTTAGCTAGTGTGCAGCTACAGAAACAGCTAGACCTAACAAATGCTTGGCTAAAAAAGTGGCGAATCAAGCCTAGTGCACAAAAGTCGCAACACATTACTTTCACTTTAAAAACAGGGGATTGTCCGTCTGTTAAACTGGGTGAGGAGACACTACCACAAAGTGCATGCGTAAAGTACTTGGGGTTTTATATGGACCGACGCCTTACATGGAAGGATCATATTAAACAGAAGCGCAATGATCTTAACAATCGCTTTAGGAATCTGCTCTGGCTGTTAGGCAGGTAATCTGTCTTGTCTCTAAGCAATAAAGTGCTGGTGTATTGCACTATTCTCAAACCCATCTGGTTGTATGGCATTCAGATATGGGGCACCGCTAGTAAATCTAACACTCTAGTCATTCAAAGAGCACAGAATAGAATACTACGAACGCTTGTCAACGCACCCTGGTTTGCACGCAACACTGAAATACACCAATACTTGGAAATGCCAACTATTGAGGAAGAGATAAGCAAATACAAAATCCAACATCGGGAACGGTTGCGCAAGCATCCCAATTCACTGGCTTGTGGGCTATTATCAGTGGAAAGAATCAAAAGGTTAAAACGAGCTGATGTGCTCGACTCTATACAGACTTGAGGATAATGGTCCTTAGGTCTGGTACGATTATGTTTTCGACCAAATAACTCTTTACTATATGCCTAACTTGTTTTGTTCGACTAAAGATAAATGTTTAAATGCAGGACTAGTTGACATAATTTAGTCACTTTATCACTTGTAAACAAATTACTCAATCATTTCTCAGTAAAAGCATTCGAAAATACGAGCTAAATATTGAATTACTTCGATCTACACATATGCAGGAAAACTAAATAACAGTACTCAAGGAATATTTAAATATTTGTAAACATACGCCAAAACGTCGATTATTCAATCAATAAACGGCTTAAACTTGGCTTAGAGTCAACTTGTGGCGAAATCCCACATTAATCTCTCAAACATACGGCAAGGAAAAGCGAGTAAATATTACATCCTGCGACTTCGTCCGCTGCTATTTGCGAAATTTGCAAAATATTCAATATCAATTTTTACGTAGTAAGATGATATATAAATATTCTAGCATAAAAAGTTCTTAAATTATGCACTTGAGCTAATCCTTTCTAACGAATAACCATTTATTTCAAATACATATTCAGTAAAGTACACATTATAAGATACACAGAAAATAAAGAGATACCTTTATATCCATTTTCAGCAAATGCAATAGCGCCAAAACACCCACTCCCTGACAATCTTTGGAATTTGGAATAATTATTAAAAATTAGTAGATAGTAGATACTTGTGGAGAAACTGTGATTTTTAATACTGAATTTAGATAATACATTTGACGCTTACTGCAGTAGATTAATAATAAGCTGACAAACATTCCGACACATTGTCGTGTTTTTGATATACGTGCAAATATGCAAAACATACCAAGAGCTTAGCAAGTAGGAAGATATTTATTAAAACGGATTCGCTCGTTCATATCTATCCCCTTCTAAATACCATAACGGTAGCTTCTAATATTGAGTAATGGGATACAGAGAATGCGGGATAAATGCTTGTAACAGATGAACAGAAAGTACACACGACACAGACTAGTCAAATAGTACAGGGAATGTATTTCTTGTAAGAATTTACGTGTAAATGTTATTTACTATGAATGCGTATAATTAAGCATAAAAGATGATCTTGAGATATAACACTACTCTTACAGAGACTGGTACTTTCGGGATGTTAAATTAGGTATACCACTTTAGTAGTATTACATACACTTTTTAATTTTTGCGAATAACAACTGTTAGGAGTTAGAACTTGCTTATGTGGAGATAACAATTACGATGGCACTTTGTGTGTTTATTGAATGTCAGTGTCAATTTCATCGATTTTAATGTCGCAACGACACCACTCTATTAAGTATAGATTGGTCAATCCACTATGGCTTGTCGTTTTCTGTTTTTCAAACGCTTACAATGCAAGTGTGCAATAAAAACTACAAGCATGTGAGTTCTGTTACTACGTGACGAGTAGCAATGTGTGCACACTCACACAAAGTGTCAAGTTAGTTAAGTCAACAAGAATGTCATGTTTGACTAAGTATGCTCTACTTCATTTTAACCCATTTTTAAAAATAAATATGTCGTGTTGGTCATGCACAGCAAAATTATATTGTGGTATATATATTAACCAATTTAACTATATCTTAAAAACACACACCCACAATCATCTCAGATAGGTACCTAGTATAATTATATCTATTTTTATTTTGTTTAAACAGTTTAATGAACTCAACTCAACTCCACGTTGTCTTGTCTACCATACCCCTAGTGTTTTTGTAAAGCGTGAACCCATGATACTATTTTTATTTATACTTATTACTATTATTATTTTGATTCATTACAAGTTAGTTTATGTAAACTAAGATAGAAGCGGGTTAACTTGTTAGGAGTAGCATGAAATCTACATTCCTTTAGTTTCTACACGATACCGTACCGGAATGCCAAATCGCTTGACGGTATGTCTTTGTCAGTAGGATGGTAACTACAAATAAAAATAATGATTATGACCTTGAGGTCAAAGAAGAATAAAGAGCACCAAAAATTTTTAATCATAAAAAATGGCGAATTTGCCTGATTAAGAGTAAAACCCAACCTAGTATTTTTTTTTTGACTAAAAACGTAAGATTGATATTTTACGATAATTCAAATCGTATAAGATGTCATGATCTTAAATATAATAAGGGCGGTCATAAGTCAATATTTTTCTCTAAATCAAGTATTCAGGTGAATGAGAGTCATAGTTACATATACATACATTATATACTATTGAGAAACTATCTGGAAACGCTAAAATGGGAAGTTCGTGTAGAAACCTAAATATATGGGATGGATATAGATTTCATCCTACTCCTAACAAATTAGCCCGCTTCCATCTAGATTGATTATTTGATATTGATGATGATATGATTGATAATAGATTGCATCATCCCTTACCATCAGGTGTGATTGCAGTCAAGGGATCACTTCTTATTCTGAGGCAGCTTGCCTAAGAAGTGATCCTATTTATATGAGAAAGATTTTTATTTTATTACAGAGTTGCTCCTTCTATTTATCTCATAGTTTGCGTCAAACAATTAAAAGCGCTTATACTTTGAACATTAAATAGACAGACGCGCCTAATTATGATGTGATTGATTTTATGCTCGCAACCGATACAGTAGCCACTACTGGTACGTTTCTAGTTAATTATTATTGGCTTTCAATGCATATCATTACATGGATCAATGACCTCGTTATGGAAAATATAAATATGTTGCTATTATTTTATTAATAATTCAAGATACTTTGGAAACTTAGTAGTAAGTATTTCTTGTATATCGTTATATGGATTTTTACAATAAAGTTATTATTATTTTTACGTTAAAGCTGCTTGTGCTATTACGCATTCTATGGTTATAGGTGAAAAACTAATGCTTGGCAATTATTAAGATTTACATATATAATAGAATTAAGCAGATAAAATTACCTAATTAATTAATTTTTATTTGAATGTGTTTTCGTCTGTGTTTTTTTGCAAATAAATAATTCAAATTATTGTTGTTCTAAGTAAGAAAACTGCTTATAACGGTTAAGTGCGAATTCAAAGACGACGCCAGTTAAACTGTATTAGTCAGCTGACGGCATGTCGCAGCGACAATACTAGTTCGAGTATGTACTAGGTATTTTATAGAAATAAACATAAATATCTCTTATGAACTGATATATTTCCATATCAGTACATAGAAACTGTATAGTATTGAAGTGCTGCTGTGACATGTCTCCGGCTGCTGTCGTTTTCAGTCGACTACGAACTCGCACAATAAAGAATTAATAATAGTAAAAGATTGACCATAGTAAAAAAGACAGACAGGCAGACATGCAACAAGGAACCTATTAATTCTGAGGAAATTAAGTAAGAACAAATAAGAATAAACTGCAAGAGATCAGAACTACGTCAGCTTATAGGTTTTCATTCTCACAGAAATACTAACCAAAACATATATCAAAAATTAACTGAATATATTTTTATAGAGTATTTTGACGGACAGAATGTCAAACGAATAATCTAGATTCAATCACACCGGGCTGCCATGGGTCGACAGGAGGTCTTTAGCGCGCCAGACGGACAGCCCACCCGTACGATCCCCAAGGCGAACACGCGCTTCGCAAATTTGTTTCCACCGCGTAAATTGCTCCACGAACGGTACCTGCTACGCTATGATCGCCTAGTAATTCCATGGGCTTGGCGTATTTGATTGTACTTATCTAACGGATGTTGGCAGCATGACTATCTCGTCTTTAGAGCTTCTTGAGAAATCAGAGTTAAACTGTTAAATTCCCTTTAAATTGAATGTAATAAACGGTTACAAACTAGGTAGGTCACATGTTTTTCACAGATACATTTAAAAAGTGATTTTAAGTTTAAAGTATTATAAAAAATATTATTCAAAATACCTACATACAAAACATACAACCGACCATAGAACCTCTTTCTTTGGAGACGAGAGAAACAAATTGTGCCCTAATAGTGATGTAGAAAAATTATAAGCATTAGTTACTAAATAAATAAGCCAAAATGAATATATAGGCATTAATTAAGTCACGTTACTAAATAGCGTACCTACAGTTTCCGAACGCACACCCAGGCATACAAGCGAAGATATATTCGAAAACGGTTTCCCATATTATTACCGATATAATTTCCTGGAACGTAATCATTAATTCGACTGATGACCCGACGGTTTGGGTTTGCGTCTCACGTACGAAGATGACTTTATTTTAATATTACACGCCTGTTTTTATCGACCATTGTTATATATTTTTTCATATTCAGCTTGCATCGACGCTGGCGCCTGTCGTTTGTACACATTTCAATATAGCGGGTATGGACGTGAGTTAATTGACGATTAATATTTATATTTGTTAAGTTATATTACATGGTCCCGAGTAATTTAATTGTTAGAAGTGAAAATTTGAGACGTAAATTAGAATTTAAACAGCTTTTTCAGAATTATTTTCCAACATAAAACTACGAAAACCCTTTAACAATGTGTGCCACTCAGGTCCTAGGCATGGGTGAAAGGTAACTGAAACCGTGTGTGTGTCGTGTAATCTAGAAAGGATTCAATTTAAAAAAAGCCATAATTTCATTTTTGAAGTGTGTATTTGTCTTGTGTATTAAACTATATTAATAATTATAAATATAAATAAATAAATATTATCTGTATAAGTGTTGCATTTCTTGGAGAGAATAAATATTATTATCTTTGAAAGAGAAATTGTAGATTTCTGATAATGAAAAATAGTTATCCTTTGACAGATTGCATATCATCATCATTATCAGCCTATTCCAGACTCCGGGCTTGGAATGTACTGAACATTTCATAGAAGAATGAAAAAGCTCAGATTGCATATAGTACTATATAATTTACAAGCGTTAATTAATAATTTATTATTGTAGAGACGATGTCTTCTGAAAACGATAATAAAACGACTTTATTAAGGACTTCTTACGGAACAGAACTGGGGTATTGTGTCACAGTGCCAACCACAATAACAGCACGCGACAGTATAAACTTTTATAAGCCGAAACAAAATCCCAACAGGGCTTTTATAACTCCGAAACACGACATATCCCGTTTCGAATAAACATAAATCTCCTAAACCTTTATTTCGACCTAGTACCTACATCTAATTACTGTAATAATAGTTAAAAGTAAATACAAATCTTTTTAAAGCAATCAATCTTTGATAATGAAAACGTTGTTTTAGTTTTACTGAATTCCAATACGCCAAGTTGCAATACGCAAGACTTAATATGGATGAACATACCATATGAAGATTTCCTATAAAATATGGACCAATTACGTAGGTAAATACCTAATATATAGAAATCTCTATCTAGCTTGCGCTTGTAAAGAAACTTCTTCTAAGCTCTTATATCCATACCTAATGGGAATGTTTTGATTTAAAACATGTAAAATCTAATAAACAGATCTTATCTGCGGGATCTCGGGGCAAATCTTAACAATTTCCTCCCCAAAAATCCCATCTATCATTCAATTTACCCAAAAATAAAGATGACTGATTAAAAGCCGAGTCCCGGGAGGCCGATCGCTTCCAAACTACTTCCTCTAATCAGTTACACGTGAACGACAAATCTGCATTTTTTCCACATTTTTTTTTGAGTTTGTTTCAATTAGGCAACATTCCGCGGTTCCGCCCCCCCGTTAGCGCTTCACTAGTTGTTGCACGTATCCATTTCACACGACCTTTAGTTTATTTATAAAATTTAACCCTGGCGCAAAAGACAGGTGCTGTTAGTTTAGTGTGTATTTGACCGATAAGTATAACGATTTAGACTCTGGTCCCTGAGATCAGCTTTCTCTTAAAAAAATTAACAGAAAGCTGATCTCAATAACCAACGATGAAGATATAATAAACTATTACTATTGTATTGCTAAACCCAAGTATTAGCATATACTCTGTCGCAGTCCCTGCCGTTGTGAAGTTTGTGAGATAAAATACTTAAAACCTCATTTGTTGTATATTTTACGTACGAGTATAGTATTCAAAGAATCATTTTATTTAATTTTATTAAGTTTACAGACATAATTATTTTTATAGGAATATAATATGTGCATAACACTGAAAAACAAGCCGTAAAAACAGAATGATAATATTATTTTTGGTTTATGAATCTAATTAGTCTATAGATATAATCATAATCAGAAATAAAAACAATGTTAACACAACAAAATTAAACATTCAAACCATGAACTTTGGCTATAAATTAACAAATCGCTAGATTTGAAATATCTACAGAGAATTAATCGAACCGTTGGTGATTGATTATTCCGGTATGTTAAGTGTAAAGTTTAGAAGTGTTTTAGATTAATCACAGTTTTATTTAACATATATTACATTTATTTTAACTACTTATCATGTACACTCTTTTACAGTTACTACTTATATAAAACTTATTTTTCTATTAATATTTTCCGTTTTGTATTTAATATTGCGTGTGCAATAAATAATTATGTGTATCTACGTAGATATATGTCCTCGTATCGATCAATAAAAAAAATTCGCAAGTGGGTATAAACCTATAGATAGAGTTGTATAATGGAAATAGACATATTTCGTGTTTATGCCTATACGGCGCCCCCGGGGGTTTCGCCCGGATGCTCGGCATATTTGGAAATCTCCCACAGCGGTATGCAGTCCTGGTAATTAAGATCGGGTAATTTACGCGCACGGCGTGTAATGCAGACAAATACAATAATTTACGTTATTTATGCGCCTTAATTAATGTAAGCGGTGTATACGTGTATGATATGGTTATTATTAAGGTTTTGCTAGAAATCTTACTGCATTGCCTTTAAATTCTCCCTAAAATCTTTAGATGGATTTACTTATATTCCGGGTTGAAGTACTGAAGGGCGTACACAGATAACGACGGATGCATGTAATTATTTGTAATTACATTTTTGTAAATACTTTATTAAGTGTTTGTAAGAGAATGAGTACCGAAATTATTTTTTACTTTTTTGTGCGATTTAATTTTTTATTAAAAAAATTTTTGACAAAACCAAATATTGTGCAAAATATTATACCTAACCGACTTGTGGAAAAAAAATGCAACAGATCAAGTTATCTCAGTGGTATAGGCTATAGTGATGGGAAACAAACATTATCGATAGATCCGATAAGGCTCGGATAGACGCTCCGCGGGTGGCTCTTATCGCGCACGGCACATCTGGCGCCTAAATTCCTGCGCGCAACGCGCACCATTCGAAGGATACCTCTGACGGACGGTAGGCTCGTTAACTCGCATGGGATATGTATGGATAAGAACTGGCTTAGTTTGGAATTGTCAAAGACGATCTAGTGAATAAGGAACTCTAAATAAATCCATAAAACGTGATGTTTATGTAAATTATAAAAGTAAGAAATTAAAAAATTAAGTGACTTTAAAAGAAACTAAATAAACCGCCGCGTTTACTAGCATTGCACTCGTGCGAAGCCGCGGCGGGTATATAATAAAATAGTATTTTCAGAGAGCATCTTGCATTAGTGTAAGTGCTGTCAATTTGAAAATTTTTTAACGCAATTTTGTTAAACAGCAGAATTAGGAAAATCGGATAACTTCGAAAGTATAATTATAAAATTATAATAGTAAGTAGATAAGTATAAGAAAATAATAAAATAACTGAATAATAAAACACTCTTTTAAAATAAATGTATGGACCACGTTTGACTTTAAATTACAGTACCCATGAGCCGTCATAGCCCTAAGTTCTATCCCTTAACTTTTACTTCGAAGTTTTTCAAATTGTATGTAGGTAGTGTATCCATATCATCTTTAGCCTCTAGAGTGGAGTGTACAAACACTATCGTATTTCGAAATCAAACATTAAATATAATGCAGAAACGACAGGTAGGCACCGTACGCCGTGCACACAGAATATAAAAAACAAGACGATACTTTCCTCTGCCAACTACTCACACTATAACCAACCTAACGTCTTATATTTCAGAGTTGATATTGGTTCGAAGTATTTTAATAATAAATCTTGTAGTACGATGACACGTGTCAGGTATTCCAGGAGCTGTCAGAGTGACGTAATGTGTTTATTTATGACATGCCGACCGGCGTCATCGATGACGTGGGAATGTCCAGGCCGGACAACTCTGATCTATGATAGGCTTACTAGTAGTTAAACTCCGTTCATGTGCTTACTTCGTCTATAAAAACAGCACGCCCATATAATATTTTATGTGTTTTAAATTGTAAATGCATCCCATTGCAATGTATTTTTCAACTAAAATGTTGCACTTAAATTTAGTGCAAAACTTATGTAGGTATTAAAAATTGGTCTAGCAAGTTATCCTTAAAAGATAGATATAGCTATCGTGGACATTTTTGTAGCCCATTCTAAAGAGGAACAATACTTCGGTTTTTAAAAAAAAGGGTTTAGGCAGCGTTTTCAATTGATGCCCATTATTGTCATATAATACATAAACCAATTTACAAAAAAGCTTAAAATAATGATATACAAAAAAAGCTTAATAAATTATATATACTGATATATGATAGGAAGGTATATATACCTTCCTCAGGAATAACTCTATCTATTGGTGAAACCCGTATGAAAATCCGTTCAGTAGTCTTGGTAGTAAACAGTCGCGATGAGGGACTTTATAATACGAGGGGATTATTTAGGCTCCTCGTTTTTAAACAGACTTGAATACGATAGATTGAAATGTTTTTGCCCTCATTAAGCCTTAATTGCATAAATTTAAAAAATATTATATTTGCATGAATTGTTTAAGGTGTATAGAGAATTAATCTAAACATAATTGATTTTGAGATGTCACTTCATCATTAACATAAAATGTATGTAGGTCTTATAAAACCCGTATGCAAACATTTAAAAATCTAATTCCTATTTACAGGTGATGCCATTAATTAAACTGATTAGAATAAATTATTATTTTTCGACAAGTTAATAACACAGTTGTCACAACCTAAAATGTCTGTCGCAATTACGAGCGAAAAAAATGTTTTGTTGACATCGCCATTATTATTATTTTTTTTGTTATCAACTTGTATATTACTTGATTTTTTTTGTCATTTGTTATTTTTATATAATTGTAAAGTTATCGTTATAATAAAATAAAATTAATAATAAAAATCGTAAACTTAAAATCAAAGCTATGATAGTTCAAAATTATTTAATTACACTTAAACTTATTCGTTTAATACTGAACTTTTGACTTACGAACATTTCTAAATACAAATGTCCGGAAATTAAATCAACCGCGTGAAAAACATGAACATGTTTCCGTGTTAAAAACTAAGTTAAGTTCAATTCGATCAAGAGACTTAAAAGCAAAATAAACATAACGCAAGTCAAAAATCCCATAAAGTTAAGAACCAAACTATTATTATTAATTTATCTACATTTCAATAACGACACACAGTTGAATAAATCAGATCGTTTTTATTATGCGCATAGTCCGAATTCCAATAGTTTTTGTCTCTGTCCCGCCACCCGCACGCCCATGCACGCCACGGTTAATTAAAACCGTGTATTAGCATAAACAAATAAAATGCCCCATTAGGAATTCAATTTACAATCTCTGAAGTCGTTTGAATTAGTCGCAGTAAATAATACCTCGGAAACAGTTGGATAATAACCTCGTGGCTTAAAGAACGAGAGATCGCGTACTCTTTACATACAACTCAAACAAATGTTCCGTAAACAATAAATAAAAACTAATATGTATCTATAGAGTGTACTAAACTAACACGTGGTATTGGAAATGAACTATAGACCTTAAGATTCTAGAATAATTATACTGGAACTTATGGAAATATATACCATAGTTTGTTTGAAAAATTCAATTAGATATGAGAAAATATGTATAATGTAAATAAAAACATTTTTGTAAATATTCTTATAAGAATCAGGACAAATTGCAATGGTGTCGACAATTGGGAATAGATAAATCAAAAATTTTTATTACATTATTATAAAGTAGAATAAAAGTTAAGACGTAGAGTGAAAATAAAATTAAAATTTGACAAAGATATCCAAAGTTATAAATGCTTAAATCTTGGAGTAGGGGTCTTCATCACATCTCTTGCAAAACTGAACCTTGTACCACAACGTTACAATGTATGACGTCATAATAGTGTACGGCTGTCTTTGTCTAGTTATTACTATTTTTTATTTGGTATATTTTAATTACTTAATTTTATTATTTATTTAATCCAATTCTATAAGAAATATAAATAGATATAAGTCTACAAGCCATCTTCACTATTACGCTGGTTCAGCAACGTTAACAAATTGAAATTACGATGTTTAATTGGGCCTATTTCTAGTTAGTGTAAAGAAGGGATTATTAGAAAAAACAAAACGAAGTAAAAACAAGTTATAGTAGAAAACATTTAAGAGATTCAAGGCAACAGTTGGTCATCTAGCGAAAAATCCGCTTACTCTCGTAAATTAGCGCCATCAATAATTCACCGAGGCCTGCGATGAATTCATTACAGCGAGACAGCTAAGCAAATATTGCCTTTGGTTTCTCTAATCGTAACATCACCAACGTATTGTGCCGTAGTTCTCCGGACCGCATGTGGTCTATTTCATGTAACTAAATAACTATTTAACAACACAGAGGTATATGTATATTAATTTCCAACAATTTATAATTATTACAATTCTTCAACAGAAATATTTTTTTTTGGCTAAGATCTTAAGCACTTGCTATTTATAAGAGCTTGTTGCAAATTAAAAAAAACAAATTTCCGTCTTTTCCGTATGAAGTTTTCTGCGCCCAAATGACAGTAAAAGGATTTCAGTATAACATAAAATGGTGATATTGGTAATATGAAACCCTTTGCCGGCGGTTCTAGGAACGTCGTACGTGTATGAGTACGTCACAGCGCGCGGGCCCGCTCGCGGCGCGCGCGGCGGGGCGCCATTGTGTGCCGAGCAGATAGCCACACACCGCTGCACTAGCCACGTGCTATTCTATCGATATTCAGTTTGTTTATAATGATATCGATAAATCATAGCTTTAATTTTAAGCCCACGAAGTCTCTTTTCAACATTGAAGTACTTAACAATAATGTAGTAGTAGAACTAGAAGATTTAGCATATCAATATAATAAAAGTCTTAATATTTTTTTCTTGGCGCTGCAAGCATGTAACTCGCTAATTACAAATCGTAATGGTTATATATTGTAATTACAAATCCAATCTATTCCTTTCTATTATTTTTTAATTATTCAGATTACATACACACTTTTAAATATACACATTACACAATTTATTTTCATTCTTGCACACATGTAGATATTTAAACGCAAAAAAATATATTTTTAGCTTAGTAAAAATATAAGATAGTGTTAAAATTAATATTTTTATTGCACACTAAGAACTTGTAAAGCGCATCACTACTATGGCGCCTCGCGGGCCACCGCGCCGCGGGGCTTCATTGTTCGAGCAGTTAAAAGTGCCTCATATTCGGTTACCCGCCTATATTACACGCCTATACACGCTATCGATATCATACTCTGATCCATTTACAAACATCACTAAATCACACGCGCTACAATAAAAAATGAACTTAATGTCACTGGAAATAAAATTGAAATTGCTTATGCATTTTTTCAAGACATCGTATTATTTGGACCGCGACGTAAAACGACATAATTTTCATTTTACTACTTCTTGAACAAACACGGGCCTTTAAATAAATAATCATACAAAGATCTAACGTCACACCTTATTTGAATTCGCTTTTGTCATAAGATTCACTGTTTTATTTAATTTTTTTGTTGTGAAACAAAAAGCCATGGGAAAAAAGCCTTTTATTTATAAAGCGATAAAAAGAAAATTTATTACACGGTTTTCTTTAATGTGTTGTTATATTAATGTTTGGAACTTATTATCTCTGATACATACGCAAGTCGTTATTAGCCGCCCAGATATGTTTCACGTAATTTGAGATTGCTTATTTTATTTTATTTAGACATTGGACAAAGATTTTTACGACTTGCTATAAAGGTAGTCGGATTATGTAACACGCCATTGTTGATCCACAATAATATCAAGTTTAGGGTATATAATTTAATGCGCCTGACAACTATGAGCTTTAGCTTGCGGTTACAGCAAGATCACCAGAAACTTCAAGGTTATTGATGAAAGATATAAAAAAAAGATCTTCACATGATACATACATCCAAGTACATATCTTATAATTTATCTACTTATTTAAGCGTAGGCCCCTTTCTTGTTGTTTTTATTAGTTATTGTTTTTTCATTAAGCCACATAATGGTAGATCGACTGATCTGTTTAGTCCGAAGTCGCCACTCCTGGAGACTCCAACGACCAAAGACGTTTTCAACGTTTATATATAACCTGCCAACTGTCACTTTAGTCATTTTGTTCCGCAAATCCGATTGTGCGGATTCATGTGGTACAGGAATGGTAATGGTATCCTGATATTTAGTGACTCTTAGCCTTCTTATGAGAACCTTTGTCTATGACCAGCTAATAGTAAATGGCTCAAGTTGGTACTCACCTCAGGGTCAATCTTCTTGTATTCGGCGTCGTCTTCATCCACCTCGAAGTACAACTCAGTGGCGGTGAGAGAGAGCGTTCCCGGTGCTACCAAGCCCGGGGCAACCAGACGCGCCCGTGTGCTTATATTCACCGGACCTACGATCGATAACCATTTTAAGCAAGCCATAGACATTCAAATAATTTCATCAAACAGGCTTCTGTTTGGCAGTTTTATCAATCTAGTGTGGTCTGAGAAGCGACCACACACCTTCATGTAGACTTGAAGCGGTGTCAATTTATCTGTAGATGCGAGCAAGAGTTGTTGTGTTTCTCTACAATGTCTACAGACGACGCTTTAGCAATAGTCGGTTTTGTGTGGGCTTTGCTGCTTTCACGACTTCAAACTTACTAAAAAGTAACAAATAATTGCATCATTTAGTTGCTTTAATTTACTTTAGCAGATCTATAAAGTCGGTGCCATCTAAGTTTCAGAAAAGCTTATTTAACGAAGTAACAAATACTTTCTGGGTTCTAGGTAACATCCTTAAAGTAGAAATATAGGCGGGAACTTTTGTCGGTTTCGTACCAGTACTTCATGATCGAAGCCATAGGCAATAAACCAACGAGGCAGTTATGGACTAGACTTAGGTAAAAGGAACCATATTGTATCGGGGACAAATTTCAATGGAGACCTTTGGGCAGAGTTGCAATACAAAAATTTTAACGTGTCTAAATTGGTAACCGCAAGGCTGGTTAATTTTGCTTTTACGGGGGTAACCTTTTACTGGCCCTTGGATCATAGAGCCGCAATTCAGAATTATTTCGTAAGATGTTACCACGTCTAATTGCCTCGACTGGTTAGGGGCTGGTTATTTTTGTGTAAAAAAAATCTAAGCAGCCATTTATACATAGCATAGTTATTCTTGTAATAACTATGCAATTTATAGATGGATATATTGAAAATGTGTCCAGCTGTAAATAGTAAATTAAAATAATCATTTATCCAAATAGTATCGCAAATCGAAAGTCGAACCTTTTTGTTTTAGAAAAGCTTTTCAATCTAGAAAGAAAGATAAAAAGGTACATGGCTTAAAAAATTAAAAAAAAGACAAGGCACGAAAGGGGCGTTTTTCTTAAGTTTTAGATTGACCAAGTGAGGAAAAGTGTAAGTAAAGTAAAACTAATACCTGTAAGATCTTGCTCAGCATCCCGCTCGTCCAGCAGCAGCTCGGCGTCGTCCAGCAGCTCGGCAGCGGGCGGCGCTGGCAGCGACGCGCCGCCCGACGCCTGAGCGATGCGCGCGTGAAGCTCTTCCGTAGCCTAGGTAACATCATAATCATTAACATCAGCACAGATAGCTAAATTATAATCAATAAATATTGGGGGTACGCGTGGTCGTTAGTGGTCCTCCAAAGCTAAAAGTATCCTTCGGTGACTTATTATATGCGTGGTAAAATATTTTTACCAGGGCCGCCGTCTGCCCGCATTGTCGTTCCACTAGTTCAGCTTTCAGAACCCGCCATGTCTGGACTCTTCTTCGCTCTCTGTTCACAGTATGATGTACCTGCAGTATGGCGTCGGTAGGCGGCGGCGCGGGCGCATGGTGCGAGCGCGCAGCGTGCCGTCGTCCGCGCGCGTCGGGCACCAGGCGCCGCCGTCTGCGCGCGTCGTCCTCCCAAGAGTCTAGTTTCCAGAACCCGCCGTCTATGGACTCTCCTTCGCTCTCTGTTCACAGTATGATGTACCTGCAGTATGGCGTCGGTAGGCGGCGGCGCGGGCGCGTGGTGCGAGCGCGCAGCGTGCCGTCGTCCGCGCGCGTCGGGTACCAGGCGCCGTCGTCTGCGCGCGTCGTCCTCCCAAGAGTCTAGTTTCCAGAACCCGCCGTCTATGGACTCTCCTTCGCTCTCTGTTCACAGTATGATGTACCTGCAGTATGGCGTCGGTAGGCGGCGGCGCGGGCGCGTGGTGCGAGCGCGCAGCGTGCCGTCGTCCGCGCGCGTCGGGTACCAGGCGCCGCCGTCTGCGCGCGTCGTCCTCCCAAGAGTCTAGTTTCCAGAACCCGCCGTCTATGGACTCTCCTTCGCTCACTCTGTCAAAAACAGTAGTATTAAAAATATATTACAATATTTCCATTTCTTTCGCAAAAAGCAAGCAGTTGCCAACGGCCCAACACTGTTGTAATGTACAATAGTCAGCTATACACACTCACCCCGCTCTGGCTGCAGCAGCGTGCTGCAGCTTGTCGAGCAGGCGCGCAGCGGACGCCTGGTCCCTGCGTCTCGCCGCCGCTATCAAACGCTCGCACGTGCGCTCCTCTTCGCCTCGCTCCTGATTCGTCGTAGCGCATAGACACTGGAAAATACAGTAACAACATAATAATAATCAGCCGATGGACGTAAACGGCTGGACATTTTATGCTCAACTTGTACACGTTGTTCAAAAAATATCCTACGTCCTAATGTTCATAAGCTCTTCTAATTGTATACCACGCCCGGTGTCCACGTCAGTTTCGAAAATATAATTAAATTAACAACTAACCTCAAAATCGGCATGTTTGAGCACGTCATCTGCTCTCATCCTATTGAGTATGAACTCGGCCTCATTCGCCACCCTAACTATGTGGTCTCGCATGGCGTGGGACAGCAGGCGGCCTTCGTTGATGAGCTCGATGAACGCCAGCCCGGCGTGCTTCTGCAGCGAGTTCTGCCACTCCTGGGAACAGAGCAGCATCACCAGCTCCACAACTGATGTGCTGGATTTGAATGTTTGCAGACCTGGAATGTAGAATTTGACTTGATTTGACTGAAAATTAGAACGGAGATAGTACTTTTGATTTAAAGATATGCTGATTTTTTCCTGACCTTTTCTATATCGATATTTCCACGGAAATTAAACTACACGGGTAACATAGCAAGCTTCAGAGAAAATATTATTTTCTAAGAAGACAAAATGAAAAATTAATTGGTATAGCACTACTATGACAAGAAAGTAGTTGATGTATGTAACTGTTATCAAAACTATTAAATTTCAAAATCGACTTGTGCCTCAAAATTTTATTTGCATAATTTTACAAAGTAATGATGGTTGGTAATATTTTCATTAATTTTATTATGTGCATTTGCATTAAATTTTAATGATAAATCTTTACCCTCCATCAGCAATTCCTGTCCATGACTTCCGACTAGTGTTTTGGATAGGAAAGGCGCAAAGTCCAACATTATCTCTCTCAGTAGAGGACACACTGGCCCCAGCGCAGTCTCTAGCTTGTGAGTAAGAGACGCTTCCCGGGACACGCCCTCGGCGGACATCGAGGCGTTCATGGTGAGGCCAGCCAGGGTTTCATTGTCCTTCATAAAAAAAAAATATTATAGGACCATAATACTAGCGTAGGGATCTAAATGTCGGACCACGGACTTGGACGCAGAAGCAGGGCCATTGCCCACTAAGCCATTCAGCTGTCAAATCGGCTTTGCAAAATAAAACAAACAACAAACTTCAAGCTCAAAACGAAGATTTATTATGCACTTACAAAATGCACTTTCTATAACCCAAATAAAATAATATAATTTAACTAGGTATAGCCAGGACAGAAAAATAAAAAGCCTGGATTGGAGGCGCCACAAATACTTTTTAGCAGTCTGTGCACACTATGTTTTTCGAATAATTAGTCCCATTTGTGGCGAAATATTTTATTTTTCACGTTGAAATAGAAGAAAAGATTAACCAAAGGAAATTTGCTACGAAAAAAATCGTAACGTGTCGATTACACCAAAGAGCAATTTGGCTTCAATATGCTGTTGTTTAACAAAATGCATGTTTTACATCTTGATTGTAGTACAACTATAAAGATTCCATAATTACAATTTTTCGTAATCAACTCACCGGATGTAAATGTCGTTGTGCGGTTTGCAAACTCCTATTCTGGTGCCGCTGAGATATGTGGTGATGTTCCGAATTTCTCATGTGGATTTGTTTGTCTATATCTAGAAAAATAAAATAGTCTGAAAATCTTAATCCATAAAAGGACCGAATGACAAATTAGAGGGAAAGTTCCCCCAATAATGAAGCTGCTAAAATAAAGCAGATCAAGATTGTAAGATCACGTTAATCGACGACGATTATGTTAAGAAATAGATATTTTTCTCTTGTCAAGGGTAAAAAGGGGAAAGTAGACCTCTAACTACATGGGTAACGTTAGTCCACAAGGACCAAAAGGAAGTGTATATAATGAGGCTCATAAATAAAAACGCACATCAACGCTCCGGATAGCGTAGGTTAATTGGAAAAGCGGACTATTCCGAAGAAATATGAAGAGGAATTTCCTTCAGAGGAGGTAGAAGTAAATGTACCCTCAAGTATATTACCGTCGTGATCTCTCGTCCTGCCCGTGATGGTGGCTGGCCCTCGTTCACCATCTTCATTTAAGTTGACGTCCGTCCATGATTCATCATTACTCACCTGGAATATTGGAAAAAAGTTGTTTAATGCTACTCTTATAGACAATGCGTTTTACGAATGAAATGAGTATGTGTGGATTGAAACTGATAGTGACAGAAAATATGATAAAAGAACGATGTGATTGAAAAAAAAACGGACTAAATTTGAAAAAGGGATGTTTAGATGGTTTGGGCATGTAGAAAGAATGGGTGAAAGAAGATAAACAAAAGAGATTTATGAAGCGAGGGTAAATGGATGTTGGAAGAGAAAAGTTGTTGTTGGAGGAGGTTGAATATTCCTGGTCTAAATTCAGAATATTTCAAATGTATAGTTAGGTAAAGAGTACCCTAATCCGTCGAACTTGTATGAAAGGATTAATGAGAATGGAATAAGCAAAAACCGTGGCAAACGGACGTAATCTACCTACCCCTATGGGAATGAGGCGTGATATTACGTATGTAAGTATATATATGTATGTACTTGTATACTGCTGAACATAAATATTTTACAGGGGCATTACTTCAATCTGTTTTTCAGTTTCCATTACTATAATTTTTATGCGATACATTTTTATAAAGTTTCAGTGAACTAATTGTTATTATTAGAAGCATCTTGTGGATTTTCCGATCCTCCTAATAATTTTTGTGACGAATTTTCCAAGAGTTCTTACTTAAGGTCTAATAAGTTACTAGTAATCTAAAGACAAAAATACTCCTATCGTATCAGAAAACTATAAATACTGGACAAATCTAGTAGAAACTATACAACTTACAGGATGTTTATTGTCATCTAGAGCAATCTCGCTCGAAGTCTCGGGATCATTATTTGTAGTTTCAGTGGAGTTGAGGTGGAAAGATCCAGCATCTTCTATTGAGTCCACGCTCTGGCGATTGTTTATTATAAACACAGTTAGTTTTACTTTTGATTAAATATTTTAACGAAATTTTGCATTGTATTTATAGATCAATTCGGAATTTCACCATTTAGATATCTCACGTACTAGACAATTTAAATTACAAATTTAGCTTGTATAAGATCTAACGGTTGCGATATTCGTCACTAATATTTTTCTAGACTGACAACAATATTCTGCAATAGGTTCACAGTTTACTACTTCCAACTTTATCATTCAATGTTTTACTAAATTTCTTTCAATAAGACAGTTTAAGCATAACTTTCACGTGATAGTCAATTGTTTTCTGTCACATCTATTCATCTTAAATGACAAATAGATCTAAAGTAATAACGAGCCTGTTATACTCTTAGCATTCTTGCACCTGCTAACTACAGTGTCTAGTAACTTAAAACATTCAGCACAAAGCAAATCGAGCTGAATTTCTAAGCATTTTTTTCGATAACCTTAAAAATGTTTTTGTAAATATTGGAATATTTTTAATTCAACTGAAATACAATATAAGACACAAAATTAAGTGTCAATAGGCACATAACAGGTATAAATTTTTGTGAACAACACTTAAACTAAACATAGGTTGGATAAAGCATTCTAGTGAGTAAAACACAACTACATCTTTCAGAAAAGGGTAAAAGAAAAGCCCAGAACTTGCCAGAAAACATGTTCGAGCTCTATTGCAATAATTTCTTGAAACATTTCTGTGCAAGTGCTAGATAGAGGTGATACCATGCAAACTAAATAAAAGTGGTGAAGCGAAGCTTAAAACATGCAATATATAGTACGTAACATAATAATTTATACAGAATAATGAATGCACCAATGATTATAATTTTTATTCTCTATGGATACAGACAGAGGAGAATCATCATAAGTTAATTACATAGTATTCATACTGAACAATTGTAACTACTTGTCTCCAGATGTATTTGGTACTAATGTCAGTAAATTATGCATGTCTACTTTTTCTTGAGGGCTCAACGTTCTTCATGGGATTCGGCGAAGTAATTATATCGATGCTTAAATAGTAATCTATATATTTCATGCTGGTAAAATAGCCTGCATTCGTTCCTTGTCAGGTTCATTAAAAAGATAAAATAACAATAAAACATTTTAAAATAATTTTTAGTTTTATAGCAATTAAATTAATGCGTACCGGTATTGAAAAAAATATATAAAAATGAATGTATATACGTATAGATATATAGATCATAGATATGTATTTTCCCTTCTAGGAAGATTAATATTTACTACTTACAGTAGCGTAAAAAGTGATTTATTTTATTTACAATGCTTAAAATAACTCGTTTATGATTATTTTAAAGTGTGTTAACGTTAGCGTACACTATGTAGACTCATTAAAATCGCACTCAGTGTCTTTTTTTTTTCAATTACACTTTGATTTACAAGCTTGTGGAATTTCTGTGCGTCGTGGAAACCCATAATACATACTCTTTCTTTAAATCTGATATAGAATCAGGGATAACTTTCTTGATAGAATTCTAATGTCTAACGTTTATCAAATACTTCTTTCTCTTTTAAATAAAAAAGACAAAGACGTAAACATTAGGAACTTAATGATATTGAAATTTAATATTTTGTTTGCCGTATTACCAGGCTTCCATAAATCATCAGTAGGTGATCACACTAAGTGGTAGTGTTTATTTCAACGTGTACAAACCAGGTTCACGACTGAGACCGTTATCCCCGACAGTGTTTTGGACCTTGCGCTGGGAAGCTTACAACAGGACAAAAGTTCATTTAATAATCTGACTATGCAAGTTTCAGTAAATATTTTAAGGCCGATGTTTTCAAAAGGACTTTTTAACAGTGAGTCACACTAGATTTCGCTGTTGCTATTCTTTCTTTATAAGGATCTAAATAGCAAAATTATAGAATAAATAGTTCTAAAGAAACAACACACCGAATTACGCAGGGATCTATAATGACGTCACTAACGAAGTAAACAGCTATGAATATCAGAGTAGATGAGAGTGATAGATCCCGTAGCAGTGAGTTCTAGAGAGCACCAAACACCAAAAATCCCAGAAAGGCCACCAAAAATTTCGGAAAGAAAATCGTATTAACTAATAGAAGGACAGATGGAACCTATAACCCACAACTGACCTTCTGTTTGGGCTGAGTCTTCACTCGAAGACTCGATTTGAACAGCGGCTCCTCTTTCTCAGAGCACGGCGTTAGGGCCAGTTCCGCCACCTTGGCCTTCTCCCCCGCATTGGCATTGGCATTGGGTTTCACTTCGTCAGTCGTGGTCTCAATCTTAGCGACGCCCTCTTCCGCCCCGTCCTTCATTAATTAAACGCGCCGGCAAAATAAGAACCAATGTATGAAGCATCCAATGTTACAAATGTATCACATTCACATTTCCAAACAAAAACCAATGGCCAATGTACTTAGCAAATCAAAGTCGCCAAAAATAATCCATGATATTTGTTTTATGTACTTGAAGGGGACATGCAACATCGAAAAAATGCCCTAATTTACTACTAAAGTAGTATACTTAGAAGATGTTGTGATTTCTAGACTACTAAATTTTCATATTTTTAAAATGCATGCTTAGTACCTTCAACAACAATACATTACCCTGAGGAATTTCTGTATACTGCAATTGCAAGGTTGATATTCGAATATATGCACAATTAGTTAACATTTCTATTATGACAATCAAAGCGCTCTGGACATAATATCACATCAAAAATATCAACCTTCATTAATTGAAGCAATAAAATCGCTCATCAAAAACATCTACTGAAATATTTTTTTCCATAAATAATCTGAGTACTAAAACTTTTAGACAATAATATTATCTATAAAAATACTCAATGAAGGGGAAAAGGGGGAGTCTATTAGCAAATTAGTACATGCCATATTATTTTGACATTAAAATCTAAACGGCAAACAAAAGACAAACAAGAAAACCTTACCTTCATAGAAGGGGAGTCTAACTCATTTATAGTAGAGTTATTTTCATCCACTACGATCATGGCATACTCCACGTCATCACCGTTGTGTTCTAGAGGAATAAATATGAAATTCAAATATTAACTACTACTTTATCATATTAATTAACACATCGAACCGCACCGAAAATGTCGTAGGCAACGAATTTTAGAATCAAGATTTATGTAGATGATTCAACCACATTCTATCACTAAATGTGAAACAGAGTGATTCAATACAAATTCGATGCGGGTAGACGTGCGTTCAAGTGATATCCTTGCGCAACATTGATAAAGCTTTAACAAAGCAGTTGACTTCCTACTTAAGTACATACTTTCTTACTATAACATAATGCTCATCAAGACTAACTAACGACTAAGCTAATATTTCAGAGTTATTTTCGTTAATGTTTAATAAATTTTCTCGTCACGAAAAATGAAACTTAAAATTGTTACTTCAATTTACTGTTTTTTTTTTAATTTTCAAGTTTCGTGATGCACAGTCTTAGTACTAAATTAGTATGTAAATGTGCTATAGAGAAAGCTTTTTTAGTATATTTAATAATAAAAAACCAAATCTAGTAGGTATCTCAAAATTAAAAAGTCTACGTTTCGGAACAAAGATACACTTCCAAACAATATTACCGTTAAAACAAAATTGTGCAGATTAATTGACAAAAACGTCGTCAAATATTAACAAAACGTTCTGAGTTGAAACACCTTTGTAACAAATCATAAGGCATGCCGTTATAAATGGTTTTATGATGTTATAACACTAAATTGAATGATGACGCAAACGATAATAACAAAATAAACATGTCAGCGATGCCTAAGCGGTGCTATGAACACTGTTTTGTCTGTAACGAAGAATTGCAAATAGTTCTTAGGGTTTAAGTTAATTAGAATAAAAATGAAATAACACATAGAAATTTTGTTTTTTTTTTCATATCTTTAATATATAAGACTAAAAAAGAGATAAAAGTTGCTTCGAATGCAAAACAAGATGTGTTCCCATAGACAAAACAATGTATGCAAACATCGACCACAATACAATATTTAAAACGTCCGCATTACAATCCTTTAAATATTAATACTTGTAGGTGGATTATTACAAATGAGTAGGCCAATTTAGTTAAGCAAAGCGCCGCTGATGCTATGTTGAGCCAATACACATTTGTAAACCCTTTTCACAATAATTCTTACGAGAAAGAATATTACTTTCCTTATTGTAACCGTATATAGACCGAGATAAATGTTCAAGTGATTCAATCATAACATAATTTCCATCTTTTCAATGGTATCAAATAGTGAGTTTACCGCAATAGTCGTCAAAATATTGTTTATATTTGATGTCATCGCAAATTAAGTGGTTGTGCTTAGCAACCTAACAAATTTTACAAAAATTTTGAGTTATAATATTAAATAGTCCCAGTATATCGGCGTTTTGTTTTATTTGCGGAATGCATACGCAGAGTATTTGTCATATTCCCTTGGTGTAACAACTGTCTGCGTTACTGGTACTCTCTGTGAGGCGGACGGACTACGCGATGGTAGTACAACACATATTTAGTCATCCCCATCGCTGTGCTGTAAGTACGATCGATCTATTGGAAGATCTTCAAAATAAACTATTATGAATCACTAATTTTTCGAGTTTAAATGTCCATTTATAATTTCCAATTTGTAATACGGATGTTCGTCGGGGCCGCGTTTACCTGCGTGCGCGCGGTGGAAATTAGCGATGCGTGCGTGCGCGTGCGTATTATTATTAACGTGTTGGCCGCAATCGAGCTTGCAGTGCGAGTGGCGGTGAGCGGGATGCCCACCCGGCAGGAACTGGGGGTACACGTGGTGCGACCATTGCGGGAACAGCGGTCGCGACCCTGTCGCCCCCGCGTCCGTCCCAACAGGATACAGAGGGAGCGGAGTTGGGGCGGATCAGGATTGTTGAGGAAAAGATAGACCAGGAAAACAAAAAAGAGGATACAGAAGGAAGGATTATGACGGTTTAGTATGATTGAGGAAAAGATAGATTAGGAACAAGAAAAAGGGAACAGAAAGATAAATTAAGTATAAAAGGAAAAAATAGAAGAAAGATTAAAAAAAAAAACAACCATTAATTTAAGAAAAGAAAATGACACCAGGAATGAGTTGAGTTTGGTAAAAAAAGAATAAGAGCAACAACGATGTGAGGGTTAGAAAGAGGATATTATCATAGTATATTAAAAAGAGAAGGAATGAGGACATAACATGAACAATCGAAATGTTTCAAAGTTCGATTATAACATATAACAAACAAGTTAAGTGGCAAATTAGATAGAAAATAATAAATAATCCGAGGTTTACATTGACGGAAGAAGAAGGAATCAAATAAATGAAACATGCAAAATGAATATAATCATGAAAATTGTTTTATAAAACATAAACAGTAGAAAAAAGTGTAAAGGATTAGTGGAAGGATAGGTATCATTTGAAATTTAAACGACACAGAATATGTGAAAATTGTTTATGTTTTAGCAAATATACAAAACGTTTGCGTGAATTCAGTGTATCGAAGATTTTGCATATTGCGTGTTCGCATGTAGCATGTTGCATGTACGTTTATAATCGCAGTGTAGGCAGTGAAAGTATCGTAGATTTTACCAGTGTCCCAAATCGTGACGCGTTTTTCAAGCGGCGTGAAAAAAGGGGAAAAACACCACTTCAGATAATATACATATTACATTAGTATATCTTCGTGTTCCTTTTAACGGTCAAAAGAAGAGAAAAATGATTTAGATTTATCGAACGGCTTTAGCAAATACCTTTGCTAGCCAAAATGATTCTGCAATCTACTAATAACAGCATTAAAATTACCTAGTAAGAGTAAAGTACCATAAATTAGCTAATAACACAGATTATGACGATCGCAATTTTATTATATTTACCTAGTCCAAAAGTTAAATTGAAAACAGATATTTCCGTAACATTTTCTACTTTTGACCGTATTTTATGTGACCAATATTTTGTATAACACTTTGGTAAATTAGTTTCCCTTAAAAATCTCATCTAAGAATAGTGATAATATTGTCATAGAAAATTAATAGTGCGACAAAGCGTTAAATTTAAGAAGCGGAATCATGAAATTATAGTAATTTATTTTAATGAATTATGATTTTCGTAAAATAAAAAAGAATAATAAGTCAAAAAGTGAATAAAACAATATATCTTTAATTGTACTAGCAATGATGAAATATTTACAAATACATGAATTATAATAAAGATCTACAAAAATAAGATGTTACGCTACACCTAAGTTTAAGGGATTTCTTTTATCGAATCATTAAATAAACGATCACTACTCACTTCCGAAAGGAAAAAATCCCAAAAAAATTTGATGAAATCAATATTATAACGAAATATTACTATAACAACAAACAAGCACAAACGTCTTCAACATTCTTTGTAAGGTAAGTTTACGAATACCATTAACCATGACATTTTTCAAAGTACAAAAGTAAAGCTTCGAATTTAGCCAATATTGCCCGTCCAGAAACATTCACATTTCATGGCTTTTAAAAATTACGATTACAATTTCTACTTTTATTTTGCTACTTAAAATATTTCGACCTCAAAATAGTATCATAAACAAGAAGCCATAAATTCTGGACAAGCCTATCATATTAAAACATAACCTAAAAATAATCCTTAAATCTACTCATAAATAATTTAGTTTAAGAAATATTGATAAAATAATCTTACCGTGGTGTTCGTGCGAATGATGAACTCTCCTCGTGCACTCGGTTTGCGTGTGTGCGGGCGGCTCAAGAATATCACGGTACTTCGATACCATGAGAACTGAGATAAAGTAGACTATTGCGAGTGACAGGAACTGTGCTTGTTTCGTTTCTTCCTGTAATTATATACATTACAATTATGATTTAAATTAAAGTAAATAAGGTTTACGTCTGACTCCAATCACGTCAGAAAGAAAGCAATGATAAGGTTTTATTTGGAATACGCTTGCCCAGAGAATTCACTCTTAATTCAAGAAAGCAATAATGGAAATGGAAGAAACGAATAAGTTATGCAAGGTTCGTGCCAAGTTGATGTAGTTTCTGAAAAAGAGACGTAACATCACGCATTTTTCTGAGAAACCACGTCAAGTCAATATACCAATGTTTCTATGCACACTTACAACATCTCTGTAAATAACAGCGCGTAGTCTATTCACGTCCATGTCTTGTAGTAGCCTCTCTGGATCTTTCACTGGACTCGAAGCATCCGCAAGACTCGCCACCACACTCTGCCGATATGCATTAAAAATATTTGAATAGGACTTGACTGATATAGATCCTATAATTTTTTAGTTTTTTTAGTAACATGTATAACTTTTTTAGTCCGTTTTTAATATTTTTTTTTTATTAGAAAGAATATGCTACCAGTATCTTTCGTCACTTCCATCCGTCATGTTAGGGTCTGATAATGGGATCCTGGCAAAATCGAAGGATCGCTTCCGATTTGACAGGCCGAAATTGCAGCAAAACTTGCATGTATTTTTTTATGCGGCCTTCTTTTACAACAAGAGCCGTGTAATGGTACTATTATAGTTAAGTACGAATAATTTTACTTATGTTCTCTATCGATTAATTGTTACATATTAAGAAAAAAAAATAGAATAAAAAAATGACAGACTTCAAAACGCACTAAAAGTAAAAAATAATTGCAACATTTAGTTACTTTAATTTGCTTAGGCATATCTATGTTATTTTTGTCTGGTTGATGAAATGAAATCTACTATGATGTTATCACGATCCGCACAACAGGTAAGATATAGTAAATAGGTTTTTATAAGATATAGTAACAGATGCGTGTAAAGGTGCTACATTTTTTTGGAAAATATTAAGCCTAAAAACAAAAAATATTGTCTTTTTCAAGTTAAATAGAATTTAATTTTCTTCTTACACGTTAACCATAACCAGATCGAAGCATACCTTGGGCGAGGGCGAATCGTTCCGGTTGCTTCTAGCGGCGGCGCAACGTTGCCTCTCTTTGCACTCGAGACAGTTGCGCACTGCGCACGTGCACACCTGTTGACAAATGTCGCTACAACTACCGCTACAGTATCTACTATAGTCTATACTAATACTACACATCATTTTCTCCAACATGCCAAAGAACATGAGACTGAACCCATTCAACTTCAGTAATTGTCTAAATGGCAATAAGAAGGTCCTTTTGTAAAAATGTAATAATGTGAGCTATTCTCTAATTCCAATGATATATAAACAGCCTGCTACTGGCACTCCTAATAATAGCATTACTTGTCCGTATTGTTTTTAGAAACATTTTAGTAGAACAGTACTGCCGAATATAAAGCACGTATCCTTGAGATGAAAAAGTAGTAGTTGTCGGTGAGATATGACAGATTTAGGAGAAAGTAAATGTTAACTAATTCTATGGAACTTTGACATTTCACACCTATAAGGATTTCCAAAAAAGAAACAAACTAAACATATTCTTAGAGCATATGTTGACATCTAAAAATATTAAACAAGATTGAGAAATACACATGTCACGTACGAAAAACATGAACAAATAACTAAACATATATCATCGAACTAATATAGAATGTACGTAACACTTATCATCTAAATCAACGATCCTTCTATGTACTATGAAGGTGCATTGTACTCCCGTTACTGTTTAGGGTCTAAAAATATACTGGTTTATCCAATTAATAACAATTTCAGCTACATTTAAACATAAAAATCATCTGTCACAATTATGGCTAAGTCTAAAATAAATATAATTCAAGAAAATCAACGCCTACGCGCCAAAGTTCAAGTTCATCCCGAATCTAATTCAGTTTAAAAGAAGCACGCAGAATCATTAACTAAGGTCATTCCTGTAGCATAAAAGATAGATATCTTTTATAGTAAAATTGGAAGGTGGTGAAAACAGTACGACTTTAGTCCAAAACTTTAGTGCCTATCAAACCATATAAAAATATTTTTCTAGATGAATTAAATTAATTGGATTTACTTGGCACAAATTGTTTAGTTCTTTAAAACAGTCTCTACTTTTTCAGAGCGATCTGAAACTTTGGCGCCATATTCTTCTTGAAATTCTAGAATATTCAACTCACCAATCGTAAACACTGCCTCAGGATTCCTCCGCTAGACATGTTCTTCTCCGCCTCCAATTCGGCGAAGTTCAGAGCACTCGCGAAGATCAGCACATCGGCCATCGAAACTAGCCTCTGTAGGAATGTCACTGCCACTTCTACTGGCATGCCTTGAGTGGGTTCGATCACGTCTAATTCGTTCTGTAATTGAAAATTACAGGCATATAACACTGACTGTCAGCAGATTCAGTTTTTGTCGGTTTGCCTTGAAGGTAATGTGACACAACGTAGTGTGATAAGGTAACAAACAAGACTTACAAAATGTGATCAAGATTTCTTATTCAGAATTCAAATCGCGTAAGCTAAATCACACTACTGAATCAAGAGAAAACAAATCACATTTGGTGCAGTAGCAAGCGTAGTAGCGAGCAACATCTTAATATTACAGCAGACTGTAATACTAAGATGTAAGGGAAAAGTTATGTAATTATTATTTTTTAACTTGCATTTCCTGTGTAGGCATAATTTTATTGCACCGGCACATGGTGATGAAGTGGCTTACAGAGTCAAGGAAGACTCACAAAATAGTAATTGAGATTTATTACTAAGATTTCATATCGTAAATCATCAGTAGCGGATTAAGAGAAATGAAACTCACATTAGGCGATGTAGCGGAGGCTAGCAAAGGCAACAGTCCGCCGCAGGCGATGATCAAGTTGTCTGCGAGTTGACTAATTAAATGTACTGTGTTCACAACAAATATCGCATTCTCGCTGCTGTTTACGAAGTCTATCACGGACTTCGTTGAATGACTCCGCCACACCTGTGATACATGTAATGCTTTAAGACTAATGACAAGTTTTATAATTTACAAAATTAAATGGACCAAAATATTTTTAATAAACTTTATAAATAACATTTTAATTTCTCAACCAACGTTGCGCCCAACAAAGATGCTGGCTTGAAATCTGTATTAAGATGTTTTTAAAATGAATGCATTTATGCATTTTCTTTTTAAATAAACAACACAACAAAAAGATAAAGATACCTGTATGTCAGTCTCAAGTGAAAATAGTACATCAGACAGGAGCCGCTGATGTATGTAGGACCAGCGGAACTCCGGTATGCGGAATGGCGGGCGCGTCGGTCCCGGAGAGAACATCGGCCGACTGCACTTAGACGGACGTTTTGTTTCTGTCAAATAGATAGTCAACAAAGTAAAGGCGCGTATTATCTATATGCAAATTACGTCAAACTTCTTTACTTTAACTCGTAACAGTAGAACTATGGCTGTGCTGTGTACAAGAGACATAATATCTTACCGAGCCTACCTAAAAACTACGTATATCACTTTTTTTTTATAAATATCTGATAAATGTCTTAACGGGTTTACAATAATGGCGGACTCGTAACCAGAGACAATTGTAGGGGTGAGAGTTTATCGAGGTGAGGTATCTACAGTGGGCGCCTTGATGGTGACAGAGGGTGACGGCATTGGTACAAAATGTTGTTAAATATATAAAATTAAAAATACCGTGACAAAAATTTTTATCATAACGATGGGCGCCCGGCCTTATCGAAATGTAAAATTGTCGATTATGTTACATAGAAAATATAACGCTGTGGAATTGAGTCTTGTTATTATTTTCTTTTGGGAAAATATATATGATAAAATGGAAAATTTAAAAAGTTTACAGTGTATCGTGCATTGTACGCGTTTAATAAACGATCAAGACATTTATTGCTAAATTAAAACAAGTGATTTTTGAAAAAAAATGTGATATTCGTGACAAACAAAATATTTGATATTTATATATTAATATTCGTGAAAAACAAATATTATTTACGTGATAAGAAAAGTATGGAAAAAAATGATATACTTATACTCGAATTTTCAGTTCTGTGAAATTCTGACGTATATGTCGCTTTTTATCGTCTTTCATGTTACAAACCTTTGCATACGATTTCTGTTTCATCAAATCAAATAAAAAGTCAATGTAAGGTGATAGTTGATTTCATCTATATTTATACTTGAAATCAATATTTTATTATCTTTACTTTGGTTTTAATTAAGTATTACATATATTTTAAAAGATATCATCATAATCATCGACGTCGTGATGTTGATCACCATCCGCATTATTGATATTATTAGTAAAAACAAATATCATAAAATTTTTTTTAATACATTTAGTAAACTTACGTTTGGGTTTAAACTAAATTATTTATAAGATTAAAAAGGTTTGTTACGTTCATTGATTGATTTGTATTGAATTTGATGATTTATAAAATGTATTAGCAAAAATTTAATTAATGCTATATTAACTTTTTATTAAATAAAAACTTAAGTCAATGTAAATTTTATTTTTAGAATCCAATAAATACTGTGTTTCTTTTTAAATTTTTATGGGTACTGTTTTGTCTATGGTAACATATATTTTAAAAGATATCATCATAATCATCGACGTCGTGATCTTGAAACGTCAGATGAACCTCAAAATTCCACGGAATTAAAAATTTGAACAGAATAAAATAGAAATTTGGCGTAAACTGTATAGATATCAACCTATTGTAACTCTCAAAACCAATACAAATAGTCAAATTAGACAAGGACAGCTTACCGAAGTGATTAGAATCCACTTGCGTGCTCGTTGAGGCGCTGCGAGGTCGCTTTGGCGACGTCGACGTATTAGTTCCTTGTGATGACACACCTTCTACTCTACTGCTGTCCTGTTTCATTTCACTGTCACCTGGTAAACTTACACGTCTTTTGTCTCTCTCATTTTCACAAACTCTTTCCTCCTCGTGTTCTTGCTGTTTCTTATTTCCTAATGAAATGTTTTCACTAATCGTCGATATCGGAGGGATTTCTGGCGTTTTAGGTTCCTCTGGTATATTTGTTTCTATTCTTTGGCTTTCGTTTTTGGCATTCTCGTCATTTAATATTTCCATGGCTGAAAAGTCGCTATTAGATTCTTTTGAGGGAACTATAAATTCACCGTCAAGAGGTAATACGTTGCCTTCGTGAGGATGTGCTGAAGGAATTATTCGTTCAGGGCTACTTAGACTATTTGATTCAATATCTTCTTCAGTTCTACAGACGACTGATGATAAAATATCCATAACTATTTCATTAGCGATGCTCTCTGCAGCTTGTGTTTGGCTTAAAATATCTTCGATATCTTGTTCGAGATCCTCCCTGCCGTTAGGCGTATTTCCTTCTGAAGGAATACCTCCAGAAATGGCACCTGAATCTGTGTCATCATCTGTTTTTAACCTTACAGTCTCTAAAGCAACTGTCAGCACATCATTTACAATATTAATTGCAATATGTTTAGGATCATCCATTGATTCATCTGGAATGCCATCTGTTAAATCATCAGGAATACTTAAGTCGGTCTTATCTTGTATTTTTTTAGGACTAGTCGCTTCACTCGGAGTCAAATATAATTCGGACGGGTCTGACAGTTCTGATTCTCTTTCAGTGACTATATTTAATGCATCAGCTATTCTTTCTGGGCTAGCTGTTTCGCTTACAGATAAACTAGAAGGGAGACCTTCACTTCTATCAGTATTATCGTCTTTTAATAAATTATCACCCACGTCTCTAACAGGAATGTAATCTAAGCTACCTTGTCGTGACAAAGGCTTGTCAATTTTTACAGAATCAAGTTCAATCGTTCCTGTTCCCGATTCAGAACTTTCTAAAAATTTAGTTTCTATAATTGATTGGATTAATTCAGCATTTGCATTAAGCAGGTTTTGCTCGATAGCTTCTTCATCGATGACATGTTCGCCTTCTGTATTACTACTATCACAACCTTCATCGCAGGGCACTTCGGTATTAACTGTAACAGTTTTGGCGGGACTATGCACTTTACACACTTCACTATAAACTACTGTAGTCCGACTATCTTCTGTACTTTCACTGGGCTTTTTACACCGACACGATTCGACTTCCCTAAGAGACAGTCCTTTACCTATTTCAGTTTGCGCACCGTGGTTAAGTACGTTAGACTTTCTAATAGATACTGGAGTGCTATCAACACTCTCGTCAGTGTCTGGTAACACTCTGGACTTAACTTGTCCGTCTGTATGTCTGTCCCAGCCGGATATGGTGGAAATGGGGCGCTGTTGTCTTTCTGCTGGGTCGGTGATGTTATCCGCTCTTCTTTGCTCATAATGTTCATACATTTGAGCAAACTGTAGTTTGAATTCTTCGTATGAGACCTGTAATATATAAATTTTGTTCGTATCTGGGCGACCAAGTTACACTTTGTGTTTTTTTGAAATTTCAAAAATTATTAAGCTTTATTTACTTGCAATCTCGCGACGTCTTAGGTTTCATATATCAGTATGTTACATATATATATCCATGTGTATGTCTAAATTATGATTCTTTATATACGTTACTACTGAACGGATTTCAAGTTTTATAAATATCGACATTATTATAATAATAAAAAGTAATCATACCTTTGAATGCACAATCGCCAATGTATCAACCCAGACGCGCCATCCACCATACTCGTGTTTAATGGCGTGGTGTAGCAACATTCTGAATAACGAATACACCATATCAGATATCTTCTGTTCCTCAGCGTTCTTCGGATGTATATACGCCATGGCTATAAGCCACTCTTGCCACACGGACATCTGTAGGACTGTTCGCCTATTTTCTCGATTGTTGCTGCACAGAAGCGTCATGTCGGATAGAAAAAGTTTTTTGACTTCTAGGAGTTGTTCTGTTTGTTTTGACTGGCGAATTAATGTGGCGACGACTTTCAGAATCACTGAAATTAAACAGTTTTAAATTTATAAAAATCTTCAGGAGAAAGTCTAAAACATTTCCATAATAAAATAAATTCTTTGCCAACAGCACAGAGTATTAGCACAAGTTTCTACATGACATCAACATTTGTAATACTTTAGAGTCTACACTTAATTGTTGTCCTGGCGAATGATCTAATAATCATCATAATCCTACTCGACATATTTAAAATCTAGATTCAGTTTTCCAACATCTGTTTATAGTGGACACCTGATTGTTTCGGTCATTTTGCCAGGAGAAACGCCAATAACATCTAAAAACTAGTGGACACTGGCAAATCGAGGAATAGAGAGAGCCGCCACAGATGTAACTCGGGTCACTGAACCAAGTAAAAGACGCAACAATTGTTGTCGTGCGTTTGCGAATGGTAAGGAATAGAGTAACAACGTCAAGAAAGTCTAGTTGTTGGGATGCCAGGGTCCGCAATATTTTGGAAAGACACAGAAAACTTACACGTACAGAAGGTAGGTTAGTCTAGTCTTACTTGGATTCTCCAATCGAAAGTGCGGCTGCGGCTCGGGGTGGCTGGTGTACAGTATCTGCTGGCCGACATGCTCGGTAAGCAGCTCGTAGAGCGCGTTGTACACGGGCAGCGCCAGCGCCTCGCCGCACGCGCTCAGCCGCGTCGCTAGCAGCGTGTACAGGTTGTGTGGCGACATCACGTCATATTTTCGTCTGTAAATATGGAATATATTGTACGGCTATAAACTTTTATCATCATCACCATCATCATCATCTTCATCTTCAGCCCGCTACATGTGGAGGGACCGAACTACTGCGCGGGTCTCGTTTCATCACAGGTAAACGTTAATCGGTTGCGGAAATTAAAGCACGCATACACCAGAGACGGAATGACTCGAAACGCATTAGCACAAGTGACTGAGTCCAGAAGGTCCGTGTTGTGATGTCACAGTCCTAGGATGGGGAGAGTGTAAATTAAGGGACAAGAATGACGAGTAAATAACTTGCAGGGAGTCAAGCAGACGGCCAGGGTAACATGCCAAGAGCAAGTACCAGCCCTCCTACGGTTAGGCCCGTATAATCGAGAGGTGGGTGGGACCATGGTAGGTGATCCCTACGCTGCTCCAGTAAGAGTGATGTATGACTTTGTAACGATCGTTATCAGATGTTAGGGTTATCATCGTAACAGTCAGATTAACTTGTTCTCCTAGACAGCGGACTTGTAACTAACTAACTTCTTAACTCCTGGCTATTACTTAAAAGAAAAAAAATCTTGATATTATTGTTAAATTCTACAAGACTAAGCTACTCTAGTTACTATTTAAGCATTTGTGCTCATTTTATAAATTGATCTATGCATCGGACTCCTATATTGTTTAAAAAAATTTTACATTGATTACCACTTTAAATTTAGATTAGGCCCCTATCCCACCAGCGTTTTGTGAGCGTCAGCGTTCCTTCAACGTCTGCGCAACGTCGACGTCAACGTTGCGTAACCGCTGAAGTCAACGTTAATGTTGAGATTTACAATCAAGGCAGCGTACAATCAAGAGACAAAATGGATTCCGACGAGGAAACACTATTGTTGGCTTTGCTACTTCGACGAAAATTCCGTTAAAGAAAAAGTAGTTATCATTGTCAGTTTTGGGAAAAACCTATATGGTCCAATCAATTACAAGAAAGTAAATATTTCGAACTATTCTCTAATAGTTTTAAAAATAATGAATGAATTTCATAAATATTTGCGAATGTTGCAAACTACATTTCACGAACTTTCAAAAGTGGTTCTAAATGAAACAAAATATTGAGACATTAATCTGAGTTGTAAGAAAGTTGTTAAAAATTGTACGTGATTGTACTTGTTGCCAATAAACGCGACGTCGCTGCGCAGGCGTTGAAGGAACGCTGACGCTCGCAAAACGCTGGTGGGATAAGAGCCTTAGAATCGTAGTTGAAATATTTCATGTAAAACAGTTAAAGATTTGTATTAGTTTTTAAAAAACAGAACTCATACTCACTTGTGGGTGCTTCTGCTCAGGAAGAAACCCAGTAGTTTTAAGGCCTGCAATCTTATTAACTGACTTTCCGAAGCGAGGAGTTTGAATATAGTCCTCACTCCGCCCTGAAAAAAACAAACCAAGAGGCATTTGTTAAATAAATGCGATTTTATTTCTTTAATTTTCGGTCCTAATTTACTAACGTTCTAAATTTTGTTTCGTGCAACACATATCACTTTTATTTAATCTTTATGTGACAAGTTGACTTGTCACATCGCTCTACAATCAGATAACTATGTTTTCTTCGAGGCAGTGGATTAATTACGAGTATAGTCTGATAAATCAGGGGGAAATGACCACCACAGGAATGTCATCTAAATTTGTTTAGGCTGCATAAAACATCACTGTCAAGCACTGCATGTAGGCAAGCATGTTTTGGGCAGGGGTGGAATGGTCGATTAATTTTTTCCTGGCTCGGGGACCATACGCTCGGTGATCGAGTTTCAGTCAGCTAATTCCACAATACAGATTTCGACTGCGCAGTTCAGCCTCCAACCGAATGAGTAAATTTCTCAGAAACAAAAAAGACTAATAAAGACACAATAAATTACTTTTCCATCAAACGCCGGTACCATGGAGCTGGGGTGCTCTGACATCAGGGAGATTAACATTTGTAACACGTCATGAAGGTTTTCGTCCTGAAAAATATTTAAAAAAAACTTTTAGTTAGATTATTAATCCTGCATTGTAAAAAGTAAAATAATTTATGCAGGTTGATTTTAATAGAATAGTGAGATATGTCATACTTTTGAAATCATAAATTTGATTTTTTATTCAGAGGTGAATTCTGGTTTTAAGAGTATTATCCATGTAAAAAAATTATACATACCTCATGCATAGTTGTCAAGTAGTTGAGTATCGACTGTAATTCGTCTTCCTTCACGCCGTTTCCAATCATGATAAGTTGTTTTAAAAACAAAAGTATGTACGCCCTGATTGTTAAAATGTCTTTGTGTGCGGGCCTCGGTCCTTCTGCAATTCGTATTAAAATATATTATAAGGACGCAATCATTATTTAAATTCAAATTAATCAGAACTAACACACATTTAGAAATTCATAAAACGTCACATGAAAACATAGGTATCTGCCTTTTTTCAAAGTTTACAATGTGAATTGTCAATTACTAAAATAGATAATATATTTAGAAATAGAAGGCACATAACTGCATTCATCGCTGCTCTTTCTCATTTACAGGGACTAACTTTTATACACAGTTCCTTTTACCATTTCCACAGTTAAATTTGAAATATCCAAAAATAACTTTCACCAAAGGAAGTTACTTTTCAAAATGCCTAAAAAATGTTTTAGCAGTTCGAACAAGCCGTTAATTAGTCCCATATCAGATTAATGATGGTGCATGTAAGTTTCTACAGCTTAAACTAGTGCAAAAATTCAAACTAACCCATTCCCTTAGGAATAATCCCACTCTTCGTCCTCGGGTTCACAACCCAATAGTAGTACTTCAACGTATGTACAGTCTGCAGTACCGTACTGACTCGCCTAACGCTCCCGTATATGTGCGCGTCGGCCAAGAAATCTGTCGCCAAGTAGCAGTACAGCCTCGCCTGGACCGCGGCCGGTGTGTGGATCCATAGAGCAGGGTTGAACAGTATATGGTCCAGGAGCTGCCATGTGAGAAAAGATTCGCAAAAAGACTAGATTAGCATAGACTATAGACTGTCCGATGATTGATAGCGTAGGCTTTCTTGCTTGGATTTAGATAAAAGATAATCAACCGTTCTACAAGTTCAATTCGATTTAGGATTTTTGGTTGTAAAATATTAAGTCTACCTGGAGTTTTTTACTCAGCAAACACAATTTAGACTGAAAACTTTTTCGATTATTTGAATACTTACAGTTTAAATACGCCTGAAAAAATAATAGTAGCAATATAACGGAAGTGTACTTTTGCTAAAAATATATTAAACGTTTCGATCCGCTGAACGTATGATATTTTTACAAAAAAAACCTTTTTGTCGAAATGCAATTTACAATATTTTATAGAAGCTGTATGTATTTTCTAATAAACACCATTGCACTTTAAAAATTGATTTGAGTTTCGTGCAGTAATTAAACTACATTTTGTGCAGTATTTCTAATATTCTGTTTACATTGGTGACTTATTATTCTATGTGTTCAAAAGCAATGTGTCTTAAACAAAATATTTATTGCATAATCAAAATATGAAAAATTATGGATACAATTAAAGTTGCGAGTTCATTGGGTATTGTGCAACGTTTGGAATAAAAACAAATATATTTATGGGAGTTTTTGGTAGTTTTAAAATAATAATTAAACGAGAGAGTGTTAAAGTGTTTAAGCAAGAAGAGCGTGCGCTACCAGCCATCGGAATGTAAACATAAACCAATTGGGCAGAAATCGTTCGTTGTCACAAACACTATACTTCGTTCGCGTTATGATTGCAGTGTAATCATTTTTAGCCCCGCCTTCTTCAAATTACGAGCGTCGCGATTCCACAGGTCACTGTCAGCTTGACCTTGTAATTTGAAAATATTTGATTGGTTAGGGGGCGGGGCCAAGCCGGCGAACAATAATCACTCACTGCATTCTTAACGCGAACGAACTATACACCGATATAGTCCAGTCATTTAAAGAGCCGATCTCGAAATTAAACGCAAAAAGGTAAATTTGGTGTGCATATTGTTCATCATTCTAAACAGTTACACAAGTAAGCGCTATGTATCATTTGGAGATTAAGCTCTCAAGTTGACTGGACCTAACAATAGTATGACAGAGTGTCCGAACTATAAATCAATTTTCGAACAATAAAATCTGTGTTGGTTCAATAAGTGTGTAGGATATTTACTACTGTAGGAATTTTCGGTTACTCTAACAATAGTTGATAGTTATTTTTGTAAATACAATTTTAGTCTGCTGTTATGTTAGTATAGCAAAATATTGAAATGTAAGAAATATATTGAAATTCTACAACGCTAGTTACAAAATACTTAAAATAACAGAAGTCTCATTGGAGTTATTTTTTATTTTTCAGAAAGCATTGATAAATGGCATTATGATAAGCAAAGAAAATTCAACAATCACCAAAGAAAAAATAACAAATGACCTACATTTAGACAATACATGTATGTATTTTCCAATAAATATATATACATCTACTTTACTAAATATGTGTATGCACAAGTGAAATGAGTTGTTCTCAAACTCTATTCACATATATGATATCAGTGCGTTCTACATTTCTGCATTACTGAGTGATACAAGAATAATATTTCCCAGCATATCTTCGATGGATAAACATTAAATGACAAGCGAACTTAGGCAGATGGCATCTGTAAACGGTTATTCGTCATCACCTTTGTCTGTTTACTGAAAAACTTACACGATAATGTATAAAACAAAGGCATTGTGCAAAGTATAGAGCTCTTTATATACGTTTGATAGATTTATTTAACTATATTTTTACCAATAACAAAGTTAAAATGTTGGTAGGTACCTAATGGCAAAAATCTGGGCAGTTACAAATTCTTGCGCGCAATTTCATGTTATTTACGAGGTAATATACCATAGTACCCCATTCTCTCCCGCGCGCGGCGGCGGAATTACGGAAAGGCCGCGATTTGATCGCAAATTAATATTTCTGAGTTTGCCGAGTTAATTTGAATTTACACTTGCAAACTTTCTTTTCTAATGTTCCAAAGTTTGAATATTACTTGTAATTTTGTGGTACTAGGTACCTTTATAAAAATGTTTCTGAATTTTTATGGCAGCATTCTACTTCCTTGATAAGAAGTTTTAAAATATGTCGAAACATTACATTATGCTTCATATCGAAACTTTTTTACTAGAGCCACCAATGTTCTCAATCATTTTCCTAAAAAGCTTTTCTAGTTTTTACTATTTTCAAAAGCATAATTAAATTGTATTCAGTAAAGTAAATTACCTGTTTCAATAGCAGATCGGAATTAGGAGAGCAGCAAGTCACGAGGTGTTTAGTTAAATGTAGGAACGAAGCGAGCGTGTCCGGCGTGAGATGGTCCCTGCCGCATCGTTGCAACATGTGCGATATTACTAGAAAGCCTCGGCACTGCAGCATGTGTTGTTGTACCGTGCTACAGGATTCTACCAGTGAGCATACGAAACCGAGGAGTTTTGAGCTGTGGAAGATTAAAGAGACTGATTAATAATAATCGGAGTAGAAACCCATCAAGGCGTACTTAACTACGGTCCATATTCAAATTATAATTTTTAATAATACACTACCATACATTTGTGGTAGAAAGTAACAGTAAATAAATTTATGTATAAAGTTTCATAATGGAATTAAACAAGTTTAAAAGTAGACAAAACCCTATATTTAGTTATCCGCCAGGGCTGATTACTCAAGGTTTTCTTAAAAAAAATTTTATACTCTTCCAGCCTTCTATTTTTAACCGACGAAAAAAAAACGGAGGAGGTTCTCAATTCGACACGTATATTTTTTTTATGTATGACCACGCATAACTTTTTACAGAGTTGTCCGATTTCGATAATTCTTTTATTATTAGAAAGGGCACACTTTCATATGGTCCCATAGTCATCATGTTAGGATCTGATGTTGATATCCTGGTAAAATTGAAGGAACTCTTAAAATTTTATAGTCACAATTGCAGCAATTTCGGTTTTTGTGTAAGAATCGGCTGGCACCGACTTCATTAACTGCTTAAGTAAATTAAAGCAACAAAATGACGCAGTTATTTGTTACTTTTTAGTGCGTTTTGAGTGGGTTCTATTTTTTGTTAAAAATTTTTTTGCCATTTGGCTACGGAGCCACAGAGTTTGATTGGTAATTCCAGTAATTAAACTAAATTGACGAGCCTAAAACGGCTTTTTATGCATGCATGTTTGGATTCTATTCTAGTCTAGCCACTAATATTAGATGTCAATAGATTCTAAACGATCTTATCGCTACGTAGTAGGTAATATCACCTTATACTAGTGGCTATGTGCTAATAACTCGAGCACATATATATCCAACCCGCAAATGTATTTAAATCCCCTCAAATTCTCGTATAAATCTTACCGGCTAGCCGAGGTCGAACACAAGGCAATTAGGAGTTCTGAGGAGTTAGTTATTACCCGACCGTCTCTAGATGGTTGGCTAACTCAGAAGGTGATTAGGCTACGACATAGAAAACGCATTTACCCGGGTTACGCTTCCACTCATTTAGAGTAAGGGTTGGCGATCAACATTAAAACTAAACTTTTAAAGTGTCAGAATTAATTAATACGCGACGTGAATATTAATTTAGTCGTTTCGTTGAGTTTTGACAAATCCTTTTTTCAACCTACTAAAATTAAATAAAAGCTATTTAAAAAAGTGTTACTGATTCTGTTCGCTAAAATGTTTCCTAATAGGCGTGCTAAGACACCGATGATCTAATTGGCTGACTTCAGATAAACTACGGGAAAAGGACTACAATAAATGTAGTAACCTTTATAATAAATAACAAAGATACAATTTATTTAAAATACCTATGAATAATTGAATGATGAAAAATGGTTTACGAAAATTCAATTAACCATAAAATTATTTAACATAATTATTATAACTCAATATAAATTGTATAAAATATTATTAAAAATTTTTGGTAAGCGTGACAACCCTAACTGGAATATTAATGAATACCCCCAGAGCTCGTATCTAAACTTGGCTGTATGATTTAGTTAGGAAATTTTAGAGCTAGTTAGTTCAGTTCATAGAACTAACTGTGGACAGTACTATTGCTACAGTTGGCTAAAACTTTACATGACCAATGTGGATTTAATGATATTAAAGTTTTCTTGTGTCTTACTAAAAGGTTCTAAGCTCTTTCATTCCATATTGCTATTAAATTAATAAGTTTGCTTTTTAACAAAATGAAATGTAAAAATCAACAAATAGAACACTGGTTTAATTCGCCCTTTTTGACGAGTGACGTTAACTCTAATGTTAATGTGGGAGGCAGTTGGATCCTCAAGCTAATATTTAGCAAGTAATTTTTTTGTAAATTATATAAAAAACCACGAAGAATTGTATCCTTAAATGTTTAGTATTACTACTATGCTTACCTGGCAAACACTGGTGTTCTAGCTTTGTATAAAATTTCTATGCAAATCTTGTAATTTGATTTGATATTATTAATCCTAAGTTTTTGTACGGAATTACTAAGGTAAATCCTAACAATTTTATTTTTTTTCTTGTTGTTCCCTAGGAGGTCCTGGGCACGGATCCCAGCGGGGCAGATAGAGATTTTATTTGTCTTGGTCTGGCTGATGGGAGGCTTTCGCCGTCGCTAGTTAGCACCCTACCGACAAAGACGTATAACTAGCGGCATGTAAGTCTAGCGCTGAACGAAACGTAGAAGGGATGGCTGCGCATCGGTACCGTCGCGTACGCAATACAATATATGCTATAATTACCTAATTAATAGCCAAATCATGTTATGACATCGTTTTAATATGTGTGTGTTTGTGTACTTTACGTGCGTGTTTGTGCTTATATATGTTAATGTTTATAGTTATAATTTCCAAAGATTTCGTATTACTTAAGACATAATTATATAGTATAGATATTTACCATAAATGAATAAATAAATTTTGAAAATCTTACGGGGAGTAAAAAAATAAAACATTATTATACTGTCAATTTTTATTTTAGATATAAGACTAGTCTTATTTGAATCAGGCAATGGTAACACGCCTGGCGTCGCAAAATGGTATTTCTTCTAGATATATCATTCCCTTTAAATTCATAAACAAACTTAAAAAAACAACAAAATATATAATTATATTTAACAAAGCAACTGAAAATTAACAATAGTAACAATGCAACTCAGAGCGAGACTGTACACTGGAAGTCCGCGGTGCGTCGTTTCGGTGCGGGGGACGGAATGCGACTGGGGAGCCAATCGCCGCTACGCACGCCCGCCCTTCATTCCTCAAGCTCCCCCATGATACCTAAATTTTTACTTCTGCGCAATAACGGTCAGCGCTAGAGTTTCGTGCCGCTACTTGTACCGCCAAGCGATTTAGTGTTCCGGTAGGATGTCGTATAGAAACCGAAAGGGGTGTGGGTTTTATCCTACTTCAAACAAGTTAACCCGCTTCTATTTTAGATTGCATCTTCCCTTAATATCAGGTGTGATAGCAGTCAAGTGTCAACTTGTAGTAAATTTTCCTTATTCCTTCTTCACCTGATTAGTCAGACAGAGATTTTTAAGTTTTTTTAAGTTTGTTTTTTTAATGTTTTCCGAGAGTTGCGAATTGAAATACACGTAGATTATTAACATACTCGTACTTGATCTTCGCAAAAGACTTTTGTTTCATACTTATAAAATACTAAATAAACTAGCTCCTAGCAAAGAGGTCGTTTAACAGAAAAGTACTAGGATTACATACCAAAGCATGGGGTCTCGTTTAGGGTCGGTGGACGGGGCGTCGTGCGGCAGGTCTAGTTGCGCGAACAGGGGAAACAACACTTGCACTCCTCCGATAGAGTTGAGCGCGCTGTGTATTGAATGTGTCACTACTGCTTTTACTTCCTGTAACCAAACGTAGTCCAAATAAAAAAACTTCTAAAAATAGTCATGGTAATTACACACTAAAAATAATTTCGTAATTTAATTACTTTCATGTACTTAAACATCGTTTTGGTCGATGCCTTCATTGCTCGTTTTTTTATTATTTTAGAATGCCTATGGTCGACGATGCCGTCAATCTAATTGAATCCAATATTCAAGTCACTACAAGCGTGCCAATAATACTTGACGAGCTGTTCCCTCACTTGCAGAGTTTCCCAAGATCTCATTATCAGACCGTGTCTTCAAACATGAAACCAACTGGAAACTGTACCCTTTCCTAATTTTTATTGGTCCGGCTGTCTTCGAGTAGCAAGGTAGCTTCTGTAACCCGATAAAGAGTTCCCTTAAATCCTTCGTCTTCATCACTAGACCGCTAATGACTGTCACAATACATCTAAGTGAAAAGTCCTCATCAATACTAATTAATCAAGCCCAATTACAAGGTAGCTACAGTAAACCGTTAAGGAGTCTAGTCTACCCTAATCTGTATTTCGGCTCCAGACCTTCATTAAATTGTAGTCCTTTGAAATACTTAACGAAAAATTAAAAAAAAAAGCACTAGTCCTCCCTACAATTTTTAAAAGTTCTTCTCGACTTCTTAAGGATCCCAGCAACTGACAGATTAAAAAGCCTGATGGAACAAGATTATCTTGATCAAGAAATTCTCTTTTGCAGGCCGGCGTTAAGGTGTTGATGTATGTGACAGGTGAGATATCCAGCTTGTGAAAACATATCCATCTAACATATTTTTTAAATAAAATAAAGTCAAGTAGTGGACGTCGCTAGAGTAACCTGTGTAGCCGGGAATCTTGTGGTAAGTATTGAGTTAAGAATAATTAAGAGCCACTTATTTCCACCCTTGCTTTCTTCGGCCAAACCTAAACGCCCCGCCTCAAGCTAAAACTGGGTCAGCAAATGTTTGCCGTTCACTGTTTACAGTGGGTACGATTCGGTTTATCCACTAAACACGTTTCGGTTCTTGCTAAAGTAAATAGCGGCGCAATCTGCAAATACCACGTCTCAAAAAACGTGCTCTCACGAAAACAACAAAGAGGAATTCATTCAATCAAAGTTTTTAGCAAACTCATACGAGACTCGTTAAGCACTTGCTGTTGTGGATATACATCTTTTTCTTGTGTGTACCTAATTATCTTAGTTCGAAGAATTGACGTACGTTGGGTACTCATGGTGTTAAAAAATGGTAACAGACGACCATAATAAGCAGGTTGCAGGGAGCCGCTGGATGCAGCTTAAATTCGTGGTGATCGGAAGACTTAACAAAAAGACTATGTTCTACAGTACGAGTAGATGTCTATCTGTTGAAGAAGACGATGATGAGACTCGTTTGATCACGATATCCCCTGATTGTATGTGAAGATAAAAAAAGGCTATGACTAAGCCTTTTTTTTATTTACAGAACGGGAGATAATGAAGTTTAAAACCCCTGATAATGGACAAACCAAGTTATCTTGGTTTGTCCATTTAGTCGTTTGACTTTGAGGTGCACTACAAGTTTTAATCTCATAACTAGACAGGAGAATTTGAATCACAGATTCAAAATACGATTTTGAATAAAATTTTCAGAATGAACAAATGCATTTTCGTTATGTAGTTTCTCTAAGTATTGCAAGCATTACAGTTTGCTTACAAACAAAGCTTACTCAAGGCTTACCCGTTGGGCAGCGTTCACCACATGTGTTGCAAGTTTATATAGAAAATTTAAATTTAACTAGGCTTCAACTACTAATCTCGGTTTATTAATTTTGTTTTTTACCTGAAACTTAAATTGGAACGGTGTGAATTGAAATTTATAAAACGAAAATGTGTAACGAAAAGGACGAGAAAAAGATAATTAATGTACATTTTAGTTTTAGGCTGTAAGAGTATGAGACAGAAAGAGAAACAATTCCCATCTTTAGGTACTAAATGTTTAGTAACAAAAAATTGTCGATCTATCGCTCTATCTTCCTTGTCGTCATTCTGTTAAGAATACTCAGTTTAACTTCTACTTTCACACTGTTTGAATTCCCACTCGATTTTTTAATAGTAATTTTAAATTCAGTCTAAAATAGAGTCTACTTGAAATTGTCTACTATTAAAATAAGATTATTCATACCAGGAGTGCATAAATTCCAAGGTGTAATTTACCTGTAGCATCAGTGCATGCGGCGTGTGCACGAAGTAAGACATGTTTCCTTTGGGAGCGGACTGTAGACACAGCTGGCCGTCGGTCGCCACTGGGTTGTACATAAACACTATCCCAGACGATAACTTGCCATCGTAGAGTACCTACATGGCATTAAAAAAATAATAAAACAAAATTGCTAGAAATCTTTCAAAGTTTAAATTCGAACACCCCATCCATGCTTTTGACATTTAAAATGTTTTTAACTGTGATAAAATTGAAAATTTTAATTATTTAACATATAATAGGTAAATAATAATTAATCTCATATTATGTAAAAATTGTTTAAAACTAGTCTTCGTACATAATAGTATGTCAAGTTGAGTGTTAAGTAAAATTCAATTTTATTAAACTGTTATAGCTTACAGCAAAAGCACGATAAGCTTAGCCTAAACTGTAAAAAAATAGACTTGTATAAAAATGAAATTTTAATTTTAATGACATGATGAATTACTTAGTTTAAGTTAATAAGTAAACACCTACAATAGTGACAAATACCCTATTTTAACGCATCGAAATAAAATCCTAAATACTGAAAAGAATATTTGATGTAAAGCATCATTAAAGCGTTATAATGATTACAATTATAATGGTTATAATTACGTAATGTTTTCTATTTAAATATAAAATTACGGAATAACTTTTCAATATTGCAGTATTTTATTGAGATGCAATACGGCATGCAATGTTATAACCTACTTACAAAATAATGAAAACAAGAAATTAATTATAAAAAATATTAATAAAACAATTAAAAACCGCACATAACCCATACAGCCGCACATAACCCAATTTAAAAACAACAAAAAACGTGCCGTTAAAGCTAACACGGAAAACTAGCGAAAATTTTCCATCGCATCAATAAAACACGACTGATTTTAATTTTATGAGTAAACGAAACAAATGAAAAACAACAAATTTAAAATGATGAAAGGCCCAAAATTTATTACGACAAAGTATTGCGGTAAACGGCAAAACGAGGGCAGTCATTAATTCCGGTTATTGCTGACTAAAATAAATAAATAATTTATGACTTGGCGCGTGCGTATGTGTACGTACCTACGTATGGGTACGCTGTACGCATTCGCATCAAATATGGAAATTGAAATTGTGGGAGCGAGAGTTTGGTTTACAATATTAATTGGTGTAAACTTCGAACATTAATTATTTCAACATAATGGTAATAAAAACTTCTATTCACTACATATAGAGAATCTGCAATATCTTTGTCATTTTATGAAAGCCGAAAGTTTGTCAGCCGTAAGTATTATAAAACTCCATAGTTAAATAGTATATTATAGTTTGGTGTTCATGAAAATCTCATACAGTAATTTAGAATTTTACAGTTTATTTCTATATGTCGAGAAAAAATTGAAGCCGATTATTTGAATGTCAATAAAAAAATAAATAATATTTTAACTCTTGACTAGATCTTATCTCTGAAAAAAACTTCCGTGAGTTTGAATTTATTAAAACACAAACAGTCTTACACGAAATTGCAAAATAAAAAAATTGCGAAGGCGAAAAAAAATTCTGAACAGCGTTTTCATAACTACAGAAGTTCTGAACTCGCTTTTAGAATGCCAACTTAGAGTCGAGAAGTGCAAAGTTATCGACACGAGTCTGTGTCGCGACACTCAACGTTTACGTACGTCTTTATGGGGGAAGTTATCGTCATTATCGTCTCGGATATAGGAATTCCTAAAAAATTATCGCCTAACGGACGAGATTTATTTTTATTACGTGAGATATTACTTTTTTCCAAATAACGACCAAGTACCTAATTAAATTTTGTATTTTAAGAGGTCCCTTTTTAAACGTCTTAACAAAATTAAACGTTCTTTTTCGACCCATATGTATTTATGGCCGCAATTTTAAAACTTCGGATCGGATCCAATTTGTAATTTTTTTATCAACAATTGTAAAAAACAATAAACTCAAAACTTAATAGTTACAATTGATAAGTGAATTTCAACATTGAAATTAGGCTTATTCCACGCGCGCGCGATTGAGGCAAAAATAGTAAACGGTATTTTGACAACCTTTTAGCTCGAGTTTATCTAAAGTGAAGAGAGGAGTAGAATTGTTTATATTAAAACCACGCAGGCTCCTAGTAAGTACGTATAACATTCTTCTAGTTCATATATTTAAAATTGCAACATTTTCTTGTGAATGCCTTTTGTTTTGAAAGTAAAAATAGAGAAGTACCTACGTTGCAACACCTTTTGAACCGGAGCTATTTTTAAAATAGACATTCCTGTCTATTTTTAACTCTCTTTGTACGAATGAACTTTTACTATAGTCTACGTAAAAGGTCGTAGGTGTCGTATTTATCTTATCCACGATTCTATTTTTGTTTATACCTACTGTTTCCAGATATTTATTCAGACTTAATTTAGATTTAAAACAGGCCCGTGAGTGGGAAAGAGAGAAACACTCGATTGATTTTTCGACTAAAACTGCAGCTACATAATAAAGCTATTATAGCGCCTGTAAAAAAAATTAAATTATTTATTTCATGTACGCTTTTTACGAGCGCTTTTGAAACGTGAAATCTGTCAGTACGTAGTGATTCTACCACCGGTTCGGAAGGCAATTGCCGATCATTCCATCCCAAACCGATGGTAGAATTTGAAACCTGCCTAAAAAATACCATCATCTTACAATGATGTAAAAGTAATAACTATTATGTTCCTTGGTAAGTATCAAAACTGCCCGATGTAGCCCTAGTTTAATACCTAAAACCTGCCTGCCGAGCCGGTACCAGCGTTCACTACAAAAAGTCTAACTTCTTGTATACTAAGCCTGCCTGAAATAAGCGAATTGGCATTTGAGTCTTACTACTTAATTTCACAAATGTGAAAGTTGGTATAATTGTGTGTTTGAATATTTGTTTCTGCAATGCTGTGAATCAGGTTAACGGATAAATAGAATGAAAAAAAAATTCAACACAAACGAAGTAGTTATTAAGAAAAGAAAACTTAAAGCAAGTCTAAGAAAACGAGAAGAATACTTTAAATAAGAATTTTAAAGATTGAATCAACTTGAAGGTGTTATTTTTTGATAGGCGCTTTCCACAAATGGGATTATCATTAAAACTTGCTAATTGAATTTTAAAAATTAATTATGGCGTTAATGTATTCCTCGGTTTGGGGAACTCGCCGTCGAGCGTGTGCTCCTGGCAACCTCGTTGATCTCATGAATAACGCGTAAACTTATTTCATTAAATTTTAATTTGCCGACTGAATTATAATAACCTCTCGGTTACTCATTATTTTTAGTGTAACTTCACAACTTTAAAACGTTCGTAAAAATACGCATTTCCATACCGTTCTTGAAGTCGGTTAATATAATGTAAAATTATTTTTTACATGGCGTAAAGTGTGAGAGCACATTTCTCTAGGGCGTATTTAATTTCTTCGACGGCAAAATTTTTCATTAACTCTGCCAAGAAAGTTTTCATAGTTTAAGAAATTAAATTGTAAAGGTACCTTTATTTTTACTTTAATAAAGGTTGCAAAATAGTATAAAATAATACAATGTTTTTGTTTTTCACGTGAAAATTACCTACATAATACTCGTATATGGTAGGTACTTCTTTATACAATACTATCTGACACCTGCGAATCAGTAAATTAAAAGATATCCTAACCTTTTAACTTTCGTAAGAATAAGTGGTCCATTCCAGATTACATCGTATTAATGTATGTATGTATCACTCATCTAATGTCAACATTGGTGGGTAGAGACGGGTATACCAGCATTTGTATGGTACGGATTACGTTTCGTATCAAGTGATTTTCTTTTCAGCAGTACGTCACTGACATCTCATTGTAGCAAATTTCCCAACGCTCCCCTTAATTTTGAAATTAAATTACGTTCTATGGATACCGTATTGCCGGTATATCAGCAACGTTCTCGTATTATATTACACTCGGGATTATCCCTATCTATAGGCACGCAATACATTATTATCAGAAGATTAGCATTTCTTGGTATCTCAGATGGGTTCGTAATTCATTACAAATTTAATTAATATAAATCATTTATATAAATTTAATCTCATTTGATTCTCCTCTACTCGGTTCGATTAACTACTCCAACTTTTCAAATTGAAGCTTGTGCTATTGCTCATTCAAGGAATATCTCTACAAATAACAGAAAGCTGCGATAACTTATATGGGGCTAAACATGAAGTTGATTTTGATTTTTTAAATTTTTTTTATTAAAAAAATAAGAACTCAAAAAGCATCTTCAAGGAACAAAAAGGAAAACTTGTCCTAACCAATGAGCAGATTTACGACCATTTCAAATGCACATATGAGGTACCAAGACAGGGGAGGCTATATACAGATACTCATACACTAAGGCCTAACAATCCTCTGGCGAACTTTCAAGGTATTCCACCAACCATAGAGGAAATAAACAATACAATCAGAAAGAAAACATATAAATCTGCACCAGGCCCTGATATATTGTGACCCTCCTATATTGTGTACAAAAAATGTGCTTCAGTCTGTAAACATCTCTTAAACATATTTAATAAGATCTGACTAGGACAACAAATACCAGAGACATTTGGGGAAGCGATTTTTGTCCTTATCCCAAAAAAAGTCGAAGTAGCTTTAACTAATACTATTTCCAAATTATTTTTCGGTATATTGCAAACAAAAATGACAAAGTTCATGATAAACAATAGGTATTTCAGGCCTAAGCACCAGAAAAGGTTTTTGCCCGGGATTTCTGGGTGCCTGGAACACAATTCACTTCTGGACGAAGGTCTCAAGGATGCCAGAAAATTTGAGAGGCAAATTACGGTGTGCTGGATAGACCTAGAGAATGCGTTTGACTCTGTGCAGCATGATCTATTGACTTTCACCTTGAGGTGGTACAATTTTCCTGATTTAGTTATTGATTTAATCACTTCTTACTATTCAAAATTGAAATTCACCATAGCAGTAAACAACGAGTACTCAAAACCCCTACAATACAATGTGGGGTTGTTTCAAGGCTGCTGCTTATCTTCAATAGCTTTTAATGTAGTCATAAATATTTTAATAAATAGATTAAAAGTTCCTCGGTAGAAAGATTGATTACAAAGGACGTACTCCATCCCTTGAGGTAGTTGTCGATAACTTCATAGATGACCTTAATAAGGTAGACCAACAGCCCATAAGCGATATAAAAAAAGCATGGATCTATGACAACTATCTCACTTCAAGTCTGACTTGGCCATTCCCTTTTTATGATATTGGCAGAACCCATCTGGCAAAACTAGATGCAAATGTCATAAAAACATTGAAGTCTTGGTTTGGTCTAGCACTCTCGGCTGACCCTTCAACTCTATTCAGAGATTACAAAAATTTTCGGTTAAAACTAAAAAGGCCATCGGAACTCTATAAACACCTCAGAGTTACCAGAACGCATATTCTAGTTCTTAGTAGAACGCATAATCAAGTCCCAGGACGAACTTCACTTCCTAAAGACGAGGGTGCCAGAAAACTTGACTCTAGGCTTTAATTTTACAAACAATTTATAGCAGGGGCTCAGGTGAATAAAACCGGGTTGGGTGCAAGACAGAAGAAGGAAGACCAAGACACAATAAAATCTTTTCTTAAACAAGATGACAACTACAAAGTGCATGCTATGGACTTAGAAATGCAAAATAAGTGGTTAAACTTAGGTGAGCTCTGCATCCCTCTGGCTCTGAAGTGGCGCGCCTTGCTGTACGATTGGTCTCCTGCCTTATTGAAATTTTATATTAATGCCTTTCAACTGACTCTCCTAGATCAGAGTAACTTAGTAATATGGGGAAAAGCCTCGGAAAAATCTTGCTATACCTATGGTGAGGCAGTGGGCGCTGCAAGACATTTATTGGTAGGATGCAAGGTGCTCCTGGACAAAGGTCTTTACTCACGCCGCCACGATAGAGTACTAGAAATCATATGTGAAGCTACAAGTCTTTCAGTAGCTAGAGCTCAAAAAGGGTTGACGACGAATAAAAGACAAACTAACTTCGTTATAGCAGGCTCAAGTACAAATTCCACTAACAAGCCTTATTCAATTCTGGGCTCTGCACCTGATTGGGCTATATTAATGGACACATATGAAAAGCACTATAAAAACTTACTTAGGAAGACTTAGCTATTTTGACATCTAGACTAGACTTACTAGAAGTGCAATAAGCTCCACATTGGAACGAGTGTCGAAAGCTGCTAAAGTAGGGTCCTTCCGAATTTGGCTAGGCAGGGAGAATAACTTGAACAGAGGAGGTGAGTATTGACGGCTGTCACTAGGAGTACTCTTTTAAACCTACACCCGTGTCACAAGTCTCGGGCTCTGTTTGGAGTTTTTCTCTCAGCCACGCGATGTACCCGGCACCCGCACGGTGAATCCATGGAATGATAAGATATTCGTCTCTTATAAAGTATTTTTAAAGGGATAAAGAGTTGCACACCTGTGTAATATAATATATTTGGCGCCAGCTAAACTCAACATGAGATTTCGCCGCCGTGGGCAACATTCGGGCCGATTGACATAATTATGATTATCAACATTTTTTTTCAACAGATACACTCCTTTTCTTGAAGTCGGCTAAAACATTCTTCTGGATGTAACACAAAGTTTTCTGAAAACCGCATAAACATACACTCCCTGGCTTACTCAGGAGATTAGATCGCTACAACTTAAGAAAAATTCTGCCAAAGCCAAATATAGAATCAATAATTCGGACTTCAATAAGGACAAATATCATACAGTTCGAAATCGCTGCAACAGGTTATGTAGAGATATGCAACGACGCCACATTCATAAATCCATACTTGAGGAAGAAGAGTCAGGTCGAGTGTGGAAATTTCTTAAGTCTCTTGGAGTTGGGAAAGCACGACAAAATAATCACTCCTGCAATTTAAATTTAGATCAGCTTAATAGCCATTTTTCTTCTTCTTGCGGTATTGATGATGCCACAAAGTTAAACACTAAAAATCAATTATTAGCTTTACCCACTTCTGACGATCCTGCTTTCATGTTCTATCAAATCACTGACAGTGATGTTGTGAGAAGCATTCGCGAGGTCAACTCTGATGCCGTAGGTACGGATTGCATTAGTCGTAAGATGATTATTCCTATCATTGACCTCTTAGCTCCTATAATTAAATCCTTATTTAATTTCTCTATTTCTTCGGGAAGCTTTCCTTCATCTTGGAAGGAAGCTCAAGTACTCCTATTCCCAAAAAAATAAATCCCTCTAGCTTTTCAGACTATAGGCCAATATCCATTCTCCCATTCCTTTCTAAAGTTTTTGAGCGTATAGTCCATCGTCAATTCAGCCTTTTCCTTACCCGTCAGAACCTTTTAAATCCTTACCAATCCGGTTTCCGTACCGGTCATAGTACGACTACTGCATTAGTTAAAATTACTGAGGATATTCGTCACGGCATGGATAACCAGTGTGTTACAGTGTTGGTCTTGCTAGATTTCAATAATGCTTTTAATAACGTTGATTTCGACTTATTATTAGCTAAACTAGTTTCTCTCAACATATCTCCTGAAGTGATTGGCTGGATTCACAGTTACTTGTTTGGTCGCCGGCAGCGTGTGCGGATTGATGACACCGTGTCTAACTGGTGCGCGATAACTGCCGGTGTACCACAAGGTGGCGTGTTGTCTCCTCTTCTTTTTTCTATTTTCATTAGTTCTATCACACATAAGCTAACTTCTCTCTATCACCTGTATGCAGATGATCTCCAAATATATGTTCAGTCCAAACTTTGTGATTTGCCTTATACAATAGAATTATTAAACAAAGATTTGGATTCCGTTGTACAGTGGAGTAACTCGTACGGCCTCAAAGTGAATCCATCTAAAACACAAGCTGTAATTATAGGCAGTCATCATTTGCTGCTCGGCTTTGGAATTCCTTACCTCTTGATATTCGGCGTGCGCAATCACTAGCTACCTTTAAACGGCTGGTGAATTTACATTTCTATCCTCCATAGCCTAGTTATTCTTCCGTTTTTTTTTTTAATTATTTGTTTACTCTTTTTCTTCCCCCTCACTCCTGAAATTCGTCTAATCTCTATTATTTTTATTTATTTATTAATTTTCGTATAGACATGTCAGTATGTATTTATGTATGTATATATGTATTTTTGTATGTATGTGTGTATATGTGTTTTTATGTAGATTATAAGTATTTTATGTAAGTATATTTTTATATTAGATAATAAGCTTTTTTTTTTCTTTATTTTTGTGTACGTACACCCGAACCTACTCCATGTATACACTTTTCCTCGTATCGTTGGTTGTCTGGAAGAGATCGCTCATTAGCGATAAGACCGCCAATTGTACAATAGTTTTTAAGGTATTTACTTTTTGTAATTTTGTTTTCATCATTTGGTGTACAATAAAGAATAATTCATTCATTCATTCATTCATTCATTCATTCATTCATTCAAACATACAAACCTACAGGGCAAATTGAGAACCTCTTTTTTCATGACGATTAAAAAGTAGGTGTTTAAGAATGTCTAAACTACAATAATTAATTTCTTGAAAACTTTTCTTTCATAACGTGAAGTTTGAAAGTTTGCGGCGAGGGTACCCACCAAGTTTCTACGTCAACCATTACTTCGATTAAGGCCAGGTCCAGACTTGCGGGAAATTGCAGCGAGATTCAAAGCTGTATGTACCTATAGCTGTTGTATTTTACTAATCTATATGATTTCCCTTATGATCTAGAATGCAGATCTAATTTAAGTGTAAATTATGAAAATAGTAGTGTAAATGTATGAAAATAGTTACTAAACGAAAATGAAACAAAAGAATTAAAAGAAATTGATGAGTAAAAAGAAATACGTGAGCATCGATAAAATAAGAACGACGAGTTGTCATGTCCATATATTGATGTGGGTATACACGAGTAGATAAAAGCCAAATAAAACAAACGTGGTACCAAGACATTGTGAATGTTTAAGAGGAGTGCGTCACCCGTGAGTGCACGGCGAGTTTCCCACTCTGAATATTTCAAACGTCAATCAACATACCCCGCAGAGCGTTCTAATACTTCAGATGTATTATCAAAAGAAAACGGAAGCCTTTCTTTTTCACAACGTGTATTTTTGGAAACAAAAACAAAATCGGTAACTTTCTTTTTACTTTATTTGTGATTCGCCGTTGAAACACTCTTTGTTGAGAAAATAATAAAATGTAGTATTTGCTTGTTCTTATTTGTTTTCAACGTATATGATTGCTAATGGATAGTTCGCGAGTTTGTGATGGAAGACTATAAATATAAATATAGTTCAATAACAAACTAACTCAGTATAAATATTAAAGGTTTTGATTCGTATATAAATTTAAATCTAACTTAAACAAGCTGAAATTGCTCTTAATTTCACCGACAAAGAAAGGTATCCTTTAAACAAAAACCCAACGAAGGTGCTTAGCAATAGAAACAAGATAGGAATAAGAGTTCTCAAAGATTATTACAAATACCAATATTACTTAATAAACAAAATAATCCAAAGTTTAAAGCCAATTTTGATATTCCAAAGCTAACGCTCAATTAACTAATTTGTTTGAAAGCAACCACCCCGATCTTCTAAGAGCAAATTATTTGAAAATACCTCTGCACAGCAGTGAATGTAAGTAATTTATAATCCCCCCAGCCTATACAAGCTCCACCGCACGTCAGCGCTCGTTTCAACGCATAATTACTGTATTCCTCAGGAAGTCACTTCCGACGACAGCTTCCTTCCCTCGTTGCCTCTTTGTGGGATATAACCTACACTGCTTGTTACACATGGCAACACTCACTACGAACTTGCATGAAATAGCTTTTAAAATGTTAACTATAAAGATGAAAATTGCACATTCTGTACTATCCAGGCGGTGTGGTTCAACGTACAACGGACATATTAAATGGTCTGTAAAACGGCGTTTGGAAATATGAAGTGCATAAAAGTGGGATGTTTTCTGTTTCAGGACGTCCATTCGCTAGAAAAAAGTTTCGAACTCTAACTGAGGCTCCTTTATTTCATCTAGTATTTTATATTTAATTATTCGTCATCGCCGTAGTATAAATAATTACTAACATAAGAAACATTTAAGTTGTAAAAAACGATCCCGTTAGGACAGTGAACAAACCATATAAAAAACTAAATAGAATTGTTACTGTGGCTCAAGATCAACACCACGATCTTGAGCTACCAGAAGTCCTAAAAATGTTGTTGATAACGACAATTACAAAATCGCCACTTCACAAAAAATCCGAAACAAAGATTATTACATTTCATACCAAGTAAATCAAGTCCTTTTAAGTCCAAAAGTTGGAGGAGGCCTTTGCCAATAGTGATATAATCGATGGAAAAAAATAACAAAATAAGGGATAGATATATCATAATAAAGAAAATAATGTAATAATTAGTTTAAAAAAAAGTTATTTTTTAGTACTGTCTGAATAAAGGGCTTTTATTATTATTATTAAATTTTTGCTTAAGGGCGTCTTCTAATAGATTTCAGTCTTAGGTGTGTTCCACATAGCAAATATAATAATACCAAAACGAGAGACCTTTAAAGGACGTGAAAATCCAAAGTTCCCAAGTATTCAGCCTTAAACTAATTGAACATAATTCAAAACAAGAGTTAACATATTCGTCTATTCTTTAGACTTATTAATTAAAGCTCTAAATCTTAAAGATCCCCCTCGACACCTCAAAGTTGCACAATTCAAGGGTAATAAATAACTTTTGTTAAAAGCTCGCTCAAAAGATACTTGTAAGTGTTTCATTACAAATGGGAGTCTTGAAAACTCGCCATTAAAGCGGTGCTTTCTTACAAATCATAGTCTCTCTTAAATGACACAACATCTTGCCTTTAAAATTTAACTAAGAAGTTACAAGAAAGTTTTTCTCCTAATTTTTAACAACTTATTGAAATGACGTAACATATGAATTTAACATATAACTTCAAATAAGTGAACAAAGAAATGCACTTTGCCATCAAGTTTGTGTTTAGTCAACGTACTATGAAAATTAATTGCGTTTGTTAAGCAGCCTGGCAGGTTGTTTTAAATGGGTGTACAAACAACCGTTCAAAGACCGTCAACTTAATGTTTCAATATTTGAAGTTATATGAGGCACGTGCATAATAACTTATCTTTAAGCAAAGCCTTTATGGATAATTTTGAAATTTATATAAAGTTATATTATATGGCCAAAACAAAACGTTATCTTGGCTATAACGCAAGAGATCCGAAACAATTATCGTGAAAACGTCGCGCTTTGGTTGGATTAACTTCAAAGACCTCTTTTGTTCGTTTCTCAGTCCTTTGTTGTTTTTAATGTGCCTTAGAATGGTGACTTATTTATCTCGGGAGTTAATTATAAGAGTACTTTCTGCAGACAATCACTGATTCACCGTGCAAATCTTAACTAAGTAAGTAAAGTGACGTAGGTAACTAAATACGCATGCGAAATTATTAAGTAAAATACAAATGTACCAAGGCACCATAAATTATTAAGTGTTAACGGAAAGCTATTGTCCGCGTTCAACCTTTTGTTAAGATCCTTGCTCATGTTTAATAATGATCTTACGTCGTGGACGTTTTGTGTGGGATCGTGGACGAGATCGCCGTACCGGTCGACACGCACCTCGATCGTCGGCAGAGGGATTCGCGCCTCAGCATCGAATCGAAACTGACCCTGGCACCAAATATAAAACAGTAACAAAAGCTATAACGGTGATATTAACACAATGCGTGTGATATGTGCAAAAAAAAGCATCTTAGTCCATTGTAAACCTTCAAAACTTTTACATTCAGACAATAGTACTTCGTTGTTTCAATGTTTTCGTTAGAATTCAGGTAAAAACATAAGAAAAGTAAATCTATAAGTCTACGAAGGACTAAAATGCTTTGCCGTTGTACCAGAAGCGAGAAAAACATATAAAAACTGAATAAGAGCGAGCGGCGCGACATGCTTACACGCTTGCATGCTTCAATATCTACGAGCAGGGTAGCATGCGCTGCGGCGACTTCGCGCGCCTCGTCGGCCATTCGTCGCCCTCGAGGCGTAGCATCTTCTTTTAAAACTACTGAAGCATCTTCGGTTTCTGTTGCCTTAGTATCTTCATCTTGCGAAGCGGGCTCGGGGGATTGGGTTTCGGGACTTTGGGTTGCTGGTTCTCGGTTTTCGGTTATTTCATGGACGTCTGGTAAGGTCAGGGAGGGCATTTCGGCATCAAGCTTGGGAGCGTTCGTCTCGCTCACCCTTTTATGATTTTCCGGCAAACTGATGTTACATTCGTTGTCAAATCGGAACTGACTCTGTATTCCAAATGTTAGCGGGAAACAAAACACATTCAGAGGATCAAGATGTTGATTATGGTTAATACATTTAAATACAAAAAAAAAGCATCAAAATTTATATTGTAGGTTCTATCTCGTAATTTTTATCTAGTATTTCACCCGAATACTTAAACGCATATATTAATTACCCTTTATAACAAGTTAGATTGACCTGAGTTAGTCAGCAAACTATCGCTTAATGTGCTGAAGTACGCAGGCCGTGGTCAGGTGTATGCTTATAATTTATTCGCCATAAGTTCTGCAAAACTAACGCAGAAAACGCGCGCCTGAGCGTCGACTTGTTATGTATTTGCCTTGTCAGCATGTATTTATTAAAAGACTATTGCATTTTGCAATAGTCTTTTAATAAATACATGTACATATACTACATAGAATTAATTTTGTACGTTTATATTTGTACATTTTGTGACGTCATAATTTTCTATTATTGTCTCTTGTATTCTTGGATAGTGTTGTTGTTTATATATTTAACCCCGTTTTTGTATTTATTTTAGATTTAAGATTTCAGTGTGTCAATGTTTACTGTCCCAAATAAAATAATAATAAACAGTATATTATATAGAAGTACGTCGCGTGTCAACTTATTTTGACAGATTTCTATAAGTAGACGTACCTACTTAAATTTTATTTGCGCTTGAGTATTCGGGCGTTAATGTCTCTATACATTTACAGTGTACAAAGTGTTTTTATTTATACTTCACACTTTAAAATATCAATTCATTGATTTCAAATATGTTTCATTAAATAATCTTTTTTTTTAAAGAACTAGTTCGCAACTTCAGTAGGTACTGCAGATTATGCCTGTACCTTATAACCAGGTCCCAGGCGGTGCATGGCGCAGATCTGGTGCGTGGTGAGCGCTTCCCCGAACAGGTAGATGGCCGCCATCTGACCGCAGAACACTCGCTCCTCGTCCAGTTCCGCGGTGGCGCCAATGTAACATTTGTCGAATGGCTGAGTGGAGTACAAAAATATTACAAAGCTTATTTTATATAAAATAGCAGACGCTGCGGTTTCACCCGCTCAGTATCAGTATAGGCACATTATGTTACTCCTCAGGAGTCTGGCTATCTTATACAAAATATTTTTTACAATACAAGTACTTTCAGACAGAGATTAGTTAAAACAAAAATACAGATAAAAATTTAAAAAATGGATATTTTGATGTAAGTATTGGATTTAGTAAAAAGACATAGGTAAAACCTGACTTCAAAAGAAGGCTGATTTTTGTTAAATGCTACGGATTAAATCACTAATGTATTTTGATGTAAATATTATTTTATTTCGCTTGTGAAAATATACTTAAAGTGAAGTAAAATTTAATTACGGGTCCGGAAAAAATTTATGGCATTAAAATCATCAGCCATATGATTTTAAGATTAAAAACTATACTTAAAATTATTTTTTTTTAAATATCCCTGTACTTTTCTAAACATATTAATGCGTCATCATCAAAAAAATGAAATACATATCATTATTTTTTAATTTATGGCTTACTTCAGATTTCAAATACACAAATAATGCTTGTCAACCAGGTACTTCTCTTAATTGTATAGATTTATACTAAACTGTTAAATATTATATTTGGCTGATTAATTATTATAGATGTTTGACGTAATTAATATAAAAATCCTTGTCCATTAAGAATTTCTCAAGAGTATAACAAATTTTAGTCATATCTTTTTATGTATAACATATTCTCTTTCAGTTTGATTCAAACAACTTTTAGCAGTGTTTACGACAAATAACGGGCAGAAACTTAACAAATGACCTGCTCCGGCTTAACCTTCGAGGGCTTACGAGTTAAAAGTAAAACTTAAATTTTTGTCCTCATCCCAAAAAAAGTCGAAGTAACTCATCCAAAGAACACTAGACCGATAGCTTTAACTAATACTATTTCCAAACTATTTTTCAGTATATTGCAAACGAAAATGACAAAGTATATGATAAACAATAGGTATTTCAGGCTTAATCACCAGAAAGGGTTTTTGCCCGGGATTTCTGGTTGCCTGGAACACAATTCACTTCTAGGCGAAAGTCTCAAGGATGCTAGAAAATATGAGAGGCAAATTACGATCTGCTGGATAGACCTAGAAAATGCGTTTGGTTCTGTGCTGCATGATCTATTGACTTTCGCCTTGAGGTGGTACAATTTTCCTGATTTAGTTATTGATTTAATCACTTCTTACTATTCAAAATTGAAATTCACCATAGCAGCAAACAATGAATACTCAAAACCCTTACAATACAATGTGGGGTTGTTTCAAGGTTGCTTATCTCCAATAGCTTTTAATGTAGTCATCAATATTTTAATAGATAAATTAATTGTTCAAGAAAAGAAATGGGGCTATCGGTTTAAAATTAACAATAAATATACAGAGTCCATCTTAGCTTTTGCAGATGACCTTGCTTTACTGACACGAAACCCAAAACATTGTCAGGAGCTATTGTATGTAGTGGATGAGTTCTGCTCATGGACTGGTGGGCTGAGGGTAAAGCCAAGCAAATGTCGCTGTCTATGTCTGGGGAGACGAAATACTAAATTTACATCTTATGATCCGGGTCTCTCTATTAGTGGCCAAAGTGTAACCATCATTGCTGAAGCATTGCCTTTTAAGTTCCTCGGTAGAAAGATTGATTACAAAGGACGCACTCCATCCCTTGAGGTAGTCGTCGATAACTTCATAAATGACCTTAATAAGGTAGACCAACAGCCCATTAACAATATAAAAAAAGCGTGGGTCTCTGACAACTATCTCACTTCACGTCTGACTTGGCCATTCCTCGTTTATGATATTGGCAGAACCCATCTGGCAAAACTAGATGCAAATGTCATAAAAACATTGAAGTCTTGGTTTGGTCAAGCACTCTCGGCTGACCCTTCAACTCTATTCAGAGATTACAATAATTTTGGGTTAAAACTAAAAAGGCCATCGGAACTCTATAAACACCTCAGGGTTACCAGAACGCACATTCTAGTTAAGTCCCAGGACGAACTAGTTGCATCACTTCCTAAAGACGAGGGTGCCGGAAAACTTGACTCTAGGCTTCAATTTTACAAACAATTTATGGCAGGGGCTTAGGTAAATAGAACCGGGTTGGGTGCAAGACGTAAAAAGGAAGAAAGACATACTAAAATCTTTTCTTAAACAAGATGAGGACGACAACTATAAAGTGCATGCCATGAACCTAGAAATGCAAAACGAGTGGTTAAACTTAGGCGAGTTCTGCATCCCTCTGGCTCTGAAGTGGCGCGCCTTGCTGTACGATTGGTCCCCTGCCTTATTGAAATTTTATCTTAATGCCTTTCAACTGACTCTCCCAGATCAGAGTAACCTAGTAAGATGGGGAAAAGCCTCGGAAAAATCTTGCTATACCTGTGGTGAGGCACTGGGCACTGCAAGGCACTTATTGGTAGGTTGCAAGGTGCTCCTGGACAGGGAACTCTCTACTTACGCCGCCACGACAGAGTACTAGAAATCATACGTGAAGCTATAAGCCTTTCAGTAGCTAGAGCCCAAAAAGGGTTGACGACGAATAAAAGACAAACTAACTTCGTTAAAGCGGGCTCAAGTATAAATCCCACCAGCAAGCCTTATTCAATTCTGGGCTCTGCTCCTGATTAGACAATATTAATGGACACGTATGAAAAGCACTATAAAATCCCGGAAGAATTAGCTATTACGACATCTAGACCGGACATATTTCTTTTTTCCAAACAAATCAAACGTATAGTACTTGTTGAGCTTACAGTGCCGTGGGAAACAAACATCCCTAAAGACCATGTATTCAAAGTGAATAAATATTATGACCTTACTAATGAACTAACCAAAAATGGCTATGTGGTTAGTTTATACGCGGTAGAAGTGGGTGCGAGGGGTATACCAGCGAAGTCTCTCTACAACCTGCTAAAAGACCTTGGCCTTACTAGAAGTGCAATAAGCTCCATATTGGAACGAGTGTCCAAAGCTGCTCTAGTAGGGTCCTTCCGAATTTGGCTGGGCAGGGAGAATAACTTGAACAGAGGAGGTGAGTGCTGACGCGCGTCCCTAAGGGTACCCTTAAACCTACACCCGAGTCACAAGTCTCGGGCTCTGTTCGGAGTTTTTCTCTCAGCCACGCGATGGACCCGGCACCCGCACGGTGAATCCATGGAATGCTAAGATATTCGTCTCAATTAATTAGTTTAAAAATATTTTAGGTCTGATAAAGAAGTCTAGACTATGGTTAATTTATTGGCCTAAATCGAATTCTCAATGTCATTTATTTATATTTTAACTTATATATTCATATATACTTACTGTATATACACTTTATAATTTATTTATATAAACTTATGGTTCTCTTTTATCCATAAAAATATTAGTGTTTTCACTATCTAATAAAAATTTTAAAATATTAACAAATTAATTTGGCTCAAAGGATGTTAACGAACTAAGTTGACTTACAAGGATAAATAACCCTTTGAACTTCAAACGATATACTCGTATTCAGCACAAAGAACTAAAGATCTGTCTCAAATATTTCAAATTCATTCGATTGTACTAGAACATAATAAAATCGTTAAAGTTTCCAAACTAAAAGTATTAGTCAGGAATGAGTACCAATGTACTTAATCCTGACTATCATTCATACGTGAAAACCATATTTTTTATTTTTTTTCTACAAAATGATTCCACTTTTTACATATGGTATACCTGTGACCTTTTTACATATGGTACAATAAACATCAAAAATATTAATAATTTCATTAACTTGTAGCAGAGGGAATGTAAGACAATCTACTGTTTTCAAGTTATGTGGATAACGATCTCTTTTTTAAATAAAAATCCTATTGCCGGTCCTGTTATAATTTATTTTATTATTTAGTAATTACCGCATATGACCTTGTTTTTGCGCCGTCATTTGTATAACCCCAAAATTTATATAACCGGATTGAATGAGCCGAACGTTTTTGCTATTGGGGTTGCACCCTCGCCATAGTTATTATACACTGAAAGTTGAACTCTTCACAACTTATAATCGCCTGGTATTCCAAGAAAGTTGCAAGATATGGTGCGAGGGTACACGGACCCTCCGTCTTCGTCTTGTGAGAAAAGTAAAGTTTTAATGGTGTTTTAGTCAGGTACGTCTCATGAATTATTTAATTTCTGCCATATTTAATAACTTATTACGCAAATCTCGATTACACCAGCGATTTCGTATATCTGATTAAGCGACAAATTGTATAAGAACAAAAAAGTCGGGAATTAATTAACACCAATATTCTCGTCGTGTCTCGGCAACTTCTAGTCGTGTTAATTAGTTTTCGTCTTCATTTTAAAGCTTAGCCTCGCCAGATATTCTTCGGCTCTTACACATTTACTTTACTTTTCGAGTAACTTAAGGTTACTAGAATTAAAAGTTTAGTAAAGAGGCGACGACAGTCAGTACGAAACGGAATGTCTGAGTCGACATTGAGAAATTGTAACTTACATCGTTGGTAGAGACGAACCACGCCATTTCCGTGCTAGACGCAAGCTGTCCGTTCACCAGACACTTGATTTCACTCTTCGTCCATCTGTTGTAGATATATACTACCGCTATCGCGTACCATCTGTATATAACGCCAAATGTTATTTTATTACATGTATCATGACCATCAGTTTTGAAGATTTCACTCACGGATTCAATATAATATGCGCTGCTGGATGCCGCTTATGAACGTCAGCATGATTTAGAAACCAATGAGCCAAGGCGTGGCACCGTGTAACCAACGCCTTTGCTCATTTTGAAGCTGAACAATAAATAATGCCGTAACTCACCGCCTGGGCTGAAACTCGTATTTGACGCAATGCTGGAAGCCCTTCCCCCGCACCTTCATGGACGTCAGCACGAGACAGTTCCCCACAAAGTGCGCTGTGTAGCCCACGCCTTTACTCGTCTTGAAGCTGACAACAATTATAATCATTTTAGTACGTATACAAATCGAATCAATTTCTAAATGAATGAAGATGATTAGAGGAAATCATTATTATAGTAACAGTTAGCTGACCAAGCAGATGAATCACATGAGGTGGTAAGTGGAAAACCATCGTCTATATACAGTGGCGGTAGAAATAATGGAGGTAGTACTTCCACGGAAGAGCAATGTCACAAAAAACTGCCCAAAAGGTACAGTCTATAGCATATTATTAAAAAAAAATGAGATAGCGATTCGCCATCAAGGATATAAATTTTGTATGGAATTAACTTTATTTTTCATTTTCAAGTTTTTGTTAGAATTTAATCCCGGTTATACACAAGTCTTACTTTGAAATTGACTTTTTTTAAAAACACTCTTGAACTTTTTTGTATACAAGTTTCAAGAACCAACGTCTCGATGAAAAATCCCCCTACATTTCGCTACACGAGTTTCTTAAGTCCTTTTCACAGTTGAATCACGTAGCTACGTTATTGCATGTACAGATATACAGTGTAAGTTAGTGCGATCCTACCGGCTACTAGACAACATGAGTGCTTCGATATCTTACGTAAAGTATTGCTTTTGCTTAAAATGTTGAAGGAAAAATCAGCAGCTTTAAAATTTATACGTGTTAAAATATTTATTTCAAAGATAAGTTGTTTGTACAAAACTTTTAACGTCAACCCATCGTTATTTACTTATGTGCTATTTTAACTAGAGAGCATACTTAAAACATATTAGACATTTAGACTTAAGATGCATTACTTCGTTCCCATAAAACTATGGGATACAGTAGTAAAACAACAATTTAGAAGCAACTTTTACAACTATTAACAGTCTACTTTGTTCGTTTATTTTCCATACAAATTGTTACGTTTGGATTAAGTATATAATAAAAAGAATACAAGGTACAGAAGTAAAAAATGAGAACGTTAAAAATCCTTTTTAGCTATTAAACGAATAGATTATCTCATTACTTCGTAAATCAAAATGTAAGCTACGGAACACTGTTCGTAGCCATAAGGGCTTTAGATTTGGATAGTAAAAAAAATTTGAAGCACCATCCGAGTTTGGTGATCAAAAAATAAATCAATGAACAACAATAATTTAATTTCTAGGCATGTTTATCCATATTGATAAATATAATATCAAAAGTATCGCTTTCGTTAATTGAAAATTTCGAATTGAAATCCACGAAAGGGAAATTGGAGCGAATCATTGAAACTACACACTCAATTGAACGCCATCACTGATTGTGAAATAGTAATTTATTGAGTGAGAGACTTGGAAAACCTATTTTCAATTAATTAGCGGGGTGATGCAAACATTGCGCGGTAATACCTGATGGTTCCAAATTGGAAACTTTCAAACAGATATGTGATCTTTTTCTGTGAAGCTTTGCGGGATTATTTTGTTTAAGGTTATTAAAATAAAAGTCTAAATGTAAAATCAAGTGAGCATGAGCGTATATCAATGGGAATAAACCATTAATTCCGATACTGCGTAACAGTTCAGGCGTCAAGAGATTTGCAAATCATCCCCTATTGGAAAATCCCCCTGCGAAGTGAATCGTAACAGTCCGTAGCTTTGGATGCATTTAGTTAATTAATGCCAAAGCACACTTCTGTCCGCCGGCACTAAGCCAGATAAGCTTTTATCTGCTGCTGCCCTGGTACGGCTAATCGAAATGTTATATATGTTTTAGAGAGGTATATCCTATTCCTTGTGTTTGTTTACTGACGGACAGATACGATAAGAACACACTAACTCATACCTACTAAGCTTTATTGCTACTACCTACTATAAAAAAAAATTCCTTAACAGTCTTAGGGAAATGCAATTTAGTGCATCAGTTATGCACTGCTACAACAGAACCACAAGAAAAAATAAAATTTTATTAACTACCAGGATTTGGCTCTTCAACTTACGTAAAAATAAACCAAGAATAAACGCTAAGTTAATAAAAAAAATCATCAAAATAATATTCGATCAGCATTTGCGGTTTATGTGTCAATTTCTCTTCTAAGAGTCAAGAGTATGTTACATTTGCATATGTCGTTAAATAAGCTGATAAAAATACTTCTGAGGATGTTTTCTTCTCTACATACATACTTCATTTATAATGCAAAGTGAGCTGTCTACTACTATAACTAACTGTTCGTCAACATTACCAACAATACTTTTAGCCTAAAAGCTCTCTCAAGTTAACGTTCATCTTCGTTAACGGGCTGATATTTAACTTTATATCCTATTTTATACTGTATTTCCATCGCAATAAGGTCTACTTCAGAAAACATCAAAGTATAAAGTAATAGTAGCACTAAAATTTAAATACACTACTTGTTTACGGAATAATATTTTAATTGTTATAAATTAGAATGCGGTGTTCGTCAGATTACCTCTCCGGATCTATTTAATATTTATATTAACAAGTTGATAGAGGAGTTGAGGGCTACGAAAGTCGGATGTCACATAGGAAGTACTTGTTTTAACAGTCTCAGTTATGCTGACGACATGGTAATACTCAGCCCCTCTATCAATGGCCTAAGGAAATTACTTTCAGTCTGTGAACATTATGCTAATGCACATGGGCTGAAATATAACGTCAATAAATCAGAAATGATGGTGTTCCGCGCAGGCAAAGGTCCGGAGAGGATACCGGAAGTAATTTTGAATGGAACAGCAGTTCGGGTTGTGAGAAAGTTTAAATATTTAGGGCATGTACTGAATGAATCCCTGAGAGACGACTGTGATATTGAAAGGGAAAGAAGGGCACTCTCGATTCGTTGCAACATGCTAGCCCGCAGATTTGGCAAATGTAGCAAATCCGTCAAGAAAACATTATTCAGCGCGTATTGTCAGTGTTTTTACACCTGTCAACTCTGGATAAATTTTACTAGAAAGTCCTACACGACAATACGCGTGCAGTATAATGATGCCTTTCGCATCTTGATGGGTTTGCCCAGATATTGTAGTGCCTCTGGCATGTTCGCCGAATCGGGAGTGTTACTTTTATGCCGTTATCAGAACACGCGTGGCCTCCTTCTGGCAGAGACTTCGTACAAGTAACAATGAAATTCTAAAAACAGTTTCTGACGGAATGCCCAGTCCTATATTAACGTATTGGCTGTCTGTGCATCATGATAAAAACAGAAAATAGGTATATATTGACGCCTGAGAAGAGTTTTTATAACCTTCTCAGTTAGCATGTAAGATTTTATTTTATTTTATTTTATTTATTTATTTACTTATCACTTTTTGTTGTAACATTTGTTATATATTTTGTGTTTCTTTTTTACTTAACATGCACATGTACTGGGTATTTTTGCCTTTAATAAAAAACTATTATTATTATTATTATATAATAATATTTTAATGTTAATGAAAACATAACAAAGACAGAGCTTAAATTATTACGAACTAACAGTCGCCCGCAGCTGTGAGAAAATTAATGTATTGCAACCTTTCAATGGGTGTATCCCAATCCCAGTAGTACCCCCTAATTTTTAACTGACGAAAAAAACGGAGGAGGTTCTCAATTCGACACCTATATATATATATATTTTTTATGTATGACCACGCATAACTTTTTACAGAATTGTCCGATTTTGATAATTCTTCTTTTATTAGAAAGGGCATACATCCAAGATGGTCCCATTGTCATCATGTTAGGATATGATGATGATATCCTGGGGAAATTGAAGGAACTCTTCAAATTGGAGGCACGCTTACAGCGATTTCGGTTTTTGTCTCGGTCTCGGTAGCTTTTTGGCTACTAGTGCCGTAATATAGATACTATAACAGTATAGTACGAGTACGTTACATGGCGATAAATCACTACAAAGTAAGAAATAAAAATTTACAATTATATTTATATATATTTATACAACACTTTACAATTATATTTATATATATTTATATATTTAATAAACAGCCACTTTTTTCCGAAACTATAAGAACTATACTATTGAAATCTACTAAATAGATTTATTCCTTCACACAACATTTCATAAAAAAATAAAAGAAAAAAACAATAAATTTTGGGGGTTCCCCATACTTAGAACTGGAACCCAAATTTTTTTTTCATTAAAGCTATACGTGTGGGTATTTATAGATAGTTCTTTAAAAATAATATTGAGGTTTCTAATATTATTTTTTTTCTAAACTGAATAGTTTACGCGAAATATACTTCCATAGTGGTAAAATTGTAACTTCTAAAATAAGAGAATATATTTTTAGACACGACCACTACTTGGTTTTAACAACTTAACTTTTGTCGAAAGGGACATTTCTCTGTTAAAAACAAAATGATATATCAATTAAAATAATATAAAGATTATAACGTATATGCTAGCAAAAACTATACTACAGTACTATATAGAACTATTGGGACATAATTTGACAGCCCGGAAAATATCCCAACAGTTCTATAGAACTACTGTATGGGGTACTACTGGGATGCACCTCTTCCAATCACACCAAAAGAAAAGAAGGCTCTTCTAATAATCGGTTTGAAGGCAGTGCCAATAAATGGCAGTCTATGTGGATCTACACCCCCTTCGAATCAATTAGTACAGCACATAGGTACGATGTTATTTTTCGTATATATCGTAAAATTCGATTCGACATTTTCGAGTGCAGTGATAAAAAAATTAAAAAGACTTCAAACACACTAAAAAGTAAAACATAACTGCGTCATTAAGTTGCTTTAATTTACATAAGCAAATCTATGAAGTCGGTCGGTTTTATTTACTTGTAAAATGAAAATGTCGGTCATACCAGTACAAGTAAGGCTTCTCCCGTTCAATGTTGACCGAGTTGATGGGGTCGAGCCGAAACCACGTGGTGAATGTGAACCCGCTCTCGTAGGGCCACCGCGCCAGAGGTGGAAGCACTATCGCCTACAACAGAATAGATAAGTAAATAAATACAACTTATATTTAATAATAATTCATTCATTCATAAAGTCAATTCGCAATTAAACATTGTAAATTCCACATCTCCTGAGAATGCTCCTGTTTTGGAGTAAAACGTCTGTCAGATCTGTATGGCCTTGGATTTGTTGGGTTTTCGCAGGTAATAGCACGCCTGCTTCTATACAATTTCTTGTATAAAACCAACACCACCAACTGATATGTAGGTGTACTTGTTAACATGTCCGACTACACACTGTACTGAGGTCCTGGATCGCGCTACTTACTCGTAAAACAGTCAAATTCATTTATTTCAACTAGGCTCAGTCTACAATCACTTATCAAACGTCATGTTGGAATATTTGTAGGGACTACCACCGACTCGGAAGACTCTTTTGGTTGATTTTTTTTCAGTGGCGTAACAGGGTGCCTCAGAGAGCACATTAAACTAACGGTCTGTCATTATAATTAACATGTGATACTCATGATAGCGATCGGTATAAAGAAAAACCCTACACTTCGAACCAAAGTTCCGTCTGTTGGCAATATTGGCAATATTGCCAACCGCCGTAACTTTTTATTTGGGAGTGGATTGCAAAAACATACGTAAGAGACAGATAGTTAGTAGCTTGTCTACTCCTTTGCTCTTTGCATCCCGGATTTAGCTACGGAACCGTAATAATGTTTATGTCTTTCCGGTAAGTTATAACACACTCGTAACAAACAAGTAAACAGTTTCATTTTGTACTTGGTAGGTGCCCATGATATAATTCTGATCTTCTTGTAATGTTGTGGTATCCGAAACTCATCAACAGACGTAAGGAAATAACTTACCAAGTGTAAAATGTAAATGTAAATAAACGATATATAATAATAATTATTATTACTCTTTCAGCCATTTTATATACTGAGCTAAAAGAAAAGGTGTATTGTAACTTTATTTTTTTTAATAAGAAACGTGTGTTATATGTATCTAATCGTAAAAAACACCGAACATAATATTACGCTGATATAATACATCAATAACCTCTAAATCCCAAATGCCGCTGGAAAAGAAAACTTATTTCACCACAGAAAGGGATCCTAAAGCCTCGGGAATCTCTTGTAAAGGATCCTTCTATCGTATCAATAAATCTGCATACGTTTCCCTTTTGCGATTCCGAAAGTTAGATTTTCTTTAGTTGTCCGATTTATTTGATATCGCATGGTTTAAGGAATATGGAAATATTAAGGTATGAATATCGAAATTGCATATTATTACAAAATGAATGTTAGTCTTAAAATGATGAAATAAATTTTTTTCGATAATAACTTTTGTTGGAGATATAAATGATCAAAAGTTTTGTTATGTATGATGTAGTACTTTTTTTTAAATTACTACATTATTTAACAATTATAATTATAGTATTATTACAATTATAGTAATGGTCTAAGATCCCTCGATCGCTAGATTTTCATGTATAAGTTTTTTTCAGTAAACTAACAGTTTTAAATGAATGAATTAAAATTTACTCGGTGCCATCCAAGTTTATGGACAGTTTATTCAAGAAAGCAGCAAAGCACTTTGTGTGAATTAGTAGAATTTTCATCTTTAAAGTAGAAAGATTACAGGTGGCACCGATTTCATACATATGGTTAAATAATTAAAGTAACTAAGTGACGCATTTATTTTATACTTTTCAGTGGGTTTTGAAATCGGTTTAATTTTTTATTAAATTTTTTTTTCTCACTTTTTAGTGGTTAATCGACAACGAACATACGCAAAAACCTCGTTCTAAACTACGAGTATATACAATATTCGCCAGCCACTTATAAACTACCGATATCGTTGCAAATTTGCACATGAAGTTTGAAGAGTTCCTTCGATTTAACCAAGATCTCATCATCAGATCCTAACATAATGACTATGGAGCCATTTTGGAGATGTACCCATTGTAATAAAAAAAGAATTTTATAAATCGGACTATTCTGTGAAAAGTTATGCGTGGTCATGTATAAAAAATCCCTATCTCAAAAACTACTGAATCGATTTTGATGAAATTTGCATCATTCCCTTAGTTAAACAATACCTAGTACAACAAAAAAAGAATTACTTAAATCGGACTTGTAGTTCCGTAAATATGCCTCCACAAACATAAATACATACATACATATACTTGTGAACATGAACTTGGCACATTTATTCAGACACTGATATAGACTAACATATGCGAAGACTGGGCTGTTCTGGAAATATTACATACATACGGGCCGAATTGATAACCTCCTTTTTTTGAAGTCGGTTAAAAAACAAAAGGTAACTGCAGAATTGTGTAGTAGTATCTCGAGATAGGTATAATCCTCTTTCTAATAGCAATGTTAGGAGTAAATATAATTTCGAATTCACTACTCTTCTCTATTCTCTGATTCCTTTTTAATACACGTTTTTGCATCAAACTATAGTAAAAAGTCGCATGCAGTAAAATTTTTACAATTAAAATATAACGGAATTTCACACAAAGACTAACTCTAAAAGTAACTGCAATATATGCAAGGAATACGTAAAAAAAAACTAACGAACGAATGAACGAACTAGGGAAACGCTACCATTACTGACAAGTGGCGGTGAACATAACTCTTCTGTTGTGAAATATGGTCCTGGCCGAAACCGGCACGTGGATACCATTTTTTATTTTTGACGAAAATTTATGTTAAAAGGATATTTACACGGCCTTATCGGTGGTTAGGGAAATGTGGCAAGTCCCGTGGGTAAAACATGAGACCACAAATGGTTATTTTCATATATAAAATATGAAAATTACCATTTGTGGTCTCAAGTTCGTTCATCACGTTAAAAAAATCGTATGTAAAATTGCATGTTTTGAACCAATTATATACATTTTCGATGTAAATAAACCGTAACAACGTTACTTATAAATACTATTTTAATTAAATCAAGATCCTTGGAATCAATCGGGTCAGTTTCATTCTCCATACAATACCTACAGACAATCATTTTAAAAATAGTGTTGCTTTTCAACTGTTCTCGATAGAATCTGTTTCTCTCTCTTCTCTTCTTTACAAACCGGTCGCAGACTCACTACGCTCTAACAGACTTATATTTTCAAATGTTTGTATTGTGCCTATTTGAAATAAAAGAAAATATATGAGACAAGTCTCTAGGTATTTCAAATACGCAACTCAACTTCTTGACTGAATTTGCATTCATAATCTACTTCATTTGTAAAAGAACGCGTTGCCTTAAAATAATGAAAAATATTTTACAGCATTTTTCTTTTGATTCGATTTCACTCGACTGCACAATAAAGCGTGTAGCGTACCGACACAAAGGCGTATTAGCTATGATTATAAAGTTTCCATTATTTGTACTGAATACGGTCTACTTCCTGATAATACCTTTTTTGAAATATTTCCTAAGACCACCAATGACAACCTGCATTGCTGGAGTCTAAGCTCCATATTTAATTTCTTGTAAGAAGGAGACCTAGTCCTGTAGTGTGCATTTAACGGACTGATAATGATGATAATAATGAAACTAAGCAATTAACTGATACTCTAAACTGTTCTGGATTCGCTAAATCGGTCATTTAAAAAAAATAATGAGACTTCATACATTCGTAAGCGAATTGTTAAATGGCGAACCAACCAACCCAACCTCTGATGTTAAGTGGCCGAAGTAAAAAAGCAATAATAATTTGCAACGAGAACGGGTTATTTATCTCGTCTTACAGACCAATAATGCGCAGTAACTAACCATGGCTGATTAAATCTGGATGGGAATCGAGCCCAGGATTCATCTGTTGGCGTGCTTGGCGACTGTTAACAAACGACTAACACTAAACAGTTAACTGACATAATCCTGATGTCATGATAAGGTGGTCAACGTATCAGAGCAATGGTTTATTGACTTGGCACTTTCCCCGACTAAAAATTACATTTCTTGTCGACACAATAAAGACATGAAACGTTCATGTTATCATGACATTATATATAAAAATGCTAACAATTGATTGATAGCAAATGTTGACTTTGTGAACGAAGATTTTTATAAAAACATCCGGTACCTTTTCGAAGTTGGTCAAAAACAGCTAAACATTCAATAACACGGCGACGCCTACAATATTCTGTCTAAAAGATGCTATATATCTTCGATAAGAGGCTCCCTGGGGAAGATTAAATGCCACTCGATACATTATCCCTCACTAAAGGAATAAATACGGGACGGGCCTCCTTCACTGGCAGGATATGTACTTTATCTCTATTCTCATTCGATTGGTTGAGGGGTGTTTTAATTTCAGGAAAAAGGTCAAGTCGTGAACAGCAACGATCATGGAAATTAGTTGAAGTGTTTACCTACAAAACGGCCTAACATATGCCGGAAAGGCAAGAAGAGTAAGAGAACGAAAAGCGTCACACACTAGCGGCGAAATCGTAAATATATAAGGTGAGTTTAAATTATCTGCCAGCCTTGAAACTGGAGTAAGTGTAATGCATACTGATTACAACAGCAGAATAAAAGTATTTGTAGAATCTGTAACAAAAAATTTGAAAATTACCTACAAAATATCTACTCACTTAAGACATTTTGCATAACGCCATCCACTGCATTCATAAATTAAAAATAATAAATATCGGCTGTCAGATATGAAACACAGAACTTTAGAAGGACTAAATAGGTAAATATGTCTCTACACGCTCACTTAAGAACTGGTAAAAAATAAATAAATGAAGAACGAAATAAACTTTTAAATAAACACTTAGAATTAAATCAGCTGATATCTGTGTAGTGTAAACACTTGTCGCCTTTGTCGACGTCCTTTATTGCGGTACCGATCAGCAAAGCCGTTGTCGGTCTTTTAAAAGGCCGACAATCGCGCCGCACCTGTTTGTACGCTCGCTGCCGGCATTTCAAACAAGTTTCAATCTATTAATGGAAAATTCATTGACCTTGGTAGTCGATCAGCTATTACGTTTGCAATTTTGATCAATTCTAGTGTGTACGTAGATACCTAACTGCCTTGGGGTTCATGGCTGGCTGGCTTTGGGGTAATTTATGAATGTATTGGATGGTGTTATGCGTACTGCCATAAGTGAATAGGTATTTTATAATGTTTTTAATTTCTTTTTGTATTGGTTCTGGAAACAAATTTCTTTTTCTATTGTAATCTATATGTATAAGACTTACTCCAGTTTTGACGCTGGCAAATTTGTTTTTTATTTTTGAACTACCCCTGTATCAGTATAATAAAATATAAAAATATCCAAATAGGCTTAGCAAGGGATTAATGAAAGTATTATGAACAATATAGGAATTTAAAGTATCTGAAGATTTAAATTTAGACTCGAACATAACGTTCAGACAAAAAAACTTAATTAGGTCTCTATAAATCCCTATCATGTACCTCTAAGAACAAGTGCGCGAAGTATAATCGAAAAAACGCCGATAAATAAGCAGTCATTACGGCGAAAATGCCATTTAAGAAGAATCATGGCCGTTCTTTCTCGATGTGTTCCCAGTGTTGCGGTAACGATCCAGTCTCGACTGGTAATGGAGACTGATAAGAAAGAAATAAAGAGATCACCTAGTTTAAATCGTATTTTTTTAATGAATGAGGGGAAATTGTCATTATCACCCCAATTGAAAATCATTCAACAGGATAGGTCTCCTTTTTTATATAGATAGGTTAAGGCGTTTTTGATTTTAGATCAACCACGCTGCTCTAATGCACAACAGAAACAGAAAGGGATAAACAAACAAAACGTAAGACCAATTTTTTGCAAATCTATTGTCATGTAACTACAGCGAGAGTGATGTAGAGCTTAGACCTAACAAGCTCTAAATTGTCGGTTGGCAGGCAAATCTATAAATATTTAATGAAAATGTCAATAGAATATACAATGATGCAAACAGCTGATACATATTTTTTTTTATTTGTTTTGTACCAAAAAAATTTATGTTACAAATTACAAGAAAGAAACAAAATTAAATTGGACAAGGAAACACTTATCTCTTTAAGAGATCTCTACTAGTGACCCTTAGCAGTGGGAGAAGATTATAGAAACGCGAATAGGTACAAGAAATAAAAGAAGGAAACCTTATTACTAACGCTATATTACTAATAAAATAATTAATACATAAATACTAATATTGGTAAAATAAATATAAGTATTAAATATATATACAAATACTATATATATATAAAAAAAATACTATATATAAATAAAAAAAAAATATTTATGATTGTAATGAAAGGTGATATTTATGAAGACGATTTTTAAAACTAATGACAGAACGGTTATTTTCAAAAATGTTGTCTGGGAGCGAGTTCCATAGACGCACTGCCATCACCGAAAACGATTTAGCATAAAAGATAGTGTTACATGGAGGCACAGATAGGGAATTTAAATGGACACACGAACGCACTGGTCTCAGACGACGCGAGCTTCCTGAAAGCGCTCGCGGAGGTAAAAAGGAGAATAGGTATTTAAAATTTTAAAAGTGTCATGAGTATATGAATATTCCGGCGATAACGAATTGGGAGCCACTTTAGTTCATTTCGGAAATATGATATGTGGTCGAATTTGCGCAGTCCATAAAAAAAACGGATGCACAAATTCTGAAGGCGATCCAATTTGTCGAGTAGCTCCTCTGTTGCATCTAAATAACTGACGTCGGCATAGTCAAGGATAGGGAGCAAAAGGGACTGTGCTAGTAAGGACTTTGTACGCAAGGGAAGAAGGTTCTGGAAACGCTTGCATGAAGCTCTCTTCATGTGTAACCGCCGCAGTGGTGTAACCGCCTGCTGACTTCATTTATGTGGCTAGACCATGATAAATGACAGTCCATCGTTAACCCAAGATTTTTAGTCTTGGTAGTTAGAGGAATCGGAGTGTGGTCGTAGACAATTATAGGTAAGCTTAAAAGATCAATTCGACTCTGTAGTTGCCTATATATGTATATTATTACTCAGCGAGATGATACGTCACTTGCCCGCACGATTCTGATACGACAGCAGTACAGCCAGTAGGTGGATAGAGAGAAATGGAAGCAGTTCGAGTGTACGACAAATTAAGGAAAAATGCGACACGTGTTAGCCAGTATTGCATACCAGGGGTTCAGTATGGTGCACTGTATTTATGATACATGCGATAAAATACATAGGGTTTGTTTATAGCCCTAGCCGAACATAAAAAAGTATACACAAGAACTGAGGACATATAAAAATCTAAAAGATAAGATAACAGTATAAGTAATGTGTATTATTTCATGTTCTTAAATCTGTTGTACGGCATCAAAGTTTCTTATAACTTGTTATTTACTTGTATAAAACAAGTAAATTACATTTTGTATGCAGAAGGGTGTTATTTTTACGGATCCCTGAATATAGAGAACATGAAAAGAGCCCAGTGTGTCACGGATTACTAAGGCCGGCCGTATTTGAATAAGAATTGCCAATAAGGAGCCGGAAGCCGCTTAAACGATGTCTCCCAAATGTCCTGCTCCCCTGATATTGATCCAAAAAAATATCTCTAGATATACTTTCCCGTTTGCTTGTTTAATTTTATTTTACTGGATTTTTTCGTGTTTACTAAACAGATAATTACATAAAAATGTAATTATTTACTGTATTTCTCTGCACCATTCGCGGTAAAGTAAGAAAACTTGTACAGGAAATAAATGAAATATTCAATGCCAGATTTCGGTAAACTCGAGGTGAATTTCAAAAGACTTCCTCGGAATCCATTATCGAAATGTTTTAATTAGTACCATTTAAGCCGCTCTGGATCCCTGTTGTACTATAAATCAACCCCTATATTGCGCTTTGGGCGAGTTTTAATTAGTTATCGCCTCGAACAGGGAGTAGAAAATCTTTTTTGACTATAACGCCAGGAATTTCACAGACAACATAAAATATTGTTTCAATTAAACTAACAGTTCACTCTGCGCTGTATAAATATGCAAAAAATTCTGTTCGGTTTGGCAAACGTCGAGATAACATTTATTTGCTCATAAAATGCACAAGAGTTTCGCATAAAAGTTTTATACATATTAAACATTTTTAAAAACCTAAAAATATGGGTTGCGAAAATTGGAAGTGCTACAAAAAATTAAAATATTAATACATTTATTAATATTCACATTTTTATTTCTTAACAATGTTGATTAACACAATTCGTTCGTTCCCAATGTAACAACATAATACTGTATAAAGAACTGGCCCCGAGTCGTACTTATAGCAAGGTATTTCAAAATCGACAAGTTTATACTGAACATCAAGTTGATGGTTGATTATCTTGGCTGCTTGATTACATCTGTGCAAGTTCTTGGCCGCTCTTACTAACAATTATTATAAGAGAAAGTAATTACATGTTATGTTTGAATCAACATACGATATTATCTATACAAACTAAAGAACGCATTTCTTAAAATATTTGTACTCAATTTACTTCTTTATGTACACAATTTAGGAAAAATGTGTTAATTTGCGCGAAAAATAAAAAAATATCCAGTATGTACAATAGCAATCCAAAAGATAGAAACTTTTGAATAAAGCTTAAAGGCTTGTTTTTCGACACAACATTACCTCTAAAAACCGTTAATGTAAAATATAATCTTGAAAATGACATTACAGATAACACTTCCTCTGCAACACAATTAAAATCTTCGCCGGCAATGACGATGACGCAGATTTTATATCCGTATGTGATTGTAACAAAGTCATCACGAAATCAGGACTGACACAAATCCTATAAGAATGCTCCGGTATAGTAGCGTGACGCACGTTGAGAGTTTTTACCCAAATTATTTTGATAGTTAAGTTTTGGCAAAAAAAAGGGAAAAATAATTCATTATTTGTACGTCTATGTAAATGTCTATAAAGCACAACTTCTTATTAAATTACACCACCTTCAGCTTAGTTCTGATATTTTCCTAAGCCCAAGGTTGCCTGGAAGAAATCGTTATTAAGCGATAAGGTCGCCTTTTGTACCTCTACTTCCTCCATAATATTGTTTCTGTATGTTTTTATGTTATCTAATGTGGTGTACAAATAAAGAATAAATAAATAAATACCTTGATGTCCATTCAATAAATAAAATTCATAATATTATCAGATAGCTCGCAGGTGGCTTCGCTTCCCGAAACTTTCTAACATAATGGGAATCAAACTCGCTTCGTTACCAAGTTGCGCCGAGCGTCAGTTCGCTTCCCTTGCTTCTCCGTTTATTATTAACTCAACGTCAGCGACTTTCATATTAAAATGTAAGGACTTTAGACTGCGTAATAAAATAGCGAAGCATTTCTTAATTTAAAGACAAGTGGATACAAGTTATTATAATGGTCATGGCAGAGCCTCTAGATGACATTTTAGAGAGCGGTAAGCTAGTGATGTCGTAGTCCCGTGCCCAGGAGAGCACGTTAAATCGTCGGTTCCGGTGTTTAATATTAGCATCTCATATAGAGTAACGGTTATCTTTATAAAATGAAAGTATCATTATCCTAAGCCCGCTAACCCACATTGGAGCAGCGTGTCCATATCTCCTTTCGTGTAAGGAGGGACGTCTGGCCCTCTAGTGGGTTCTTAAAATAGGCTAATAACGATGATAACATTATTTTATTCGATTTCCACATACCTTAATTGTCAAAAATTTATTGTCAACGGTAACCTTGCATTATTCATACATTTGAAAAGTGCGATATGACATCCATAAAACAAATCAAAGTATGCTATTATTTGTATATTTTAAGGAAACATTGCCAGCGGTTGCAGGAAAATTGGATTTATGAAATTCCTCCTCGTTACAATGTTACTGGTAGGTTTGGCGTGTTTTCCTATTTGTAGGTGCTGCTCTGCTACATCACAAGCTCCATATCCGAGTTATAGAGGAGGATGTTTATCTTTTATTTTGCGAGCACGAATACATTGTTACAGTATCAGAATAACCGGTAGGTATTTGAATAGCTGTTGGTATCCGTACTAATACTCTAGTTTTTGTGGGATGAAACGTACTGGCGGATATACCAATGTGAAATATTTTTCCATGTGAAATATATTTTTGAGATCCGAAAAATACCTAACATACAGTAATCATTAACTATTTTTTTATATCGACTACAAGTTGGCCCTTGACTGCTATCACACCTGATGTTAAGTGATGATGCAATCTAAGATGGAAGCGGGCTAACTTGTTAGGAGCAGGATGAAATCTACACTCCTATCGGTTTCTACACGACATCGTACCGGAACGCTAAGTCACTTGGCGGTACATCTTTGTCGGTAAGGTGGTAACTAGCCACGGCGAAAGCCTCCCACCAGCCAGACCAAGACAAATTAAGAAAAATCTCAATCTGCCCCACCGGGAATCGAACCCAGGACCTTCGTCTTATAAATCCACCGCGCATTCCACTGCGCTATGGAGGTCGTCAGAATAAAAACTATATATACCCCAGGACATATAATATTCAGTACAATAACAGTAGGAGCGATAACAGAAATTATTCTCACGGTTGCTTCATCGTCATGATCAGCCTAATAACGACCCACTACAGGGCCTTGTAGGACCAGGATGATGGAGCGATGACCCATCACACTGCTCCCATGCGTGTTGGCGGGCTTATTATGGTGATAATGATTTATTCATTAGCGAACACAATCCGTTGGTGACCAGTGACCGGTACCGACGGCTTAACGTGTTCTCCCGAGGGGGGTATAATACCACCAACTTCCTGACTCCGCCCCTTAGAACTTATTCGCAAGAATAAAGTTCAATTATTTGAACAATAATTGAACAATAAATACAAAGAAAGTTTTTGCAAGAATCAACTCACGTTACCGAACTAAATTGTAGTAGGTGCGCTGGAATTAATAAAACGTATACTAAATATAAAATCCGAACTAAATAGGTAAAGCCAAATGTGCAAAGTTAGCCCCTAGAAGTGAAACGATAGCGGGTAGATTGAAATTTTGATACAAAACCTCGATTGCCAAGTTTTGCAGGGATCCGAATCGAATTTAATTTCACCCGCCATTCCGATCGTCGGAATTTCCTAATATATCTTCCGTAATAGCTCTTTTATGAAATAGTTACAAGTACTTTTCAGTTTCGGTGGAGAACGCTCTGAAATTACCCCGATAGGTAGCAAAGTATGTAATATAGGTTTACGGCATATCTACGTATGTAAATATGTATATTTGACAAACAACGATTCATGTAAAAGTGAGAACGTTTTCCTTTTAATTTGTGGGCCTGACTATTGCGTTAAGGTGAAAAGTTGTAATCAAACTAATATTTTAACTTTTATATAGTACGCCTCTCTTGCCTCAGTATATAGGATTGGTTTTATAATATTGTGATGTCTAATCCCAAGAAGCCTAAAATATTGCTTTTCGGCTGTTTTTATTATATTCTGCCTTCTAGCACGAAACACACTTTGGGTTGTAGAGTGGCTACATCATACAGACAAACCTGATACACCATTTTGTATTAGAATCTAATACCTTAAGGGTACAAGATAGCCGACTGCAGACAACAAAAGCAGGCAGATATGTCTCCGCGACCACTAACGGTTGAATTGGTTATATATAATGGTTATGGATTTATGAGAAATACTTCTCATGGTTAGCGACGCATGTTTCCCATACCAGTACAACATAACGCCTGCTGCTGGTATTTGCAATCAGATACGAAAACGCACCTTAAGTATTCAATAACATTATTCTACACATTGTTGTTAGTACTTTCTGGGAAGCAAATAAGAAAGAAGAGGTCCTCATATACGATTGTAAAGCAGGCTCTGGTTGTTTGCCACCGTCGAGTATTACTGGCGAGGGTTGCTCATTCCGGGCGCCGATATTGAATTCTCAGAGGATTATTATGAAACTGGTATCATGTTAGAACACTATTTTTAGTTATAAGAAAGAGAAAGGGATTTTCATTTTTTTTTTGGTGTAAATATGATTTTTTTTGTCCGTTCTGTGATCTGTACTATACAAAAAGAGAGCTTGCAGAAATAACGCAGTATATCTTAATTGCTATTTTTTATAAGATATCCACCCACTTGCTGCTTGTGTAGTCTACGTCAACGATGTGACGTTACACTGAAATGTGATACAATGTGTGGAAGTATTGAGATGTCCAAACTATACAGAGCTAACTAATATACTCGTAACATGGCTTACAGTAGTGCTTGTAAGCTTAGTTATATAGGCTCTTTTCACTTTTACTTTTGACGTCAATCTCATTTCATTAAAATATTTCGCATAGCGGTACATAATTGTATCATTCTACATATCGGGGGCGTAGCTCAGATGGTAGAGCGATCGCTTAGCATGCGAGAGGTACCGGGATCGATACCCGGCGCCTCCAATAATAATCATCATTTTGGACGTCCATTATTTTTTTAAATAAAATAAAATCTCTTGATGCACGGTAGATATGTTAGGTGAATTGTTGTTTAGCCAGTGCTATTCCAAATCATAGTTTTATGTTCGATTCATGTGTCGAACTTAAATTGAGATATTTAGTTTGCCTTCCTGGAAGTTAAAAAACTTGCCACATCGAAAATGTCAATAGGTCACAATCATAAACTAAAACGTGATCCTCACAGATCCGCAGAACATCAAGGTTATGGATGTAGCTCTACGGGTCACAGAGTTGAAGTGGCAATCGGTGGGGCACATAGGCACGATTTACGTTGAGGTCCAAAGGTGCTGGGGAATGACGACGCTGCAGCGGAATGCGCCGTGTTGGTTGACTTCCCCACTAGGAGGACTGACGACATCAAACGTGTCGTAGAGAATTACTATCCTCAAGCGGCAGAGGATCCGTTGTGTTTGGAAGTCACTCGAAAAGGTCTAGGCAGTCTATGATGATGATAATGACGATTGATACAGAGTCCAAAATTATCACCCTAAGCCTACAATACTCATTGTGCAGCATAATAAAATACGCGGCGACACACAAATAGTAATAATTACGGCATTGTAGCTAATCGATAGCGCCAAGTGTATGGGGCACAGTAATACGGCAGTTTCATTGCTCATTAGTCGCCTCTCCAATTAGCTCGGTTACAGCGCGATCGTTGTTTAATTGCCCGTTTGTTTATTAGATTTCAGGTTACCTTCTATTGAGAATCAAGAGTACACTAGTTTAATATTATAGAAGATTTCAAGTTTGTTCATTTCCAAGTTTATACAATTTAGTTTATAAACAATGTTATTCTCTTTCAATTTATAGATAAAAACACTAAGATTAAAAATTTAAAATGTTTGTACCTGAGATATTAAAGTTTATTTCGTTTTATAAGTACGTACATTTTTAAGAAGTAACAGACTATGACAAGGAGAGCAGACCCAAATCAGAGGCCATGGTAAAATCTTCACCAGTAGGATTAGTATTATACCCACTCGTTGCTCACTCTTTTCTTTTAGTTTGAAGGGAAGGAGAAAGATTTATCATGTGTAACACAACAAAGACTGCTTAGTGTATCTTAACTCTCCCCCAGCCGCTGGTAGAGTCTTTAATTCTACCAGAATTTTGGAATTACCAACAGAATAACGTTTCTCGACTTACTAACTCTGCTACCGGTTTGTAATTACCTAGAACTAACTACGGTAAGTACTCTTGTCACGCAAAAATACTTGTATAAAAGTTCAGTTCATATAAATGAGTTTGATTTCTTTCAAAGAAATAAATATAAATAAAAGAACTCACCGATCCTTTTCTGCCGGGGAAGCTGAAGAAGACATCTGGCCCGTTCCGGTGCGGCATCTGACGAAGAACATTGAGCAGCTTCGCAGAGTGCCGCGGCTGTAACAAGGGCATATTTTTGACGACTCGTAAACTTAGATTACTCTTATATCATGTTTGGAGCCTGGGCTGACCAGATCTTCGTCATTTTATAAAAGCTACAAATATAAAGTTTGCTATATGTTTAAATACTATACGTTTTGTAGATGGTTTTGGTAAATCTTTTTGTTACCCGCAGGTAGCAAAGTATTGTTTATTGTCCCCGCCTACAGGACCATAAAGAATTTATACAATTGTTTTTTATTTTTCATTACTTTTATGAAGTCGGATATCAGTCGAATCGGGGACCAATCAGTGGGTCGCAGTCATTTTGTTTTTAGGGTACCGTACCTAAAAAGGAAAAAACGGAACCCTAACAGGATCACTTTGTTGTCCGTCCGGCTGTCTGTCAATACCCGTTTTCTCAGGAACGCGTGGAGGTATCAAGCTAAAATCACTTAGAGTTGTGAAAAAATCAATCTTCTCGGCCAAGGCAACCAAAAGTTACAGCCGTTTATGCTGAAAATTTCGAAACTCGCAAGCAAATAGAAATTTATAGGGCATTTCCCTTCAACTTAGAATCTTCAAATTTGGAACGAAGCAACATCATATAGCACAGATCAGGAAGAATTCCGTAAACCTTAAATATACGAAACCCTCGGTGCGCGAGTTCGACTCGCATTTGGCCGGTTTTTTTAATAAATAATTTGATATTTTACCATCCCTCAGTCATGAGTTTCATAAGAAGCTTTCGCTGAAGTCTCAAAGTAAGCCCAGTATCTATTGATTGTCCCAGTATTGGGACAATCAATTTCATCTACATAAGAAGACATGTAATATAGCCATTGACATATTAATACTATGGACTTCGGGTCTAATGCAAAATTTACGTCAAAAGTGTCCCAAGATATTTTATACACACTAGGATGTATTTATGTTTTTATAAACAAAATAACATTGTAATGTATGTCTTATCGTATTGTTATACAGTCTAATTTGCAACGGTCTAATTGCATGCAATAAGTAATCAGTTTCGATTGACGGTTACCATGGCAACCTTTTTTTGACATGACAGCTTCTCGTGAAAATAGGACAACATAAATGGTGTGGAGTCGGTAGCTTTCAAATTTTTTTGGCATCTTATATTTATATGTTCTATTTACAGCAAATTCTAATTTATATTTACATATCCCTCCTCTATATGCTGGGATAAATCTTGTACCAAATAATAATTGTTGTAATTATCTTGTATAAAATAATAATTACTTATAATAATAATTAATTACAAACCAAATCCACTAATGTACAAAATTATATGCCTCTCGACATAGTTCTTTACTTTGAAATTTTAAGTTCTCGATATTTTCCTCTTTTTAATTAAACTGAAAATATATTTTTTACTTCAATGACGTTAGATCACTTTTTTAAATAACTGTTCCTAATTTCATGTAGATAATTCTTATAGTTATCAAATTAATATACTATATTATGGTAAAAGTTATTTGATTAATATTCATGACATAAAAAATAAAAGTTGACATAAAAATAAAAATTTTCGAATTGAAAATAATCAAATTATTTTCATTCAAAAATTAAGTAATTAAATAATTCAAATGTTAAACAACAAAATAACTCTATGCAGTCGTTGTTCTAAAACATTCTATTGCTCACGGCAGATCCGAACTAAATGTGGTTAATTAGATAAACATATTGCATTCCTTCCATCCTATACGCGGGTAGCGTATGGGAAAAGGACAGATAGATACTTTTGTTCATTTTGGTTGGTTATGCAATTCGTTTCTATAGTTTATTAAAATTTTAATAAAATAGCCTGTTTCTAAGCAAAATAATACTTTAAAATCATCAGTAAATATTTACTTACTGAAAATATGGTACACCGTCTTCTTTTCTCACCTTACTCGGGTAGTTCTTACAAGTTTTTTATAACACATTACGGCATTATTGACGTGTATTCTGTCAGTCAGCTAATATGAGACTGAATTGCGATTGGATCTCATTTCGCGTTTTGGCTTACTTTTGGTTCGGACACTTTTTATCGCTGACCCGAAGTCCATAGTATTAATATGTCAATGAATATAGCCATTCACTAAAATCCTCGATTAATAACGTCAAGAAAAATTGCAACATTTTATTTCGCTACCAATTAATGTACTAGTTATTCCAGTAGCAACTAAGATAATTGGTTGTTGGCTATTATACTTCTTGCTGGCCCTACTTAAGGGGAAATTATACGGGCGTAACGAGCCCCTATTCATTAAGGCTAGGATATTGCAGAGGTTGTGTCTAGCCGCTTGTGCACATTGCCCATTATGTTGAGGCACTTCTGATTGTTGGCAGATTATGTATTGTGCGATATTGTAGTCCTGGACTAATTCATTGTAACAAAGTAATACATACATACAGGTAGCATAACTTACAGGCTTAAAAGGTAAAAAAAGCGTTTGATCTACAAGTGCGTGTGATGAGGTGTGCATCAGATAATAACAAAGTTTTTAATAATTATAAGCTTACCCGCTTTTCTCATGAATCTGTAAAGGTATTAAATTGAAATTCATATCAAATACTATAAAACCTTTAACCTACAATAAAATCAAACTTTTATGTCAACGCAATCAAAAGATACAGCATAAGCCGCATATTTAGCTCTACTACTCGCAGCTACTCCTAGAATCTTGGAATAGGGACCTTACATGCTACGTCTAAAAAGCCACTATAATCAATAATCTACATTTGCCTCCCGTATTTACCATACCGCTTTTATAAAATAACGCAAGTTTGGTCATCACAGGCTCTCACACTATTTGACTAGTTCCGTGAAATTCAAAGTTTGCTTTTATAAAAATAACGTATTCGTCGCTTACTTGATATGTATTGGCAAATACCAATATAAAAATATAAAGCAGAAAATCAAATATACGAAATACAAAAACCGTTGAAAAATTTTAACTGCAGTAGCTTTCCAAAAAAAACAAACAAAAAACGTTCGTATGCATCGCTCACTTGATATGTATTGGTAAATACGAATATAAAAATATGAAGCAGAAAATCAAATATACGAAAAACAAAAACCGATGAAAAATTTTTAACTGCAGTAGCTTTCATAAAAAAACAAACAAAAAACGTTCGTAACCCTACTTTCATAGTCAACAGAATATATATGACGGCGCCTGCGTCACCGTACGCGATTAGCAAGAAGTCTGTGAACAGCACGTGCACCAGCCATGCCCTCTTGCGGCTGCGCATCGTTCGATACCTCCACTCACCCCATTCAGTCATTCATACTTGTACAAAAAGAGAGGGTCTACAACTCAATCAGAGCTTTCGAAAAATTATTATTTCGAAAGCTACCACACATTCAAATCCACTTGTGGTTGAAACGTGTTCTTACACCTCCGAAGTAGACGCAGACTGCACACGCAGACGCCCTAAAAACGTCCTTTACGACCGAGACGACGACACGACTACGGACAACGCCTCCCAATACACACACACACAAACACAGCGTCTTCATCGGCGAAGACAAGGTCCCCGTTTCTTAACATCACCCGGACGTGGGACTCACCCACGTCCTTTAAGGGGACGCTTTGGTCTGATTTAATGATCACGCCAAACCACATGCCCATTCCAAACGTCCCTCTAAGCCGAGGCCCGACTCACAGGAGACGCCCTTAGAGAGTCGTTACGCCCTCTTACTTTTCTTCGCCCTCGGGCACTCTCCCGCGATGCTTCTGCGCTCGCCCAACCACCCCGGTGACGCCGCTGTGGTCCCGTATGGAGCCTATGGCAATTACTCAATCAGAAAAAAAAACTCAATCAGAAAAAAAACTGGCGGGCTCTTGGCTTTGGCGTGGCGCAGTGCAAGCGTTGTACATTGCTAATAGCTTAACTAAGACAACTCGGATAATTAACATGTACAAACGAATTAATTGTTATTCTCAGCTTGAATAGAAGTATCTTGGTTACATTAATTAACACGAGACGTTACCTATCATTGTAATACCATAATTTGCCAGAAGTAATTCACTGTTCATTGAGTTGCTGTTAATTATTCTTTCAGTTACGTATATGTAGTTTAGTTATAATTACTTGAAATACAAAGGCTAATCCTATTATTTTATTCTTTGTCCTACCCACTTTCGTAATAAACATTTCGCCTCCCCCGCATTATCGACTGTACTTACCAGGGTAATAGAAATGACCTAAAGTTTGTCGCTTAGAAAACAAGAACATTTCCAAAGGATTGCAATTTGCTATTACTTTTTGTGTTATTCACGCAAACTAACTTTTTAGGAGTAGGACAATATCCACATCCCTTCAGTTTCTACACGATATCGTACCGGAACGCTAACTTCAGAGAATCTCAATCGGCCCTGCCGAGAATCTAACCTGTGGCCTCCGTCTTATAAATCCACTCCGCATACCACTGCGTCACGGAGGCCGAAATTCTACTTGCATATGCCGGTAAAAAAGAATATCTATTATTATAAAACTTTGCAGCTGGCAATACTCATCAGTCTTGTCAGCTTGCCAGTGTTTCATGCCAGTGATGATAAACACTGGCTTGTATAAATTACACTTATATTTTTGTATGTGTTGGTGATGTCTTGTAGAAACTGAAGGGGTGGGGAATATTGTCCTACTCCTAAAAAATTAGCCAGCTTCCATCTACAATATCATCACCACTTACATGTGTGATTTCAGTCCAGAGCTAACTTGTAATGGATAAAAAAAAGAAAGAAACCAAATAGAAATCCAGGTTTTTTTCTCCATTAACTGGTTACGAAAGATAGTTATGAAAGTGGCCAAATTTTTCTTAATTAATAACCAGATACAAAAATGGAAATAAAAATCTTCTTTCGTATCTGGTTACGAAGCTTGGTTAAGACAACGACAAATAAATTCCGTTTTCGTAGCTGGTTATCAAAGAAAGAAAAAAATTTCATGTTCGTAACCGGTTACGAAAGTGGACTGAACCGTTATATGTAGCTTAAATTAGCCGACAAGTATGGCATGGGATGGGTTAGGTATGATATAGCCTACGATTTTTCGTTTGTCGATTATACGTTTTCTCTACTAATCAGACGTCACTTAATCGCGCAATGAATGACGTCACTCACCCATTTACCGTTGACAGCCTTCATAGCGTTGAACAGCTGCTTGAGTTCTTTGACGGTGACGCTGTAGCTTGCAAGCACACCGAGCATTTCTATCAGCAAATCTGCGAACAAGCAATGCCATTAATTAAAATAGAAAAATAGCATGAATTTTATCGTCACTCAGAAGCTTGGAGTATTATTTCTAAAGAGCCCGGCTTACACATACGCAACAACACAGACTAGAGCATTTTTTTAACAAGGTTTTAAATTGTTGGCGTTGAAATAACGATTTAATAACACGACAAATAATACATTAAAATAAATCATACAAATTATGTACGTTATAGTATCGTTTGATGTATGTCCATTCATACTTTACACATATATATGTGTAATTTATGAATAGACATACATTAAACGATACTATACCGTACATAGATAGATAGATAGATAAAATCTTTATTGCACACATATAAAGAATAACAAACAGAATAATATATAAAACAATGATTAAATATGTACAAGGGCGGTCTTATCGCTGAAAGCGATCTCCTCCAGACAACCCGCGCAGTTGGAATAAAATAAGGGAAAGCGGATAGTGCAACACAATAATAAATAGACTACATACACTTACATACTAATAATACATAAATAATAATAAGACAAAATATATAGGTAATGTATATATACAGATATATAAACCTACATAAAATAATACATATATACATATTCATAATAGAGATAAGTAGTATTCCTTTAAACGATTTTATATGATTTATTTTGATATTTTGTATGATTTATTTTGATTAACTTTAGATTATACTATGACAAACATCGGCAGTTAGTTAATGCTTAGTTTGATAAACAGCCCCTCTTCCTTCATCCACCACAATCATAATAATCAATAGAACTAGCATATTATATGAAAACAAGCACTCCCATTACGGCTAACACAATAGACGCCCCGGCGATGTGAACCAGATCATTTGCATAATAGAATCGGCCTCGTTCCATACATATCGCGTTACGTTAACCCGTATCGAAGTTGCCAGGGATGGAGATTATGCGACGTCCCGATTTGCGGGAGCCTTAAATGATAAGTGTCGACAGACGTGTCAACATGAACGACAGTGGGACTGCGGCATTCTGTCTACCAATATCTTTTTTTAAAAGAAAATTGTGCGTTACCAAAGTTGTACAATGTACAGTGTGAAGTAAAATATTGCAAAATGACAGTTCTCCTGTATTTTCTGCGACAGACGTGTGGCGACGTAATAAAAATTAGTCAAATTTTTTTCAACGCACGTACTTCGTTATCAAAGCATTTGAACATGAACATGATTTAATAATAAAATCAATGATATTTTCTAAAGCGCACTATTGGGGGGCCGTAAGTCATTTTCTCTACATATCTTAATCTCCTAAAAACTATTCAATTGCAAATGTATGCATAATAATAACATTTCGCATAACTAGCAACACTACATCTGGCAACATACTCTAAATTCACAACACTAAACGATCATTGCGCCGCAAAATTAGGCATTCGCATATAATTAACAATTCAAGTGAAACATTCATCGCAGTATCCAAACAGGAACCGATGCGGCGAGGTGGCTAATGGGTTGTAAGGCGTGCTCATTCCTAGGATTGTGGCAACTCATATCAAATGAATCACGTTCAGTAAATTAGCATTAACGAAAACCGAAACCACAATCATTCAAAAAAAATACGAGGTTGATTACATCATTAGATCACTAAATAATGAAGATATTTAAGCAACTTTGTACGATTAGAATCATTCTTACTTTACATGTCAAGTTCTTCTTCTTATCTACTTTATTTTTCTTCTCTATTCTATATTTCCGAAAGCTAAAAGCTAAATACTATAAATTTATGAAGTATCCAAACATTCCTCTAGTTAACGCAACAAACTATAATGATTATGATGATCGCGAGGACATAAAAGGTAAACAATAAAACACTAAAAGATTTAGCTTTTAAAAAAAACAAGTATACTTTAATTAAAGAACTTGTACATATACGAGCAAGATAGGTTTGTTACTTTTATGCATTTTCGTAAGTAGGTACGCGAGTCATTTGGGCTTTCAAAACTGCGTGTAACTAAGCCTATTTTAAAGATTCATACCTTTATTTTGAACATTTCAACTCTGAACGTTTAATAAAGCATATGCAATTACATCACGACAAAGAGATGGTGATAACATTTCTTAAACAGAATCTAAAGTTAAGAGAAAAGTATTGATGTACTTGTAAGTGTACTAAACGCTTTGAAACTAGCGCTAGTTGGATATCCTTCACTCCTAATTAATATTCATATGAAAACATAAATCAGAATACCAAATGGAGAACTGATGCTATGCGGTGGCTAATGGGGTGTTAGATCTTGTAACTTGGCACAACCTAAATAGAGTTTACCGAAACTTAACCAAAGTACGTACCAACTCTTTAAGTTCACTTACATTTGATATTTTAGAGAATATAAGAAGAAGGATATTACGTCATGTTTCTGAACTATTTAATTAAGCTTTTTGTATCCTAATCATAATTACTCCTAAGTTTTACTTCAAGTTAATTAAAAAAAATTACTTCTAACTCCTGGCATATTAAAATAGCTGTCTGAAGATTACAGGTAGAAGAAATCGTGGTCTGTGGCTACATTACCCTCACAAGATAAATATATAAATCATTTAAGATCAAGATAAAGATAACGCCCGCAATCTATAGCATTCAGTACCAGACAATCATAGAGCCATTGATGAGGTATTATACGACGACAATGCCTCAGATTTGATGTTCGTGCCATTACGCCGGCTTCGAATTCGAGCCTATATATTCACTCAGTTTACTGAATCACGTCCATATCAAATTAGTGAGGTTTATTTACACGTACGTGCAAAGAATAAGAAATATTTAATAAATATTCAATGACTCAATAATTCAATAACACAAAAAAAATGTAATTAAAACTAAAACCGACGCCTTATAAGTAAAAAATAATCGAGTCAATTAGTTACGTTAAATTACTTAACCGTATCTATAAAAAGTTTTCCAGGATCCCATAAACAAATCCTAACATCATGATTATGGGACCATTTTCGAAGTATACCCTTTCTAATAAAAACTGATTTATTAATCAATCAATCGGACTATTTTGTTAAAAACTCTTTTTTTATATATAAAAAAAACAAATACGCGTCAAATGGAGAACCTCCTCCATTTTTTCGACGGTCAAAAAGCTTTACACACGTAAATACTTTGGCATTTTGAACTGACGATCCTCGAGAGGCACCGAATGGGTTGGGACTAATTTGTATGGTGAGCCATGTGGGTCATGTGCCTCTTCCACTCCCTTAGAGAATTTAGGGAATAAAAGAGATTTTTGTTTGAAAACCTTTTGGATTAAAAGAAAGTGAAATTATAAAAAAAGGGGAAAAAGGAAGAAGATTCAAATTATTTTGTATGCAGAACGAAGAAAATATTGGATTAGAGCTCACAACGAGTCGTCGAACAGTGAAGACGGTATAAGGAACGTAGGGAGATGTGAGTTAGTGCGGGTTTATGGACAGTGAATCTGAACTCGTCTCCCAGGCAAATCATCGTCGCGGTTGATGGAGTTCCTTCAGACCTAGGAACACGGACCAAAGACGTCACAACATGCTGCCGCGACTCTTCTCTTGACTAATTGAGATCGTTCTCCTATTGTGGTTGTTTTTCCAATGCCCGACTCCTAGGTCCTAGCAATATGCTATACATTAAATATGTTTGTATTTTAAGGGTAAATCCCTGAGTAGATTTAATCATAGTGTTCATGTAATTTTCGAATCGAGAGCCTCAATTACAAAAAAAAGAACACCGAAATATCCCTGCGGGAAATGTCTCTAACGTTTACAAACTTCATTAACAATATCAACATTATCACAAAAGATGTTTTTGAACATTTTATCTTTCCTTTTCGAAATTATCTTGAGCAGAGAAACATGAAAGAATAATATTCAAATTCGCAGAATTAATTCAGCTTAAAAACGTGATCAACGTAACGATTACTGCGAGCGTTACTTTTTTATCATTGTCGAAGTTACTTTCTTTTAATCACAAATTTTGTGCATTTATTACTAATTAGTACAATCTTACATGTATTTCTTTATTGCAATACAAAGTAAGGCCGTTAATCTATTAAACGTCATCGGTCAGATTTATTGAAGATTGTTATAATACGTTGATGCTACAAAATATTCGTTTCTTCATGTTCATTAATTGCTAGTTAGTGCAATTAGTTATATAATTTCTGAATAGGAATAACGTGAGTTTTAGCTGTTTTCTATTTTAATACTTGTAAAGATTTGTTGGCAATTCCCCAAATATCCCAAAAATAGAGCAAATGAAACAAAAAATATTTAAATCGGTTTAGCCGTTTTATAACTTTATCAAGACAAACAAACATCAATTTATATGTATTTGTATACTCGTACGAGTACAATATAACAAGATTATAAGCAAATCGATGACCTATACAGCGCTGGACTGAAACGCCACTGGAACAATGTGAGCCGTCGCTCGCGCGCCGACCGTCGCACAATAGGCGCAAATGAGCTCCTCAATTGGGACAGCCCGCGTCACCTCACCATTGTTTCAAATTAAATAATATACATACGACCATACTGACATTTAATTATCTTGTTTGCTTTATGTACAGTATATGGTGTCATCAAAAAATCGTAATTTCTTTTTCTCAAATACAGCGAGAATGTTATACCAACGAATGTTCATTATGTTCAATTACGTCAACGCCTAATCAATATTATTTAAGTATGTATACCATTTTTTGCTAATTAACACAATTTAATTAGCAATAGTTGTAAATTTAACTAATATTTTGCTTACCCAGCTAAAATTAAACATCGGAGTGTGCGAGAGTAATTTAAAGTTTTCATTAAAATAAACGCTTCGTTCGGCTGGCTATTTATGAATACATTAAAGTTGTTGAAAATAACCACCACACCACACTGCATTCGGTTCACGTGTCACCCAAAATATTCTCATGGATACAAGGGAAACAGAAATATGTAGGAATTGAACAAACGGTTGTCCTTTATCGGGTACAGTCAAAGTCTCAATTCCTCGCATCTTATTCCCAGGATTATAAGGAGAACAGAAACGTACAATATTTGGTTTAGCTCCGATTTTTTAAAAGAACTTACGTATATTCTAGCGCTATAGTAAAAAGAAATCCTATAAGAAACTTCAAAAAATCTAATTGGAGGCGCCGGGTATCGATCCCGGTACCTCTCGCATGCTAAGCGAGCGCTCTACCATCTGAGCTACGCCCCCGATGACGGTTTAATTCAATATCTTAAAAGGCTGATAACAAACGGGCCAATTTCTTACAATCATAATACGACAAGGCCGCGTTTATAGAATCGCGACAATTGTGAGGTCAGTAGTAAACAATAAATAAGTTTAAATAACTCTTGACAACTAAACAAAGCCTGCCCTGGTTCAAAATTTACATTACATTTATTACAAATATTTTTATTATTCGGTACTTAAATACCATAATTTTCTAGTAACAGAAACGTACATTTGCTGCGTAAGCAAGACATGAACAGCAACTTTTAATGAAAACGCAACAAGAATTCCCTTTTCGTCGTGGTATTAGGCAAGAACGTTGAAGACTCCCACGTATACTAGGAAAACATCCATCGCTAAAGTCCCATACGTAACTTACCCCCTGGAATCATATTTGCAACGATCAAAGAACCTACGAATATTCCCAGGAATACCAGGGTGTCAACATATACCAGCAGTCTTACGATTGTTTAACATTTTAAACATTGAACGGTGGCCAGGATTGTCAAAGGATTGAGTTTTTCTCACACGTATACTAGAAGTATATAATAAGTAAGTAGAACGTATTATGAGTAGTATAAGTTTATAAACAAAATAAAAACAGAAAAAGCTTGTTTGATTTCTATAGGGTTGTATTGTCAGTTTTGTACATACCAGGACTTCATAGTTATAAGTGATCGCTTAAAATAGCATTGTCGTCAATAGCTCAAAAATTTCTAAAACTCAATCGCTCAAAAACTTCAAAATAATAACAAAAAATTTGGAGGCGCCGGGTATCGATCCCGGTACCTCTCGCATGCTAAGCGAGCGCTCTACCATCTGAGCTACGCCCCCGTTGTTTGTAAACTTGAAAACTTCAATTCCTTTTCACAAAGCAAACTCAATGTAATCAAGCTCCGTGATATACATCTATTAATCCAAGTCATGTGCGAGTTGCGACCTTTCACTTACGGCTGTCGAATCGAAACAACACATTGAGACAACTTCTCTACAGCATACCAAATAGGGTTAATCTAATCAGTGTTTTATAACAATTTAATCATATATAATATAATTTCTTCCTATCGCTACTAATGAGATAAAGATTAAAATTCATTAATTTAATATAAATCTTCACGTTAGTAGAATTAATCTCCGGATTACCAGCTCCTCCTTGTACATACACAAACAGACAGCCAGGTACAAGAGTAGGCAATATTGCTTTAATAGAACTGCTAAAGGTTGTCTATTGCCCGCGACTTATTTCTAGATAAGAGTTCATACAGTTCTTTACCCTATATTAGAAGCTGTATGTCTTCATATATGCTACTTATTAACATAAGGTGCAATGCAAGACTTCATGAGTTTAAAGCGTAAAAGCGTAACAAACAACGAAAAACAAAATATATATAGTACGGCTTGTTATACAATACAACTGTGTAAAAAGCACCACTCTTTCATGTCACAACTAAGTAATTACTCGATTTCGCGGATATTTGGAATCGAGCTTCCAGACGGAACGGGGTACTGCGCGGGCGTTCGCTAGTTTGGATTAATTTTATTAGCGTCTTATAGTTCCAAACCTAAAACATATTTCCTTTTATCAAAAGCATCAATATTGCCTGTTCTCCATACAATAAAGTCTTATGCCGCACAATAACCGATTGATGTATTGATCAAAGTGAAAGGAGTATGTACACAGGCTGTTTTAATATCAGCCTTGTTGTCCTCGCCTGAGGCGGCACGTAGACGTTGCCAAAACTTAGAGGGGCCGAATCAAATATAAAATATTTTATTCAATGAAAGTAAGGTTATTTTTAATTGTCAATATGAGAAACAATAACTTATTGCAGATTCAAAATACTTTATTTATAATTTATTTCTGCGTCCAAAAGTTGTCACGACACTTTTTGATCAAAGGATCTTGCCGCCGCTTTGATGTGTGGGCGCGTGAGCGGCGGGGGGCGCCCGCGCTGTATGCTCCTCTCGTGGCGCCCTCTGGTGTTTCGGTGTACAACAACAAATATTATTATTACTTAAAAAAAATAAAATTTTATTCCTAATACTTCGTTCCATCCGGGTGTCCCTTGACACCTCTCAATTTTCATTTAAATATTAATTTCTAAATTTTATTTTATTTATTTCTAAATTCGTTAAAGAATAATCGTGTTATTCTGAAGTCTAAGCTAAATTGTGGTAAAGTTTCATTCAAATCCATTCAGTAGTTTTTACTGAAAGAGTAACAAACACAAACTTTCGCCTTTATAATAGTAATAGGATTTAAAACCCATGTGGGTTCCAATTTGGATTTGATAGTAATCTATAATATGTAAAAGCAGAATACCAATCTTATAAACTATTCATACATCCGATTAACTTGAGAGGAAAAATTGAGGCTCTGTTAGTGATGTATTTTAATTAGGACAGTACCTGGTGGCTTTTCTTGGTGTAGTGATATCCATCAGGTATTTAACAGAGACGTCTTTTGTCAACTTGTCCTATCTACCACAAACGTTAGATATCGTTGACTGCGACCCCATTATGTAATGTATTTATGAGATTTATAAAGCACGTATAAAAGTTTCGACCAAGCTATCAACGGGGGCGTAGCTCAGATGGTAGAGCGCTCGCTTAGCATGCGAGAGGTACCGGGATCGATACCCGGCGCCTCCAAATTTTTCATTTTTTTGGCATGCTACTGTTTTCCCTTCAAGACCTGGGTAAACCACAAACCATACACTAACAGTAAATTAGTATTATAAAATAGTGCATTGCTTGCTAAACATTCGATTTAAATCACTTACACCATTAAGTTTCCACCCTAAGTGGAAAGGGTTTGTAAAAGTTATTTTTATCACGTTGCTTCAAAACGGGATGGAAGGCACGATCAAATCATGGATATTAAACAAAAGGAGACATTCCTAATAATAGGAATGTCTCCTTTTGTTTTTGCCTTTTTGAGAATATATATATTCTGAAAATCTTATCCAATAGACAATAACAATATAGTCAATATAGAATTTTGAAATAACTTGCGCGTAGGCAATTATACACGTAATAGTTAGTTATTTCTGTTAAAGCTAGTAATTGATTCAATGTCGTCCCGCAGCTGTAAAGGCTTTAGAGCGTAATATTGTTATTAATTCGACACTCGAAATAACGGGGGCGTAGCTCAGATGGTAGAGCGCTCGCTTAGCATGCGAGAGGTACCGGGATCGATACCCGGCGCCTCCAATTAGATTTTGGATATTTCAAATGAGATTTCAGCAGACTATAACATAACTCATTAACCCTGGTAGTGTTCTGGTTACAAAATACGAGAGTCGAGATTTAAACGCATTTTTACGATCCTATGCATTTCTGTTCTCCTTGTACTCCTGAGAATAAATTGCGTAGGATGTGAATTACGGTTGTTAGGTAAATTTTACTTTTTGTAAGAATTTTAATAACCTGAATTAATTAATTTATTTATTTATGTAACCAACTACTTACTTTATATGTATACTTCCGTCGTTCGGGATAGTTGTATAAGATGTGATCAAGGTATCCCATTAATCTCTTCTGATGGTCACTTTACTTACGCTTTCATCGATGCTTTTAAGTATTAAAGTACTCGTAACTGTTGTAAGAAAAGTCACATATTATATTTTATTTACAAAAGTTTCGAAGCCAGTCAGAAAGGGACGTAGCGGGTATGGTTTACTTCATTTCTCATAAGAACTGGGATGACAGAATTTGCAAGGGGTGAAAATATGAACTAAGAGAGCGTAAAACTTGATCTCAGGAATAATTTGCGAATGATGCACGCGTCTTACGACAAAAATCGATTTTCGCTAGGCAATTGGTTTTGTTTATGTTAGGCTTAGTTTCGTGTTTGTCAATAGCAACATTTTCTACTATTGACAAGACATGTCAACATTTAAAGTACATCATGAAACGTTCCGTTTTAAAATATCGTAAAATACGAAATATTACTTTATATAACATAGTTTAGTAAACGTATAATACATGAAATTTGCTAAAAAATAACATATCTAAGCTTTAAATCATCAATCAATGAAGTTTATGCCTACTTACGTATGAAACATAATTCCTTCGATTTTCCGTTTGCTGCGACTTTTGCAGCCGAAAATACTACAACCCACCATAGCACAATAACGTTTAAATTAATATCGTAACCGCAAAGTTATATTATTTATCAGTAAATTTAATAAAAAGCTAATAATTGCTCAGATGTGTCCGGTGTTGTCAGGAACTAATCTTGACAAATAATGAACGCGACTTACGGACAAAAAATAATCTGGTGATTTTCGCCAGGCAATGAACACAAGACACACAGCAGAAGGGTTAAAATATTCCTCACATTAACTAGGCTGACAGAAAGCTAAAGGCAATCAAGGGAACAACTTTAACTTTACTCGTACTTCCACTTTGTAGTCTCTCTCTTTCACTCTTAGTCTTGGCATTGGGGCATTGGTATTATTTGTGACACCAGCTGTTCTTTATTGTCGATATAAAATATCCTTTGTTTTTCTGTTCTCCTCTTATTCTTGGGAATAAATCACCTGGGATGTGAACTTACCACTACGGCTGTTACAAAATAGGTAATTAATAGCGTTATGCGAACTTTTCAAGGGACATATATACTCACACAACAGGAATGTCTCTTTTTGTCCTTTTTGATTTTGATAAAAAAAGATTTGAACAAGTTATTTGATTTTTATCCGTTGATTTTGATTAAACATTTGGCAGAAGGGTTTAAATATTTCACACATAAACTAGGATGACAGAAAACAATAAGATGTTGGGCAAAAAGAGTTGGAAGGAAGGAAGAATATTTTCTGTACAGCGTAATATATAAACATTTCGGATAGCGAAAACATGTGAGGTTCAATTTGTTAATTTTTAGGTCAATGATTTTTTAAACAAATGAAAATAAAACAATATAAAAACCTGTTTGGTTTTTATAGAAATACAATTAGTAGTCATTGAAAAATCTTGTTATTCCAAAAAACAAAAACGAAGATTTTATTTCGCCAAAACTGAATTTCAAATTTTATCTAAAACAGTAGAAAATTTCACTGTAAAAACGCCGAGAAAACTGTCGGTCGGATACATAATCAATTAAAACAATGTAGTTAAAATACTAAATATGATTTTCTTGTAAATATGTTATGGCAGTAAGCTCTATTAGCAATACTCTAAGGCTCTATAGTTAAATTATAATATCAGGGGTTAAAGTATGAAATTGCCGATTTGTACTGAAGAATAAAAATTCGTTTTTTTTTCACTTTAAAATCTTAAACCATGAAGGTTCTATGTCAATTCGAAGTACCTATTACAACAAAACGGCAATTTCATTATCATTACTATTACTTTATTATTTATTGTAAATTACCATAGAAAAAAAAACAATTTGAAAGAATAAAGAGTATTTCACCCAACGCGCCGAATAGTTTAATTTCTTTCAGTTGGTTATATACACGACCTACGTAACATTTAATGTACAGTTGAAAGAGCATTTTACTATCCCAAAAAGATTGCACTAGCTTATATACTCGTAAGTACCATACGAACCCATTGTACTTTGTTTGTGTTACACGTCGTGCTATGATTGTGGCATCTTTTATTTTGCCGCGACACCTTTTTATGAGGAAACCGGGTCACTGTGCTTAGGTTTTGTGAAGAGGAGTAGACATAAAATTTCTACTGTAAAATTGGTGTTTTTATTGTCCGTTTTGACTAAAACTTAAAGGAACTTTTGTAAATTAAAACTAAAGTTATTTTTGTATAGCATAAACAGATGTAAAATTTATTACAAAACCAATTTTGCCTCAAATTCTATCACAAAAAAATCCAAATTAAATAGAACTTATTCATAAGTACAGTAATCACCTAAGAATCCTCCTGCTGCTTTTGCAAGACGTTTAATCCTCCTTGGGACTTTTCTTAATCCTGACACATGTACTAGGACATAAGACGTAAAAACAGATTCCAAATAAACAAATCACTCTCGGTTTGAAATAGCAGAGCAACTTTTACTGCTGTATAAATTATTATCGAAGGGAGCGCAAGGGTCGATCCCAACAAACCAAAGGGCGTGTCAATATCAGCCATTTATACTAGGCGATTATGACTGCAAGGAGTATTAGGTATAAATATTGACGAGTATTCGAGTAAGTATAAAACAAGGCAAATCATTCACGGCCCATTCAAAAAATACTAAAATTAAAAAAAATTATGACTATGACAATGCTGCGAAGCCGAATAAGCGAATATTCATTTTCACTAAGACAGCAATGCTATGAAAACTTTGCGTTCGTTGATCGTTGTTCGCCGTTCGTTTGCGCGAGGTCGCCTACGCGATACCAGTCGTTTCCAATAGACGGCAAGTACGGGTTACCAGTTTGATATTAAAGATTACCAAAACTCTGTAGGAATTAATACCTTGTAGTACAGTTTGAGTTTTTGGATTAAGTAAATTGGAGTAGAGAAACACATATTATGCAACCGTACCGTAGCCGGGTAAGTATTTGTATAAAAATAATTCTTTCTCTCAATTCTCTTTTTCTTTGTTCGGAATGTCTTTATAATTATGTGTACCAGGTTAGCAGACTGACGTAGTAGTAATAACGTTGGTGACTCACCCGCGACGACGGTCTCTGCGCGCGGCAGTCGCTGCAGCACGTGGTGGATGAGCCCGACGTCGGTGCACGCCTGCAGGTTGCGCACACTCTTGCGTAGTATCGCGATGAACACCGACCATATCTCCGCCTGGGAAAACATCGTTGTTATAGTAATCCACTTATTATACATGTAAAACAACGTCCTGTTTAAAATAGAATTTAGAAACGTGTGGTTATGATCTTTGATTTATTGGAACTCTATCCCAAAATAAAGTTTATTCATTTATTAAGTATCTTAATAATTGCTTTAGCCCTAATTTATTTACTAGTTGCTTGTAAATTATTTAATGTAGGTTGCAACATGTCTAAAAAGCATCGCGCTAAGAGAAGAGTATTTAATATTGAAAATATTCCGCTAGCGCCAGCAAGCAGCGTACTGCAGTCTCCATTAAATGACAAAGCTCCGAAATTGAAAATATCTGCGTGGATGGTTGCCGGCGGGCGCGGAGAGCGGCACAACTAACGAGGGCACTGGATTATGTTTTAATAAGCCCGCAGTTTCAAAGGATTTGCACTGTAAGTTTCGGTCGGCCGGCCTCTCGTGTTGGACGGACTATCGGAAAACAAAACAATTCGTTTGTACTAAACATCGTTTGTGCTTTCTTACACATTTTTGTGGCAAGGAATGACACAGGAAGTTTGAATAGTTTAAAAAAATCAAACTTTCGTTATGATTTAACAGAAATCACGTTCCGTGGGGTTATTTTACATGCTATGGTTGTTCTTCTTCTTCTTCCATCGGCGACCTGGGCGGCCTGCTAAGCTTCTGGAGCGAGCTCGGCTGGTTGGAATAAACCAGAGGAGACCTACACCGGAGGAATAACGAGGCCGCTAGATTATGTTTTAATAATCCCGCAGTAGTAAAGGATTTTCACTAAATTTCGGTCGACCTGCCTCTCGTGTGACGCTATCGGAAAAAAAAAAATTCTTTTGTACTAAAACAACTATTGTGCAAAGATCCTTGGTACTTTATTACACATTTTAGTGGCATGGAATTGTAACTTAAGATATTTTTAATATTATTATAAAAACTTTCGTGAGGATATTGTAGAAATCACATCTTATTATATTTTTATTAAGCTGCGGTTGACTAATCCAGGGATACCGGAAACATTAATGCAATTGAACTTACTTTTCCATTAAGAATTTAATTTTGATGTGACCCAAATATATTAGCGACGTTACAAATTCTGAGCGTAGAACTGGGATAATGTACCTAGCAATCCCCGTTTCCGTGACTATTTTAGAATAAAAGTAGCCTATGTGGCGTTAAGTATAAGCAATACTACTGTAAAGTTTCGTTAAAATCCGTTCAGTAACTTTTGCGTGAAATGGTAACAAACATCTGTACATGCATTCATACAAATTCGCGACTACAATATTAGTTGGGATAAGCTTTTTAAGAACTTCCATCTATTATTTAAGACATGAGTAAAGTCGAACAAAAATGTTCCGAGTGTATTCTGTTTCGTAAGAATTGAACGCAGTGAATTTTTGTCTCTAAATTTCAAATCTGCACCCCAATAAGGCAGCATAGGTTATAAGCCATGAACAATGGGAACACCAAGACAGCAGAAACAATGTACAAGTATACCGTGTGGAACAAAGAGCGGGGCGTGACGAGCCCGGTTGTAATTACATTACATTCTCGAGCAGTTAGTGGAACAATCTCGACAAAATTACGCGCGTTAGGCGGATTTACTTACCGCCTAGGAATAGCGAATAAAAATTTTATTTCGGGCGCTTCGAAGCACTTCTTGTTTCGCCACCGTAATTGTAATTATTCACCGCTGATTGCTTTGCAGTTTTTTTTTTCAAAAAAATAAAAAAATCTTGGGAATTCAGAGCTAAAACGTTTTTCAGTTCTGCTAAATAATTTTTTTTTGAACTTCGAGTTAACGACTAAAAAGTAAAAAATAACTGCGTCTTTTAGTTGCCTTACTTTACATAAGCATATGTATGAAGTCGGTGCCATCATGAGTGTACATATAAAATTTGAAGAGTTCCTTCTATTTTCCCAGGATCTCATTTTCAGATCCTTGCATCATGAGTGTGGGACTATTTCGGAAGTGTACCTTTTCTAATAAAAAAGAATTATCAGAATCGGACTACCCTGCATAAAGTTATGCGTGGTCATACATTAAAAAAAATCCTATCTCAAAAACTACTGAACCCATTTTTGATGAAATTTGCAGTATTTTCTAAGTTAAAAAATAATTAGTACAATAAAAAAAATATTACTGTAATCGGACTAGTAGTTTCGGAAATGTAAAAACATACATACATATACGCTTTTGAAATTTGGCACATTTGTTCGGTCGCTGATATAGACTAATATATATGTAAACTGAGCAGTTCTAGAAATATAACATACATACAGGTTAAATTGAAAACCTCCTTTTTTTCGGAGTCGGTTAAAAAAGTAGGTTGAAGTTACAATGAACAATAGTTATTTTTTATAACTAATTGATAATTTCAATTTCCCATTGAAATTGATATTGGACATTTAAAATTGAATCAATTAAAAACGATTTGATATTTTGGACTTCATGTCCTCAAATCATTTGTTCATGAAAGTGTTCGTTTTTATTCCCTATAAAATTATCTGAAAATCTTTATACTGTTGTAATAATTGTTAAGTTTAAAAATAAAGGAAGATCTTAATTTGGACTTAACGAAAAACAACGTCAAACTAAACAGTGAGTGTACGAACTTTTTCAAAACTTGTATTTTCTGAGCGTCTTATAGTAGAATATATAACTTCCCAATAAAATTATGACGAGAACAAAACTTTGAGAACATATTCAGGTAAATAATGTCAGCCACGAGTACATTAGAGTATCATGTTCTACGTGTTAACGTTACATGTACCATACGATGAAGCGAGCTGAACAACTTTTTTTACTGGGCAAACTTTTAATAAAGATAACGATGATGTTTTCTATTCAAGTTCGTAATGAGTCGACTGACGGCATGAACTTCTACACTTATTATTATGCTTTCCTGGTACATAAAGCGAAGAAAATAAGAAAAGTTTGTTAAATGTGCTTTATTTTAAAGAACTTTAGTTTAAACTTGCCACACCACTACCAAAGCGTCTGCAATATTTTGAAAACGCAAACTCTTTTTTAGTTTGTTTATTTTGTAAGGAAGATTTAATATCTATGCTGTATAAGCACATTAAACATCCTGCTGATAAAAAAGCAAACATGATTCAGACCTTGAGACCTTATATTAGGGGTTAAAGTATGAAATTGCCGATTTGTACTAAAAAATAAAAATTCGTTTTTCTTAAATTTAATATATTTATTTAATCAAAATACTTACCATTATTATTTATACATTGCTGCCATCTAATAGGAAGCTCATTTATGCCTTTGCGACAGAACTCTGGTGATCTAGATTCGACAAACTGTGTGAAAGCATTTTCCACTGCCTCCTGAGAAGAAAACTTTTTATCACGTAGAAAATTGTCCAAATCACGAAAAAAATGGTAGTCCGTTGGAGCAAGGTCTGGCGAATATGGAGGGTGACGAATGGTTTCTAATTGCAGTTCCTGTAGAGTTAAAACGGTTTCTCGTGCTGTATGAGGTCTCGCATTATCATGGAGCAATAATGGTGAAGATCGATTCTTAAGTCGGGGCTGTTTCACTGCTAGTTTTGCTATCATTGTTCGGAGTTCGGCGCTGTAGACATCTGCCGTTATTGCTTGACCAGATCGGAGAAAGCTATAGTGAATAACACCACGCTGAGACCACCAAACAGTTACCATTACCTTTTTATTGGTAAGCTTTGCTTTAGGACACTGTTGCGGAGTTTGACCTGGGGTCAGCCATTGCATTTTCCGCTTACGATTATTGTAAATAATCCATTTTTCATCACATCATGTCACAATTAGATCCAATATTCCTTCATATCTGTATCGATTCAACAAGGCAACGCAAGTTTCAACACGCGTTTCTTTCTACATATCAGTCAAATCATGAGGCATCCATTTTTCATATTTTTTTATTTTATTGATTTGACGCAAAAGAGTCAATACTGTTGGTAAAGTAACGTTAAACCATGCCGCTAATTCCTGGGTAGTTTGCCTCCGATCGGCTTCCACCATCTCTTTCAAATCATAGTTATTCACCTGTGTGGGCGGTCTTCCACGTGGTTGTTTCTTCAAATCGAAGTTTCTATCACGAAAGCCAAATCATTTAAACCAAAATCGCACAGTGCGTTCATTAGCAGTCCCCTCTCCAAACGCAACATTAATATTGCGAGCTGTTTCTGCTGCGTTAGTTCCGCGTCGGAACTTGTATTCAAAAATCACACGAATTTTCGAAGTATCAACCTTTATTGTCAAAGCTGAATAAAAAAAACAACTGAAAGTTCATAATCGAATTTGCACATTTTTTAAAAGAAGAACTACACAGGTACCGTATGAAAAAATTAAAAATTTCACTTTAAAATCTTAAACCATGAAGAATCTATGTCAATTCGAAATACCTATTACAATAAAACGGCAATTTCATTCTTTAACCCCTATTATTATAAAACAACTTTCCTAGATCTGTTCTTACATGTCCATACGACTCATTAAAAAAACTAATTTAGCCGCACCTTATTATTTATTGTTTTTCAGTAGAATTAATTGTACTTAGTCAACACATAAAACCAGAGTTAATTAAAAAATCGTAACCGAGTACTAAAGCAACCTATTTCCTCTTCACACGAATACAAGGAAAATCACCGAAATAAAAACGAGCGTACAAAAGAAATCACACGTTGCTACCTAACACCGTCCGTATAGTGCGGACAAACATTGTTATCGGCGGGCTATCGTGTTAAATACGCCGAGGAGCGTGTAATTGTACGGAGGAATGTGATCCTGAATACCGGCCTCCGCAATCCACGCCGATCGGGAATGTTCGACATTTCTTGATGCGTCGAATTTACGGCTTTCGATGGAATGCGTGTGGCGTGTGTCAACTGCCTGCTGGTATTAAATTATTATCTTTCCAAAGTCGGTTAACAGTTATTTGTTATGCTAGGCAGCAAAATTGGTTATGGAATAGCGAGCAAGCGAAGGATTCTAAGGTTGAAATCAGAGCAAAGCGAGGAGTTTAAAAAAGAATCCTGAGAAAAATAAAATTTGCTCCCGTGCGCAACACACAACTTATCATCTCACTAAAGCGAGGAAAATTACTACACCAACACATAATACCATCAGCCGACACTCAACACCCATCATCATCACACAATATCCATCATCACCACCCAACACCCATCCCTTTCACCCTACACCCATCATCATCACCCGTCACGCAACATCTATCATAATCAGCCAACACCAACACCCATCATCACCCAACACCCAGTACCCATCACTATCACCATAACCCATCACCCACAACCCACCACTGACTTATGTAGCAAGAAATTTGAAGTCTGACAAAATTTCTCAACGAAAGTTTTTCAAAAATGTATATCTTTTTTCGATTTGATTATGGCTATGAGCATTGAGTAAATACGCTGATATATACATATGCATAAATAATTGTACATAAAAAATTTCTGCATCATATATTGCTTTCTGTAATTCCATCGGAGTTAAATTACTACTATCATCGCTGGAATCACTCATTTTTAATTTTTAATTTTCAGACTTAAACTTAGAGCACAGAAAATAAAACTACAAGAATAGAGAGAAAAATCTTTTTTTCGAGTTCATTATTTATTATTGTTATTCTATTTAATAATGTTGTAATTTTATTTAATAACTAAATAAAAATTGATACGTAATTAACATTTATCCATAATATACAATGGAATTTAAAATAATGTTAAAAAATTAAATAAACAGATAATTAACATAGTATACGTTTTTATATTTTTAATAAAATTATTATTATAAAAACAGCATAGCAAATAAGCAGTCGGGTTTTTTGTTTTTATAATAATAATTTTATTTGCGACTTTTTAGTTTTAGTTTATGGTATATTTAAAAAAGTAATATGAACATGATATGATATTTATATTTTTGAAATGGTCTTTTTAAAAAAAAATACACACATCCCCATTTTGAAAATTTATATAGCCTATGTCACTACCACAATTTTGACAAATTAAACGAACCTCATGTCAAATTTCGCCGTTTAGGCTGTAACGTTGGACATACATAATATTTTTAAAAATAATGGAACGTGCAAAGGTTAATGAATTCTTTGAGTAATTTAATCTTTGTTGGTGCTTATTAATTTTTTTAGTGTTCTAATTTTATTTATTTATGATATTTTAATAATCCGAAATGGTAATAAATTTCTACCTGATTAATATTTATCCATTGTATAAAATTGAAATGAATGAAAATGTCAAAAACTAAATAAACATATCAATAATCACTTTTAGTGTACAGGAACCCCGAGTCTAAACTTTCATTTTTAAAAAAGTCACTTTGCCTGCCTAGGCAGACAAAAGACTTTGATGGTACTTGTCCTGCCTAGGTAGCAAAAACGACTTTTGTGTCCTAATTTGGCCAAGCAAAAACTACTTTTCAGAGCAAGTGAGATGAAAAAGATATTTTTTACTTAATACAGTTTACATTTTATATCCATTTGCAGATAGCATGCAATATTATTAATGCAATACAATGTTTAATTAATATTTTTTCTTAATTTGTAGAAACGTAGGACAATTATTACAATTTTTAAACATAGTACTCGTACCTATATTTTATTACCATTGTTTTTGTCCGCGGACACCAAATGTTGATTTTAGGCTTGTTTCTGAGGTTGAGTTTATTCGTTCTAAAATAAAATATCATATTGGAATGTAGTATTTTATTTTTTAGAACGGTATTGTGTGATATATTCGTGTGATGGTATCAATAATTATTAATTAAATTAGTTTATATAGATGATTGTGAAGCACAGTCCGCCAGATTTCTACAAGGTATTCCAAGTGCACCTTTGCTAGCGCATTGTAAATAGTTGCTTTAACTTTGTATTTATTTCTCCATAAAACCTCGTTTTGAAAATTGATGATCAATATGAGAGTTCCAAATCAGCTTGTGATCTAATATTTTTCTATGTGACATCTTTGGATTTTAATGTTATTTATTGAAAATGGGTTGTAGTTTGGATATTTTTTTGTATTTCTAGCTTTAATATGATGTAAGAAGTTTTTGCAGTATGTATTATTAATTGGGTATTTAAACTAATCAAAAATTATTTTTTGAAACTTTATTTAATAAAAAATAAAAAAAGTTTTATGCATTAAAAGTGTTTCTGTTCAGAAAGCGACAGCATTACAGAGATGAGAGACCTGACATTACGCCTATGTAACGCCAGTAGCCAGAGCCAGTAGCTCGGTACAAAAGTTTTGTGAGAAAGGGACAAAAAACACCTACTGCAATAATTTAAGCGACTGTAACTTTGCATCTCTTCGTCACTTTTTTCATTATTTTTATCCTAAATTATAATAAAGAAAAAGCAATGCACCTAAAATTTGGGTAATAGCACATGTAACTATTTGGGAACTGTTTTTATTATTAGATATTTGTTTGCAATTGCTAAGATACAAAGTACATTTAATGCAGTCGCAACAACTCCAATGATATCTAGTTTTCTTAATATTAATAGTTTTAATAGTTTTATGACTCACGGTATCGGATGCTTTTTTTAAAATCAGTTACTTCTAGCCCACATGATTTTAGTGTACTTTATTATTATTTATTTGTTCAATCGTCAAAAATCACGGGTGCTAATTCTTACATATCTTGCAGGACGATAAATATCGTATGCGCAAAAAATAAGGCAATTTTCTTGACTGTCACTGAACAAATAGCACGGAAGAATGATCGATGACGGTGACGTGACTGGAAGGCGGCCAGTCACCTTATAGCTTTTTCAATAAAGCCCTCTTCACCCAATCCTTAATCTTTACATAACCACGTATTAGTCACACTTGAGTGAACAAGGATAAAAAGCTTTGGCTACTTGCAAGAACATATTATTAAAACTCAAGAACTGACTCAGAACCGCCTTGCGGATACTTGGTGGTTAAAAATTAAGGGTTCTACAAAATTGAAAAGTATTATTAGACGTTTTCTTCTCTTTGTCTCTTATCAAATACTAAATCGCTTGATGATGAACTTTAGGATGAACAGCAGGATAGAACGTTAGGAACTAACCACGGTTTATCTTACCGATAGGATTTGAACTTAAAAACTGTAATTTAATAAAACTCGAACCGATCCCAGGGCATCAGGCCCAGGACTTCCTACAAACATATAAGTTAGTCTACGAGCAAGCAATTTACCCGAAAGCAATATCTACATATTAATTTTACCTACAGCGAAATGTCTCACCAAATTATCATTACTATTTCCATAATTCTTAGTACAATAGTAGTATTTGATGATTGATACTCGGGCAATGTACTCAAGTCAAGTTTGTACTACAACACCACATCACACACTCTTTATAATAATATTAGTTGTAAAGTTGTACCATACTCGTAGTCAGGGGTGGAAGTGGCGCTATATGAGCCCGTCGCGCGATGACAGAGTACGCTGACGTGACAAGAATGCGTCATCATAACACGCTCCGTGATAAATAGCGGCGTCTAAGTAATTATATAACTTTTTCGGTAATTCTCCAAAATAAGTGCACACATAGACATAGACAAAAAACAGAGCTCTACAGTGCACTTAATTCACATTGCGATCTTTATATTTTAAGGGTGTATCACACACTGGTGCGTCGGGCTTCTTATCTCTAATATGTATTAATATATATATATATATTATAGGAATTAATATGTATTAGGAAGTGAAGCCTACTTCGACGCCCTAATGTAAGCTGGTGATCTAGGCTGGTGATCTAAGGCTATCTATTGTCTAGTCATGTCTAACAAAATGGCATATATATTATTTTGTAGGTATGCAAATCATTCACAGGTTTTTTTAATTAACTTAATAAAAAGTCTTGAATTTCTAAGCAAATTTCTCTTAAAAAACGAGTCAACAAGTCAAAATCCTTTCTGGGGCTTCATTTCCGTGTCTGCAGAACGTTAGCGACGACGGCTCATTTAACAACTTTTGAGGCTAAGCTTGTTTGGTATATTTGCCGCGCCGTCGATTGGTTATTTCCCTTCAGCGAAATTTCCCTTTTAAGCTTCTACTTAATAAAAGCCGATTATCTTTCTCGGAATCCTTAAATGTTTAAAACTTAATTATGAACAGATTAAGAAGACTTTCATACCTTTAATGTCTGTATTACATAATTAAATAGAAAATGACTAACACGATGGAAAATTAAATTTATATTCGATTACGATTTGTCAAAAACCTGTCAAAGTTACACAACAAGCACACAAGGAAGCAATGAAAAAGAAATAAAGTGTGATCTTTTTCATTTACCTTAACCCTTTTTCTGATATCCAAGAGGTACTGGGAGAACATAATGTATTAACAGGTAACAATCCTCATGGATAAAGTAGAATGGCTCCGCCTTCATGTTTTTTACCATTTTTATATCTCCAATGAAAGTAATATTAACAAATGAATTCCTTTAACCGTTTACTTGTGTCTGATCCTGGAGATACCAGGACTACATATCTACATTAAAGGACTATCGAAGGATACATTTATTCACAAATTGTTGTAATGCACTTTGATTAATCTTTCCCTGAGCGTCTCTTGTCTCTCTTTGATGACATGATTCTATTCTGCAAAAATTCTTTGCGAAACTTCTAAGGGGTTAACTTGTTCCACTTTGATACTAGGGCGTCATAGGGCCCGAGGCAGCATCTTTTGAATATGTCTCAAAACAACCACAAACGAGTATATGAGCGGCACGCCTTCAGAAAAAAGTACGAGTATAATAAAAGGCGCATTCATCTGCCCTTCTCTTTCATGCTCGTGCAGTTAAATGAGACAAAGGGGAAGGAATCTTGCTTAAAGGGTCATATTTTAGACCTTGAGTGCTACACACCTACTTTTAGTTATTTTATAGTTTTGGGTGGTTAAATCAGTTTGTTATATATAATAAAGCTTATTCTGATAAAACGCAATGATTTGTACCAAACTCAAAATGTCTACAGACAGTAAACTTGAAATGAGTTTTCAGAGTAATTTAAAAAAATACCGATACTGCAAAGTTTAATTTTTTTTAATGTTCGTATTAATTAGGTACTATGAATATTAATTTTTATAAAAGACTAGCAGTCGCCCGCGATTTTGTCCGCGTGAAAACCTCTTTGGTACCCTTTTAATTTTCAAGACAGACTTTCATATAAAGAGTGCTCTTACTCCGCTACCTTTCTCACTTAATTTGTTTATAGTTTCCTGTCAAGCAATATCCTCCGTCCCATCCCGTGTACTAAAGATCTATAGTTTTGTTAAACATTGTACGATATTACAGTACATTAACATAAATCTATACTAATATTATAAAGCTGAAGAGTTTGTTTGTTTGAACGCGCTAATCTCAAGAACTACTGGTTCGAATTGAAAAATTATTTTTGTGTTGAATAGACCATTTATTGAGGAAGGCTTTAGGCTATATAACATCACGCTGCAACTATTAGGAGCGAAGAAATAATGTAAAATGAGCGAAGAAATAATGGTATGTAAATAATAGTTCAAGATACCAAAAATATATGTATGAAAGAATAATATTCCCCTTGAAATGATCTAAAAAAATGTCCACGACAGTATATGTCTATCTTTCAAGATTAACTCACTAGAACGATTTTTATGGTACCTAAAGGAGAATGCCAGATCGTAACCCAGAAAGAACACAAATTGTAAATATACTAAAAATATCCTATTATTATATAAATGTTTTACAATAACTCATTTTTACTGTTGGACATCGGAATAAAATTTTGTTAAAAAAAGTAATTAAACTATTTCCTTTTAATTTAAACTCTTTACGCATTTTTAAATCTTTATTATTGCACTGGGTTCTAGTCTTTTAAATCGTTTTTATTGTATTTTCATCAACAGTGGGCTCTAAAAGGCTAGTATCCAGAGTCGTTAAGCCTGTTTAAAAATGTATTTAATGAAGCTTTACGACTATCATGTCAGTGTGACAAATATACGGAACAACAATGCGGAAATGGACAATAACCAACGTTACGCTCGTGTTGAATACTCCGAGTTCTAGAGCTTTTAATTGTAATTTATATTAAATAGTAAACAAAATGCAATAAAATGATGCATAGTACATTGTTGTACAATATGTTTTTATTAGTGGGTTAAAGTCCTATGTATTGTCTGGCATTCTCCGTTGGTCGAATGTATTATAATATATAGTACACGGGACGGGACGACGGATATTGGTTGACGGGAAACTATAAAAAAATTAAATTGAGAGGGGGAGTGGCAATGAGCACACTTTATATGAAAGTCTGTCTTTATAATTAGAAGGGGTTTAGTATTAGGAAATTAAAAGAGGTTTTCACGGGGACGAAGTCGCGGGCGACTTGCTAGTAATATATATTTATGGCAAGCTGATATGTGTATAGCTTGTATTAAATAGTCTATTTCACTTTTGAGTCTAGCTTTCATAAGAAATAAAATAATTTACAATCCAACATGCAGATCTAGACATTAGCCCGTTTAAACAAACGAACAAACTTTTTCGCATATTATATAAACATGGTCTGCCATGCCAAATAAATTAAAAGAAAAGATAAAAGATCGAGTTCTCAAAGAACATCAGTACCAAAATGTTACTGTTATGTGGTACTGATGTTCTTTACCCCTATTCAATACGTATAATATAACACGAAGGAGTTTAACTAAATTTAGACGTCATAGCGGCATCTTCGCGCTTTTTAGAAATTTTGTAATACCTCCGAAAAGATTAACTACTAACTACTAATTAACATACTGTAAAAGACAAATTTTATCTCAATAATATCCTTAAGATTATTAAATAATTCATTTTGATAAGGATTTAAGTTTAGTTGTAAAAATAATGACTTAATTAACTTAAGCATATGAATTAAATGTTTTATTACAGGCTCGCACTTTATAGAAATTTTGTAATATCCGAAACTATATAACTAATTAACATACTGTAAAAGGCAAATCTTATCTCTATAATATCCTTGTGATTACTAAATAATTTGGTTTGATAAGGATTTAATTTTAGTTCTATAAATGATGACGTAAACGTAAGCATATAAATAAAATGATTTTTTAAAACACAAAAAATTATATATCTGTTAAAATATAAAAGGTAGATACATGATGTCGCGGATATTTTTGTAGAACTTTTTAAGACACATAAAGTTCCCATACATTACTTTCAATTATTCTCAATATTTAAGGCAGCGTTCGGGCATAAAGTCGATTTAACAGATTTTTGCGATCCGACTTGCGCGACAAGAACTGTGATTACTCGATTAATATATGCAATACAAATATAAAATATAGCCTATGAAACTCACCGATAACGTAGTATTCTACTGGTGAAAGAATTTTTTAAATCGGATCAGTAGTTCCAAAGATTAGCCCCGACAGAATATTATTTACAAACTTACAAACTTTACCTCTTTATGATATTAATTAGTATAGACTAATTTTATATACCTATGTATTTATTTATAGCTGAACTATAAGATAAAGTAAATTATGATTAAATTTGTTTTGTAACGAGTAGTACAGAAATCCAAAGAAACTAACTAACTGTTTTATCACAATTCACACCATATTTTATGGGGAAGATGGATGTATAAATTTATTTCGACCCATAACGAACAACAATAGAACTTCTACCCTTATGGTGTAACGGTACCAGGCAATCATAAAAATAAAAGAGTAAAGTTAACAAATGGGGTTGCAAATAGAGTATGCATAGCCGTTGACTAGGGAGGGGACCAACAACGGATGGTGTAGTGGCGGTATGGTGGGAGGCAAACAGCTGTCTCTAACTGACACAATGTATAGCCCCTATAAACGAGCAGTTTTTATTTACTGATAACGATCATAAAAGCTCTATGCACGACAAGCGCGATAATTATATCCACTTAAATAGTTAGAATAGATATAATTTTAACTTGTATTTTTATAGCCTTTTTACAATTTTAAGATCTTTGATTTGGTTCTTTGTATAAAGAAAATATATATTGTACCGTCTAATGATTATCATAAACGGGACAATATATTTTTTGTATTAATATTGTAATTGTTAATTTAAAAACAATAGACAATAGGCAAATATTTTTATTTCTACAAAAAAAATGTAGTTAAAGCTGAGAATCTCGTCTGAGATTTCACGACTCCTCATACATAAATGAGAGCTGAGAAGTTGTGTCGGTTTAGGTGGTTTCCGTGTGTTGGTACTCCATTATTAAATAAACATTTATCATCATCAGATCATATCCGTCCACTGCTGGAGGCGGGCATTTCCGAGGGCGCGTCAATAATCACGATCCTTATCGCCTTCCTTATCCAGCCACTTGCCACTAACTTTTTGGGTTCGTCGAACCATCGAGATAAATAAAGGTATATATACACTTCACTACAAAGAAATCATTACGAAATATCTATCCTATCGTCCGGTTTTATCATCATCATCTAATGATAAATTTCACTGAGGCTCCTCTAGTGACTGAAAGTCAAAAAAGTCTTAGGAAAGCATAAATATGCAATTTGGTTACGCAGTACTTGGGCGACAAAATGTTTCAGTTATTTTCAATTAATTTAAACTTATATTTCGGTGCCGAAAATAATATAGTATTATTGCGTACAATATGTTACGAACTCGTTATAAGCTATAAAAGGCTCGCTCACCTGCAAGCTGGGCGGGCAGTGATCCAGCAGCTCGAGCATGTGCTGTATGTTCTGCGCGTCCTGGATCACGAAGTTCAGCTCCATGTCGAACTCGCCGCCCACCAGCTGTCGGACAAAATATATTACATTAATTACTATTATTTTATCATCTAACTACTCTCATAAAATAAAACTTCAATTACAGATAAAATTAAACATAACTCAAAAACTCAAGGCTATTTTTTAAACTTAACGAATAGAGTTTAATAATACAGACAAAAGTTTGTCAAATCCATTATTATACAACCGTTTCAAGGGTTCGATGATACGTTGGTTCAACGTACATTTCAGTCACGCCTGAGCCGTGATGGATAATTAAAGCAACAAAAAGTAGACGAAAAAAATCGATGAGCCATCTGAGTGTCTAATATGAGATTGTTACCGAACGACTGCGTAAAAACGTAACGCAAATTTATATGGAATTGAAGTAGTTCGTCAGTCGCCGTCCATGTGAGGCCACAGTTCACTTCAGCAACCATATAAATTAAACACTATAATAATTACACTAAACGGAAGTAGGCTAAGGCGTGGATATAACGATAGCCATTGAAATCAATTTAGTAGTCAAGTGAACAGACATTCTAATTGTATATTATTGTAAGTAGAGTTTTTAATAAATTCAACTTAAAATAGACAAAACTGCCGTCATACAATGCTCAATGTAGTGATTGTTAGAGTGACTCTGTTTCTGACAGAAGTGCAATTGAAAAACAATGAACTTTACTGGCATGCAAAACAAATCAGATTTATTTTGTTGAACGTGCAGTGAAACCGGGTTTGAAAAATAACAAAAAACCTTTTGCACTACCACCTACATACAACACTGCAGTTTTTGAGACAACCTAATTTTGCTCAAGCTACGAGCAAAACTGTGCAAGTGACAAGTTTAACATTTTTAATATATAAATCTAAGTAAATGATTATCGTCGTCTTTATATTTTATCAGTCCTAAAATCAGTAAAATCTATATACATTTTAAGTTTAACTACAAACAACTTAATTATTACGTACTGTAAATTTTTCACTCTTAAATTTAATTCTTATTCATACCACTTACTACGAAAATAAGCTCCCAAAGAGGTATAATCTTAGGAGTCGATTCAATAAAAAATATTTCCATTCTCCGAAGACAAATAAAATACGTCCCTCTGCATCTTATAATGCCTTGGTAGTAAATATACTCGTATCACGGAATTCTGGTTCCGGCAAATTAGGAATACCTAAAGTTCGAACCCCTTTATCCTGAGTATCGTAAACAGTTCGTGTTAGAGACAGACAGGGAAAGGATAACGTATTATGTGCATTAGAAGAAAATTATGTCGTGTTTAGTATTATTAATAGCCTTTGTACTTAATACTAAAATAATTTTTTTAGCAAAAAAATAATTATCTCATTAAATATGATATATAGGATAATCAAAGAAATATTGAATTACCTAATTGTCATGGAATAGTAATAATATAACGCACTTCAGCAAGTCACTTCTGTTATATTGAAAGAGATTATTTTCTGGCCTACTTCAGTGAAATATTGGCTGTATCTTTGTAAATCTGGCGACACAATAGGGACAAGTCCCCGCCGTGTTCGACCGATATTCAATTTGCACGATCGGTCAATCTCTACATAGCTTCTGCGCGCCTGGTGTGCCGACCCTTTGTATTCGTCAACAATGGCGTTAGTAGGAGAACACGAAAAATAAACAAGGCCTGCGTGCCTGCCTACAAGGAGAAAGTCGAGCACTCGGTTCCATTACTAACATTTTCTAGCAAAAATTAAATGGTAGAAAACATTCTTATAAATGAACTTTTAGAATTATAGGTAGGCAGAAGACCTACAAACGCCCACCGACAGATCCCATAAATCCACCATAACATAAAAACAGTGTAAGATAACATCGTAGGGATTATATCTATTGTGCCGGGAGAACAACAGCAAAAAATAAATAAGTATAATAAATATCATACACGCTTTGTTGTGCTTTGGTGTCATCAAAACAGGTTAAAATTTTGCATGCTTCGGTAAATTTTACCAGGAGAGCAAACTAATGAAGAGTGGAGTGGTGTGCTCAACCTCATATTCATGGTTGGTGGTTGCACTACAATGCGGTGGGCGGGGTTACTAAAACAGGATCAGTATCAGGCGCGTGCAGGATGATTTGTTTTATTTGTTCTTTTCACAAACAGTCATTTTTATAAGGTTCTTTTTAATTTAAAAGAAATGTAGCGCCACTCTGCTTTTAGTTTAACAAAGCTTTATTTTTTGTTACTGAGAAAACAACGGAATCCTAATGGCATTAAAAAGTCACAGCAGAGAGCTCAGGTAGCGAGATAAAAGGAAAAAAGCCATTTCAATTAGAAAAGACTGCAACTAGTTTCCAATAGTGTTCATCGGATGCCTATCGCTCCATGGGTCGGAATAATGCCAGAGATTCTAATGCGGTGGCGACCACAAGCTTACGTTCCCACAATTTGCGGTTTGGAGATCTCTTTTATTATTATCTATCAGCTCTACATTTCTAGTGAACAAAAACAAAAGCTCATTGTTTAAGTGCTTTTTGTGAGCAAATTACTTGGATAATAAACAAACGGGTGAAATGAAAAATAAACCTGTTTCACCTATTCTTTTATTTCATTTGAATAATGTTACGTAGGTCTAAAATTGTCATGTTGAAACTTACACAAGAGATACTAGATTATGGTATTTTTTAAAAGTTTTACGTTTTTTATACTCTGATACTATAATATGTGAAAGCGTCGGGAATCAGGTCAGTGATGGCATTTAAAAATAATATCTTGAAATAAAAATAATAATTTCGGAATGAGTTCTATTCATGCCACTGCAGCGAAGCGATTCAAATACATACATTAACCTGAAAATGTACATTTTTTGCACGCTCTATGCACCCACTGCATAGAAAACGAGAGACCAAAGCCATCATACACCCAGCGGAGGCACGCGAGGACGTCGCATTTTAATGCGATGCCGGGACACATCCCAAGCGACGCAGCCTCGGGCCTCTTCCCGTAATTACACTGTACATTACGACTTTCATGACCAGTGATGCAAACCCACTATTATACTAGGCTGGTACGCATAGTTTTAGTTTAGCATTTGATGTTTTATCCGCTTTGCACTTAACTGCATCCGGTTACGTAAATTTCCAAAATTAATATTAGTTACGGCGGCAGCAATAAATGGTTGAGCAGAAGAATGTAACTGAAAAAAATACATTTTGTAGCGAGTTATACTAAGATTTACAACTGATGAAAATTTTTGAAAAATATTATTTTAATGTGACTTAAGAATTTTAAATACAGATGTTTGTGGTAAAAGACATGTTATATACAAATCTCTATATTGTGCCCTTTACAACACCAGCTATTAATATTTTTAGTTTTGGTATTAAACTAAGCTGGTAGTAAAAGGGTGGGAAAGAAAGAAAAACTCAGTTCTCTTACTTACTTAATATATAGAACTATGTATATTGTAACATGAAGTGTTTCATCATCACACTTCAACAAATACCAGGCGCTAATTTCGTTTATCCGCCTGAAAAACACCAGGCGTACATGACGGCCGTGGAAATCGTATCTCATCTAAATTCAGTCATTATGACTAGAGGTCTACTCGCTTGGGAGACGCTCGGAGATCGTATTAAATTGCTACGATGTCACGTATCTCCACCGGTTTATGGTGGCTGGGTACCTCATCTTCTATGCAACGGGAGTAATGGCTCAAGACGTGACCTCTCCTAGAAAATAATGTCAAAAGCTCTTCGAACTTGGCCGCGGTTTTGGGGTTCCGTAATCAAGGGAACCTTATTTCAATTTTCAGTTTTGCTAAATGCACGTCTATCTGATGATTATCGTATTTCCAATTCCACACATACACGTATATTAATAATTATCCATACGTTTCAGAACAAACATTTGTCATACTTAATAGTTTTACAATTTTGATTAGGTTAACCAGTCTTGTGTTCACGATAAACTCAAAAACAAATGATATCGTGGATTTTCGTGAGGTTTGAAACTGGGTGCTTGGTTTTTTTTTCTTTTTAAATAACACTGAGATGGTTATAATAAAAACCTGGAAAAGACTGTTGTGGGTTTTTTTCAGACTGAGTGTGATTGGAACCCTCATAACTACTGCTGCGTCTCTGCGAGGGGTTAAATGTAACTGAAATTGTTACCCAGGTAGGTGCCTCTCGAATTCTTTTCTAAGCAAACAAACAATCAAATCATTCTTCTTTATAATATTCTAGTATATATACCATATTTAATGTTAGTAAATGTATTGTTTAAAAAAATAACAAACAATATAATAGTTTAGATGACAAAAGCTCTAAATAAATGAAATTACGCATATAATCATTTCAATGTTTGTCAAAATAAATCACAAACACCTCTCTTGGCACGAGTAATACATTATTAAACAAGGGCGAGCTAAGGGTGTCTATTGTGCCCCGGACCCTTTTTATATCCCTCGGTTAAATAAAACATTTACCTTTTAATTCTTGCCCAGTCATGAAACCCTGGTAGCGCGATTAGATGTTTTCTTTGTTCACTTATTTCTAAGCAAAAAGTTTGTATCCGGCTGGTGTTTGTTGTAAATGCTAGAAAAATATTTGGAATTTGTCAATAGGGTTGCTCATGTCAAATATAATACAGGGTCTCAATAAATTTTGTCATTGTTAAATCAACGATGCCATTTTTTTGCTCTGCTGGTAGCGTCGAATACCGAAAACATTAATTAATTTATAACTGAGTAATTGTATTTAAGGGTCAATTTAGAACTAAGTCACAGCTCTTCAATTATCATTACATTCGAGTACAGGACTATTCAATAAAATGGGGAGTTGAATTAGAGCTGTCAATGATCTAACTTTATAGAACAAACATTAAAGAAACTTAAATATTCAGCTGCCTTCAGACAATGTTGTTTTTTTTTTAAACGAGCATAAGCTCATAGGGGAATGAATTGCCACGCATAATACTAAAAAGGGTTAAAGCATGTGTGTTCGTGTACCAGGAAACTAGAAAGTAACACTAGTTTGTTTCAGAAGGGAATTGCCAATAGGAGGAATGAGAAAAATTAAACATAATAAAGATATTTTTAATTTCATCAAGTAACTAAATAATATATTAACCATGTCCGAATAACACCTAACATTGACTTCAGAACTTGTGCTCAGATGCTAGTTAGACATTTAGGTGTCCAGGTATGCATGTGAGTTACTAAGACAAAACTTACAACGCAAACAACAAACAAGAGCGGGGAGGAAAGCCTTTGACAAGTTTTGCAAAACTAAAACTGCCATGAATATGCAATAAATGTACCAGGTCAGCATAGAATAGAGAGGATGTCAGCTCGCAACATGGATGCTGGCACCCTGCGGTTAGGGTGCCATCGGCATAAAGAGGGTGCGCATTACTCAATGCCCGCTCAGACGTTCTCGTTAAATATTTGCTTAGGCCATAAGTCGCGGGTGATTGAGCGCTCGTCTGGCTACATAATTTTGGTAATTTATAAAGATTTTAGCTGTAATTAATAACAAGGGATCTCTTTAACTTGAGAGGATTAATTAGCGTGTGTTCACGTTTTATCTTATTCTAAACAAAACATCGGTTTCACAGATATAGAACAACATTATGAGCTAAAAAATTGGTGTATTTAAATTATTATTAAACGTTCACTACATCATATTGCAACAGTTTTTGTTTCAAGGTCCTAATTAAGGCCCAAATCTACAAAATCTTGACAACATCCTCACCGTTTTGATACTGCATCGCGTTTGGTCGACTTCCTTGCTGCATGTGATCGCAGTAAGAAAGGGACCAAATACCCCAAGTTTTTTTCAAATTGCCAAATCTTTACGAAATACTTGAGATTTGAAAAATGTACGTGTAAACTTCGCGATAAATAACTAAGGCAAACTTCTCGCCTACCGGGGAGTGTGACTATCGACCAAGTAAGTAAATGCAATATCCTTATTCATGAGATAGTCCCGCATAAATAATAGCACACCGACACGTTGCATGCCGGCTCCAATAAACATGTCGAAACTTGTTTTTATATACACCTTATAAATACACCATTACATAAATAATAATTGTGTTTATTGGACTAAAAAGAATTCTCTGTGTTATTTATATATGATTTTACTCTAAAATAAATTATTACATACTTAAAATTTTACAAGATGTTTGTGAATTTGTATGTGTTTTATTCAACTTTAATAATATGTGAAAATTTGCAATCCAAACTGTAAATGTTTTCTATTCTTACCCTACCTGGTAGTCAGTCTGTCTGTAATCCAGTTTTCAAGAATAGATACAGGCAAACAGACGATAATAGAAGAACATGTCATACAAAGATGCTTTGAAGACTGTATGATTTAGGAGGTGTTTAAGGGCTTTTATAATATAAATTTATAAAATAATTAAAGACGTTCCCAAGACCATAACGTGTATTATGTAAGACTTGTCAGTGTGACAGGAAGGAATTACAGATTATATTCATAACATCTCCCTTTTCATTTTTTTTAAAACGACAGACTGTTTGACAAGACAAATAATAATTTTACAAAGATATACGGACTGACAATATTGAAACTTTAGACTGGTTTAAACATACCGACTGATAAATGACAAGTTGATATTTTAAAGACATGTGTACAATTTAACAGACAGGCTTACAATAGAAAACTTTAAATCTATTTATAACTTGGTTTACATATTTTAAAAAACATAGACAGACTTATAATCTAAAACTTTAAATCTATTTATAACTAAGTTTAGTTTTACATACAATCTTGAAATCTGACTGGAGGCTTGACCTGTCTACCACTAATTGTTCTTTTTATTCCATCATGAGGAATATTTTCTTCCATTCTCATTTCCTTCTTTGGACTAAACTTTGGACTGACTTTTGGACTGACATTTGGACTAAATTCTTTCTTACATTGTACACTTTCTTTTATGGGACTCGAATAATGACAAGGTAACAGATGTTGACGATTTCTTCTATATGTAGAACCATCAGGTGCTTCGACAATGTATGATCTCGGCTCTTCACATTCCTTAATGACTTTTGCAGGTTGCCACTTCAACTCTGGTGACTTTTTGAACATAATTTTATCTCCTTTCTTTACTTTAGATAAATTTTTTGACTTTTTATCATAATAAAACTTTTGTTTACTATTATTTTGTTGTTTTGTTTTTTTATACATATTATGACTCATGACTTTAGGTTGAAGATGTTTTACAACAGTAGGTATAAGTGTTCTAAGACGACGGGACATTAACAATTCCGCAGGTGACGGTAAATTGTTTCTAGGTGTTGTTCTATACTGTAATAATGCAAGATATGGATCATCTCCAGAATCTGCACATTTAGTGAGTATACGTTTTACTATTTTCACTCCTGACTCAACTAGACCATTAGAACGTGACAGATATGGACTCGAAGTAGTATGATTGATATTCCAAGATTTCAAAAATTGTTTAAATTCTTGTGAATTATGTGGTGGTCCATTGTCTGATATTATGGTTAAAGGAATTCCATGACGGCTAAATATAGATTTTAATGCATTAATAAGTGCTTTTGCACCCGTTGAACTCACATTAGCGATTTCTATATAATTTGAATAGTAGTCTTCGACAACCAGAATGGTTTGATTTTTAAATTTTAAAAAATCTATTCCAACCTTTTCCCAAGGAAATGAACTAATTTTGTGTGACATTAATGGTTCTGGTGAATTGGCATTCCTGTGTGACAGACATATTTCACAATTTTCCACACACACTTTTATATCGTGTGACATTAAAGGCCAATACACAACTCCTCTTGCAAAGTTTTTTGACTTTTCTATGCCTTGATGACCACTATGTATTATTTTCAATATTTCTGGCCTTAATTTAGTAGGTATAATGAGACTATTACCTTTTAACAATAAATTTCTGACTGAATGAATTTCATGACGACAGTTCCAATAAGGTAAGACTAATTTGTTGACTTCTGACCTTTTCTCAGGCCATCCTTCCTCATAATATTTCTTCAGTAGTTGTAGGCATTCATCATTTTCTGTAGCCTCAGTAAGCCATTCTAGACGCTCAGCTGAAATAGGCAAGTTTTTAACAAGCATGTTGACATGTATCATGACATCTTCATCCAACTCATCCTCACTAGACTCCGGTAAAGCTGCTCGTGATAGTGTATCTGCTATGTACATTTTAGTACCAGGCTTATATTCGACTTTTAAATCATAAGCTTGAATCCTAAGCATTAATCTTTGTAAACGTGTTGGGACTTCAGCTAAAGGCTTTTTGAAAAGAGTTATTAGTGGACGGTGATCAGTTTCTACAGTGACTATTTTTCCATAAATATATTGATGAAAACGAATACAACCAAAGACAATGGCATACAGCTCTTTTTCAATCTGCGCCATGCGTTTCTGACTTGATGTTAATGTTTTAGATGCATAAGAAATTGGATGATTATCCTGAAGCAAGACTGCACCGACTGCTGACTGACTGGAATCAACTGACAAGACAACTGGTTTTTTGACATTGTAATGTGACAAGACTGGTGACTGACAAATAATATTTTTTAAATGTTTGAAAGTAGCTTCATAGCTATCATTCCATGACCATTCACTTGATTTTTTTAATAATTGACGTAGAGGTTCAGTTTCTTCAGCCAAATTCTTAATAAATCCTCCCAGATAATTTAAAATACCTAGAAATCTCTGTAAATCCTTGAGACAGACTGGAGACGGCATATTTTTGATAGCCCTGACTTTATCTGGATCTGGTGACACACCTTTTTGAGAAAATATATGACCAAGGTATTTAACCTGTGGTTGACAAAATGTACACTTACTTTTATTAAATTTCAAATTGACTTCTTGAGCTTTTTTAAACACTCTTTCTAAATTTTCTTCATGTTCTTGGCGACTTTTTCCATAGACTAAAATATCATCTGCATACACCATGACTCCTGGTAGTACACCAAATGTTTCAGTCATAATTCTATGAAAGATTTCAGGGGCACAGTTAACTCCGAAAGGAAGACGTTTGAACCTATATCTCCCGTACGGCGTATTGAATGTGCATAACATTGAGCTTTCCTTATCCAGACGAATAACCCAAAATCCACTGCTCGCATCAAGAGTAGAAAAATATGATGCACCTTGTAGCTTAGATCGCACCATATCAATGGTAGGTATTGGATAATGTGATCTGTATATAGCTTCATTTAAGTTTCTTGGATCAAGACAGACTCTAAGTTGACCATTTTTCTTCTCAACTAATAAAAGTGAACTCACCCATGACGTTGGCTCAGTAACCTTGGTGATGACATCTAGACTTTCCATACTGTCCAATTCCTTCTTCAGTTTATCGTGTAATGAGAATGGAATTTTCCGTGGTGGATCTATTTTAGGACGTATATCAGTGTTGATAGTGATATGACACTCACCGGGTAGACAGCCCAATCCTTCAAATACAGATTTATATTTTGACAGTAGACTCTGTAATGAATTATTTTTATTGATATAATATGACTTTTGTGACTTTTTATGACAATTACTGTAAACATTAGACTTATAAAGACTTTTACTAATACAAGACTGTACATTTGACTGTGACTGATATTTATTGTTAACATGACAATTATTACTTAACTCAGACATATGATGTTGACTATTGACTAATGTAGAATCAAAATTTCGACTTTTATTGACTGTATTTTCAATATTAAAGACTCTTTTTATAAGACCTAACTGTGAACATGTATATTTTCCAATGACAGTTGGTGATGACACATCAGCTATAATGAAATTAATTATCTTTGACACATGTTGACTATTGATATAATAACTACATTCTAGCTTTTGTTGACCTAATATGGGTATGGTACTTCCGCAGTAAGAGGTTACTTTATAATGACATGGTAAAAAATTTTTACTGACATTCAATGATTGAAATAACTTATATGACATAACATTAGCATCACTTCCAGTATCTAAAATACATTGAACATTTATATTATTAATATTTAAGTTAACACTCCACTCTGAAATTGAATTTTGACATGTATTTAAGTGTCCAACAAATAAATACTTTGACTCATTACCTTCTTGATCCATATTAGCTTGTATGAACTTCACTGACTTACAAAAGGCTTGATAATGTCCTCTTAAGTTACACCTCCTGCACTTAGCATTATATGCTGGACATTTATAGCGATGAATTTGACCACACCGTGTACAGTTTTTTCTTTCCTGTGACTTTGACCTTGACCCTGACTGTGATCTGGTTCTTGACTGAGACCTCGCCCTCGACTTTGACTGATTGAATGACTGACGTTGATAAAAGACATTTGTAGATTCTTTAAACTCCACTGCATGAGATCTAGCTGACACAATACTTTTGGACAAGTTCCTAGCCTTTTCTAGCGTTAACTCTTCTTCTAGCAGTAATTTTTCTCGTACATGTTGAAAATTTTCATGCATGTTTGTAATGAAAATATCTTTTATCATCCTTTCTTCCAAGTTTCCGAACTCACAGGACTTGCTTTTGTTTATTAAATTTGTTAAAAAATCCTCTAGAGTTTCATCACCTCTTTGTTTGGTTGTAAAAAACTTGTAGCATTCATAAGTAATATTTGCTTTAGGTACGAAGTACGATTCAAATTTTGTAATTAATTCTTCGAATGTGACATTTTCCAAATCCAAGCCAAATGTATTGAAAATTTCTAACGCGTCACTCCCAATAAAGTGTAACAACATGGCGACTTTCCTTGTGTCGGATTCTTCGAAAATTCCACTTGCTTTTAAAAATATGTTGAAAGATTGGAACCATTTTTTCCAATTTGTACATAAATTTCCTTCTAGACACATAGGCTTTATATTACCTGTAAGGTTCAATCTTTTAGATGATGCAAAATTTTCTTCACCAGTCGCGCCATTACTACGCGTTTTCTTTGTCTCGGACGCCATCGGACACGTGTTATTTTACGTATATTTTTTGACTTATATTTTAACTTTTGACTTTCGTTGGCACTTTTTTAAGTTCACTTCTGACACCATGTATGATTTAGGAGGTGTTTAAGGGCTTTTATAATATAAATTTATAAAATAATTAAAGACGTTCCCAAGACCATAACGTGTATTATGTAAGACTTGTCAGTGTGACAGGAAGGAATTACAGATTATATTCATAACAAAGACTTGTATCGAAACTTCGAAAGGAAGTGTCCCTTCCTGACCAATAAATAAATGAATGAATGATTATTATTTGTCTATCTATCCTACATAATCTGTTCGCAGTTTTCAAGGATAGATAGGGACAAACTGGCGTTAGCAACAAGGATAACATTACATACCTACAAGGATGCTTTGAAGACTTGTATCAAAAGGAAAGGTGCCCCTTTATGTCCCTGACCAGTGAATATCATCTATCCTATCCATCGGTAAACACAATCCACTTTTCAAGGATGGATAGGGACTAAACTGTCGATACCAGGAGAACATGACATACAAGGGAGCTTTGAAGACTTATACCGAAAGGAAGTGACCATTAATGTCCCTAGCCAGTTTAATTTATCTATCCATCGGCAACACAATTCATAATTCAATTTTCAAAGATAGATAGTGACTAACTGGAGATACCAGGGACATGACATATAAAGAAGCATTGAAGACTTGTATCGATTGAAAGCAAGTGTCCCTTTATGTACCAGTTAATACCATCTACCCATGGGTAACACAATCCGCAATCCATCATACCCTTTAAATCGTAAAACAGCAAAGCTTATAGAAAATTATTATTGCGATAGTTTTCCATAAGAAGTAAAAATACAATTCAGCTATTTTAGTAGACAGGCAGGTTACAATACGGTTGCTTAATAGGGGGTAATTAAAACTAACTTCATTTGTTTTATAAAATGCAAGGATTCGAGAACTGGTGGTCAAATCTTGCATTTTATAAAACGAATGAAGTGAATTTTATTATACCTACGAGCATTTAAAACTATACTCTATTTTAAAGTTAATTATTTCGCAAAAGAATACTCCTATTTACATAAATCAGTTACAACGTAATTTTCGTTTTTTACGTGAACCAGTTAATCGTAAGTACCGTCACGCCATCACTGGGTATTTGACACTAATCAAAATATTATAATTTAAATTTTTTTTTGAAATTTGATTCTATAAAAAATAAAATATGCTAGAACTAATTAAATTTATTAAATAAATGAAAAGTTATAAGCATTTGAATACTTCTGATTAGACGGAGACAGACATACTGTGAAATGACGTCTTACCACAGTAGCGCCATAGGCTTAGTAAAAATTTTCGTTTTGCGAGAAAAGGACAGAAGACCCCTACTCCAAACATTTAAGTGCTTGTAACTTTGCAGACTGCCTCGTTGGTCTAATGGTTAGTCTATGTGGCTTCAATTACGAGGGTTCGATTCCTGGGTCGAGTCACGGAATAATTCTGAGCTTTTTCATTCTTCTATGAAATGTTCAGTACATTCCAAGCCCGGAGTCTGGAAGTTGGCGGTGTTACACCCCTGTGCCGTGGAGAGCACTTTAAGCCGTCGGTCCCGGTCACTAACATCAACATCTGATAGTGATCGTTAATAAATGAAACATTATCACCACGCTGCTCCATATCCCCGCTCCTATAACGAGGGAGGCCTGGCCCTGTAGTGGGCCTTTAATAGGCTGATAATGATGATGACGATGATGAAGAACTTTGCAGATCTTTATCGGATTTTTATTATTTTTATCCTACCTACTTTATAGTAAACTATTAAAATAAATTGAGTCAAATACCCAATTCTTAATTAAATAATTGTGTTTGTCAGTTCATAGAGAACATTGTAGAGCTATGTACTCGTATATGTGTAATAATTATAAATAGCATAAGGATATCTTAACTTTTTTATACTTATACAAAATAGACTCCCTTTTCAGCCCAATCACGAATTCCTTACAAAACCAAGGACTCAGAACTCTCAACTGTACTAATGAAAAAAAGTTATTTTAATAAACAGTTCTTGTCCGGCAAGCTGTTTTATAATTTAATTTTTAATTCAAACATTATTATAGTCTGCACGTGAATAATGTACCTACGTCATTATGACACTTTTTAATTTCATAATTAAAATTTTATGATATGAGAGTAAAGCATTCCCATGGAGTAACATCCATATGTTGCAAAAAAAATAATTAAATTCAGATTCACAACAATAGCAAAATCTAAAAACACAAACATTCTAAAATATTATAAGAAAAGAACCGCATAATAGATAATAATTAATGAAAAATATTATATTTACAAACAAAGCTCCTGTTTCTTAGTTCGTGACTCAGGCAAAACAGCTGCTAGTTAGTTTCATCATTGTTTTGTTTGTTGACTTTTTCCGTCGGTAGCAAATATCCTGTTTTCAAAACGTTAGATACGGCGGCGGATCGAAACTAGCCTGGCGATACCAGGAGAACATGACATACGAGGACACTTAGATACCTTATACAGGGAGTGACCCTATTTTTATCCCCGACCAATGATATTCACCCACTTTGTAGGTGTAGCAACGTAAGTTTTCAGTAATTATTTTATTTGTTTAGGCTGAGGAATTTCAATTATTAAATACCTTTATTGAATCTATACTAATATTATAAAGAGTTAAAGTTTGTAAATAAATGTCTGTCGGGGCTAATCTTCGGAACTACTGAACTGATTTTAAAAATTCTTTCATCAATAGAATGCTACGTTATCGGGGAGTGTTAGGTATAGGCTATATTTTATATTTGTATTGTATATATTACCCGAGTTATCACAGTTTTTATCGCGCGAGTCGGACCGTGAAATTTATTAAATTTAGCTTTATTCGCGTACGCTTCCCTTGATACTCGATATAATTGAATCTTAAAAAGTTCTACAAAAAAGTCCGCAATAGCATATATCTATTTATCATATTTTGACAGATATATAACTTTTTGCGTTTTAAAAAATCATTTAACTCATATATGCTTACGTTTACGTCATTATTTATAGAACTAAACTTAAACCCTTATAAAAATAAATTATTTAATAATCACAAGGATATTATAGAAATAAGATTTGCCTTTTACAGTATGTTAATTTGTTATATAGTTTCGGAGATATTACAAAATTTCTAAAATACATAACAATGCCGCTATATCGTCCGTCGTGACCTCCTCCATGTTACGAGTATGTTATACGTATACTAACACTGAATAGGGGTCAACATTTTGGTACTGATATTCTTTGAGAATTCGATATTTTTTCTTTGGTCTTTTCTTTCAATTTATTTGGCATGGCAAACCATATTATATAATATACCAAAAAAGTTTGTTCGTTTGTTTAAACGGGCTTATATCTAGATCAGCATGTCGGATTGTAAATTATTTTGTTTATTATGAAAGCTAGACTCAAATGTGAAATAGACTATTTAAAGTTATACACATCAGCTTGCCATAAATATATATTGTTAATGTTAATGTACTGTAATATTGTACAATGTTTTACAAAAATGTAGATCTTTAGTTCACGGGACGGGACGCAGGATATTGCTTGACGGGAAACTATAAAAAAATAAATTGAGAGGGGCAGCGGGGTAAGAGCACACTTTATATGAAAGTCTGTCTTTAAAATTAAAAGGGTACCTAAGAGGTTTTCACGCGGACGAAGTCACGGGCGACTGCTAGTCTTTTATATTAGTATATCAGTTCACGCACAGTGCATACGAGTTCATTGCTGTAACTTGACCCGTGTTAGGTTAGTCGTTGGTAGTTCACCAAGGAAATATTTTTTTAATCATTACAAGTTAGCCCTTGACTGCAATCATACCTGATGATAAGTGATAATGCAATCTAAGATAGAAGTGGGCTAAGTTGTTAGGCGTTGTATAATATCCCCACCCCTTCGGTTTTACACAACACCGAACCGAAACGCTATATTGCTTGGCGGCACGTCTGTGTCGGTAAGGTAGTAATTAGCCACGGCCGAGGCCTTCCACCATCCTCATCAGCCTATTAACGGCCTACAACAGAGCCAAGCCTCCCTCCTTATAGGAGAGGGGGTGGAAGGCCATCATTAACAGTTAAGTTTTAATATTTAATTGCCAACTATAAGTCGCTGAAAAAATTAATTCTTAAGGGGGCTTATTAAGGTATGTCATTATAAAATAAGGGGAAGGTAACATCGCACCCCGTACAGAGTGTCACAACAAGGGTTGCGGCGGCTCGTTAAAAGTTCCTCGCGAGTCCAAGTCGTCGTAGGCTCATGGTACTTACTTATTCTCACCATTGAACGCGCTGAAGGGAAGAACTCTTTTCGTTTTAACTTCGTCGCTCGCTCAGTGCTTTAGTCTGCAATTTATTTACTCCCAAAAAAATTACAGTACTAACCCGATGTCAGAAAACTGACATATTATTATATTACCACCCATATTACACATTTCGAAGCAAATATAATTTAGGTGTAACTTATACAACAGTCTCTATTTTTAAATCTTAAGAGTGTACATAAAACATTCATCAAGAAGTAAGATTGGCAGAAATTATATTAAGGAAATGCCGCGAAAACAAAACATTAAAACGGTAGAAGTTGACTTCGTGTACCAAAAAGGAATAATTTTTTATACCTATAAGAACAATTTAACCAGTTTTAAGCTCGAGGTCTGAAATTTGATGCCTGGGATTGTAAGGGATGTAAGAATTTCTGACGCTAGAATGAATAACAAATTCATTGTGCTATTTTTTGCGAAAGCAGACAAATGGTTTATTTCCGACAAAACACCCAGTGCTCGTTTCACTACCACACCTAATACACATAAGAGTTCCAGTTATTATTTAACACAAGTATCACATTAGATTATAACTATTTTTGATTTTGCACATTTATTGTCTTTTGTTTTAGGATGTTTATCAACTAATTTTGTTAATTAAGATAAATAAGCCCAAAACTAAATAATAATTAATTGTTTTTATTACAAGCAATAATTAACGTATTTTCGTTATGACATTGATCAAATATTCTATTAAAAGATGTTTTGCTACTCCTCTGTGACGTCATCATTGTCATTAAATAGCTGACCAAATTGAATATAAGTGTGTTTTACGCTGTGAAATAATAAATTATTGTAAAATAAAAGCCGATGGAATTATTAAGGTCTTTGCCTTTTTTTAAATAACTCCCCAACTGATATTTGACATTTATAATAATATAAACTATTTTCAGAATCCAATAATTGGATTTTTTTGATGAAAATAAGGCGAAACAATATGTTTTAGCTATTTTATACTACTTATTATACCGGAAATCAAAATCTCCCAAAGATCTGGTAAATACCCTAAATTGCGTACAAAGTCACATAATATAAAGACTTTATATTTTATACTATGAGATGTGAGTATATATTATATGCTCTATATTTTTGTGACTAAACTTGTGTCAATTTATTCGATTTCCCGACGTAACCGGCGCTGCCTTAATATCATACTCTCTGAAGGGTGGAAAGCGCTTATTGAAAATTCACCCCCATATTAATTGTAAAGAGCTGTGGGAGTGGCGCTCTTTATAGCTTTATATTAAGATGTTTAATGAGCACTTCTAACAAGTTCACGGCTCTCAAAGTTATTTTCTAGTATAAATAAAATGTTAAATGCCTCTCCAACGTAAATATTCTCTTTGATATAAAATACTGAAATTAAGTTTTAGGGAGATGTAATAATGACTAATTTGCTTTTTATATAAATAGACTAAATCCAGCTTAAAATCGGCAGTATTCAAAAGTCCAATAACTAACTTCCCGGTATTTTTCTCTCCCTCGACTCAAATAAATACTACTAGTATGTGATAGTTAACTTTTTATAATTAATGAAATTTAGCCACCACAATCTCTTTGTTAGTAGATATTTGTTTAAATGTTCCTAAAAAGTCCAATGTCCAGCAGCAGTGGCTTGCTTTAGCTAATGTGATAAATATGGTTATGTGACAATATGAATAGTCATTAGCTTCCAGGCTTTTTCATAATGATTCATAAGGTTACAAGTTAAAGAAACAGCGGTATCCTAAAAATACACTTTTGAAAACGAAATCGACAATCGTTAAGAAAAGTCACGTCTCGTGGAGCTAATATAGAAAATAGTTTTGTTTAGTAGAGAGGATCATAAGTGCTCTCTGTAGGCGAATCTATTCAGTCGCTTATTCACGCGCCGCGTTCACAAGTCACCTTAAAAGCTCTTTAGGACCCTCCGAAATCGTTTATTTTTCTCTTTCGCCTTCGAAAAACTTGATTATGTTGACTGCTTCGAGGGAAAAATGTTTCACGCCGCTGATACTCGTATTCTTAACCTTAGTTTGCTAAATGTTTTTAAACGAGAAATACAAAATAATAAAGAAAAGTATACCTACTCTGCTACGAAAATCCGTTTAATATGATGCTGTAATATAGCCGAAGACTGACAATTATATTTCTAATATGAATTCTAAAAAGTTAATAATATTGAAACTGACACAAGCATATAATAATGTATCTTTCCACATGCAGTTTTTTTTAGAACGACTTAAAAGTTTCAAATGTCAAAAAAGCTAGGCCTATCGGAATCGATTCGATGAGGAAATAACAATGGAATACGAAAAAATGTACCAGGAGACCATAAACCCACGACAGATGGCTGGTATAAAAAGTTAAGACTTTGAAGGGAGGGTCTCTAATACCCACGAATAGTGGAAGGACAAATCAGCATATTGGTGTATCATTGGAGCCCGGAGTGGAAAGTTTTTTTTGTAATAAGTTCATATACTCAATTTGTATTATATTATTTTTAACAACTAAGAGTTATCATCGTCATCATTATTAGCTTATTAACGGACTACTGCCAGGATTTCCTCCATGTAGAAGATATGAAGCGTAGATCCACCACGCTGCTTCAATGCGGATAGGATAAGTAACAGTTATAATAACAAGGTTTATTTAAAGATAAAAAATAAATATAAAAACCCGTGTTGATACTAATCATCATCATCATCATTATCAGCCTATTAGCGGCCCGATACAGGGCCAGGCCTTGCTCCTTATAGGAGATGGGATATGGAGCGTAGACCCACCACGCTGCTCTAATGCGGGTTGGCGGGCTTAGGTGATAATGTTTTATTCATTAACGATCACTATCAGATTGTTTGATTGATGTTCATGACAGCGACCGTGAGCGACGGCTTAACGTGCTCTTCGAGGCACGGGGGTGTAACACCATTATCTTCCCGACTCCGGGCTTGGAATGTACTGAGAATTTCATAAAAGAATGAAAAATTCAGAATTATTCCGAGTCCCGACCCTGGATTCGAACCCAGGACCTCGTGATCGGAGCCAGATAAACTAACCACTAGACCAACGAGGCAGTTAAATTGATATTATTAATGTACGAACATTATTTAAATAATTTTCACTACTAATATAATTTAAAACTAGGGTACCAGGATCTCATAGAAACAGACAGCACTTTCATAAATTCTACACCCTCGCTAACATAATCGCAGCCAGACGCTAAAGACGCGTTACCGTTTAAATACCGAAATATCTACCCCTGTCAGTTTTTACACACAATGGCGCGTATTACGGCGTCAAAACGTTAACGAGTCTAACCCGTAGAGCTTTTATGAGCCACAATGACCCGAGTGGCACTCGGGCTCGAGGGGTCGCCTTTACCCCCGAGTCCCGACCTTTATAATGAGCTCGGTTAAATCGCAATAACCACTCCAATTTTCTTCTTCTATCATTTTTAAAGCTTTTGCCACTATCAAATCATTATGACATTTAAGTTACTTTGTAAGTGTTGCTTATATAAGGTGTTCAACATATTACTGAGTAGAGTACTTTATAAGTATCTATCCATGTGTTATTACGACTGGAAGTATGCTCGAAAACACTGAAACTATATCTTAAATTTAAAAAACGTTTCAACATTTTAATTTAACGATACTAAAGGGTCGAGATAAAGTTTTACAAGATAATGTAAACAAAAATTCTAATATTAATTAATTGTTTTAAATTCAAACCAAAAATATACGATCTTGATCTCGATTACATAAAAAAAATGTTGAACACGATATTGAAATTCCAAATTGATAAATAACATAATTATCTACTATTGTACATTTACTACGTACCTCATGACGTACTGAGGACATTGTAAGCGTAGCTAACTTTTGGGCGAGTTAAAAACAGTTAATCTTTCTAAATTTTGTTTCACCTAGTTTCGTTTTAGCAGTGGTAGTGCCGCAACAGAAACTAATTTTTGAAAATAATAACGTACACAACGGTATTTAAACTTTTTCGTAGTCGTTCACCGAACGATGTTAGAGCAAAATTGAATTGCGCAAAATAAAGTAGTAACTTATTTCAAAACGGGAGTTCAGAAACTTTGATATGAAATAATTTTGATTTTAAACTTAAAAAGCAAGCTCCGGATATTTAAGTTTAAAGTAAGTACAGATTCGTTGTTAGAGAAAGATATACGAGAAATGTCCATTTCAATAAAAAGTAATATTTAGGGTTTTCCTTTGTCTATAAATAATCCAAATAACATATGTTATCTAATCTAATCGTTGATACAGATGTTAGCTAATAGGAATCAGAGGTCCAGAGTTCGACTCCTTCGCTAAGCTAAAAACATTGGGACTTCGTGCTTCAGCGAGCGTTCGTTCTTTTGTGAATTGCTGTTTCGTGTCGGTAGCAATCGGTAACCGACACGAAATAAAACCAATCATCAATTCTTTAGACCGCCAACCCCCACTGGAGCGGTACAAGGTATAGGCCTGAACCGTACCATAGTTTGACTAGAATGTATGGCAAAATAACGTATATAATATTCAATAGCTCCAATATAACTGTTTGATACCTATTATATATTTTATCATTTTTGAGCCTTATGACTACATAAGGCTATACTTACTAAAGTATAATTATATTTCTTAGAAATGGGCACGTAAATATTGGTAGAAAATCCTGGCAAAGTCCCAAGCTCCAAAAAGTTCTAAACTTTTTTCTTCGTGTAAAGTTTATACACCCCCATGCATCCCTAAAACTGCCCTTTCATTGAAACTTTGAAAAGAAGCTGGCTATTCAAACTTACACAGCTTTCATCTTTTCTATACTGTGTAATATGAATGTAATCTATTATAATTATTATAAATTCTGAACATGTGTTTATTTTGAAATAACTATTTTTATACATTTAATTAGGTATTTGTGTAATAAAAAAATTAAAGTAGGTAAATTTGTACCCTGATTTACAAACGGGAACGAGACTACTCGGGTAAAAAACTACGCGCATGAAAACCAGTTTATCATATTATATAAGCATAATTTATAACACCACAGCATACAAGGCCGTATAAAATAAGAAACCGATGTTGTGGTCAGATTATATGAACCATTTATCACTTCCGACAAAACTGGGGATGCCACGCAAGAGCACGGGTGGGCTTCTTGCCATTGGTCGGGGAGAGATAAGGACACACCCTTCCCACCCATCGACAGCCGTGCAACCGGTTTCTTTTACTCTTAATTGTTATGTTATCCTGGTAACAACTAGTTAACATTTTCACTTTAACCAGTGGTTAAGGGTTGTGCATAGTTTTTGAAACAATTGTCTAAACAACTTGTAATGAAGCTAGATTTTTTTTTCGAGCATTTAAAATACGTCTAGTATTTTAAATGCTCGACTACTTTCTTGTCATTGCCAGGTTTTGCAAATGCTTGTTATGTTATTATGATTAAATTAAAGAATATGAATTAGGTATAATTTATACTAATATTATAAAGAGGTGAAGTTCGTAAGTTTGTAAATAAAGATCTGTCGGGGCTAATCTTCAGAACTACTGATACGATTTAAAAAATTCTTTCACCAGTAGAATGAATGCTACGTTATCGGTGAGTGTCATAGACTATATTTTATATTTGTATTGTATATGTTAACCGAGCTATCACAGTTTTTGTCGCGCAAGTCGGATCGCAAAAATCTGTTAAATCGGCTTTATGCGCGTACGCTGCCTTAACTATTGACAATAATTGAAAGCAATGTATGGGGTCTTTATGTATCTTAAAAAGTCTACGACAGCATCAATAACAACACCAACATCTTTTATATTTTAACAGATATATATAACTTTTTGTTTTAAAAAGTAATTTAATTCATATACTTTTGTTTACGTCAACATTTATACAACTAAAATTAAATCCTTAACAAAACAAACTATTTAGTAATCACAAGGATATTATAGAGATAAGATTTCCCTTTTACAGTATGTTAATTACTTATATAGTTTCGGAGATATTACAAAATTTCTAAAAAGTGCGACACTAGTAAATCATTTAATTCATATGCTTAAGTTTACGTCATTATTTTTACAACTAAACTGAAATCCTTATCAAAATAAATTATTTAATAATCATAAGGATATTATTGAGATTTGTCTTTTAGAGTATGTTAATTAGTTATATATTTTCGGAGGTATTACAAAATTTCTAAAAAGCGCGAATATACCGTTATAGCGTCTAAATTTCGTTGACCTCCTTCGTGTTATATTATACGTAATAAATAGAGTTCAGCATTTTGGTACGGATATACTTTCATGATCGAAACGTTGATACGTTGATGGCTTAGAATTCGATCTTTGTTCAAATATCTATATAGTACACGGAAGAGTTTGTTCGTTTGTTTAAACGGGTTAATCTCTAGATCTGCGTGTCAGATTGTAAAATTATTTTTGTTTATTCTAAAGGCTAGACTCAAGAGTGAAATATACTATTTAATATCAATTTATATCAGCTTGCAATAAATATATATTGTTAATGTAGATCTTTAGTATACGGGACGGGACGAAGGATTTTGGTTGACGGGAAACTATAAAAAAATTAAATTGAGAGGGGGAGCGGGAAATGAGCACACTTTATATGAAAGTCTGTCTTTAAAATTAGAAGGGTATCTAAGAAGTTTTCACGCGGACGAAGTCGCGGGCGACTGCTATTATAAATATATTTCAACTAGCATTTGCTTTCCTACAACCAACAGTACCTACAAACGGCAGGCAAAAGAGACATCTCGGATTTTTTTCCTTCGACTGTTTATTTATTGGACTCGACTACTCGGACAATAATTCTTAATGCTGCATACGTAATTGCTGATAATAATACACAATTGTTGATATCCGATTGTCGATTGCCAATTCGAAGTGTGTTTATGTTAATATTGAGTACGTTCTATCAAATAAAAATTAATTTATTTTCAGTAGGCTTAGTTTACAAGCATTATGGAAACGTCAAGCTAGACTATTTGTAGTCCACGTGGGGCACTTCTGGACAGTCACTTTAGGACCAACTCGTCCCAACGGATTTTTGTAAAGGTTAGCATCAATCATCAAAGGAGAGTAATCTGTAAATTATTCATTAATTATATTTCACTTTTGCAAAATGACTTCTGCATTTATTCTATTTGAAGTGATCATTATCTTCATTTTTACACTTAACTTATTTCGTTAACAAAATGAAGTCAGTATCAGGATTATCTCGCTCAGTCGTTTTTCATTCTGAAAGTAATCCCTGCCGCCGTAACAAGACGGCGTCCCTCTTGTCAGATTTCGGGTTCAGAAAAATGTCGGGTGCTATAGTAGTAGTACAATATTTAAAAACAGTGCACGTTTATACGACACCTTTTTATCGGCGTGTTAAAGTTTGGATCAGATCTGAGGTTAAAAAATATTCATGCTCTTCTTCTATTTGGCATTTTGTGAGCACAGCTACAAAGGAGACTTCAAATTAAATTTTAAATATTATACACATGATGCGCAACACAATAACATATAATATTAACAATCTTGAAATAGTTATACGCTGACTCATCAGAAGATCTCTAAAATTATATACTCGGTTAAATTGAATTATAATATCATTACTAATTTCGCGTTGTAAACGCTCACTAAGAAGGGAATTCTTGATATTACAAACTGCTGGGCACAGTTAGTAGCATACGTAAACGTTTTCTTTGTTAAATAATTAAATCCTTGGACAAAAAAGCCACTTGAACATAATCCGCATTATCGCTTATAGGTAGATATACCTATCACTTGTGTTAACAAACAGCCAGAAGGGAATACAACTTAAAACACCAAAAGACAAACTTAATAACAATTTATTTATAAAGACATCAAATATGATCAAAATGAAACATTATTACAGTAATTACTTAATTAAACATTACAAGCACAGATTCTAGCAATAGTCAAACATTATGACTTCACAAGACTTGGACACTAACGTGAATGATAACAATTATCCATAGGAGCATATTTTATAGCCTAACGCCCGACGAGTACCGCCCCTAGTCTATTATCTATAGTTTACCCGCGGTACCACAATACAGCAAATAAGGCCACTATATTGTCTATAGTCTACAATGCTGCCAACACGGCCCTCCTGATATTGGGTCGCCCTCGACCCAGGCATCTCCGGAGACGTGACTGGGACCAGCGACACCAGTCACTGACGACTGCACCTGGAGCCGCACCATTAGCCTCTACTATAGAGGCCTGTAGAGCTCGTAGTGTCTGACACCTGCATTGAAGAAGTGCAATGCACATTCATCATCGTCACCGTCATCTGTGAAGAACAATATATTAGAAGGCAAATTCAACATTCTAAATTTTATCTTCCAACTCTTGCATCCTGTCATCACAGCAGTTCCTTCAATTAACTCTTACATCAGACAACTGAATCATTTTAAATGCATTCTTACAGGTTTTATCTGCGAGGGGTCTCAAAATAATAAAAACAATTTGATACAGTCCAATAGTTGTCCGTAGAGATAAAAGACTAAAAGAGCACGATAGAGGTCCATGAAGTCTAATAGAGACCAACAGAATCTAGTATCGCCCTATAACGAATAGAGCATACTTGATATTTTAATAAGGATAACAAAAATAGTAAAAGTAATCAATGGTATTGAAAATAAGTGGTTAACCAAGCCACCACATGCATGAAGACAATCGTTCAAGGAGCGTGGTGCACGCGGCTAGAGGTGCGCCAACACCGCGGATGCAAACAGCTGTCAGCAACGCAGTGTTGCCAACACGGCCATGCTGCACGGTGCCTGCCCCGGGCACCCCACGAGTCGAGATAAAGTCACTGTTTAGAAACAACAGATTACAGCACACATATACACATAGATATACACAGATTAGACGCTCCTGAGTCATGTTTTGTAAATTTTGCGTAGTTTTTAGAGGAATATTCGACAATCGACTTTATTTATTTACTTGATATTAACTTTACTTGATATATTTTATACTCTAAACTTTAGACTTAATACTTTAACCATCAGAGACTCTTAAAATACCAGATTATTTATTGCTACAAAGTTGTCAACGGAATATTGTCCTTTCGTTTTTACTCTCTTACGACAATCTCTTACATGATCTCAAACTCGACTCCTACAACATGACCACCCGACACCTAAAGGGAACATAGCCACACTTAGGATTCCAGATTCGCCATTATTGTAGACCATTTTCACTTAAATTCTTTACGACAAAGAAGCTCTTACAACATGACCACCCTTCCCTAAAGGGTCATAGCCACACTTAGGATTCCGGATTCGTCATAGTTGTAAACCACTCTCACTTAAAGAGCATGTATCTCACTTAAGCTGACCAAGTTGGTGAAGACATCTTGTACTTAAAGAGCATGTATCTCACTTAATCATACTAAGATGCCTTCAAGCTTAAATGTCGTTTTGTGTTTCTGCAAATTACTCGTATATTCTTAGACCAATATTCCGTTTCAACTAACATTCTATTATTTTATTACAGCTCGCTACATCTACATAATCATGGTTTACTACTAGATTTATACCAGAAAATACAAAGATAATTACTTTTCACTTATTTACTTCCAATTCCGAAAAATAAAGATAGAAACTTTTTTTTTTTACACAGGTGGGTACTTTCAAAATTAATAACTTAGATCGATAGCTCGGTCAGCCCTGACCTCAACTTAACGTTTTATTTTACTTTGCAACTTATAATAGATACTTTTACTAATAACTTTTTACTTTTCGTTTAATAATAAAACTATTTTTCTTACTAATCCTGGTCAACTTTACCGAATTTCTTTTCTCACAATATTCTCACACAGCCAGCCAACTGATGTCCACAGCTCATCATTTTGTCATCAGCTCATCATCATTTTGTCACGTAGTATCATCAACAGCATGCGACAAAGCCACCATTCTGTAACCTTTAAAAATCTATGTTAGAAAACATCACACAAACGCCACACTATAGAGCAATAGGTACTTCTTAACCGATACATTTTAATTTTAGATTGCTTAATTAGACATTGAACACTAATTTATTCTAAAAATGGTACTACTCATAAGCGAGGCAAAGTCTTTCGTTTGATAAGTACACAAACTTTTTTTTTTTCAAACAAACCAGCATAGCAACAAAGGTAGTCGTAATTGTGTCGAAACAAATTCTCGTAATTTCGTTATGACCGTTTATTGTTAACTCGTTCTTTGTTCTTCAACTACCCTCATTCGTAAATAGTTTCACGTAATAATCTTTTCTTATTGCAATAACTCAAACAGGTTACTCTTAATAGCAAATCGACTAGTAATAAAACAAAATATGCAACTTCACACAATAATACCGTCAAACACAATGTCTTTCTTTTTCTTACCAACCATCGTAGCCACTGTCTTACTCACAACTTTCTCCGATTATCTTCCGTTACTCACAACTCCTCGTTACTTTCCGCCACATGAGTACTCAGCTGCAGTAAACCACAATGTTTGAGGCGACGTGTGTCAGAGGCTCGCCCATAAGAACCCAGACGTACGCAAAATTACACTTCAATCCCGAATCACTACTTTTATAAGATTTCATTTTGATAATCATTTAAATTTCTGTTTAACTTTAAACAAATTTATAAAAAATTTTTATTTTTTTATTTCTGTTACCTTTTTGTGGGCATTAAGATCCATACCACTTCTGATGTTAACAAACAGCCAGAAGGGAATACAACTTAAAACACCAAAAGACAAACTTAATAACAATTTATTTATAAAGACATCAAATATGATCAAAATGAAACATTATTACAGTAATTACTTAATTAAACATTACAAGCACAGATTCTAGCAATAGTCAAACATTATGACTTCACAAGACTTGGACACTAACGTGAATGATAACAATTATCCATAGGAGCATATTTTATAGCCTAACGCCCGACGAGTACCGCCCCTAGTCTATTATCTATAGTTTACCCGCGGTACCACAATACAGCAAATAAGGCCACTATATTGTCTATAGTCTACAATGCTGCCAACACTTGCTTAACATATCATCATTGATAAAAAAACTTTACTAAATATTATCACTGTTATGTCAGTATTGGCTTATCTTTCTGGATAGACTGTTTGTATCAGTATATTATCGAACATTAATTTAATTAATAAAATATGTAGTTCGTTATTCTGAGTGTAATACGATCAAATTAAAATTCAATTTCGCAATACAAAATACGGGACTCCTAATGAAAAATAAAAGCAGCCATATTCGCTGGGGGATTAAACAAATTGGGCCTCATTAAACGTAATTGCTGCAATGGCGTTTTATATAAAACTACCCGCATTTATATTGCAATATTCAAACCATTGTAATTGATGACACCTAAAATATTACTATTACGTATTCTGTGATTATTATTTATACCTTGTATAATAATATCGGATAGGTACTACACCTATCCAATATTATTATACAAGGTATAAATCAATCATCATCACGTAGTTTGAACGAAATTTGACGGTCATTATGCGAAAAGTTTTATTATTTTTGTCCATTCTCTTGAATATTGGATAATTGAGTGCGGTCCACTCTTTTATGTCATCCAACCATTTACGCTTTTGACGTTCAGGCCCCAGTAGCTTACAAAATTTATCTTGGAGGGAAAAACTGAGCTTTCCTTTACAGGTGACCAAAGAAACTCAGTTTTCTCTGCATGATGGTGGATTTGAGTTCTCTCTTTTAGTTCATCTTTTCCAGTAACACGTTATTAGGTGTGAAGCTGTTAAAATGAATAGGTACTATCAAATGTTTATGATTGATATTGATCAAGACCGATGAATGAACAATTTCAGCGAGGCACGGGGGCGTAATACCACCAACATCCTAATAATAATAATATAATTAACTAACTAAAGTCTAAGTCCCCAACTAGATGGAGTGACGATATCCATATGGTGGCTAGCAGTAATTGGGTGAAAAAAGCCAGTAATAGATAGAGCAGCTTGGCGCTGCTTAAACTGATGATGACAAAAATATAAGGGTTTAAAATGTTACTGAGAATTTCTTAGAAGAAGATAAACTCAAAATTATTAGGCCCGACCCATGATTCGAAACCTCGATCACGTAGTATAAAGCCAGATAGAATATTATATAGTGGTCAATTTAAGAATATTCGAATTGAATGTATAAGTAAGATTTGAAAAGGACAATGTGCGTTGTTAGTCGTTATTTGCTTATCTCTCATAACTTATGCGGCAGCAGGTGTGGTTTGCAGTTTGCAGCGTCATACAGGTTTTACTATGAAGTGTATAACATTATATTCTCATGAATTTATTTGTGTTTACTTATAGCTTTTATTTATATTGCAGAGTTCTGGTCTTTTTGTAAACTAATAGGATAATAGGTATAGGTAATCAAACTTGGTTTCAGTTATCGCATGGTTTCTAAATATAATTCTTATTATTTATTTATATTATATGTAATACCTGTAGACGAGCAATTCTTGTATAAACTATTGGTATTTATTTGTATATACCTAATCCGAATCTCGGAAACGAAGATTAATCGATCTAGCGCGATACCGAGCAAAGCTTGGTCAACCAGGTACTATATAAATTTAAATAAATAAGCCTTATATTTTACAAATTTTTGTAAAATCCAAGTTACACCATTTATATCAGAATAAAAATTGACAAAAAGATAGGTTTTAATTTGAAACAGCACATATTTTTACGCTGATATTCTCATGGGAGAGTAATTTACGCGGTTGAAACCGAGAGTCATGTATAACCAACATGTATTAAATACTTTTAACCATCATACGAATTTATTCACAAACCGTCAGTGAACTCGAGACGTTACCTTCATTTTACTCCAAAGTCCCTTATACTCGGAGACACGCGTAATTTTGGCGAAATTATTTACTTATCCTAAATTGGATATACGTAAGCTTCTCCCAGGGGAGCATAGCTCCGAAATAGTGGAGGTAAATTGCGGCAAATTGCAACAAAGTGGCCGGGACGTGCGGCCTCTCGAGCTAATTCTCTCCGCGCGATTCGCCGCCATTGTTGTGAATTCGTCCCTCACTACCGACTCTTATTCGGTTACTTCCCCCACTTCTGCAAACTTTGCTAACCGGTTTTATTTATATTTATATGGCCAATGTGTACCTAACTAAAACAAAAAAAAAATATATGTTCTACGAAATCCGAGCGATATCAAAACTACCTCACCGTCATTAAAATTTGCTTAAATGAGCACTTTTGACATATGACTGATTTATTTTTCGAGATAATTGAATCAACTATCAGAACCAACGCACTTTCCTACACTACGAGATTCTTTTGACTCAGCAACTGAACAATTCGCTGTTGTAGAGTCGACATCCCCTGATGTTTCACAAGATGTCGTTCGTTTATCGCGGGAAATTGCAAAATAAATAATTATTATTCACGCTTATTTAGCACTTTTGTCTGGACAATGTATAATTGTAAAATTTTGTTATTTACGGAGATTGTCATCATCAGAAAGTACGAGTTCTCATCACGGCCCGTTTCAACCCAAGCGAAGTAGATAGTTACAAAAATAACATAAAGTAAGGCTTCACGCCAAACCAATGCGGATAATTTGAAAATGAGATACCTGAAAATATTCCTCTCAAGATCTTTAAAATCTAACTATGTATTTTCAAATAAAGTAACTTTATTACGCGTCCGGGAATCTGGTTCATCGAAAAACTCAGTCAAAAAGGAACAGAAAATCATTTAATTGCGAATCCCGGAGAACCGACGGATACTTCTCGGAAATACCCTTTTCCGTAAACAAGAAAATTCTTGCTAAATGAGCTGTTGTTACATTCCAGAAATATCTTACAATAGACGCAATTTGTCCATGTGCTGACTTTTTCCATCGGTTTCGTTTAGATGAAAATCGAAAACACTTGTTTTTATATTTAATGACTATGTCTTTTGTTCCATATGACAATCCTGACAACGTGTCACCTATTAAAAATTCATGATGATCAGTGTAGTAGTAGAAAGTCCGCAGTCATATTAAAATTCGTAGTGTACAAACTTCAGTGCATTATTTTGGAAGAACACCTTACTTATCGCCAATACTAATAAAGATCGATTATTTTAACGGTCCACAACAGGGTTACTTCCGTTTAAGAGCGGACAGCTCCATAGCTTTGGTGAACTTTGGCCAATGCATAACTAATTTTACTTTTGTAACGTGCGACATTGGTTATAATGAATAAGCCTCGGAGCGGTGTCATAACCCCGCGCTTTGGCTTGTCAGAATGTCAAGTAAATACTTCACAACACTTTTTTTTATTGAAAGTTTCATTGAAGTAAGAAAAGCCTATCTAAAAGCCATCATCTAGATTCTAGGCACAATAAAATAGCAAATTTCACAGGTACACTTTTAAATAAATAATTAGGTAACAAATAAAATAAAACAGTAACAGAAACTCCAAAAGGCCGTTTGCGGAAGCGTACAATATCGACGTGGTATGCGAACAACGCCGGCGGCGGGATAACATAACGGCCCGTCGAATATCCTGCGCTATGTAAACAACGGCCGTACACAAATACAAACAGTAACATATAATACTCAATATAAATATTCAAATATAATTTATGAATAATAAATTACAATATTTTTTGTTTTTCCGTGAAAACCAGCTAACATATTTCTTTATAACAACCAATTCTTTGACATTGTACTTCGTCACTATTTTGGCGCAGTTGAAAAAATTCCTTGGCATACCGGAAAGAGATCAAGTGTTCGATTTCCAGCTCGGATTTAGAATTATATTTATCTCAAATATGGTCTGGTAGTAGGATTCAGCCATGGATATTACCACCCTACGTGCAAAGACGTACCGCTAAGCGATTTAACGTATGATGCACCATTTAGATATGTAGTTTGGAACAAGACTGTTACGACAGTTATCAAGTTATCATCAAGTGATATCGCAGTCAAAGGGCAGCTTGTGATTAAATATCAGTAAGTCTGAAAGTATAATACTATATTACAACAAACAAATTATTAGCAAAGGAAGATCGAAGATTGTACCTGTTACACCCATAAATCGCAATATTACTTCATTTCTTTATGTTATAGACATGCAGTAGAGTAGTGCATTGTTAGAATCTCGTGTACAATAGACAACAATGGAATAGAAATATGAATGTGAATTTAACTTTCAAGAATAATATACGACGTGGGCGACGATTGTCTGCAAACTTTACATGAGAATTTTCCAAGTCATATAAACATTTTACTTATCTAGAGATAATATTTAATAGAAGTATTTTCATAAAACCTATAGACTTTAGTTAAGTGCCTGTAGCGCTGTGGGCCTAACACACAGCGCGAGACAGAGAAGCCTGGCTACCGGTGCCGTATGTGTGACCGAAAGAGAAGATAGACAGACTGACGCCGTAACGCGTTACGTAACGAAGTGGTTTACCACCAACCCGAAGTTATCACTTCAAAAAGATATTTGTCATTATAAATGTGATCATGATTGTGATTGAAATACCACTTCTGAAATTTGTATTTTCATTTTGTAACAACATGAGAATGAGCTTGACTAATGCTTTGGACCCTACTCAAAGTTAGGCGACTTAAATTGGCCCAGGTCAGCTCTAGTGGGCCCGCAATACACACACAAAGTCCTTAAACCTAAATTAGGATAACACGAGGTCATATTTTATGCTGATGAGATGTTTGCGCGGCAGCCCCTCGAAGTGCTTGTAGGTTGTTCGAGGGTAGTTTGACCGAGATTCATCATAATTAAAAGCGGTCCACAGGCAATTTGAGGGACGTGTAGCCAAGGATCTTTATGACTATGATGAAGTAACGCTTAGATGACTGTATCAACTGAGTATGTTCTTTGTATAATTGTCTATTTTAATTCATATATCAACTTGATCTATATCTAACGTGTTTCTAGTGTATTTTGATGATATTCCTTTTTTGTCACTACTGAATGTATTAAAATTGATTATTATCGATAGATACAATAAAAGCTTGCTTTTAGATCTAAAAATATAAATGGTCCTTTTCTAATAACTTTGATAATCTTGTATTTGTATATAATGCTGTTCATCATAATTATCGTCTCGCTACAAGTCCAGCCAGCTTGAACATGATTTTTTTGTTTTGTTTGCTCTTATCAAGGGGTGGCTTATGGAACCAGCATCCCACCAGCTTAGACTTCGGTTATTAATTCATTTTTAAATTGGTAAAAAAAAGTAAAGAGTTACAATACGAAACTCGTATTTAATAGGTAAAATAATTATTTCTTACTCATAATTGTAATTAAAACCAAAATCGAACAATGATGTCGGGATTTCATCGGTTGACATGGATCTGTCAGGGATTGTGTCAAAGTTTACGGACAGTTAATAAATAATAATCTTGTCGATTTTACTATTATTTTATTACACCTACAGGATACCTTAAATGACTCTATCAAGGTGTTCCATTTTAAGTTTATTAAATTATTAATCATCAAACTTGCGGAACTTGGATCTGTGCACTAGAGATATGTATTTTTTATTGGCTGATACTCTCATAAAAGGCCAAAAATGTTTGGAGCCTATATTTTCTCCTTTATTGTATTTTTTTTTTATTTTTGTGTGAAAATCTTAAGCGGTTTACAGAATAAATGTACTTACCAATTTTTAACAGTACAGGTCTTCGGAAAAAGTAACTGTGACAGACAGACAGCCAGACAGATATGACGAATTGATTCTTAGAAATGAGTGTCGCGCTTGATTCTTAGAAAACGGTAGTAAAAATTACTTATGCATGCTAAGTAATAGAATATACCAAAAGCGAGCTATTACAGCTTATAGCGGAAAGGACGGAAATCCTTAAAGGGCGCCCTCTATTGACCGGAAGCCAGGCAAGGCCGTCGGATATGCCGTCATCTCCGCTGGGTACCTGTAGTTGCAATTTTACGTAATCTTTAGTATAGTACCTAAATAATATGTAGTTATTCGTACTGGGTTTAAGAAAAGTTAGATATTTATCCTCCGATTGCCCCATGGTTTGTTCAGTGTATTTATTATTTATATTGCACTCATCTAACCAAAATCAAGCAACCCTAGTAATAGTTTTATCTCATCCTTTTCTTTCGCGCTGCACCACTGGCTTTCTCAGACTGCTTAGCCTGCTGTTCCATTTTCGGTGAGTACTTAGTAGTGGAGCCACAGCTCATCTAGTATAGTCACAAATTACCGCACGAAATCTATCGGACCCCTATTAAATCGGTCTATAGATTGCTCAGTTTGACCAGCTAGATGCCCAAATTCACGAGAAAAGGCTTAAAGAACAGGAACATCATCTTTCACCAGAATGACGCACCTGTATTAACGCACGGCTGTGTTGGTGATAAAAAAACTGCGAGGTTTTGAGTTCAATTTGCGCAACCACCATTGGGACTCTCGGAAGCGATTCACATCGAATGAAAATGTTGCGAGCCGTAAATGACTTTTTTCACCAGCTTCTCGACTCTCACTTTTGGAAAAATATACTAAGCTAGGAGAAACGCTAGACCTAGTGTATTGAAGTTAATAGAGAACAAGCAACAAATAAAATCATTTTTAACTCAGATTTGCAGTCTTTCACTGTCAGGCCGAGAACTTTTCACCTCGCCCTTGTAAGTACGATGGACGAAGAGCCAGCTGACAAAAAAAACCCTACTTAGACACCATTGCCAAGCACACAAAGCTACGCCTACTAATAAACACAAGCTGATGCCGAAGCTAATTAGACTTGTCTCTATAACGGTTACAGCGTAGATTTCAGAGAGTCATTGCCGCTATAAAACGACCGCACGCCACTAATAAGATTAAGCCTGCTTAATGCTTACTTCGGGGAACAGAATTTGCAGTTGGGGGCAATAAATTTTTAATTCGAGCAACGAAGAGCTCTAATAAACCCGCTTTGCAAATAAATCGCTAACCTCGGCATGACTTTATGGTCAGCAACGTAGCTTGCTGTTTACTTAGGCACCTTCATCTGAAACACGCTATGAAAGCCGTTATGCCATCTTGATTTACTAATCTCATTAGGTATGTGACATTTTACTCAAGAAAGCAGTTACATACATATACGAGTTAATGTCTCTTCTCCTTTATAGACTAGCGTGGCTATCTAGCAGACCGTTATGTTGATAATGACGAAAATGACAAACATAAAAGTGAAAAGATAAACCCTTCGTCAATTTAAAAAGGAAACTACTTTTTACGAATGTTTACATTTATTCGTAGCAATTTTACATGAAGGTGAATTGGCATATTAGTATAATGAACAAAATAACCAAACCTTGGGATGGGGCCGAAAGTAAAACAAACCTAAAAAACCAACAAGTACAAGCGGCGGCCATCAGCGGCGATTCTAGAATTTTCAATTCTATTATGAATTAATAACAGATTTTAAAACAATACCGTCGTATAGTGACTTCAGGAAGTCATGCTCAACGTATTCACAACATGTCATAGATGTGTCAACATTTACGTATTCCAATTTATCTGTCCATGTTGGTCAATATTTTAATTTATAACATGATCCTGTGTTTAAAATATAATCCTGTTGGTCTTATACAATGTCCGTTAATAGTGTGTGACAAAACATCGTCGGAAATCAAAAAGGTTTTCATTAAATATTGGTTTTTGTTACAGAATTAATATATTTTATGAGGATCCCCGAAATCAATTAATAATTTCACTTTTTATTCGCTAAACGGGTAGCTGCGTATTACGGAAAACCGGCGTTTCAAAATAATTTCGGCTTCATTGAATATTCTATCACAGTCGTTAAGCTTTTAAACATAACGATTGTGGACCATTTCAGAATTTCATCACGATGTTTTTTGTAATTCTGTATTTTTTTTCTCTACCGAGCGGAATTGTGAATATCTAACTCGAACTACTGTAGGATAAGGAGGTTTTACACACAACGATAAGCAATGACTTAGGTATTCTATTTTTTATTTCACTAATAATAATATAATATTTTAAATTGACGCGGCTTACAAGTCACCAACATACCGGCAAACATTTACCGTTTCACCGATTTAGCATTCTAGTACAATGCCGCAAAGTATTTAGACAGAGGTAGTAGGTAGTAAACAAATATTCTCTTTACAAGTCAGCGCGATCATGGCGTAATGATGCACATCATCACTTCACAAGCTGTGTTAATAAAAAATGTCATTTTTGTAGTCAGTTCAGTCAATCAAGTCTCAACAAAAACATAGCAGTCGCGATGCGCACACTATAGTGTTGAAGAGTGGTGGTGGGAGGGGGGAGTAGTAACACGCGTCAGGCGTCAGGACGCTTATCTCCACACTTTGCGAACGAGGCGCCGCGACGGCGCGACTCGTCGTGACGTCACGACTACAGCTCTATGTTTCACGTTTTGAGGTAAAATAGCTAACCCCCAACTGTTTACGCGAACAATGAAACCATGTACTTTCTACAGAAAATTAATCATCAAAGTTAAATCATAGTTGCAGTTGTGGACATCAGCTCATTTCGATATGAACATCAGTACTGGAACTTATATTATAAATCGTATTAAAGTTTTATTGACTACTTTATTTTATGTCGAGGTCATATAAAATATGCTTCTATATATAACTGTTTAGTACAAATACATAACGGAAGTAGAAATACCTTTATTTTAATACTAGAGGTGGCCCGCGGTTTTAACCTCGTAGTTACTGTTCCCGTGGAAATTTATAATACAATAACCCTATGTCACTCCTCATGAGTCTGGTTATCATATACAAAAGGATTTTTACAATCCGACTGGTAGTTTCAGAGATTAGCCGGAACAAACAGACAGACAAAAATTAAAAAAAAAATTATTTCGGAAATAATAATCATATATAATAATATAAAATAAAAATAATAAATACTATTTATTCAAATTTAATTATTTCAATATTACAAACAGACACTCCAGTTTTACTTATACGTATAGACTAGGAATAACGTAAGAGAGTAGAGCGTGGACAGCCAGTGATTTCAGACATTACCTAGAACACATAAACTGCTTTACTACGTTAAATAAATCTAACCTTATCCTTAAATTTGCTGGCACCGACTCCTAGATATGCTTAAGTAAATTAAAGCAACTAAATGCCGCAGTCATTTTTTACTTTTTAGTGCGTTTTGAGTCGGTTCTATTTTTTGTTAAAAATTTTTATTTCTTACTTTTTAGTGATTTATCGCCACGCAAAGTACTCGTACTATACTGTCGTAGTATATTATACGGCACTAATAGCCAAAAAGCTACCGATACCGAGACAAAAACCGAAATCGCTGTAAGCGTGCCTCCAAAATTTGAAGAGTTCCTTCAATTTCCCCAGGATATCTTTCATCAGATCCTAACATAATGACAAGGAGACCACCTTGGATGTATGTATGCCCTTTCTAAAAAAAAAAGAATTATCAAAATAGGACAACTCTGTAAAAAGTTATGCGTGGTCATACATAAAAAAAAATATATAGTTGTTTATATCTCCTCCCTTTTGTTAAAAAATAGTCTATGTCTTAATCCAGACTGCGTACTAATCTTTATATTTGCTTCATTTTATACAGATCAGTTTATTAGTTCTGTCGTTCCACTTTTCACTTTCTTTTTTTCTGTGAGTAGGTTCTTCAGAAACAAGAAAAGCTTCCTTCATTATTTTGAAAAACAAGGAAGCTAAATACCTCAGGGAAATAATACTAGGCTTCCAAGGACGTAATGGGGTTGCCGAGTACGCCGTCAAATTAAATTATCATAAAGGCCTGTAGCACGCACTGCGCGGGTGCCGGTGAATCTACTGCATAATTCACGACCTTTCGTAAGCTCATCGCGTCACCCTCTCGCGTTTATGATTGTCTAGTAGTTTCTCGTCGATCTAGTAATAATTATATTACAAAGGCACTTATCAGCAAAATTTACTTTCAATAGACAAAGGTACCTAATTCCTGCGCTTAAACACTTTGTTCTCTACTTACTTGTACTTCTTTTTCGTCTACGTACGACGTTAGTTTCATCAAAGATGTAGCAATTGTTTGACACAATTTTTTTAATGTGTACTATATGTGCCTAAAATTAACTGTATTTAGTGATGGATATTTCTGTTTCTAATTTTACATTAGAGTGCTGTTTAACTACGTAGGCTTACTAGAGTTTCTATAAGTAAATGTATGTGAAGTTAAGAATAACGTCGGTTTTCAAGAAATTTGAATAATTTTCCCGTTGCGTAAGTACAAATTCGACTTGGAATGTAATTTTGCGAGGACGCAAAGTTCTCGTGAGTCGAGTAAATCAACAGAATATTGGATTTAATGATCCCAATCAACCGCTGATTTTGAAGTCGGCTTTGGAAATTTAGTTACGTAAATAACATTATTATATAAAATCAGACTTTTAATACAATTTGCTATTCGCTAACTTGAATTCTCACGCTACATATTAACCCACTGTTAATTTACAATATTAAAATGAACGTCCAAATGTATTCTAAAATCCAATAGAGCAAACAAAAAAGCACTTGGAACACCTAAAAAAGCTACTATTGATAAATCACGAGTTGGAAAAATGGCCATTTTTCAATGAAATTTGCTTCTGGCGGCATCTGTGAGCCTCGCACCGTCGTCGTAAACACGTCAGTATTAGATGCGGCGCAATCGATAAGTGGGAGAAATTGCATCGGATTCTCTATCCTCACATTTTCCGAAAATGAAATATGCGCTGCAATGGGAATTTTATATTTGAATAAAAGTAACGTACGTATTTTTCCACATTGCACTGAAAATTGCGTTTGTGTACGTACCTGAAAATAAACACGATCATTTTAATTTAAAAATCAGTTACACGTGTGTAGTGTAGCATAAACCTGTTTTTTTTTATTAAGGAAACATTTTTTAAGCTAGTTATGTCTGTACGAGAAATATCTGCATATTTAAGAAAACCTACCAGACCAATTTTCATAGCCGACTAACCATAAACACGTTGACAAAGTGGATTTCTTTGTATACTTATTTGAACAAAGATCCAAAGTTCCGTGCTAGATATAACTTAAACATTTGAACACTTGAGTAAAGCGATGACTGCCAAATGCCTCACAAATATACTAGCTCAAGCTCTTTAATTCATCAATGTGTATTTCTAAAAGCAAATTATTTACTTCTACTACGCTATTGGTAATTAAGTACGATACACGGTCAAATTTGCAATCGGTGTGGCACTCAGCCAATTTGAAAACAGTAATCCACCGGCACTTATGCTGGACCGATTCCAAGTAGTTCACGCAAACATAATTCTTTGCTTATCTACTCAAAACGAGTACGAATAGCTAAAGCTGATGTCATACTTAACTTAATCTTCCTAAAAACTGTACAAAATACTTCTCCCTCCATTGCACTTATGTAAATATTTTATACGTACCTATTTGTGTAACGAAAAACATATAGCGAATACAGATTGTAATTAAAATATAGAACTTTCATTACAAAAAATACTAAATTTCTCAATAATTTGTTACATAGAAACTATTAATATGCATTATTTTTTTAGATTCAGAGTTAATATAGCAAAACGCCTTCTAGAAGAAGGGATGCCTACCTCTGTAGTAACCTGATCATAAGCTGATAATGATGATGACAACAAAACTGTATAAATAAATTCATTATTCTGGAAACAAGGTATCAAAACTATAAGAAAAACACTAAATCTGAAAATACAAATACACATAAAGGCAGTCATATCACTAACAGCGATCTCCTCTACACAACCCTAAATAACACGTAATAGGTAGAGTGAAAAGGAGTCACAAGGTGTGGAAAACTCTTGAATTATGCAGCGACCTGAGTGCGTAGCGCAACCCTCGTAAGGTGCGTAATTCAATTTGTCACAGGCACTGTGTGACCTTATTACATCTATACGTAATTAAATTTCTTGATATTTCATACTTTCCTCTTGATTTAATTTTGAAGAATAAAATGAAAAAGGCTGAAGAAACTAGGCAAACTAGTAGACGTAAAAATACCTGTAACACTACTCCGTAACAAAACTCGGCAGTGGAGTTTAAAAATGTCTCTATCTCTTTCTATCCCTGGTAACATGTGAGACAGATGGAGATAGAAACGAATTCGATACTTGCACTGTCGTACAGGTACAATAATTGCCAGATAGCTAAAAATGAATATGAACGTTTATGACAACGTTTTAAATGGATGCTAATAATTATTATATAATTGATGGATTATCAATCGATATCCCTTTTTAAAAAATATTTGAAATCAAATGTATCTAAAATGAGTTTTTCGTGGTTTTGTCAGATTACACATTATTATAGATCATATCATCTGTCTTTATCTATCAGAATGTGTCAATTGTTTTTCCTAAGAGCGACCGTTTCCGAGACAGTAAGCTAATAATGATGGCGATAAGGAAAATTCACTTCACACTATAAATAAATAACAAGGAGAAAAGCTCCCCTAATTTAATGTTTGGGTATGTCATCATAAAACAAGATCCATGTCTATTGTCTACTCAAATACTCACTCCCAACTTCGCAAGCCAAACACAACACTAACTACAAAGTTCCAAATAGGCGCTTGACAGAACACAGTGAATTAGGATATTCATAGTCCGCAGCCACAGCGTAGCGAACTCCAGCCGTCCAACTATCAACTATCAAGTGTGCTCTACTTCTACAAGCAAGTGTGTAGATCAACTATCAACTTACAGAGTTATGTCACTTCAAGCAAACTTGTTGTAGGAGCGATTCCACCTCGTGCAAGAGTTTGGAAGCCGGCCAATCTCTGTACGTGCCTCTACGTTGGGAATGTAATATCGATGTATGCACGAGTGTCTTAGATCTTAACTATTCAACCTCAAAGTGTAGAGCTGATCACATATACGTTCATACCTATTTATTATAAGTTAGGCTGTCGTTTATCTATAACCAGTGCGGCTACTAAATATAAAAAATACTAAAATGCTTAGGTACTGTTCCAAACATAGGCTATCTCAGTCACAGTCAGTGACAACATGAATTTTGTATTTGAGCTTGTGTCGTTAAGTTAGGATTTGTAGCCGACGACGAATGAGAGCAGCAGACGGCAAGTCGCAGGCAGCTACTCTACTGAATTCTAAGTTCTATGTATTTATAGGTAAACGACGTGACGCCCGCCAAAAAAATTATAACTTAGAAACATACAAATCCGTAGTGCCGCTGCGACTTGTCGCCTGCTGTTATCGTTTGCAATAATATACGAACTCGCACCCGAGACTATCAAACAATCAAATAAGAGGTTACACAGTTACATCACTAACATACTTGCATCTCCAACTACAAAGACAAATAGTAAACTACAAAGTTTCCCTGTCGTTTCAGAGAAACACTGCGGATTAGGATAATTTAGACACATCACCGCTAACAGCGTAGCGAACTCCGACCGGCCAACTATAACAAACAAATGTGAGATACTGAGTTATGTTCTTCCAAAAAGAGTGCAAGAATCGCAGCAGTTGTGCTTATTTTATGTAAATGCTCTCTCTCATATCTCTAGGAGTTCGTGTGTGAAAAGACTTTGATCCACTTAAGTTGAAGATTATAGTCAGTTATACGTATTTTAACGTCTTGTAATGTTATGGAGGTAGGGATATCGCATTACCATCTATACAGCGAAAACACCATTTGAATTCGATTTTGACAAGGTACTTTACTGATAAATAACATTTATATTTTCCTATTTTTAACCGACGAAGAAAACGGAGGAGGTTCTCAATTCGACACGTATATATTTTATTTATATAATTATATTACGCATAACTTTTTACAAAGTTGTCCGATTTTGATAATTCTTTTTTTACTAGAAAGGGCACACTTCCAATATGGTCCCATAGTGATCATGTTGGGATCTGATGACGATATCCTGGGAAAATTGAAGGAACTCTTCAAATTTTACAGGCACACTCGGCGATTTCGGTTTTAGTGTAAGTATTGGTAGCTTTTTGGCTACAAGTGTCATATAATATACTATGACAGTATAGTACAAGTACGTTACGTGGCGATGAATCACTAAAAAGTAAGAAATAAAAATTTTTAACATAAAATAGGACCGACTCAAAACGCGCTAAAAAGTAAAAAATAACTGTGTCATTTAATTTATTTAATTTACTTAAGCATATCTAGGAGTCGGTGCCAGCCAAGGTTTCTACTTTAAGGACGTTACCTAGAACCCACAAACTGCTTTACTATGTTAAATAAATGTTCCTTACACTTTGCTGGCACCGACTTCATAGATTTGCTTAAGTAAATTAAAACAACTAAATGACGCAGTTATTTTTTACTTTTTAGTGCGTTTTGAGTCGGTTCTATTTTTTGTTAAAAAAAATTATTAACATCAGTTTTTGCATACGCATTACTAGGCTATCAGGAATCGGTGGAGGTTTAAACAAGTTTGCTTAGCCATGCTCTCGTATTTGTAAATCGATGTCAATAGCGGGACATAAAGCCGTGCAGTGGTCGGATGACCGGGTGTGATCCTACGGATGATTGAAAACATCCGTCAAAAGGCCGCAGCAGGCTTTGTCATAATACCAAAATAAACCTCGTTGATATGTGCGTTCAATGCGTACGCAAATCCTTTAGCTTAAAAGCATTTTTACCTATAGTCACTACAGGCGATAGGAATGTTTTAAAACATTTTGAAATTCTGACGAAAAATATAAAATAATATGAAAACCGGTGTTGGGAACTCACGCACTGATTCTTTTAAATCGATAACAGATTGCAGATTGCCACTGAAGGCGAGCTGTCTAAGACCGCGGAATTTGGATACTTGACAGTTATTAATGAGTTAATGTACCTACCTGTGGCTTAACATATTTTGGGTGAATTCACTAGAAGATATTATGCTGTTAATGTTTTACCCATTTGAATACACGCTCGCTCCAACACAATCTTAACTTTGATCCGTGTTGTGGAAAGTTTTGCCGCAACGTACCTGACTTGCGTACCTCCTACGAGGGTATATATGCCGATTACAAACTTCATCGCGGTCAGAACGTGATCTCCAACAAAATACGACCCTTCTGGGCCACTGAACTGTGGTTTCATTTGAAACTTCCAAGTACTAAAATCAGTGGTGCGGACAAGGTTTTGTACCAGGATCATACACGTCAAGGTCAGGGTTAGACATGTCAGCCATGCCTAATCAAGAGTAACAAAACTACGCTTCTATATATATTATAAAGAGGTTACATTTCTATACTACTGAAAACGGAGCTCCAGAATTTCAATGCCCTCGTTACTAACCAACTCACTTTTTAGAAAATTACAAACATTTCTAATTATGACTGACACGTTGCCGATACGCGTTTAAAGTTCCAACCGTTAAACAATTTTCAGTCCACATAGCAGAGGGAAACTTTTGGTTGCTCGAATTTTCTGCCACTTAGGTTTATAATTCACCAAAAAGCAAAATTCGATATAAAACATGAAACGTTATGCGCAATTTTACTTCTTGAATTAAAATTAGTTATTAATGCAACAGTAATTAAATCTTTTAAAGTATCGATCACGACCTCCGTGGCGCAGCGGTATACACAGTGTGCTTATAAGACGGAGGCAGTGAGTTCGATTTCCAGCTGGGCCGATTAAGATTTTCAAAATTGGTCCAGGTCTGGTCGTACTATATAGATGGTGACACTATTAAAGACAATTTATATTACATTTAAAAGTTTTAAAATGCGGCGCTATTAATACTGCAATATTGCTTATTCGTAATGTAAGAACGTACTTGCGACTAGCGCGATACACGAGATAACGTAATATATGTAATTTCCTTTTATTTTTCAAGCAAAACATACAGTTTTAACAAAAACTCGCAGTCGCCCGCGACTTCGTCCCCGTGACATCCTCTTAGGTCCCTTTCTAATTTTAAGGACAGCCTTCCATAAGGCAAATTGTGCTCTTTCAATTTAATTTTTTTTATAGTTTCCCGTCATGCTATGTATTGGCCCGTCCGCGTCATATAGCCTGCGAAGGTAATTAATTTATAATAACTTTTCTTTTAGTATTAGGACTACTGGATCAATGTAAAAAAAAATTAGCAAAAAATAGAACCGATTCAAAACGCACTAAAAAGTAAAAAATAACTGTGTCATTTAGTTGCTTTAATTTACTTAAGCATATCTATGAAGTCGGTGTCGGCAAGTTTAAGGAACATTTATTTAACGTAGTAAAGCAGTTTGTGGGTTCTAGATATGCTTAAGTAAATTAAAGCAACTAAATGACACAGTTATTTTTTACTTTTAGTGCGTTTTGAGTCGGTTCTATTTTTTGTTAAAAAATTTTATTTCTTACTTTTTAGTGATTTGTTGCCATGTAACGTACTCATACTATACTGTCATAGTATATTATATGGCACCTGTAGCCAAGGAGCTACCTTAAATTTCCTTGTAAATTCCTTGCTTTTTCGTTCCTGGCTACCTACGTCTATTGTACCTAGTGAATGAACTTCAACTAGTGGTTCAAGTTTTTAGACCTACATTTTTTGGTTATTCAAAATCTAATAGACCGATTTTCATGCAGTTTTCAGGTATATGAAGTAAATAGATTAAGAAGTAAGTAATAAGCACGTTTTGATTCTTGATTTTTATTCTATTATTTCACCCCTAAGAGTTGAATGTTTTTTGTAAAAATATGATATAATAAATATAGATATATTTATTATATTTTGGTATATGGACTACCAATCTACACTAATAATATAAATTCGACCGTAACTTTGTATGTTGCTCAAACACGCCCTAACTACTTAACTGATTTAAACAAAATCTGGCACAGAGATAGTTCAGTGAAAAAGAAAGCGCTACTTTTTTTAAATATCACAAAACAGCAGACGGAGTCGTCGGCGTCCGCTAGTTTATAATATACATGAGAGTAGTTTGTTTAAATGTATTGGATTATTTAGCCCGCGCTTTCAATAGTTTTTTATATCTGTTGGAAGCAATATTATTTCTAAACGATCCTATACATCTTTTTGTATAAGCATCACAATAATCGAAACTGTTGAACAAAATAGTTGAAATTTTCCTGAAAGCGTACCACTAAATAGGAAAAGTATACATAGAGTCATAAGTATTTCCTTTAATAATTCATTACAAGTAACATTCATACCATGTGTGAATGGTGTTTAATATTCCTTTATGTTTCAAAATCAATTTATCCCCACACTTGAACAATGACACATTCGAGTTTCGTGTCAAAGGACCTTTCACGAAATATTCTGATATTGTTTGCCTTTTCACGGAATTACAAAGAAACCAGCTGGGCCCTGGGACAAGAATAATTTCCCAGCTTTTGTAGTATGACAAAATACCCTACAATATATTTTGAACATTTCCAGCAGTGTTATAACGATGACAAAATTTAAAACTTTCTTATGTCACATTATAAAGATATCACCAAAAAATAATTAATAAAAAAATTGAACTGACTTCAAAACGCACTAAAAAGTAAAAAATAATTGCGTCATTTAGTTGCTTTTCCTTCTTCTTTCTTGCACCCAACTCGGTTCTATTTACCGGTTATATTTAAGTAATATTGGTGATAATAATATAACTAAGATTCGTAAAATAAAAAGTATAAATAAAAAACCTTAAAGAAAACTTAAAGTAAAATATAAATATTCAAACTTAACAAATAAAGTAAACAAACCACAAATTATTTGCACTGTTACTTGGAAACAGCGCCACGACAACAATGCAAATCGGCAAAGAAATCAAAAAGAAACGACAGCAAACTAAAAAGAACCAGAGTTTGGTAAATAAGCATACTGTCATTATGGTATTCTAATTGTAAAAAGATAACGGGAGGGTGGGCGGCAGAGCGGGTGAGTGCAACGCACTCACGCTGTTTGTTTATCCTCTACAAAGAGAAACTAGAAACAACTAAAAAGACCAGAGTTTGGTAAATAAGCATATTTTCAATTTAGTATTCTCTCATTGTAAAGTGGTCGAGAGGACGGGCGCAGGGCGGGCGGGTGCAACGCACTCACGCCGTTTGTTTTCCCTCTACAGAGAGCGTGGCATGTCAAGTGGCTCGTCTCAAGAGTCTGTGTTTTCGTTTCTTGTGAGAATATAAAAAAAACTGTGTCGTAGTAGGTAAAAGTCTACATGTTTTACATTCTCGTATCTGTATAAATATAAAATCGTAAAAATAGGTACAACCTAAAAGAAACTTGACCGAAAACTAACTAACTTATCGGTTTAATACCAATCGAACACTTGAGTATAACAAACAAACAATGTCCTTTGTGTTGCTAGCAACCGTAAGAAACACTATCCTCATCAAAGTGTCTGATATTGTGTACACATCACGGTGTTTTGTTTGGCACAATCGAGAGAAGCGTTGATTACGGTTTGCGGACGCAGTATCATGTTACACCCGCGTAATGGACTTGTTTGTTCGCAGTTCACTTAACTATATTCGTACATATACGTACAGCGTAGAGACCTTTTAGTCCACTAGAACCGCTTTACAAACTATTGTGTGGTAACTGTGAATGCACCTATGCAAAGAAATTAACTCTCAACTGTTGGTTGAAACATAAATTAAAGCGTACATGTAGAATAAGAACGAAAATTGTGCATTTCGTAAAAAGTTAGCAGGTACGTAAAGGTTTAGTAAGTACGCACATAAATAAAAATCTGTGTCATTTGAGGGAAAAAAAGATTTTGCATTTACCGTTTTTGGACAAGCATAAACCGGTAGACGTCCAAATAGGTATCCAAATATCAACCAGGACCACAGAAATAACGACAATTAATGAAACTATTCATTTCGTATCTACTATCGGGTCGCGAGCTGCGTGAACAATGGCAGTAAATCATTTCGGAGCCGAGAGCGCTCATCAGAACGTTATAAAAGTGGGGGGTTCGGTCGCCGTAATTAAAAAACTTCCAACATCATTTTCATTAAGAAGTACTTATCTTTCTCCAGTTCCTGCGCGCCTAGTGTTTGTTTCGCACGTAAGGAACTTTTCTTGTTCAAGCAGCGTTACGTCCGAGCTCCGAACTTGCCGAAAGTGGACTTATTTGTTTCTAACAAGTTATTTATTAACAGAGTTACATACTTACTTAACTTTATTTGTTCGAGCACCGTTTTGCATTTTAGAAATTCTTTACTTACTTTCATATCCCTGGAGACATGAAACACGGGAATTTGGACATTATGGAAGAATGCACAAGTATTATGGTGTAGTTACTTCTCACTTCCCTACATATTATAAATTAAAGGCCTTCGCCGCGTCTATCCGTCTGTCTGTTTGCGATAAGCTCAAATACTACTAAGTGAACAGATTTTCATGCAGTTCTCACCATTAAATATAGTGTTGCCTGAGGAAGGTTTTAGTATATAATTTGTGAAGGTTTTTTGTAAATTGGCTCAAATATGACGCCAGTTAAAATGTGAAGGTCAGGAAGCTTTCATTGAAAACGCTGCGTAAGCTCATGGAGATATAACAAAACAATGTATGGAAGGATGGTTGAATGTAACAACGATTCTACTGGCCGGCATAAATAAGCTCTATGGCATAACTTTCCAAGGAAGTTCGTCCCTCTCCTATTTTCTATTCTACAAGTATTGCACTAAAATCTCGTAAATAATTGAACCGCCGCTTTAGCACTAGGCTACGCTTTCACACCATGCCTACATTATTGTGTGGGTACTGGGTACTAGGTAGTTGGCTAGATCCCCGAAGCGCATAAGCCACTTAGCTCACAGCAGCGTGTTGAACCAATTAGTAACACGGGGCTGTTCAACTGTTAGCTATTCATCTAACACGATTACAACATCCTCATTCCGTAAATCTGTTCATTAATCATGCTTGTTAATGAACAGACTTGCTTATTAAATTTACTTACCAGAGGACGCCCGCGGTTTCACCCGCGTACTTCTCGTCCCCGTGGGAGTTCCGGGATAAAGTGTGGTCTATGTGATATTGTGATACGTAAGCTTCATTATTGTGAAGTTTCATCAAAATCCATTGAGTAGTTTTTGTGAAAAAACAACAAACATACATACATCCTCACAAAATTTCGCGTTTATAATATTAGTAGAATTTATAATATGATATATATATATATGATACTTGATTATTTAGTTATGTAGTTTCATTATTCAATTGTTCATTTGAATACGAGAGGACCAAGGAACTCAAGGTTGAGATGTTCCCCGAGTTTCGAACCCCGATGATCGCTGTTTTGTCGAGCCTACTTCTGGCACAGATCTTGTATGCTTGAACGAGAAAAGAAAAACATGAGTCGTGTGCTGCCGTATCTGTCCGTCTGTTTGTCCGTCTGTTTGTTTGTTTACAGTGAACACTAAAACTACTAATATGATTTTCATGCAGTTTTCACCAATAGATATAGTGATTCTTTTTATAATGATATCTTGTTTTATTTTATTATAAAAATGCCTAAAAAATAATAACTTTTTTATATTCTACAATAATGAACAAGCATAATTTTCTTTTGTAATACACAAATTTTCTCACAGACGAAGTATTTCGCTATAAAATAAAACCTAAAAACATACTTGCATAAATAACTGTTGGATAATTTCACTCGATTTAGTTTAAAATTGATTCAACCCCAACGGTAACTCACAACTTGAGGTCTCTTACATCTCCGTGCCATAGGATTTATTACATTTCTCAGTAGGTAAGCTACTGATTTTAATATTGGATGAATAAAGTATTTTGTGCACAATCCACGACTGTTAGAAAAAGTTTATCAATACAGATCAATATCACAAAAAAGTATCAACATTCAAGTCTTGATTCTTGAACGACTGATTATGTGATCAATGTATTTATCTTTGTCATTTTATTTTAGTCTTCTTCGTGACTGAATTACTACTGAGAAATTTTATTCATTATTATCTATACTAATATTAGATAAAGCTGAAGAGTTTGTTTGTTTGAACGCGCTAATCTCAGGATCTACTGGTTCGAATTGAAAAATTATTTTTGTGTTGAATAGACCATTTATCGACGAAGGCTTTAGGCTATATAACACCACGCTGCAACTATTAGGGGCGAAGGAATAATGGAAAATGTAAAAAAACGGGGAAAATTATTCCATTCTTCCATTCGAACATTCTTAAAGGCTACCGTTGCGTGCGCTGCGAAAACGGTTCAAGACACCAAAAATATATGTATGAAAGAATTATTTCTCTTGAAATTATCTAAAAAAAATGTCCACGACAGTATATGTCTATCTTTTAAGATTAACTCACTAGAACCGTTTTTATGGTAATATCGTATAATGTTTAACAAAAAAATGTAGATCTTTAGTACACGGGACGGGACGAAGGATATTGGTTGAAGAGAAACTATAAAAAAAATTAAATTCAGAGGGGGAGCGGGAAATGAGCAAACCTTATATGAAAGTTTGTCTTTAAAATTAGAAGGGTACCTAAGAGGTTTTCACGCGGACGAAGTCACGGGCGACTGCTAGTTTTAAAATAAAAGCCAAAGATTTCATTGCTTGACCTGTTCCTGGGATTACTTAGGACTCTACAATCGAGCTTAGGATTTTGTCATCCGAAATCACACTGGTGCACTAATTGACGGGAAAGAGACAACGCGTAAGTTTGTGGTATTTGTAAAATGGAGAAAGAAGAACATTCAGGCTCCATACATTGAAGAAGAAGAAGAAACACTTTATTGCACATAAAAACAAAGAAGAAGAAACACTTTATTGCACATAAAAATAGATGTAACAGATACATGAAAAAAGAGGATTAAAATAAACATGCAAAGGCGGCCTTATTGCTAGAAGCAATTTCTTACAGGCAACCTATTGAAAGGACATTTGAGTATCGTAAGCGGGGTGGTGCAATGAGAAAATTAATTATTTAAAAAAAATTACTTAAATTTATTATGAATATAATATTTAAAAATTAAATAAATAAATAAACTATATAAAAAAGTAAAACATAATATATAAATGTATATAAACAATATCAATATACAAATAAAAATACATATCATTATTTTCTATTTAACGACAAATAGTAGCTTTTCAAGCGAGACTTAAAAATGGGCAGCGAATTACTCGCGCGGACCTCGGATGGCAGATTGTTCCACAGATTAATAGATTTGGAAGTGAAAGAGTTACTGTAAAATTTCGAATTAGAGAAAGGTAATAATAATCGATTCTCATTACGGGAACGGAGATTGTGAGAATCAACATCGCGAATGAAACGGAAACGGTATTTCAGATAAGAAGGAAAGAAAGTATTATAAAGGATAGAATATAAGAAGCAAAGTAGGCGGTGCTGACGGCGTAATCTAATTGGCAACCACTTCAGACGATCACGATACTCCGAAACGTGATCAAACTTGCGCAAATCAAAAATAAATCGAATGCACAAAGGACATGGCCGGATTCTGCCCACAAATTGAATAGAATTTGCAATATTTAATAATATGTTAAAAAAAATAAAAAAATAAAGCAATATTTAAGGCAAAAATTATATTTCTCTATAACATTCGAGAAATCCGTATTTTTTTGTTTATTTTGGATATGTCTTTGACTTGCCTTGGCTTATGAGTTTGGATACATATTCTATCTGTATTTAGGACTTCAGTTTGTAATTAAATATAAAAAATACGACTAACAAAATACTGTAAACTACAGTAAATATTATAAACATAATTATAATAATAAAATAAAGATTTACGCTTTTTTTATTGTATAAATATGTTACGATTGTCGATGCGGCTGCGCACAACTACGCGTCATGCAAAAGAGTGTACAAGTATCCGATCGTATTTTGACAGATTTGAATTTTTTTTTTTTACATGAAACAGTCATATGTTATGTAATAATAATGACCGGGATGAATTAATTCGCTTTGATAAACTAGAATAAATGTTTAGTACCAACTCAATCTTCTTATATACCAATGATCTTAACCCATATAGTCTAACTATTGGACCAGTAAGGTATTATTTTGAGTCGCGTGCGGGACGCCGTAGCGAGTGGTTGCGTGCGCTCTTGCATGCGGTTGTACAATATTACGTGCCTCGAATTTCTGAATTCGTTTCACGTTTTATCGTGTTTTCTAGATCTACGGGGCCCTTTTCAGGGCCATCTTTGTGATTATTGTTGTTTGTTATTGCTGGGATTTCTTGTATTTGTTGTCGTTGTCTTAATAATATTTGGTTTGGACTTTGGACTCGCGTTTAGAACGCCGAGCGCAGCGCGTTGGCGCCTGTTGCGCGATAAGCGCTCGGTTGTGTCCTACTTAAATAGTTTTAAATATTGCCGCTGTTTGCAGTCGTTGTTACATATTGTTAGTGATATGTAAGCGTTCTGAGTCGCTTACATTGTAATTCTTTGTAGTGTAGTGTAGTTTCTTGTTCTTCTAGCTGTCTTTTAATACTTTTTATTTTTATATGGTCTTGTCTGTGTATCAGTAGTAGGATTTTCTTACATGGACTCGAGGGGGTCTCTCGACAGCGAGACTGTCTGTCGAGAGACGCTTCTGTGTCGAGCAATATTCTTGACGGACGTAGGGATGAGTCGAGGACACGAAGTCCGATTTTTCGCATGCCTAAAGGGAATACAGATTCTGAATCGGACAGTTCCAGGGTACGGTGTGAATCTGCCAGTCGGGGCCGAGCCAAAGCTAGGGGCCGTGGGACGGGTGTTGCGCGCGCCAGGGCCAATTTAAAAAAGCACGGGAGGAGGCTGAAGAGGTGGCTTTCAACCAGTCCCTTAGAGACAGAGCTTTCCGTAAGGAAACACCTCGTGACGAATCCGATCTAGGAGAGATGGAGGAGGTGCAACGCCCGCAGACCTCAACAAAGCTTAGCGCAGAAGAACTGCGAGCTCTTTGCGGACATAATGTTGCTAATATTGTCCAAGTTGCCACGAAATCGGGCAATCTGAAGGGCGCAACGGTAAAACGCCTTAAAGAGTCGGCTCAACTACTCCAAGAAATTGTTGACGACTTGGCGTCTAGGACAGAGGCCGAAGAGACCCGTCGTTTAAGAGCGGACAACGTTCGCCTCCGTAACGAAGTGGAGCGTCTGAAGGCTGACCTGAAAGCACATCGGAGAGAGTTCACGGAGATGAAGTCCACCATGGCGGCAGCAAATCGTGCTCATGCCCCTATTTTGAGCAACGACGCGCTAGAAGAACTAAAGGCCACCATTGTCTCGTCAGTAAGCCTTATGCTGGATGCTCGTTTCGCCGGTATCGAGGAGAGGCTTTTACCTGAAAGGATAATTCGACCTCCTCTGGCATCAGACCAAAGAAAACAGGCCTCTCAGTCGGCTTCTCGTGCTTCGAAGTCCAAGGCTGCGTCGGTGACTCAGGAGACTGCGTCGGTTTCATCGCCTGCTGATACCGCCCAGGCAGGCGCTGTCCCCAGTCAATCTCATTCTACTGCTACCACGGACTGGGTTACAGTGGTAAAAAAAGGAGGAAAGGGTAAGAAACCTAATCTGCCCCCTACAACTTCGACGATGGCCTCTGCCGCTAATCAAAAACTGCCAGCCGTATCCAAGCTTGTCCCTCCAAAAACTGCCGCTATTGTGATCACTTTACAGCCAGAAGCAGCTAACAAAGGGGTAACTTATGCTGAAATCCTAGAGAAAGCTGAGCAAAGCATTAACTTGCAAGAACTTGGCATCAGCGACGGCATGAAAATCCGCCGTGCTGCTACCGGAGCTAGACTGCTGGAGCTTCCCATAAATCAAACTTCGGAGCAAGCCGAGTTACTTGCGAGCAAGCTCCGTACAACATTGACTGGTGTTGCAAATGTTGTGCGACCCACTCCAACTGCGACGCTCAGGGTTGCCGGTCTTGACGACTCAGTTACCAAGGAGAAAGTCATTGCTGCTGTTGCACAGGCCGGAAACTGTTCTGCTCAATTGGTCAAAGTAGGAGATATGCAAATCGGTGCTAGAGGGATGGGCACTGTCGTCGTTCACTGTCCAATCGAAGTTGCTAAAAAGTTATCTGATGCTGGAAGACTCCTGGTTGGATGGAGTTCGGCACAAGTACAGGTACTAGAACAGCGACCTCTACGCTGCTATGAGTGTCTTGAAATTGGACATACAAGGCCTGTCTGTCCTTCCGCAGTGGACCGAGGCAATTTGTGCTTCCGCTGCGGCGGTGAGGGACATAAGTCGCTTCACTGCCTGCGCGAGATGCATTGCGCAGTGTGCACGGATGCGGGTCGGCCCGCAAATCATATCATGGGAGGCAAAAACTGCAACCCTCCCCATTCAAAAAGTATGACGTTCGGAGCTAGCATCATTACGGAAGATGGACGTCGTCAGACACAGGAGAAAGCTGATATGTCATCATGAATCATCATCGACATATCAGCTTCCTACAGTCGAATCTTAACCATTGCGCTGCGGCTCAAGATCTTTTGTTACAGTCCATAGCGGAATGGGAAATTGACTTGGCAATAGTTTGTGAACCCTACTATGTCCCACCACAATCACATTGGGTAGAAGACTTGAGTGGTGTAGTGGCAGTTCTGGCTAGGAATATTACTGGCCCTTCTCTCGTGCCAGTAGAACGAGGTTTGGGATATGCGGTGGCTAAATGGGGGGAATACGTAATAATAGGGACGTACTTCTCGCCCAATCGGCCGCTAGCGGAATTTCAAATCTTCCTAGACTCTATTAGGGAGGCCGTGGGAAGGCAAACCGGGGGGAAAGTAATCGTTCTCGGAGATTTAAATGCCAAATGCCAGGCTTGGGGAAGCCCTGTCACTAATGCAAGAGGAAGGGCAGTGCAGGACTGGGCTCTTATTTCAGGTTTGTCACTACTTAACAGAGGATCAGCCTATACCTGCGTACGATGGCAAGGAGGATCAATAGTAGACGTCTCTTTCGCTAGTAGTGCAGTTGCGTGCAACGTTTTTAAATTGGAGGGTGGAGCAAGAAATAGAGACTCTCTCGGATCACCTTTACATTAGATTCGAGATCCCAAATTCTCCAAGGATACTAAGTTCTAGAAGACAAAGCAGATTCCCGCGCTGGTGTCTTAGGCAACTAAATCAGGAATTAGCCAAAGAAGCAGCCATAGTCCAGAGATGGTCCTTTACAAGAAACAGCCCTGAGGTTACCGTAGAGGAGCTGGCTAACCGTTTTCGCAGCTCCCTTACGGAGATTTGTGACGCTTCTATGCCAAAAGCCCGGCGTCGACCCCGTCGTCGTTGGGTTTATTGGTGGTCCTCTGATATAGCAGATCTCCGAACTACTTGCATTAGAGCACGCAGAACATACTTGCGATGCCGCAGAAGAAATGGACTAGACCTAGAATTGGAAGACCAACTGCGGGTCTCATATAGGGAGGCTAAAAAAACTCTACAACTGGCCATCAACCAAGCTAAAGAGCAAGCCCGGGAAGAGTTGCTGAGGACGCTTAACAGAGATCCCTGGGGCCGACCCTAACGCTTGGTACGCAATAAACTTACCGCACAGGGTGTCCCAATTACTGAGACCCTAGAACCTGAGGTTCTGCACCGGATTATAGGAGAGCTATTTCCAGAGTCTCAAGGACATATTCCTCCAGAAATGGTTACTCCTTCCAGAAGTGAATTGAGTCGTGACATTCCCTTAGTTACCGAAGACGAGCTTGAAACCGCCTGTAATCGATTGCGAGCCAAAAAAAAAACAGCTCCAGGTCCTGACGGCATTCCAGGGAAGATCATCTCCATTTCTATGGAGAGCCTTGGGGTAAATCTCCATAGTCTTTTCGATAAGTGTTTACTTACCGGTCAGTTCCCAAGGCAATGGAAAGAAGGAAAGCTATGCCTATTACGCAAAGAGGGCCGGCCGTTGGACTCCTCCGCAGCATATCGGCCGATTGTCCTGCTTAGCGAAACGGGCAAGCTATTTGAAAAGATTCTCGCTACCCGGCTTACTACGCATCTTGAAACGATGGGTCCAGGCTTGTCCGAAGTACAGTTTGGGTTTAGAGCAGGTCGCTCGACACTTGATGCCCTGGAGGCCCTAAGGTGCTTGTCCATAGAAGCGGTAGAGGCTGGGGACGTCGTGCTTGCAATATCTCTGGACGTTGCAAACGCGTTTAACAGCCTCCCTTTTGAAACCTTGCTGGAGGCCCTTCAGTATCATAGATTGCCGACTTACTTAAGGAAACTGTTGGAGGCGTATCTGCAAGACAGGGATATTATCTGGGAGGGTCTAGACGGTCAAATACATCGACGTCGTGTCAGCTCTGGCGTACCGCAGGGATCTGTGTTGGGGCCTGTCCTCTGGAACATAGGATTTGATTGGCTCCTGCGATGCCCATTACTGCCGGGAATGAGGTTGCTGTGTCCATTGTGCAGGGCTTGTCTGGAACACGACGAGACACCGATACACGTTATGCTCAGCTGCAGAGGGGTATCGGAACAACGTGAAACATACATTGGCTCCAAAGCGACACTCCATGAGGCAATTGGCGACCTGGGAGGCCTCCTAAGCTTCTGGAGCGAGCTCGGCTGGCTGGAGTGAGTCAGCGGGAGCCTACACCAAGGGACCCACGCACAACGGCCAACTCACTGGCCAAGTGCGGAAAATACCCAGGAAATGAAGAAGAAGAAGAAGAAGAGGTTGCTGTGTTACGCAGACGACACTCTTGTAACCGCCCGCGGTAAAACCTACGAAGAAGCAGCCCGCCTAGCCGCAGTTGGTACATCGTTAGTAGTTGATAGGATCCAAATGCTCGGCCTGAGAGTCTCAATAACTAAAACAGAGGCTCTCCTATTCCATGGCCCCCGTCGCGGACCTCCTAGGAGTGCACACATCACTGTCCAAGGCACAGTGATTGAGTTAAAACCATCCTTAAAGTACTTGGGCCTAATTCTGGACGGACGATGGAGTTTTAAAACCCACTTTGAACAGCTGGGAACTAAGCTAGTGAAAGCCGCTGCTGCACTAGGAAGACTTCTGCCAAATGTCGGAGGACCAGATTCTGCATGTAGGCGCCTGTATGCCGGAGTTATTAAGAGCATGGCTTTGTACGGTGCTCCAATATGGGTTCACTCTCTAACAGCCCGTATTAAGGCCCTTTTGCGAAAGCCACAAAGGATTATTGCAGCGCGAGTGATCCGAGCATACCACACAGTGTCTTGGACAGCTGCTACTTTGCTGGCTGGAGATCCTCCATGGGAGCTTCAGGCTGAAGTTCTTGCCGAAGTGCACAGATTTAGAGCGGAAATGAGAGCTCAGGGCGTTTTACCAGGAGCAGACATGGTCAGAAGAGTCAGAGTCCTTGCCCAAACAGAGCTGGTTCAAAGATGGAAAGAAGACCTGGAGTATCCCAGTGCTGGTACCTGGACAGTCGAGGCGATTCGACCTCACTTGAATATATGGCTGAATAGAAAGCATGGAGTGCTCACGTTCCGACTGGTGCAGATACTTACTGGGCACGGTTGTTTTGGAAAGTATCTGAACCAAATAGCGAGGCGTGAACCGACGCCAGTATGTCACCAGTGCGGGGCTGCAGAGGACACAGCGTATCACACACTGGTTGAATGCGCAGCCTGGGATGCACAGAGGTTCACTCTTGAGTCCATTAGAGGTGGAGACGTCTCCTGGCCCTGCATAATAGACGATATGCTAAACAGCGAGTCGTGTTGGAACGCCATGGTGGCCTTCTGCGAGTCTGCACTCAGTCTTAAGGAGGCGGACGAGAGATACAGGGAAGCGGACGTAAATGCTCCATTAAGTCGCAGAAGAAGACCAGGCAGACGAATGCGCAGATATGCGCACCTGCGCTCGTTATAAATTGAGCTTAATGTGTGTTAAGCACTCAGAGATAAAACATGACTTGCGGGTGAACGTCGAGGCGTCACAGTAGCTTGCAACCACGATCCTGTGACGTCTCACCCTAAAGACGCAGCCGGGTGCCGCTGGGTTTTAGTGGGTATTCTGGTTTAACTGGTGAGTCCCACATACCCTTCGGAAAGAATCTTTCCGGAGGAATGCGTAAATGCATTTCCCAGCGTAAAAAAAAAAAAAAAGTAAGGTATTATTTGCTACTAACTATATAACACTTTCGTAAACGACAGTAAAATCATTGCTATTTAAAATAATTAGGCGCCTTTTTGTAACATGTTATTGAAGACTCTCGAAAGTTCTTTCACCACAAAACTTAAATAGCGGTATTCTAATACTCGTAAGCTTTAAAATAAGGTATTATATGTCACTGCAAACGAATTTTTTTTTCGGGGCACAGCTCCATACTAATTCCGGCCATGTCCTTTGAAGACGCTCCAGTTTGTCGAGTTGTACTTCGGTTAGATCGGGGCAACAACAATCAGCATAATCCAATAATGGTAATATAAGACACTGTGCTAAAGAGATTTTGGTTTTAATTGGGTTTTTAAATTTTTTTTTTTTTGTGATAAATGGAAAGATTATATTATATTAGTTTTATAACAAAACTATTTTTTTTTTCGCAATGATTCAAAAGTTATTTCAAAAAAAAATAAATTTTTGAATCCAATACCGAAGACACGCCGACAACTCCCGAACAAACCCGAGCGCGTGTGACGTCATAATGTTAGTTTTCACTCATTGCAGTTGATAGAAAGATAATAAATACAGTGTTTTGATCTATTTAATTATTAAATATTTAAATTTATATTAAAAATGTCGAACCTCAAAAGTTATCGTTCTTGTTTTGTACCATTATGTACGAATACTACAAAGGCAACTCCTGATAAAATGTTTTTAAATGTTCCCCAAGATGACAAACGTCGAAAGAAATGGTTTCAAGCAGTGCACCGTGATAATCCCCAAACAAAATCGATTTTTTTTTGTTGTGAAGATCATTTCGATGTAAGTATTTCTTAATACCATTTTTATTAATTATTATTTATCTAAGTATACAAATCAAATAATTATTATACATTTAAGTAAAGTTCAGTAAATAAATTTTTTTAACTGGACTCCAAATCATAACCTTTAAAATCATAGCATAAAAAAAAAATTATTGATAAATTAAAGTGCTTAAATAATAAATTTATGTATCTTTATCTAATGATTGGAATTCAATTTGATACATTTATAATTTTATAACGTTCGAGGTTACGTATTTAACTATAGTATGAATTTTTTTTAATTTTATGTAATGGTGGTTTTTCTGTTGTTATAATAACATATAAATAATTCTTATGATTTCTGTTTTTTTTTTTTTAGTTGAAAGATGACATGGAAAATTACATTTATTATACAACGATGGGAGGTAAAGCAAAGATTAAAACTGATGTGGTACCACACAAGTTTGACTGTCAACCTAATCGTAAAAGACAAGGCACTCGAACTTCAGCAGAATTAAACCGAACGTCATTTTTTAAAAAATCGGTGATCATAAATATATCAACATCAGGAATATTACCAGACTTTGCCTTAATAAATCCTTTATCACACATAACTAATTGAAATCAACTAACAACTCGTATTTTAGCAATAAATTTTCAATATTATTGTCTAGACACGAGTAATAGCCGTAAACGCTGTACTGTTATTAAATAGCTATAACATTATGACGTCACAACTATGGTGACCAATCATGGCGCGTTTATAGTCACGTGATTTTTATTTAAATTTCATCAATTTTTAATTACTTATAATTAATTGAAAAAAAATTTTTTTGAAGTTTTTTTCATTAAATATCAATATTATTAATAATAAAGTTTTAAAATACATAAAAAAATCAATAATTTTTTTCTTTAAATAACCAATTGGAAGGAAATTTTTTAACCTATTTAAGGATCTAACCGAGGCAAAAACATTGCGACTTACTTCACCCACTTGTGAAGACCAAAATAATGAGTCATCAATGAGGAGGCCAAGATTTTTGACACATGTACTAAAGCTCAAATCGGAAGTGTTAAAACGAACAGCAGGCAGTGTGCTGAAAGTCAGTTTGGCTATTTGGAGACGGGTGCCAAGCACAATGACTTGAGACATTGAATAAGTTTTTCTTTGTCTTTCATGTTATTAACCGCCTATTCGGTAGTTCGGTACATAGGCCAGGTCTCACTCCTCACAACAGAGATTTGGACCTACTACGCTTCTCCAAAATTGCGAGTTGACGACCTTAGGATGATAATTTAATTCATTAACGAACACTATGAGATGTTGATGTTTGTGGCCGGCACTAACCGGTCGCTTAACGTACTCACTGAGGCACGTGAGTGTAACACCGCCAGCTTGACGACTCCGGACTTACAATTTACTGAAAATTTCTTAGAATATAGAAAGACTCAGAATTTCAATAAATAAATAATAAATACTTTATTCAAGCATCCGCGGCTCAATAATGTTACTAAAGACCTAAAAATTATGTTACTAAGATGAGACAAGGCATTAAATATTTTAACTAATAATGTGAACCTTTCGGCAGTGAATTGGGATGGGAAAGGCAAATTTTGCCGCTAACATTTTTAGAATACTGCTGGAGCTAGCTCCAGCTCTGGCAGTAATGTAACTTTTGCTTCCTTGCTACAGCGGGCGAACCGGCAGGCCAACATAGTGCATCTCACTGCTATGGCTCTTCGTTCACGTTCGATATCTGCCTGAATTTTTTGTTATTGTATCTTATTTATTCTAGAAAAGTTAGAAAAAAAATAAAACGCAATCTCAAGGTTAAATATTTGAAATCTGTAGACAGATACAGTGAAATAAAACTAATAAAACAATAACAATGAAAGTTCAGAGCTCTCAATGCGAACGGGCGGCATTAAACAAAGAATGGCGCATTATGAGTTACGAGCCGCGAATGGATTGTAAAAATATACATTTTTATGGCATCACAACAATAAACCGATTGTTGAGAAGCAACTTGAGAGTATCTTCACACTTTCATGATAGTTAATAAAGATTTTACAATAAAATTATTATTATAAAAACAAAAAACCCGACTGCTTAGAAGTTATGAACTGGAAAGAGAAAAACAAGGATCACTATATCTGTATAAAATTCTAAATACTTTATGGTGCTGCAAACAGGGACAAAATATTTTAACCTGCGGGGAAAAAAAGATCTACCAAAACTACGTTTGTCCCCGCCTGCAGCACCATAAAGTATTTAGAATTTTATACAGATATAGTGATCCTTGTTTTTCTCTTTTCAGTTCATAACTTCTAAGCAGTCGGGTTTTTGTTTTTATAATAATAATTTTATTTGAGACTTTTTAATTTTAGTTTATGGTATAGAAATGAGACAGTACACTTAGTACACTTTTTGCCATTTTTTGTTAAAAAAGTAATATGAACATGATATGATATTTATATTTTTGAAATGGTCTTTTTACGACCTTTCAATTGGTACCCATACTGCTAAGATAAGAGAAAAAAAAAACACACATCCCCCCTTTTCCAGCCGCCATTTTGAAAATTTTATAGCCTATGTCACTACCATAATTTTGACAAATTCAACGACACCTCACATGTCAAAATCCGTTCAGCCGTTTAGGCTGTAGCGCGTGCCGAAGAAATGGACATACATACATACATAAATACACACGCTCGAAAAACATAACCCTCCTTCTGACGCAGTCGGTTAAAAAATAGACTAAATAAACCTAAGAGACATCACAGGAATTAGGAGCAACTAACACACTCGTATACAAATATATAGAAAAACCAAATCGATATTGAACAGAGAAACTTTCGAATTTACACCAGAGTAAAGTAAAAAAAAGCACACCGAAAATCTGGTAGTTAAAACCGGGATTGTAAGCGAAAAAAACTTGCACACGTCAACTCCGTTACAAAAACTTTATAACTGCCATTTTTTTGGTTTAGCTACTTGATTAATGAAACACGAATTTTCAGAATGATAAACAAACCGGTTTATATTTGGAAACATGAAAGCGGTACTAAAATATTAATATTTATAATAAACAACGGAAAAACAAAATTTTACATAGGCAATTTTCCTACGAATGATGTGTTTTGATGTACCTAATATTAAAACACATTTTTATTAATGCGGTTAATGGATAAAGTACGGATAGAGTCGTTGTAACGCAGGTATTTGCTCTAAATTGTTTCCATGGTATGTATAAACGAAGCACCAATTCACGCCGGCTAATTACATTTCAGTTCTTTTCCCAGTTCGTCGGCTCACAAAGAAACAAAGCAAACATCGTCTATCGTCTACTTCGAAGAACCTCTATTCGCCACGTCTCATAGAGCAATGATTTAGCGGCACGAATTTGTCGGTTCCCCTTATCTTATAGATGCTGAGTCGAATATTAAAGCCGATGCGGAATTTCGGGCATATTCGCAGAAGCATACAGCTACCTCATATAACGTTACTTAGATTTAGTACGCCTTAATATATCTACACTTGTACATACTCGTATAACGTTCCTAGTGGAATCTTGTATGTGGATTAAGTGTGTTCAATTTAAATCAATTAACCCTAAAGCCATATATATGCATTATACCTATACTTAATCTCCGTCGATTTTACGATCACTTTTAATCGAATTATAATCCTATTACTATTATAAAGGCGAAAGTTTGTATGGATGTATGGATGTATGGATGTATGGATGTTTGTTACTCTTTCACGTAAAAACTACTGAATGGATTTGAATGAAACTTTACCACAATATAGCTTATACATCAGAATAACACATAGGCTACATTTTATACCGAAATTCCCACGGGAACGAGAACTACGCGGGTGAAACCGCGGGCGTCCTCTAGTAGTTCAATAAAGCGAGCTGCAGTAAAATTCTGTTGGTGTAATAATTGCGACACGTAAATATAACGGATAATGTATGTAGTACTTTGGATATATTTTTCAAGAGGCAGAGATGAATTAAATATGACTTATAATCACTACAAGGTACAAAAAACAAGAAGCGAAAACCATAAATTTTCGAGATGTGCAAACCTCGATCTAGAGTAACCGAATTAGAGTCAAGCCTGCGATAAAAAATATTAGATACCCAGTAACCACCGTCTTGGAAATGAAAATCCCCGCCGGGGAAAATGTGAGTTATCTTCATAAATAGTTTAGGGGGTGATTTATACCGGCCGACGGGTTTGAGAAGCCTGGCGTGACAAATGAGCTCCGCACCCGACTGGGACCCCGCAACGCGTTAATCACAAATTTAAGCTTAATAAGGGGTATTTCGGCGACTTTTGCCATACCGTACTCTCTCATTAGAGCGCGAAAAAAGGTCCAATAATAAAAAGTTCACTACTTCATAAAAATTCGATATTAAACGCAATTAGATTATTCACCTCAGTTGAGTTTTTTCAATTTCCAGGCAGACGTTTTTGCGAATTAAATAAAAGTAGCATGGTTTAACGTAATTTATTTTATCTCATTTATTTTTAACAGCTTATTGCTATTTAATTTTACGGCAGAGATCGGCAATAGAACCTATAATTTAGAATAATATCGCATCAAAAGTTTCAAAATAAATACGTTGGGATGAATTCGTTGTATCATTGAACCTTTGGAATGAGGACACGGCTGTCGGTGTAATTTTATTTGATAAGAAATCGTTGGAGCGATCGGGTACCAGGGCGGCATAAGGCCTGCGCAGTGGGCTGTCAAAATAACTCGTACGTGTGACGATCACTGCAGGTAGGCGCGATCTTTTTCACGCATGACCGCCATCCGTACAAAGACCAGATCACATATTTTGCTTCTTTCAGTTGAAGCTTGACAAAAATAGATCAATTTAAATTAGAATGTGTGGTATTGATTATACATTAATCAAAAGGGACGGGAACAGAAGCAAACGCAACTTTGCGAGTACAATTAAAATAATAAAATAATTTGTGTATTTTTTATTGCTATTGTCCGCATAAACCTTCGACCTATCTTACCCTACGTACAAGGGTAACAACATATCTAAGTTAATATTTTATACATTCACGGGTCATAAATACTTTTATTAAAACTGGAAATATTTTATATCAGTTAAATATATTATTATAGGACAATTGTTCTCGTACAAAATTTAGGTAGGTATAAGTTTCAGTGAACATAAATGAAAGCATCCACTCATTGTCGAGAAAGCCTAGTTATCGAGTAGGCAGGTACTGCAATCACGCGCGCGTGAAATGAACTCGAGAGTTTAGATTGGGCACGTCTCCTGTAAAATGTATGCCACGTTTTAGAACCTATACACCTACGCGATTAGTTTTAGTCGAATACTACGGCAGAAACAGGAAGTTTATGTAGTATAAGCTCTTTGTAAGCTCAAAGAAATGTATTTCTATGATAACCTATATTGCCATATTTTGAATGGAAAGGATTGTTTTGCAGATGAACCGTCAATCCTTTCCTGATCATTGGTACTCCTCCTCTAGGACATCTTTCTTAGCCAGTAAGTTAGCCGTGGTGTGTGTTGGATGTAGCATAAAATCAAGTATATAATATTTTTAGTAGCAAATACATATATATATAGGAACTAATACAACAAAGCGGTTGTCGTGGTTCATTAAAGGTTATACATATGTGCAATAGTTATTTATCAACATGTTAGGGCTTACGGCTCAGAGTCAAAGGCGGTGCAGGTATCGAGATGCCGACTCGGCTTGTGTAAACCATTAACGATAGCTCCATATAGACAGTGGCTTACTGTGCGGCTTACTAAAGGTATTTCACTACTACGAAGTATTAACGTGTACTACTACTAGATATAATGACTGAGCGGGGAGTAGCGGAATAGGACTCGGATTTAGATTACAAGAGAAATAGCTACAAAAGGATTGTATAACGTCGTATAATATTGTAACGGGCTAAGGTATTAACTTACGCGTTTTTTATGAGCATAAATTAGTCTTTTTCTCAGTCGTTTAAACGTACCTACTATCTTTACAGAACTTTTAGTGAGAAACATTATGTGCACAAGTTTTGGTGGAAAGCTTTCAATCTATTTTATCAACATTTTCTTTTCAGAAAAAATTAGACGTAAGTATATTTTTACCTTTATGAAAGGACACAACGAGCTCTTATCAACTTAGTTGAAGAATCGTAGGACTTTCGTCATTTGAAAGTCGACAAAGTTTTGTATTCTTGAGAGACTTATTTAGGCTTATAAAACTGAAATATAATATATATTATTCTACACAAAAATATAAATAAGTGTATTTATTTATACGATCGGACTGAAAAAATCCTTTAATTGAGTCGTTTAAAAAGAAATTAATGGGAAACCATTACTTTTGACAAAGAAACAGCACAAAGACCACGCTGTGTAAAAAATACTACAATATAAGGTTACACTAAGTAATAGGTGATTTTCTTGACAGTTCTGTAATAATTTAATAACCACGTTGGTGCAAGGATTAGTCTTTTTTGCTTTGGACGATAACGCTTTGAGGTCCTGGTTACAGTCAAGCTATTAAAATATTCAGTATTCTAAAATAATTTCTCAGTAATCTGAAATTTTCAGAAGTAAAAAGCCAATGTCTGGCAGTGGACGTCGATGACAATGATCATCATCACATCAGCCGATGGATTTTGGAATTTGGAAAATTTCTATAACGATGATGGTTCGGAATTAGGCAGCAAAAGTATATATTATAAGCAAAAAGCACCTATTTCATCATCTATTATAGGTTTGTATAATCAAAGGTTCACAAATACATTATTTACTCAGAAAGCGATGCGAATTGCAGTTCGGGAGTTGTTTAAAAGCAAACATTACGGGAAATATCTGGCGAACAATAATCGTACAATCGCCGTAATTCACGGCTAAATATCGAATTTGTTTGTGCAGCGGCCGCTATGCAGATAAGCGCACAGATCAAACAAGCGAATAAATTTACAACCCTTTCACGTCCATGGGCGGCGCAAAATAATAATGGCTATTCGACGGCGAATAACAAATATCGTGTATACAAGTTACACAGGCACAACGTTTGAAATCGGCTCTCTTGTGATACTTACCTTTGTTATACGTTTAAATAGAACAACGTTAGAACAATCAATCGATTCTGGTGAAAGCGATCGGTGTTTAGATTTAATTAATCTCATCATGCGAATTGAATTAAGGAAATTCAACAAGTTTTTGAAGACAACGCACTGCTTTTTAGTATGCTCAATAGATGGCAATGTGTATTTTTGAATGCGCTATGTTTACGGTGCTTTTCGATCATTAATATTTACTCGTATAGTGCACAGAAAAAGGTTTATGTACAAAATGTTTAACTGGCTGCAGATAGGGAAAATAAAACAAATACAATTTTGATATCCGCATCGTCGCCTTACTATCTGTAATCTGTACACAATACGCAGTCGCAAAGAATTCTAAAATGATGTTTTTAAATTCAATCCCATAAAAACGCTACTTAAACATGCGCATCTCGCTCAAACGACGGATTTCAGTCTATTCATCACAGAAATCTAAGCTCTAGTTTCCAAATAATAGATGTGTGAATTTGTGCGAGTTAATTAATTCCCGTTAATGTATGTTTTAGTACAACACCAGGCCTAAGGCGGGTGCTGTAATTGAGCCATGGCAGTAATCCATTACTCCGACAACTTTGTTACATTGCGATTAGGATATACGTCACCGCTCATTTATCCGTTCCCAAAATATTTTAGGTAATTGAAATGTATTCAAAACAGCAACAGAAGAAAATATAATTTTATAACTACTGGACAAGAATCTTAAGTCGTCTGTAAAAAGAGCAACGATTTATTAAACAGACACCATAAATCAATTGCGAATAATTCAGAGTAAGTTTAAGTAATCGGGGAATTCCTGCCACTGCTTATTTCTGCCGCCAGGAAGTCAGACCCTTTAAGCCACAATCTATGAGTATAATAAAACTGTAAAAGGTCCATATCTGTACATGGAAGATATTTTTTTTAATGTAAGGGAACCTGAAAAAGTATGTTTTTAATTCTTTTCGATCTTGTTCGTTATTTTGTCTTCCCGTATTTTCATGGGCCGCGTTTCAATGTATTCAAATAAGACGGCGCAATGATAGTTTCTATTGAAATTCATATAAAATATAATATGTTTCAAGCATTTTTTAAATTCCACCCCTAAGGGTTACGTTAAAAAAACTAAGGGTTACATAAGAACTACTGGATAAATCTTTACAAATAAATAAATAAATAATAATAAAAAATTATAGGACAATTACACACATTGCTATATAGCCCCCAAGTAAGCTTAGGTAGCTTGTGTTATGGGTACTATGAAATAAAATTGAAGCAATTTTAAATGCTGTTTGTAATTTTATAATAAGAGTCTTTCACTAAATGCGGAAAGTATACGAGTAGGTACCTGCCTACTTACGTCAACAAACACAATCATTTTTTTAAATTTTTCCTTGTTCCGGTTATTCTTTTACACAGCTAGACCTATTTTGACGAGACTTTCAGAAACTCATTTACTACAGACAGCTTATGTTAAAGTCACTCAGGCTATTCTTATTTTAGCAATTTTATTTATTTTGCTTCCACGCAGACGAAGTTGCTGGCATCAGCTAGTTTAATATAGTTGACATTGGTAAACGTAAGGCAGCGTATTTATTCCCTGGGTGTATTGCCAAATGTTGTTTGCATGACAGCGGTTATCTGCGGTGGGTCTATAAAAATTGTTATGAAGAGAAGCGAACCTACAATTTGCATATGCGTCGCTGGTATAGGTCGATATAGCACGTTTGCAAAATCCGTGCAATCCCGCAGGATCGAAGGGCGATATATAAATCAATTTATCTAGCTCGCGGGACCCAAATTCGATTCTCGCTCCGGGCGACGGATCCTACCTCTTAGGGAAACCTCTCCGCACCGATGTGAGGGCAATTCAATAAAATGTAGCGGGAAATATTTTTCCCAAATTTGCTCTCTTGAACGCGATCGCTGGTGACGATTGAGTTATCGCGGGGCCACGACACATCGCGACAGGCGACACAAATCAATACGTGTCGAAATCTGTTCCAGCCAGCGTTTGGAATATGCCATACCATCGGTGATTCTGCCAAATGCGATTTTAAGAGCCCCTTTACATCAGAACGTTATAAGTCGTACAAATCAAGAATACGTTTACACTGCAAGCAGCTAAAAAAAAGCTTTTTAATTCTGGACATCCTAGTCCCGAAAATTCAATTTATCTAATCAAAGTGCACATTACTTAGCAGCAGTAAGAAATTTCAATAATTTACATACCATAGGCTTCATTCAGACTAAGCGCAGCAAAACGTCATGCTCGCGATCTACAAATTATAATAGTCATCTCGATTTTCAAATCATTAAGGTACAAACAAAGTTTTACTTAAATATAGAAAATCAAATTGATTTTGATTCCATTTTTGAGTATTACAATGAACTACTGAGGAGAAAATAGAGATGAATATGCTATTGACAAAAATGATGACGCGTCGTTTCGATTCGCATCTGCGCCAGTCTGGGTTAAGCCGAACTCTAGAATTTTCCAAATAAAACAATTATGTACTCGTACTAAAAACTCTCCAAGTAATAGGGCTATGCTAGAAACACACTACGCGACGTATATAATGTAGGATACATACTGTCACGTCTCAGCAGCACGTATGCCGGTCCCGGGCGAAATCAGTGCAATAAACAGAGCGTAATGAATTGTCATTATTCTATCCTTGCACGTCCCGGCGAGAGGCGGGGCTGCAGGCTCTAATCAAGTTTGCTACTGTTAAAAATTCTCTTTTATCTCATCAGCATTTTGTCTCAATGTTGTCGAATTTTTGCAATCTATTTACGTTTTGAACATACTCATACTTACAAAAATACTAGAGGATCTATTGGGTGATCAAATATTCATTCTACTTTATTATCCGCCGCTGTTAAATGATTTAGTACTATACACTGTTTGTTTACAATATTAACCTAATTAGGCAACTTTCAAGACTTATGAAGAGGAGGTATGAAGAGCTATCACATTAAAGCTAAATATCCCATTTTACCACTTTACTAGCCCTGATAAAGTGGGAACTACTTATTTCATTAAGAATATAAGAAACGTGAGACTTGTTTTTGTATAAGGTATCTACGCAAGGTAGATAAGCATCTAATTTCTGTAATCTTAATTCAGTTTTCAATGAAGCCATCTTAATTCCTATTTAAACAACAAAGGCAACTGCAAAACATGAAATGTTATTCCTTACCTGAGGCCAGTTTACTTAAGACGGGAATGGGTCACGACTTACGAAAACAATGATTTGATTAATAGAGGATTCCAAGACGTTAAACACGTTTATGAGGCAATTGTTTAATTATTAAAAAGTTTTATAGGAAGTTTATACGGAATAGTGCAAGAATTTAAATGTAATTAGGTTAATGCGATTTACATGTTTCAAAAGGAAAGTTTTTAGATATACTTAAATAAATAATGTCATAAGTCATGGTTTCTACGTAGACTAAGGTACAAACGTCTGCTAGTTAAAAATATTAATAATTATATTAATAATAATAATCTAATATTTATAATTTTTATAACTTATAGTTAGAACACCCAATGTTAATGTTTAATAAGTTATTACGGTTTATTTTATTGCTGGCCACATCAATTTTATTCGGCTGTAACAGGAGTTTAGGACTTGTGCAGAGTTTCGTATTGAACGTGTTCTCGTTGCTTGGAAACTCTTTAAAGGATAATATTTGTTAGACTTTGCTACCTACGTGCACAAACAGTAGCTCTTTAGCAAGACGCTATACGCACTATACTCTTTGTAAAATAATACCGGACCATCGGGTCTACAAATATTATTACCAAAAGAAATTCGCAGTAGAAATACTTTTTTAAGACCATGGTAAGGGTCTAATTTAGTTTAGTGCCTGTAAGAGGCACTTCTAGCAATAAGTCCGCCTTTGCAGGTTTATTTTAATTCTTTTTTTCATGTTTCTGTTATATCTATTTTTATGTGCAATAAAGTGTTTCTTCTTCTTCTTCTTCTTAGTTTAATAAGGATTATCATCTTATTGACAGCCATACACTAATAGGTATACTTATAACGTACGCAGCCGACGCCCATAAAAAAACTCCCCAAGAGTGCTAATAATTATTAAAGACTTGTTTCGGCCACTGAAACTTTAGTATAATTTATATGCACTGTTCACTGTTTCGTTTTCATATTCCCCCTACCCAATACTGAGAGAAAAGATAATATAAATTAATTTATTGACGTACGCAAGCCAAACACTGCAAGGTATTACCTGCTGTACCACAAATGACGTTACACAAATAAACATCAAGTGGATAAATTATTCTTAATATTTTTTAAATAGCCATAAAAGTAACGACAAAAGATTACCCTCATATTTGCAATATCACTTTTTGTTCGATGATTTATAATTATATTGTAATTTTTTTCTAGTAGTTCAGGAAGACAATACTGTCATATCCCGGCTGTAATTACTATAAATAAATAAACAAATATACAAAAATTGGGTTTACTAATTGCTGTGTTATTCGATGAGAACTACGTACGTGCTAGTCTAGTCCGAGAGCGCGTGGGCGTCTTTGCAGCTCTGCCGACGCGCCGCCTTTCACCCATCGCCTGCCCGCCTGTCGTCTGCCGCCCGCCACCTCCTCCTGACATATTGAAGTCGCGAGCTATTTCATGTGAATTGTGACAACATTGGATACGATACCTTCATATTATATTTATTGGAACTGGTTGCTTTGCCGGGACTCGCTCCCTTCGTCGATGATTTTTCTATAAAGATTTGCTTCATTTCAGTCCTGGAGATTATGTTAAATACTCTAAAATCATTTACGTATAACTACTCTAATCAAATTTATTTTCTAAGAAGTTTCTAACAAGTTTGATTAGAAATCTGGAGGCTTTATTTTATAACTGTGCAGGATAACGTGCAATAAAGTTACATGGTCTGCAATAAGTGATTTATGCGGAACAATAAAAAATACTTAATAGTAAATTAAATACACAAAAATATTAAATAGCGAGTTAAAAATCAATGGACAGAGAGATGAATATCTTAGCATTCCATGGATTCACCGTGCGGGTGCAGGGTGTCCATCGCGTGGCTGAGAGAAAAACTCCGAACAGAGCCCGAGACTTGTGACACGGGTGTAAGTGCGAAAATAATAGCGTAGAAATGTGCTTTCTTTATGAGGGCTATCTGGTTGGAAATAATTAGATTCCAAGCAGAGGGCCGGAATTTATTCAGATAAATAGGCACCGATAGCGGTACAGATCCCGGTCGATTCCCGACATGTAAATAGCAGCGCCAATTGAAGAAAGAAAATAAACGGTGTCTTGAGCTTGAGTCTTGTCTCCAGAGCAACCCAGCGATAGTAAATGTGCTGAGCCGTACATTAAAAAATTTTTTAATTTTAATTGCAATATTTTGGAATACACGACAAGGAGACATGCGATTTTTTATTAAAACACTAATAACAACACGGCATGGTTGAGTTCCTAATAACTGACAGTAATATGAAATACTTCTAGTATTGCATAAATTAGTAAATATTAGTGGCAATACAATAATTTCTGCAAGATGCACTCTAGAGGATAGTTATAGTTCACAAGAGCTTTCTAAACTAGTGAAAAGAGCATGAGATAGACAGTAATAAACAAGCAACAGACCATACCGATATTTCATTTATAGCAACCGATATGCTCGCACCAATATTACAACCCTACTCGTGGGTCCCTCAAACACCCTATCATGTAGTTTGTAAACTGTAGGCGCGCGATAAGCTCTAATATTATTCAAATTCAATATTACAGCCGAGTGCCTCCCTGGCTTGAAGTTGTGCTTCCACTGAAGAGGAGGCTGACTAGTAGAGACCGCTTTATCATTTTTATAAAAAGTTACGCGTGGTCATACATAAAAAATATATATATATATACGTGTCGAATTGAGAACCTCCTCCGTTTTTTTTCGTCGGTTAAAAACAGAAATTTTTTAACACTTTCATTGCATAATGTTGTGTTTTACGTTCGTCGCGCTTGTCGTTTCTTAAGCAGGGCATTAAGTTAACCCCATTTTGGAATATTGAGAATTTTTCATCTTGAGAGAATCTCTGTAGCATACCGGAGGTGCTGGTACACCCCCATGCCTCGTTATGCCTATGATCCTGTCATTAACAGACTGGAAACGTTATCACCCTAAGCCCGCCAACCTGTATTAGAGCAGCGTGGGGAGTGTAAGCCCCAAAACTTCCCTCCTGTAAGAAAAGAGTCAAGTTCTTAAAGTTGACTATTAAAACAGGCAGCCGATTACGATGTCTTCGTGATTTCAATTTTTAATATTATTTACTTTTGTGAAAGAGCACCCTAACGCGGTCGTAATATTTAGTCGGAGGTCATTGAATATTCCCAAGTTTAGCGAACAAGTTCGTGTTAATTAATAACTCCAAATTAATGTATTATAACTTCGAACAACCGACACTGAACAACAGATGCGAGTAATAGCGGAGAACTTTCTTTACCTCGCGTAATTATTATACGCGAATATAATTAACGTAATTTCTATTCAACGCCAAAGTGTATCTTACTCTGTCTAACAAATCATGACATAAAAGTGTACATTCACTGAATGGAGTTCTAAATTTATTAATCCCAACTAACTTCGTGAAATGGGTCACATCATTCTCGATTGCAGCTCTTAATTAATTACTTAATCATAGCAATAATAAATTAGCAGCATAGAATAAGAACTGACGTGAGTGTTAGCTATGCCCAAAGCTAGGTAAGATACATACTTATTCAAGAAATAGCTGGGTCATTTGCTAACTCTATGCGTTTAAAAAATCACATCAGACTTTGTTCGCGTCAACTTGGCATAATATAAGTATAGCTTGGTCAATCCACGATGGCTCGTAGTGTTTTGTTTTTCAAACGCTTACAGTGCAAGTGTGCAATAAAAACTGCAAGAATGTGAGTTCTATTACTACGTAACGAGTAGCAATGTGTGCACACTCACACAAAGTGTCAAGTTAATTATGTCAACAAGAATGTCATGTTTGACTAGCAGTATGCTCTACTTCATTTTAACTCATTTTTTAAAAATGAATATGTCGTGTTGGTCCTGCACAGCAAAATTATATTGTGATATAGGTTAATATATATATCGGAGTATCACCATTCTTCTTGACATCATCTTTAGTGGTTCTTAATCTCTTGGGCGTTTTCTAGGGTTACAAAGACTTTGTCTTCACGAACAGATATATTGCAAGTTCACTATGTTTTAATACATGAAATAGATTTTTATAATTCCTGAAGTATTATAAAGATTCAGAACAGTAGTTTATTTACACCCATCTTAATTTACTCCCTAATTTAATTTACTTCTTAAGAACACTTTTACACTGGTCCAATTCGACCAGTGTAAAAGTATATCCTCTCCGCACTCCAGACACAAACTAACTACCCAACTCCTTTATTCCCCTCAAGATGGTGTAAATACTCTACTAGGACTTTGGCGCCCGACTCTTTTATTGGTTGGATTATTAAAACAAATCAATCATTCATTCATTTATCAAATCAAATTGAATTTAACTTTGTGTTAAAGTTTTAAGTAAGCACCTATCTCATATCTCTCATTAAATGATTAACAATTCTATTTCGATTACTTTCATAAAAAAAAATTGGTTGTCTGTAAAGTTGGTTTACTGACGATAGTTGAACGTGACAATGTCTTAAGAAAATACTGATGGAATGGTAGCATTTAATTGGTTATTAAAATTTTTATATTTTTATTAATAAAATAAATATTAATTTAAATTAATAAAATAATTGATTTTGATTTTATAAATTTATATTTTAAATTTATAATAAATATATTAATTTTTAATTTAAAATTAATATATTTAATAATTATATTTAATAGACGGATGTTGAACGCTGCCGAACGCAAAGGCCGATTGTCCTTCTTTGTCGCTAGTTCCGCGCTCTCGCTTGCACTTCAAGCCTTACATGGAACGCCTCAAAGCGAGGTAACGACGCTAACGTTATGTTTTTTCGTGCGTGCAGCCGGCTCTATCGAATTACAAGACGTTGTCACGTCAAAAACTCGTGACATACCAAAAATAATTACATCCACAGACAGTAACATTTCCAAAAACAATGACGTCTATTACAATATTACAACAATCTATTCTAAGTCTCTAGTCTAATTCCTTCGACATATATATTAACCCATTTAAAAATATCTTAAAAACACACATACCCACAATCATCTCAGATAGGTACCTAGTATATCTATTTTTCTTTTGTTTAAACAGTTTAATGATTGAGCTCAATTCCACGCTGTCTTGTCTACCATACCCCTAGCGTTTTTGTAAAGCGTGAACCCATGATATCTATTATTATTTTGATTCATTACAAGTTAGTTTATGTAAACTAAGATGGAAGCGGGCTAACTTGTTAGGAGTAGCATGAAATCTACATTCCTTTAGTTTCTACACGATACCGTACCGGAACGTTAAATCGCTTGACGGTAAGTCTTTTTAGTAGGATAGTACCAATGTATATATAGTACAAATACCAAAGCTATTTTGCTAAGCTAATTTGGAAAATCTATATTGGCAGTAACAAACCAATCAAGTGACCTTTGTAGAAAAATTAAAGTCGAGTCGGTCAACCTGAAGGAATGGGCAACGGAACGATTCTTTTGGCTAAGTCACATTTAAATGTGTAGTTTATCATCATACGATACGTTTTTTTGACATTATAAATATAATATTGGTAAAAAAATTAAGTAGAGCATCATTCCGTTGGGTCATGACACGCAGCGATACAACCTACAATAGCCCGTACACCAAGTCGTGGTCACTCAGACTGTGTTCGAACTGTGCTCCCCGCACCCTTCGGTTTCCCCTCGCGAGAAATAGTGGGGCGCGTCTTAGTGAATTGAACTATAAGTACTACAGGTATAACTTGTTTTCATTTTCCGAAAGCAACCAAGTAAGCGAATAGCCCGGCATATTTATTTACATGCATTAATGCAGCGGCCGAACACATCGCGATATCCCAAAATATTCACGTTATCGCAACAAGTGCGGCAAAAGCATAAGGGACAGAATCGCATGCCTCACGAAACCAAACAGACTCGCAACGGATTGCTGTTTACGATTGCATCACGGCTCAATCTAAATGCTGACTAGACGTCATTTTGAATTTTTCATCAGTTTTATTGTCTCTACCCGCAAAATTACATACGCATTATACCGCAAAACATGAAATATAACTTACACGACTATTGGATAGACAAAAACATGTCGCTTTTCAAAAAAGGGCTTTTTAAGTAAAATGGAATTATTTACTGTGTTTTTTAGATTAATTAAAATGTTAAAACCGCTTATCCGTAACACTTCAGAAAAAAATCCGCTCATATGTTCGTACGCATATAAATGACGAGCCCTAAAAATCTTTGACTTGTCCGGAACATGACCTGGACATGCGCTATGAATACCTACACCAGTTTTGAATTCGGGACAATAATAATACTAAACACGTTCGACCCATCGCTCAGATTAAGATGAAGCGATCCTAATCTTGATCGTATTGGCGTAGCGATTAATTTTGAATGTTACTGGATCAAACATTATCCTTGCACCGCATTTAATATTATCAATTAAATTTATTTACTATAATAGTTATATCATCTGCTGGTTGGTTTTATTTTATTTATTTAAAAATCACACATTCACACAGATTTTATTCTAATAGCCCACGACAGGACTCAGTCTCTACTCCCACGCTACTAATCTAGGTAGGCGTGCTTAGAGTTACAGCTGACTCTGGGTAACAATCACAAACTTTACTGGCAATGACAATTTCTTTGGAAGACAAAAAATTAACTAGAAGAATAATACAGACAACAAGCTAATAATTTTTACGCATCATTTAAAAATAAAAACAATTCATGGGCAAAACCGAGTATACTCGTATTATATTAAATTGTTCTAAAGCGCAGGTTTCTCGTTGAATTATTTTTTCTCCTTCGCGATTACGTCATCATCGTGCTTCGAGCGAAGGTATTTACCAAAAAACGCTAAAACATATTTTTAATTACGCTTAAATGGCGCTTAATTCAATGCAGAAACAGAGCTCGGTTTGAAATGTAATGAATGAGCGATTCTCACCGATTGAGTTATAAAATGTATAAGATGTACTTAAAATAAAACCGAAGAACTTTTAATGCTTCAGTAGATCCACACATATAAATAAAATTGGGAGTGTCTGTTTGTAATATTGAAGGAACTGTTTTTTTTATGTAGTAAAAAAAAACAGTTCTTTCAATATTCATATGTTATAAGGTAGCAACATATTCCAAAATAATATTTTTTACAATTTTTGTCTGTCTGTCTGTTTGTTCCGGATAATCGCGACCGCCAGTTTATATATAAAAAACACTGATGTCAATACTAAATTTGACACTGATAAAAAAATCGTCATTTTCCTTACCGCTAATTTAGCTCTTGACAGATAATTACGTGATTCACGAGACGTTTACCCAAAGGATAGGCCTCGGAGGCTTCTCCGGACTCGACTACGTTTCTCTCCGGTATTAAACTACGAGCATCCCGGCGCAGGTCCCACAAGCGAGATAAATGTCCGAATAAATGTGTGCTTTCACATCGGGACGCCACAAGGGGATAAAAAATTTACGTCCATTCTTTTGAAGCTATTGAAATGCTCGGTAACAAAAGGTAAGAGAAAAAATATCTTGATAAGCGTTGAATTTAATAAGTCATGTTGTTAACCGTTTTGAATTAAAAAAGACTGCATTGGATTAGTGTAGCTTAGCCTCATAATTATTGCTGTTGCAGGAATAGGGCTGTAAAGAAATGAATTTTATGAACATTTTTGGCGGGCCTTTTAGGTAAATAAAACTTGTCTTTATAAAAAAAATAACACATAACATAAACTTAAACACAAGAACAGCGAATCATTGAAGATAGTTTAATGAATTCCAACAGGCCAGCTAGTATAATAAAATTGAGAACATTCTTGTACTATTCGTTCGATCAAATTGAAACTTGCGTTATGAGTACGCCCAAACTCTCTAATAAAATGAAATTTGCAATATCTAGAGAGTTGAATAAATTCGTAAAATGTTTGCCAACGAAATTGTGATATTAAAAACATTTTTGTTACTGTATAAACATTTTATTTATTTTTATATCAAGTGTATTTTCATATGGGAAATAAAATTACGATGAGGTGATATTGCAGCTAAAATCAAAATTAACTTAATACCGAGGGCGGTGAGGCGTGGAGATGAAAACGATTAAATCGCGGGCTATTACGGCACACTTCGATGCACCGCACCCCAGAGCGACGAGCATGGGGTGTGCGCCCTTGCAGAAATGCGAACTCACTGTTTCACACATATGGTCTCCTGGTACTTTTGTTGCGAAAACTAGAAGGCATTGAACTCTCTCAGTTTTAGCAAAACTGGCGCAAAAAGGATCTCAACACTGAACATTATAGTGTAATAAAATTACATTGCTCAAATTTATTAAGCTAATTAAATAACTTAATTTAAATTTATATAAAGCACTTTAGCAAAATTTAATTTTAAGCTTCCATGAAGTGGATTTTAGTTTATCTATTACTATGAGTGCCGTCATATTAATATTTAAAATAAAAACTACATAATTATGTATATTTTTTAAAAATACTTATTTATATGTAAATGTTTTCTTAATAGATCAATATTTTTTATTTGATATCATATAATTACCAGTAATAGTAATATATATTACAGACTGTGACGATCATAATCGTACATACTAACATATATAATAACACTAAAAATATATATATACATGTAAAATATATAAATGTGTTTTATTAAAGAATAGTAAAACGATAAACAACAGTGGTTTATATTAAACGAGTAATTAGAAGTATTTTCTAATTGAACGCAAAATCGTGAAGCGTCCATAGTGTATGTTATATACGCCCCGACGGCTGCCGGAGACGAGAAGTGGCGTTTGATCGAGTTTAATTGCAGTGCGCTGCGTGATCAGCGTTCTCCGCGTGATGCGAGAGCGCGGTGCGCGCTCTCGTCACTAGGGAATGTGATGTGTCGTCCTGTGTTTTCATCGAGCGATGAATATAATACATAGAGGTCGGTTATAAATAGTGTGCGAAGGCATATATGGAAAGAGATTTATAAGCAATAATCCATCAAGTAAGGTTATGCACCCTTATGAAATATAAATTATAAATTATTGAATTATGTGATAGCAAGACACATAATAATATAAATATATTAACATCTTCATATAAATATGCCTTGACAGCTTGGGCATTTACACAATAAAATACGACTGTTGTATTTATATCTATGTTAAAGCTTTTTGAACCATTTGGTTCAGCTCTGAATCTGCATCTGACGAGATGTTTGAAACGGATGTCTGAGCTCTATGTTGACTTACTGAGTGCCTTATTCTCTTTTAACTTTTCACAATTAGAATCCAATATAAAGAGGAACACACCTCTATAAAATGTGCTGTTTTCGAACGCCTTACACCTCGGTATCGAGACATGAAATTAAAGAGGAACACACCTCTATAACTTGTGCCGTATACATTTCTCTCACAAAGAAAAGATTTGAGGGGGGGGCTCCGGTTTCTCTAATAAGAGATTCGATTATTAGATTCTTTCCACAGAATCGTGCCGGTTCTTTGAACGGTTCGTTGAGCTGTGCGACGCGGTCGGCGCAGAATGTTCTAGCAACTAGCGAAGTTTATAGAGACATTAACGGAGGCTGCATTCACGAAGTGTGGCTATCATATTATAATTATTAAGTTAGACGTTTTGCGGTAACCCTCACTCGGCCCGGGCATCATAGAACTAGCATTTCCGACCCACCGTCATATTGCGGGATGGAGCATATGACCATCTTTCAATAGAAAGATGCCATCGATCTAAAGTTTGTCTGAGGACTTACTCGGATCGCTCTGTGTGCGTATCTGTAATACCATTCCAATATTGAACGGAACTGACCATCTTTCAATAGAAAGATACCATCAATCTAAAGTTTGTCTGAGGACTTACTCGGATCGCTCTGTGTGCGTATCAGTAATACCACTCTATTATTGATTGAAATTTTAAGTTCTTAAGAGAATTTGATTCTAATCACATTTGTGGAACTATACAATACATAAAGAGGTCCCATAAATGGGAAACACTTCGTGTATTGAAAAATATAAAGCAATTAATTTATAAAACTTGAAAGGGGCCACATATATGAGAAATAGTTCATGTAATACAGTGAGAAAGTGTGAGTTTAGGGATAGTCAAGATTTGTTTATGGTTGCATGAATTTTATCTTCCGAAACCCTAAAAGTACTTGAGTTATTTATGGACATAACATTGATAATAGGGTCCTAATCGAAAGACGATCACGTGCCAATCTCTATCTAATACTTTTAAATTAAAAGTATAATAACCTTTAGAAAGATCTAAAACATGATGTAAATTGTGTTTATATTTATATGTGACGAATGTTTACATTTGTATGGGAGTCCGAAACAGTTACAAGACTATTTCGATTACGTAATTACCGTTATAGACATATTCGCTCGCAAGCCATCATTTCAAGTCCATTAGATAATACTCTATGTAGCTAAGGTAATTTCGAAGCATAGTATATTATATAGGTGTAAACTTAATAATATGCTGCATTAAATTCTAACGTATTCATTAAGTACACATTTAACAACTAAATTAAAGTTTTAAGATATTACTTATTTATAGTTATAATTGCCAAGTAATTAAAAACATCAGATTTAACGGATGAAAACAAAACTGAAGTTGAAACATAAGAAAGCCAGTGAGTAATCATTAATATTAGAATTTAGACTATCGCGAGTGTTATCCATATTATTAAAGCGCCGGCCGCAGTTTGCTTCGCGCCGCGTTACCGGAACAAGCGAGCTCATGACTAAGGACCCCGTATGGGTTCGAAACTAGTCGGGCATACTCCGACAACCGTGACGGAGTTTTAACCGTTATATTTTTAATAATCATTAATAATTTAATAATTGTACTTATTATCCTCAAAAAAACTGACAAATCCAAGCGACAAAATCACTCAGATCCAACAGGAAATACTCTACATACTCGCATAGAGTCCACAGTTACTGTATATTCTGCCTACGCTGGTCACACGTCTAAAGGAGGTGGAAACATCATTGCATCATCACTTAACATCAGGTGTGATAGCAATCAAGGGCCAACTTGTAGTAATTAAAAAAACCTAAGAACATATCTTGGAAAGTAAGGGAAGTCTTTTAATAAAACATAAAAATATAAAGTCAATCGTCATTTATTTATTCATGTCAATTGAGTGTATATATTCAGAGATTTCGTGAACATTCAGTAGCTACATGTTTATTTTCTCTGTAATTGTGTAGTTATTAACTGTATTTACCTAGATTTTAACTTATTTTTACTTAAACGTCAATTTAACTAGCGTTATAGCGAAATCTCTCCCGATTCCGTTATTTAAAGGCAAATTAATCTTTGACATATCAATCCATGTTTAAACATTTAAGTAATGTGACTATGTTTACGATGAAAAAACACTAATTAATAAATTAAATACATGCTGCGAGTGCAAACCCGAAATAAGTAACAAAGATAAGTTCGGAGACGGTAGACGAAAGGGTACTTATAATCTTCATGGAAGACTCCGGTGACATTATCACGGTGGCGGTTGTCTTAAGAGAAAGTAATTCAACACCGCCACCGTACCGAAAATGACAAAATACCGTTTCTTAATTGTAGTCAGTAATTACAATCTCTTTCAGGGGTAATGAATGAAGACGTGCCAACAAAGGCGGCGGCGGACATTGAGGCCGCGTCAAACAAAGGGCGGCTGGAATTTTTGAAAGGGATGCCGAAAAGACGGATTCCATTATGTTTTTGTGTAAGTGACAGTTTACTTGACCAATTCTCTATTTATCTTGCTTATTATTTCAATGCGAAAGACTAATGAGAAAAAATATGTTGGTAAAATTGACTTTATCACCATCACCCCACTACTGGTCCTCCAGGGACAGGCCTCCCACGTTGTAGAAAACGGAATATGGAGCGTAAATCCAACGTAGGTTAGCTTATGGAGTGATATTTTTTTCCTAATCAGATGGTTGATAATTATTTAACTCCATATACCCTTTTCTAAAAGGCGGAAGACTTAACTTGTATAGGACCAATTAGTAGCCTAACCTAACTTCTGCAAGCTTTGTTTACTACCTACTACTTCTTTTGAATTTTATCCAAATCATCTTATGTCTTTCTGAAATAATGAAATTACATGCGCAAGTCTCTATTTCAATTTTTTTTTAAGTTACGCCATGTTAGAAAAAGCTTAAAAAGTTTGTCGTATTCATAATTGATGAGAATATTCCACATTGATCACGAAGCGTTTAGAAATACACTAGAGGGACTCCGGCCCTTGAATAAATACCAACGGAAAATTGTCTAATGCTATGCGGACCCGGTAAGTAGTTTTTTTTTTTTTTTAAATAAATATTATAGGACAATTACACACATCGCTATATAGCCCCAAAGTAAGCATAGGTGGCTTGTGTTATGGGTACTATAATAACTGATGAATATTTTATATATATATTATACATAACTACTTATGATATATAGACGTGGGAATCGAACCCACAGCCTAGGACGCAGAAGCAGGGTCACTTACCCACTGTGCCACTCGGCCGTCTAAATTTAAACTGCATAATTTTGGAATCGTTGGTCTTTTTTTCCATCTTTTTGTTGACGCAGTCGGCATAGAAGAAACTTCACAACTTACCTGGAAAAAACAAAAAATCTTGTCAAAATTCCGCATTTAAAATAAATTACTAAAGCATTTTTCATTTTATAAACAAAATATTCCGGTTAAAAATTGTAACAGAACCGATGGGTTATTTATTTCATTATTCACAACTAAAAGTAAATAGAGCTCCCGGAATTCACAGTTATTTCTAAATTTCATGTACCAGTTTATTTGGTTAACTTATTTAGCTGATTTTCAGGCTTTTGACACAATTTGTTTCATCTTGTTACCATTAGGTACGTATGTTTACGGATACTGTTGTTTTACTTTTTCCATACGTATGTATAAAAATTTCTGTTTAGTAAAGGTTGATAAAGGTATAGTACTTTGTAACAGAGCCCATACGGGAAAGTTCTAAGGCGGAGCTGCATGGTTGAGGCACAATCTGAAGGGTAGTGATATTATAAACGTTTAAAATAAGCCAACTAGGAAAAGTTTAGAGTTAACAGAGATGCACGTGTTAGTTAAGTTTAAGTTAACCACATTCAACGGTTATAGTTGTGGTTATCTTCCAAGCGGCTACCAGGGTAGCAGCATCACGTAACAGTGCCGCAGTGCAGACCGCATGTGCAGTGCGCCAAGCTAAATGCAACCTACTTTTTTATTTTGGATTTACCTCTTTGAATTCTTTTGCCTCTCAAATTCGCGCATTCCTTGCAGCATATTTTCCTTTTATCATAAAAAATTTTATCTAGAATATTTCGCAGAGTTAGCCTGTTATAAAATAAATGAAACAATATAAAGACGCATCAAATGTTGCAGCTTTTCGTTAAGAAATGTAGGTATTAATCCCGCGAAAAGCGATGCCGTTTTACGGCCCTTGCGAGCAATGTCCAAACAGTAATAAAGCCGTGTAAAACCTCTCTCAAAGACGGAAGCGGAGGGAAAATTAAAAAAAAATTCACCGCCGGACCCTCGCCCTTAATAATTACAAGATAACGTAATAAATGCCTAACATTTATTAATCCTTTTAATCAGGATCTCGGAGCGATGTGATTAAATTAACTTTTGAAAAATAAATATTTTTTTTACAAAAATCTCTATGAAATTCTAAATACTTTAAGGTGCTGCAAGCGAGGCCAAACAATACTTTGCTGCCTACAGGCAAAGAAAATAAACGGTCGTATCGAAAAGTGTTAAGAGAAAAATAAAAATGATTTTTAAATACCTATTCAATGATATACCACTTGGCATAGTTGGTAGACTTTTAATAGTATGGCCAGGCCCAGTTGTCGCCATATTGAATTTTGACTACCGTCATTTCTTTAGACACTTGTCGAACTAAGAGGTGTCTATTAACGTATTAATCATAAAAATCAGCCTAGGCGTTTGGTTTGTATAGTGCTTCAGAGTAACATACAAACATACATACACACAAAAGCTGATATACATATTACCACTCCCTTCGTCGCGCAGTCGTGTGAAAAAACAGTTTTACTGGCACTCTTGGCCAGGATTTGTCACACACTGTGACACGAAAACTTGGCAAGGCGTTTTTATTTTGTAATTTACAATATGGCTCGAATCTAGTGAACAAGCGAACCTGAAGCGAACCGTTTATTTCCTTCGTTTCGCTTTCGCTTCGCCACACGTTCGGTTTTCTATGTGTTTGACAAGTTATTTTCTTTACGTTAGAAGGCGGATAGCTCTATGTCACGTTAAAATGAAGAGCAGTGTTATCCAGTGCACTGTCCTAGCTGACACAAATGAAAGCTGAAGCTATAAGTAGTGTAACTTAATTAAACGCGAAAAGTAAATTTTCAAACAAGCTGATAGGAGAAGGCAGGAAGAGACAATTCGCACGATGTTTTCTTTTACACAAAGCGCGTGTACAAAATGTGTGACTGAGTTGAAGATACGACAGAAGAATCAAAACCTTAGCTTTTACTCCAATACCAGATCATTTTCTGTTGACTCTACAGGAAAGTCACCGAATAGCAACTTTTGATTTCATAGTGTGGAGGCTCTAAAAACAAATATACTTATAGAGTGTTTCTGCATTCATAACACATTTACAGCATAACATATACATAGCGATAAACAGGAAACGAACTAATTTCGAGCTAGATTTAGAGGAACCTGGACAATTAGCGTTAGTGAAAGCTCCTATTAAGTTGAATGGTTTTAAGAATACATCCCGAATAACGCAACCGTATGTAGGTAGGTAGTTTGATCGGAAAACCTCCTTCCGGATCGAGTCACAGATTCAAGAATTATACTTTTTATTTTATTAATTAATGTCACTAAGTTACCTACTAACATTTCGCTATACAATGACTAAAAATTAAAATAAGTAAACAGCCTTCAATCTACATCGGATCTCGATAGCGGTGCGGGGCGGGGCGGGCCGCAAATATAATATAGTCTCGTAGCCGTAACGATATTGCAGTGCCAGCTGCAATGCGGACACTTGCATCTAGGCGGAATTTTGTTCTACATTTTTCCAATACTCTTCACTACTACGACGATCCCATCGGCGCAGTCGTATGAGCTACGGTAAAGTAAAGGGCCCCGGTATAGTTTCTAGTGCTACTGTATTAAAATTGTAACAGGTTTGGATTTTTAAACGACTTCAAAAAACGAGTTTCTCAAGTTAATATTCGAGCGTAATATAACAAAAGTTTTTATGTTTTTTCGCGCATAACTTCATCATTTATGAACAGATTCTGATTATTCTTTTGTTGTTGGTAAGGAGATAGTCCGGTGGTTGTACCATGACAAAGAAACCAGAATCTGATGATGGGATCTGGGAGAAATCGAAGGGAACTCTCAAAAATTTTAGGAACAACTAGTATGTTTGTTAAATTTTCCTTCCTGAAGTACTACAATCTGGAGTAGATCTGATGATGGAGCCAAACTCGATGAGAACTTTTCATTTAAATAGGCTGAGAGTGTTATTAAGGGTCTGGTGATGACGAAAGGACAGTTAAAGGAGCTCCTTAACCTTTTACAGTAGCTACCGCATAATTGGGCTTGATTAAACTGTCTCGTTGAGAACTTTACATTTATATGGGCTATGACTGTCACTAAGGGTCTGATGATGAAGACGAAGGGAGCTTAACGTAGCTACTTTGTGATTGGACTTGGTTAAAGTCATGATTTCGGGAAACTCGAGGGACTTTATAGGGACATTTGCAGCGATGTCGGAATTTTGTAAGTGGCTACTTTGCTTTGGTAATTGGTACTAATAGTTAAGCACGTATTTACGTATGTCCTTTGTCGATAAATCACTAACAAGTATAAAGTAATTGCGTCATTTAGTTACTTTAATTTACTTAACCATATCAATATATAAGTCGGTGCCACCCGAGCATTCAACTTTAAAGACGTTACCTAAACTTGGATGGCACCGACTTCATAGAAAAAGATATGTAGTAAGTAGATTTTTAAATAAAACCATATATTTTTTAAATTATGGACCTTTTTTATGTTCCACTAAATATGCCGGTGTGTTTAGTTGTTGACGTAAAATCAGATATTCATAATAGCTTTGATGCTAGTCCAGATTAGAATCTATATATCTTCCCTGCAAGAATAAAGTAAAATACTACTTAAGAAAATGCTTGGTGATAAAGCTTTTCCGAGCTTGGTATATCTCTGATTAAGATCCCTACAGTGTTGATATTTTAATTATATAAAATTAAAATTTAATTCAAATTCTAATCGTATACTGACACAGCCCCTAATCTAATGTTATAATAGCAAAGTTAGACTATTTTTAATTTTTTCATACAAGTGAACCAGAAGTCGTTCTGTTTGATGCTATGTTCATTGACTATTAGTATATTATTACACTGACGATTTCATTAACAGACGCGGAAGTCCCCGCTTGCCATTCCCCCTCGATGATAAAACTTTTCCAATTTCCACGCAAAAAAAAACACTCGGTGTCGTAAAAGAATTTCCCGAGTTTACTGGCGCGGAAAACAGAATAAAACTTAGTCCAGATTCAGGTTGTCTTTTAAAACATTATTCTAATATTCAAACAAGTAAATAGTAAGTTTAAAAATAATAAAACCTAAAAGGCTTAACGAACAGAGATATTCCAATTTTCAACAAAAAACTGCTAGCTTCATTTGTTCAAACAATATTTGTACTTGTTAAAATTTTATAATGATGATATAACAATGTATACACCAAATTATACAGTATTACACCAATATATACAGAGCCTCACCGGCAAAGACTTAGAAATTGAACTATTTGTTGAAAAATTTAATGTACAAATTCTATGTTTTACAGAGTACTGGCTCACTAGCTCACAGTTAGCAGTTAATATTAATAATTTTTTATTGTCAAGAGTGTACTTTAGAACGACTGCAATTCATGGTGGATCTCTAATTTTAGTACCTAACAACCTAAAATGTAAGAATCGAAAAGACATAGTTGGTCTTTCTGTTGAACGCATTGTTGAACTATCTTGTGTGGAGTTGAAACAAATTGTTGTAGTGTGCGTGTACCGTCTACCTACTGGGGTCTATGATTACTTTGAGGAGACAATGGAGGAAGTAATGAAGCGATTGAGTACATTTACTAAAAAATACTGAAATGTGGTGTGGTTGATATTTTACAAGTAAACTTAATGTCTCTTAGGTTTCTTAACTTATTTAAATGTTTTAATTTAAGACACTTTTAATGAACCTACTAGAAATAACAGCCACATCAGCTTCTTGTTTAGATAATATATTTTACAATACTGATATAGTTAACAAGGTGCTAATTAACAAATTAAGCTCTGATCATTGTGGTGAACTTATCACTATTCTAAACAACAAAACAATGAGCAACCAATGGTCTAAGTCCAGGCCAATAAGTGAAGGTAAATTAGAGAGATTCAAAGCGTAATTTGTAGCAAAATTCCAAGTCTATCTTTTGATAATCGTGGCCCTGATATTCTTTTTGGTGTACTTTTTGAGGCAATAGACAGTGAGTTTTCTAAAATATTCAATTTAAAACGTGTTAATTTAAGCCAAAAATTGAAGTTTAGTGACTGGGCTACTGTAGGTATTCATAGGGATAAATTGTACGCGTTGTATGATGAAAAACGGTAATCAGTATCGAAATTTTTCGGAATTTGTTAAAAATTATTCAAAAACTTTCGAACGCGTACCTATGTATTAGTGCAAAATCCATACACATGAAAGAGTTAATAATTAGAGCTGACAATAAGGTACAAACTTCGTGGAACATAATAAATAACGCAACTGGCAAAATTAAAACCCGCCATATTAATTTTGAATTAATTATTGATGATAAAAAAATAAACAATAAAAACGAGGTCGTTAATGCTTTTGAAGACTTCTTCCAAAATGTACCCATTTTATTAACAGATTCGCTGAATTCGTCTCCTACGTCAGCCCAGAGGTTACTGAGAGACAATGTGAAAGAGTGCAACATTCTATTTAAATTTAATTATGTAACTGCTTTTGGTATTATAAAAACATTTAAACTACTTAGATCTAAGAGGACTGGCGATTGTTGGGGGATGTCAGTAAAAGTAATATCTAATATAATTAATGTCATTGCTCCACACTTAGCTGTTATTTTTAATGAATGTGTGGACTCAGGTACTGTTTTAAATCAGGCGACCAAGCAGATCTCAATAATTACAGACCGGTTTCAATATTGCCAACAATAAGTAAGGTCTTCGAAAAAATAGTTTTAAATCAACTGCTTAGTCATTTTAACTTGAATAGCTTACTTCATCCTGACCAATATGGTTTCACAAAAGGTCGCAATACAACTGATGCAGGAGCAAAACTATTAAAACACATCTTTGATGCCTGGGAAAGGTGCTATTGGCGTATTCTGTGACTTGTCCAAGGCTTTCGATTGTGATGACCATATAATTCTTTTGCTTAAGTTAAGCCACTATGGCATTAAAAATGTTGCACTTAAACTCATTGCCTCTTATCTTAGTGATAGAAATCAAACGGTATGCATTAATGATATAAAGTCACGTGGCTTATCTCCTAAAATAGGCATTCCACAGGGTTCAATTTTGGGTCCTTTTCTATTTTTAGTGTATATCAATGATTTACCACACCATGTTAGCGACATTTGTGAAATTGTACTGTTTGCTAATGACACATCTTTAATTTTTAAAACTGATAGAAATAAAAATGACTTTGACGATGTAAACCGTGCTGTGTCGCATGAGTCGCATTGGTTTACTGCTAATAATTTACTATTAAATACAAAGAAAACTAAATGTGTTGAGTTTTCTTTACGGAAAAAAAATAAGTCTTTACTGATAAATGGTGAAACGCTAAAAATGCAGAGTTCCAGTGTTTTTAGGAGTGACCTTAGACTGTAAACTTCATTGGAGCGCTCATATGCTGCATATGCAGTGAGAAAAAAGTAAGAAATAAAAATTTTAAAAATAGAACCGACTTAAAACGCACTAAAAAGTAAAAAATAACTGTGTCATTTAGTTGCTTAAATTACTTAAGCATATCTATGAAGTCGGTAGACGGTAGAAGGTAAAAAGAGCAACTGTTGAGTTTCTTGCCGGCTCTTCTCAACAGGGCCTGCCTTCCGAGCTGGCGGTAGAGTCACTACAAATAGTCCAATTTGACGTTTCAAAAGTGCTTGTAATAAGCCTACTTGAAATAAACGATTTTAAATTTGAATTTGAATTTAAATGGCAGAAAAAGTATTAATAAAACATTTCAATAGAAACATTTTCAATTCATTGTAATTATCATTTTATGGGGGCTCGCATGAGAATCATCCTTCTATGCTTTACACCGCGTTCAATAAACTGATACTGGGTAATAGACCACATAAGCTCGTATAACGGTAGTCCTTTCCCGGACTCTATATGAGCTCTACTACAAAATTGTAATGAAATGCACCCAACTTTTTTTATTAATCTTTTAATATGCACAGATAAAGTGTTGTATAAATCAGTTTTTTGTTAACAAAGGGCGCACAGTCACGAAGTGAGTGATACTAGGTACAACAGTAAAAGAGGAAATATTTCATTATAATGGAGCAAATACTCCTCGACTAAAACGTTTACATAAAATCGATAGCGGGCCTACACGGCTAATAAACCCCAGTACACAAAAGATTAACCTTAAGCTCAGATTTTCGTGAATGAAAATTGCATGTTTTTAATAGTTTCCATAAAAGCTTGTTCTTTTAACGAGTCAATAACAATAAGAAACGAAAAATTTTGCTAACCTGTTTTTTATATTAAAATATAATTTGAATTAAAAAAACTGCTCAACTTAAAAAACATATTTTTATAACCGTAACACTTGTAAGTTGGAACCGATAAATTGGTTTCACCTTAAAAAAAACTAATAAAAGTTGCCTAAAATAGTAGTAATATAAATATTTATATGTGTATATGTCAAGACGATATTTGGCCAATAACAATAACAATGAATTATAATAATGATTAGGCAGCTAAGGCACTAAAACAGTACATGTGCAATTTAGAACCGCTAGAATAATAATTATTATACGCGAAGCTTAAACCGTTTACCGTTAACGAGTGGAGAGTCGGCTTCGGCGTCACAAAAGGACAGCGATCGCAACACAGCTTCACCAGAGGCGGCTGTCCTGAGGCATATTGCCTTTACGAGGTTACCGGGCCGACGGGAAAACGAGTTACAAGAACCAAATATCGATCGGAATCTGATTTAACAGAGTTTTTTATTTTAAACTCTTGAAAGTGTAAATTGATTTTTATATCAAAAATCAATTAAAATCAACACTAAAAATGAACCAAGCCAAGATATATAGAAGAAAGCAAAATATAGTAAAAAATACAATTTCTTTTTCTCAAAGCGTAATAGACTTAAAGAAACTTATGTTTTACTAATAAATAAATTGTTTTTTGGAATACTTTAGAAACGCTTACGTATAACCACACAATACATAATAATAGTACATACATAACTTAAAACTCAAATACACATAAGTGTTTCCTTATTTACTATTTTTTACTTTAAGTGTATCATATAGAGTACATTAGGGTATATACAATACAAACAAATACAAACATATAGGGTAGGATGCAAGGTATATTTCATTTTTACAAATTCTATTTCGCAACAGCTATTTTATATTTTATACTAGCAGTCGCCCGCGACTTCGTCCGCGTGAAAACCTCTTAGGTACCCTTTTAATTTTAAAGACAGACTTTCATATAAAGTGCGCTCTTTCCCCGCTACCCCTCTCAATTTAATTTTTTTATAGTTTCCCGTGAAGCAATATCCTCCGTCCTGTCCCGTTTACTAAAGATCTACATTTTTGTAAAATATTGTACGATATTACAGTACATTAACATTAATAATATATATTTATGGCAAGCTGATGTGTATAGCTTTTAATAGTCTATTTCACTTTTGAGTCTAGCTGTCATAATAAACAAAATAATTTACAATCCGACATGCAGATCTAGAGATTAGCCCGTTTAAACAAACGAACAAACTTTTTTGTATATTATATAAATATGGTCTGCCATGCCAAATAAATTGAAAGAAAAGATCAAAGATTGAATTCTAAAAAAATATGTATACCAAAATGTTGACCCCTATTCAGTACGTATAACATAACACGGAGGAGGTCCACTTAATTTGGACGATATAGCCGCATTGTCATGTTTTTTTGAAATTTTGTAATATCTCCAAAACTATATAACTAAATAAAATACTGTAAAAGGCAAATCTTATCTCTATAATATCCTTGTGATTATTAAGCAATTTTTTTATAAGGATTTAAGTTTAGTTGTATAAATAATGACGTAAACTTAAGCATAGAATTAAATGATTTATTACAGAGTCGCACTTTTTAGAAATTTTGTAATATCTCCGAAACTATATAACTAATTAACATACTGTAAAATGCAATTCTTATCTCTATATATATATTCAATAATCACAAGGATATTACCTTGTGATTATTAAGTAATTTATTTTGATAAGGATTTAAGTTTAGTTCTCTAAATAATGACGTAAACGTAAGCATATGAATTAAATGATTTTTTAAACACACAAAAAGTTATATATCTGCCGAAATATAAAAGATAGATATATGCTATCGCGGACTTTTTTGTAGAACTTTTTAAGATGCATAAAATTTTCATACAATGTTTTCAATTATATCCAATATCTAAGGCAGCGTACGCGCCTTATGCTAAATTTAATAAATTTAACGGTCCGACTCGCGCGACGTAAACTGTGATAACTCGGGTAATATATTTAATACAAACATAAAATATAGCCTATAACACTCACCGCTAACGTAGCATTCTACGGGTGAAAGAATTTTTAAAATCGGATCAGTAGTTCCGAAGATTAGCCCCGACAGAACTTTATTTACAAACTTACAAACTTTACCTCTTTATAATATTAGTATAGAAGTATAGATTACAATTCAGTCGACTTGATGTTGATAAAACAAAATAGTAGGCCAATGCATCCCAGGCTAACGAAGCCGGATTTCAATGTTCCGTTAGTTACGGCGCTCTCCCGAAATTGAAGAAAATTGCAAAAGGCTGAATGAATTTTTCGATCACTGCAGTCCTCAAACCTCGGAAACACAAACATGCCGAGAGCTGGCACGCAATTCACTCGATTTAATTCCAGTCTGTATACACATCGCACAACATAGCTTAACTCTGTGTTATTCAAGACCATTTTGATCCAGCTTTCGAGTACATTTTTGCAGTTTAAAATTCGCTGTCTTCGAATTTTTAAAAATGCTCTAAAAAAATGAAAATTAGTTTAGTTTGCTATACTAGATCATAGATGCAATTAATTTTTCTGTATTTAAATTATTTTTACAAATGTAATTATGTTATATTTAGACACCGGTTAGCGAGACATCGCATTATTCACTTCATGGACATTACAGAAACAGTAGAAAGTGAATTTGTAGAGATGCAATTTAATGTTATCTTAACTGACAGGCTGAATCATCAAATAAATTAATTATTATCTTCTTTCGGACCACACAAACGTAATAATAAATTTAAATTAATGCCTAACATCTTTTTGTGACTGAACAGCACTGACATAAAAGTATAATACGTTCAACTCATCACATTTGCGTATGTTCTCGCAGCAGTTTATACTAGAATGATATAAATCAAAAGATCCTTTGAAGCCCTCTGGCGGCAGTGGAGCGACAGTTTGAGAAGGGCCGCCCAGCCGACCGCGGTTAATGAGCTCCAGCTTTATATCTCGGGGATCTAGCGAATCTTTAATAAAACGACTCGACTGGAAAACTTTTTAATTTTTATACCTGAGTCCATACTTTTTGCTCAGATATAGCGTAAAATATTTCGAATTTTAACATCAAAAGATTTTATCGTTCATCATTTATAAGCTTTCATTTGATTAAAATAAAAACTGCTTACAAATATACTGTTAACAAATGAACTCGGTACTCCGTAACATGGATTTAAAGTACTCGTACTGATTTGAAAACGTACGCGTGCCCTAATGTTCGCAACATGGGTCATTTAAATGTTGTTGATACGTAATTATCCGCCAAATCCCTCCTTTCGGCATGCAACTAAATTACAATTTAGTGAAAAATTTTCATCATTACAAAAATTAAATATCTGTTAAATCTCTATCGCCCATGAGGTGCCCTAATATTGGGTATACTCGTAATTGTAAGCAAGATATAGTAACTTCATGTATCTTTAAAAGTTGTACAAGTACAAGTCCGCGATACTTATATCTACCTTTTACATTTAGCAGACCTTTTATATTTTAATAAATAACTTAGTTTATACAGGGTTACAGGTTAAGTCGACCTAAATCCTTTAAGAGGTGGTAGTTTCCATCATTCCTGACTGATTTGTTTATGGGACCCCATACCCCAAACTTAACCGTTCTCAAGTTATGGGACTTTGAAGTTTTTTTTATAAAAATCCAGATTTTTTGTCTTTTGCCCCCTTTTTTTGTGTTTTGTACCTGTAATGTTTTTGTTTTTGTATTTTTTGTGTAGCAGATTAGTTTCTTCATTATTTTAAATACAAAAACTGCAAGTAACTGTACCAACTGAGTCATGTTAGACGATTGATTGTTAAAAAAATAAATAAATTTGTAGAAAGTTTTTTATTCTTTGTAAGATATTTAAAAAAAAGTCTAGGTCAGTTATGCTGGTTGCTGTCAATAGGTTTATAACAATATAGTGTATCTTTTTAATTAATGATACTATGTAAAAATATTTACACAGTAAAACAATCTACAAGCGACATGATTTCAAGAGATAATATTAATACAAACGTACCCTTGAGCAGACGTAATCGGCCTAACGACAGCAGAGCGTTTCGGAGATAATCCGCGGATAACACGCGGCACGATAATGGAAATCAAACATTTTCGAAGTTCATTAGTTACAATCATCTTATCATAAATAATTTATATTTTAATACAAAAGTTTAGATGGAAGGAATAAGACCACGTGCCGATCACCTAACCGAGGGTCTGACCAGGTGAAGCCGGGTACCGTGCGCTAGTTAGCTAATTATTGATGTCGCTCCTACGAACAAAAAATAATAAAAAAAAAACTGCCCAAGTGCGAATCGCACTCGCGCACCGAGGGTTCCATAAATTTTAAGGTTTTCGGAATTATTCCTAATGCGAAATTTCAAGATTCTAGGACTAGCTGCGACTTAGTAGAGAGTTAAATATGTGGCTTATGCTGTATCTTTTGACTGTGTTGACTTAGAAGTTTTATTTTGTTATAGTTTAAAGGTATTATAGAGCCAAGTATTTGATATGAATTTAAATTTAATATCTTTACGCGTTCATAAGAAAAGGGGGTAAGCGCAAATTATTTAAAATATTTTTTTACATGATGTAACTAAAAATTTACAGATTTCGTAATTTTTTCATCATCTGTGCTATATGACATTGTTTTGTACCAAATTTCAAGATTTAAGTCTACGGGAACTACCCGTTAGGTTTTGATTTAGTTGTGTCTAATTGTGAGTTAAATATGCGGCTTATATTACTATATCCTTTCACTGTGTTGACTTAGAAGTTTTATTTTGTTATAGCTTAAAGGGATTATAGAGCCAAGTATTTGATATGAATTTCAATTTAATACATTATTATTATATGATGCAACTACAAATTTACAGTTTTCGTAATTTTTCTTTTATCTATACTATACAATGTTACTTCGTACTAAATTTCAAGATCCTAAGCTTACGGGAGCTACCCGTTAGGTTTTGATTTACTTGACCGTAAATGTTTTCGTATAAACGGCTGTATCTTTTGATTGCCTTGGCCTAGAAGCTTGATTGTTTAACGACTCTAAGGAACAGCAGATTTGAGTATTTAATATAAATTTCAGATTGATACTTCCACGCGTTTCTGAGAAAAAGGGTCTTGACAGACAGACGGACGGACAACGAAGTGATCCTATAAGGGTTCCGTGTTTTCCTTTTTAGGTACGTAACCCTAAAAATATCAAAAATATAATTGTTTTCAAAATAAAAAATCAAATAAAATAAAAAAATAAGACTGCCTTCAAAACGCACTAAAAAGTAAAAAAATAATTTCGTCATTTAGTTACTTTATTTTATTACAAGTTTTCCAAGATCTCACCGTCAGATCATTAATTTAATTAAGTGTTAATCACAAGGTAGCTACTGTAAACCACTAAGGAGCTCCCTTAGCAGTCCTTCATCTTTATCACTAGACTCTTAATAACAGTTACAGCCCATCTGCATGTAAAGTTCTCATCGGATCAAATTATTCAAGCCCAAACACAAGGTATCTGCAGCAAATCGTTGAAGAGTTCCCTCATCTGTATTTCGGCTCCATCATCAGATCGACTAAAAACTCAAAACACTACAAATTATTAAATTGTAGTGCTTTCAAACACTTAACGGAAAAGTTAACAAACTAATACGATTGTCCGGGATGCCATCATCAGATCCTGGTTTCCTTGTATATATATTTATTGTAAATATTTAACTCCTTTTTTTGAAGTCGTTTAGTAATATGGAAAATATTTTTCGTAAATACAATCCCACGAAAAACACTGTAAAAAACTAGCCAAGTTTCGATGGAGCTGCTTGTTTATCTCTTAAAAGTAATGAAATCTAGACAAAGTCGTACCCAGTCTGTTTCCTTACTGCGATTTCTTTGTTATTACAGTTAATCATATGTGACTTGGCCGTTGAAGGGTACATTAGGTAAGTAGAAACATTTTTTGTAAAGGCAGTAATATGTCGATCTCTAATAGTTTGACTTACAGATTACAGACTTAAAATTTTGGATATTAAGTATGCGATTATAGCTTACTGGATGACAAACATTTCTGCATGCAGTCTTATCCAACGGTTCTCATATAGGGCCTGAAAATGCGGCCAAAAATCCAGTAAAGGGTGGATTTTTCTGAAAAGTTAGCGACGCATCGCAGTTTTATAAATTAATCCTCATTAACTCGCAATTTGCGTAAAATTAAATATTTATGTGGTCTGGCGCAGGACAGGGTGAAGTTTATTTAAACTTAGAATATAGACAATAACAACTGCACAAAGTCAGTAAATACAAAGTACAAAGCAAATTGCAATTTACCAAAGCAACAGAAAACTTCGTCTGTTGACGTTATCAAAACATTCACGTCGCAGCACGGCTCTTCCCTCTCGATTTCTATTGTATTTTAGTTAGAGCACGTCCGTATCAGAAAATGGTGTTTTCTGGATTCAAGTATAACTCCGTGTTCTGTCGACCTTTCAAACAGCGCAACTATTTCGATCATTTGATCCGGCTCCGTAACAAGCCCGCAATAATAAGCGTAATCTGGGGTTGGATGGATTTGTTCGACATGCGGATTCAATATGGATGTTGTGATAGGCTCCCCCGACCGTTGTCGAAATTAATAGGCCCCGCCTGAAGGGGCTTCTCAATGTTATTTAACAATTTCATACCCTCCATGTAGCCGGCTTACTTTCTGTTCATATAATAGGATTTAAAATAATTGGATAATTTGTTGGAAGATATTCTAAAACAAAAAAATATTAGGTACGAGTACGAGTAAGTTCACACATGCAACACATCTTACGTAAATAATAACTGCCATTAGGGGTCTGGTGATGAAGACGAAGTACAATTATCGGACCTTCTTAACGGTTTACGGTACTTTGTAATTGGGCTTAATTAATTTGTATCGAAGAGAACTTTTCACCTATATAGATTGTGACAGTTACATATTATAAACGGGCCGGGCACCGGGGGCCGAGGTGCGGATGGCAGGCATAAAAAGGTAGGGTTCATCCCAGTAGTACCCCATACCGTAGATCTATAGAACTGTTGGGACATTTTCCGTGCTGTCAAATTATGTCCCAATAGTTCTATATAGTACTGTAGTATTGTTTTTGCTCTTGACTTTACTTATCTACACTAATATTATAAAGAGGAAAACTTTGTTTGTTTGTTTGTTTGTTTGTTTGGTTGTAATGAATGGGCTCAAAAACTACTGGACCGTTTTTAAAAATTCTTTCACCATTCGAAAGCTACATTATCCACGAGTAACATAGGCCTAATTTTATTTTGGAAAAAAATTGAGTTCCGTAAAATATTTGGGTTTTTCGGACACAAGGTGTAAAAATCAACCAGAAAAATTACTTATTTTGCGTACGCTGCCTAAACTATAAAAGATAGAACCATAAAATGTTCTAATTAATTGGAGATCTTATAAATATCTACAAAAAAGTCCGCGACACACTATACCTATGTCGAGTGAGGCACAACAACGATTTTTTTATTTAAAAATCATATTTTTTTTTTGGACTACATTTAAACGCATTTATTTTACTATTTTATTAATCCTTATCAAAACAAATTATTTCATCACTAAGTACAGTTTATGTAGATAATATTTGGTATTTAAAAGATTAAAATTGGACGTTTGGTTTTGAAGTTATGGCGAAATTAAAATATTACTCTTTCTGCGTTGCGAAGTGAGCGTCACCAAGGCGGGGGTGCGCGTGCGGGAGGGGAGTTTAGATCTATGAGAAAGGTACCCGCACGGCTCATATAGTATACAGAGGAAAGTTTGTAAGTATTGATGTTTTGTTACTCTTTCACACAATAACTACTGAATGGATTTTGATGAAACTTCTCAATAATATAGCTTACATATCAAAATAAAACATAGGCCACATTTTATCCCACTACTCCTACGGGAATGATAACTACGCGGGTGAAACCGCGTGCGTCCTCTAGTACCATATAAGTTATAAACTTTATATTATTTTGATTGATATTTTATTTTGTTTTTAACAAAAAAACGTCCCTTGCGACAAAAGCTAAGTTGTTAAAACCAAGCAGTAGTCGTGTCTAAAAAAATATTCTCTTATTTTAGAAGTTACAGGGGAGGACACATTTTACCACTTTGGAAGTATCTTTCGCGCAAACTATTCAGTTTAGAAAAAAATTATATTAAAAACCTCAATACCATTTTAAAGACGTTTTGTGCAATTTAAGCAAAGCTGTATTCGATATAGTATGTTTATAGATACTCTCAAATTCAAGTGGACATTTATTATTGCAATCAAAAGAGAGTCCATATTATACTTATAAAAACTATAGATATTTTATATGTAACTTACAAACAAGATGCTGATATCGACATTTCTTTAATTTTGTCCCATTAGTTCTATATAGAACTAATGGGACACTAAGCACTAATATGGTGTATCAACAGTTCTATAGAAGTAAAATTAGGGGGTACTACTGCGATGCACCCAAAAGGTATGCACAAAGTAGCGCCGCAAAAGAAATTGATTTTCTTTCTTTCTCTTTCAAAAGATAGCAAGCAGTCCCGACTTCATAATATCGATGTCGGTTGGGGCCAAAACCTCCCCGTCCGCATCAGGCCCCTGGGTTCGATGTGAGGTTGATATTTAGGTAAAGCATAACAATGGGTTCCGTATCGGGCGTAGCAGAAATGCAGGAATCTGAACAGTTGGAAACCGTTCTCCGACCCAAACTTATTTGTATTTTATTTGTTTGTAAACAGCGTTACAATACATAGTTAAAAATATATTAGGTATGCTCTTATCATTTTACTTTTTTAATAATCCTGTCTTAAGTACAAAATCTTTGTCATGTCTTGTCAGACTTATACATACATTACTAACACAGGATTTTGGCTATGTCCACAAAAAGTCCTATTATTCCTAAAATAAACAAAACATGAGCGCCTATATTATAATATCTTAAAGCAACAGTAAACTGTAATTTTATTCGTGACGTCATAGCTTGTAAAGGAATTTACTAGAAGATCTACCTCCCTCGCGCCTGAACACAGATGTCAAACCGTCACTTCTTGTTATTATATTAATGCCACATCCAAGTGATTCCGTTTGAAGTACCAGCGCTAAAGGAAAATTTTGTAACAAAAGCTTATCTCTCCCGTAACACGGACTAACTAAACACAAAGATTTTCTAGTAACTACTGTAAAATTTAATAGGAGTACAATTTGTTAAGCCCATACTAAGATCATCCTAACTAATATTACAAATGCGAAAGTAACTCTGTCTGTCTTGCTTTCACTTTACGACTACTGAACCGATTTAAATGAAATTTGGTACACAGTAAGTCTAGAGCCTGAAAAAGGACATAGGCTACTTTTAATTGCGAAAAAAGGGTTGCAAGGGGTTAAAGGGGGGATGAAATGTTGTATGAAAGTATCGTCATTTTGAAAGCTTAAGACCTATTTCTTAGGCAGTTGATTAGATATTAATAAATATGATATTCATCCTAATCCTAACTAATATTATAAATGCGAAAGTAACTCTGTCTGTCTGTCTGTCTGTCTTGCTTTCATTCTACAACTACTGAACCGATTTAAATGAAATTTGGTACACAGTAAGTCTAGAGCCTGAAAAAGGACATAGGCTACTTTTAATTGCGAAAAAAGGGTTGTAAGGGGTTATAGGGCGGATGAAATGTTGTATGAAAGTATCGTCATTTTGAAAGCTTAAGACCTATTTCTTAGGCAGTTGATTAGATATTAATAAATATGACATTCAAAGCTTAGAAAAATTAGACTGCCGTAATAACTAATTCCACGCGGACGAAGTCGCGGGCAAAAGCTAGTACTTACATATATTTTTAACTAGGCTTAACGATATTTTTAGAGCAGAAGTTAATTGCATTGGTTTTCAGCCGAGATCCTGGGTTCGATTTCCAACTCGGGTCAACATAAAATTTACATACTATATTGGCTGGGTCTGGTCCAGATAATATCGTTGGGAAGTATCATCAAAGATGCTGCTAAATGAAACAACAACCCGTAGTATGCCAAAATAAATTAGTCTAAGATGTTTGATATGCAGTAAAAAACACATTTCTTCGTTATGCTTTGCAAAAAAAGTCTTCTTCTCCAATAACAATTTGATAATTGATGCCCTTATTTAACAACAAAAGAAGTCTTACCAAAAATTATGTACTACGTTAAATAGCAGGAATTAATTACAAGCTGGATATAAACGAATTGTAGTAGAAAATACAAAGCAAATAAAGCCGTTTAAAATATTGTGGCGCCATTGCTTTTACTCGCAGGACCATTAACTTGACATTGGCTCAGAAACACGCGGGCCAGTGTTTCACATTACGCGGGTGTTTTGCAGTTTTTTCGATAATTCCTTAATGATGCGTTCAGAGGTCAGAGCGAATATGGTAGCCGACATGAGTTCGTTTTAAGAGTAGGTACATATTGGGTAATCTGTATAAAGTAAAGAGTTAATATGTTCCACATTTAGAACAGTGTACTTGTTAGGAAAAATTTTTATCGCTCTTATCAGTCATTGAGAATGTGAATCAAATAAATGGTGAAGATATCTTTATTTAACGACTACGCTATCACCTGATGATAAGTGACAATGTAGACTAATATAAGTTTACGAAACAGCAGACGATCTATTACGACTCTATACAAAAAGTAAAATAATGTACTTTGATAAGAGTTTTTATGAAAAGAAAGCATGAAACATAGTTCATAAATCTACACTAATATTATAAAGAGGAAAGATTTGTATTTTTGTATGTAAAGAATAAATTTAAAAAGTACTGGACCGATTTTCATAATTCTTTTTTTATTAGAAAGCTACATTATCAATGAGTAACATGGGCTATATTTAGTACTAGATTACTATAGAAATCTTTAGAAATTCCTATTAAAACCAACCGAAGGTGTAAAAAAAATAGCCATAAAATGTCTTTCATCGCATACACTGCAAAGAGTATTGATTAATGATAGGACAAACAAATGTTCAACAATATTATAGAGTATATCAATATCTACAAAAAACTTCGCGAGACCATATGTCTAACTATTGTAGTTACGTCACTATAACTACTTTTTTACATTTAGCAAATTGATAGAAATGCTGATCAAAATCAGACCGTGTTCTCCATACTATTTATAAATTTTAATCCAAATAAATAATTTAATATTCAAGACTGTCTCAATACCTGATGATTACTTTTTGAATTATTCGAATCGGGCATTCCATTCAAAAGATTGAAATGAAATTAAAATAAAAATACATGATTTTAATGTTACAAATCTGTTGTCACTACCCACAGGAATTTTTAAATTCCCTCAATCCTGCTGGCTTGCCACTTCATGAACTAAAACTAAAAATATTGATGTAAATAGTGTTTGTAGCAACTATAATTACGGGCATGTTCCGCGGATCCCGATGATACTAACTGATTTGCCCATATCTTTTAAAAGGTTACAGTTCCCTTTAAAAATATCTTTTGCCCTAACAATAAATAAATCCCAGGGACAAACTTTTTCCATAGTTGGTATCGACTTAAGGAAAGAGTGCTTTTCCCACTGGCAATTGTATGTGGCACTTTCTCGAGTAGGATCTCCTGAAAATCAATACGTTTTTTTGCCACCTACAAATACCACAGCCAACGTAGTGTACAGGGAGGCTTTAAGATAAGCATACAATTTTTTTCTAATGTAGTGATTCATGGTCGTTTTAATTAGCATGCTTAAAACTTAAATATCTGTACCTACTTATGTCTACCCGTGCGAAGCCGGGACGGGCCGCTGGTAATGAATAAAGACAGAACAAGATACTTACATTTCACAATACGGATAGGTACAATATAAACTACAAGAGACTACAAGGCAGGCGAACATAGTGGTGGTTACTAATTAATCCTACGAGACTACATCTGTGTTCGATCAGAGGATTGCTTGTGCCAGCAGATATCTAAATAACGACGAATAGATACTAAACAATCTCGTACGATCTAGATACGTTAATATGCGACGAAATATGCCAGAATCTTAATCTATTCTCCGTGAATAATTAAATACTATTATTCGTGAACGATGTGTAAAGTATTTTTATTCTGTTTAAAGATAGATAAAAAACGTAAACAACTAAACCTAAAAATGAAAAAATTATTTGACGAAAATAATATCTAAATGTTTTTTTTTCCAATACATCTATCCCTACAAATAATAATTTTAAAATAACAGCTTTTAACTTTATGAAGCCAACTACGGTACTTAACATCAAAAGACCAATTTTATAAATTATTATCTGTTTGTATGTCCGTCTGATTCCGGTTAATTTATAAAAGGGCAGGATCGATTTTAACAAGACTACAGACAGCTAACGATTAAATTAGGTCACTTTTGACCTCAACGTTCCCACAGGAAAAAGATCTACGCGGTTGAAAACGCAAGGCACGGCTGGTACTTTATAAAATTATGGTTTATGAGTTATCAGTTATAGTATTATATTAACATAATATTACAGTATTTTGTTTCAAAAATAAATACAATTTACTTGGGTATGAAACTTACATTTGTAACGATATAGTTTACAATTTTCTCGCTTTAAAACACATTTTTTAAACGCAGTAAAGACATACAAGTAGATAATATGATCCACCAAATCAAAGTTGTTTAAAAAAAGGCACAGGCAGTAAAAGCATATATAAAATCTTAGTAGACCGAAGCGCGATACTTCATTAATCTAAACACAAAAGCTTGTGAACCATCGCCGGAAACTCTATTTCAAACTACAACATAACACTGGCATAGAGATTTTTATCAAGTTGTTACAAAAACAAATTTTCCTTTTATCGCTGTGCAGCGCTCGGCCAGCTGCGATGAAGTGAGCTAGCCATTCATCGAGTTGTATGGAAACCAGCTGTTATTTTTCAAGCTGTTTTATCTATCCGAGTGCAGAGCTCAATTCAATGTCGTTGCCTTTTGTCTGGTCACAATGAAGTCAAGTCTAAGACGTCTCCACGGCATGGTAGAACACTTTATAATAATAACATTTTTTATCTCGTTTATCAATTTGAATTCAGAAAAACCTTTTATTTGTACTATTCCTTAAACAAAAATGTTTCACTTCCGGTTATTTTATAGTTATTTTCAAATGAATGTTTAACTCACTCAATCTTTCACCTCTGAATCACAAACACGGCATAACTTACACGTAAAATTAATTCGTCGAAATAACCACATTTGACATGGATGTTCTATTTGTACCTTTACAAGTTACTTTAAAACCAGTCGCAAATATAATATAAGTAACGTAAATTATTCTGGCCATGCCACTATTTTCCTTCTGATCTCACCCATCAAATTATAATCATCATACTGAGCATCGAATCATATACATCCAAAAATTGTACTTGCCAAAGTTAATAGGGTATATAATTACCGGATATTTATTTTTCTGATCTAAATATAAATAAATAACGAAACATGTACATAAATAGGCATATTTTTATACTATTTATAGTACATTTTTAGCATTAGCATATTTATAGTACATTTTTACGTATAGGTTGCATATTTTTACTTCAGTTGCCTTATTTTATGTACTTGTTGTTCCGGTTCACAGCGCATGTACGTTGGAAGACATAATACATAGTTCAGACAAATATTCTTTCTTTTCAAAATTAATACCTAATTACTAGAAAGCTCGTGAATTAAAAATAGCTTTTATTTAAGCAACATAGGTGGAAAAATGTTGCTAGTAAATTTCCAAGAAGAAAAGTCTAAATAGTATTTTATTTCTTATTTAAAAGATTGCAGGAAGAGTATTAAAAAAGAATAGCTTTTTAATGATCAAATAACAGTAGCCTTGAGGGAGTTCCGAAGTAGATGCGAGTATAAGCGGATTTATCTTGTTTCTCTTTTATACCTTCTTAACTACACTGTTGTCGGGGACTACTTAAATTGCGTCTTATATTTTGACGTTAATAAAATTTCTAAGCTTACAGTGCCTTTTCATTCAACCCTATGAATACGTCGAATCTTTACTTCTAAGTAATTAATTCTATCCGAAAACAAAAATCACATGAAATGCATTCAGTCAGTGAGTAGTAACTACAGTATTTGGAAAACAGAATATGTTAACTTTTCTTTGCTTTTCTTTAAACGGTCTAACAGCGAAAGGTTCGACCAACACATTAAGAAGCTTTCGCTTGGCTGTTGGATGAAGGACCGGATATAAAAGGCGATAATTCTTGAAACGGCGCGTATTGTAAGGGGGAGTTCCACCGGTAGCTTAAGCATATAAACGCCTCGCAAGCGGAGTAGATATTTGCTTTAATTGTGAAATTACACCAACAGACGCTTAACTTTACTCGAAAGCAGACTAGGGTATTGCGAACTTCCCAAAACGCAAGTGAGCAAAAAAAAATACACGATCCTTTTTCTAAAGAACGAATGTGCATAGCAATTACGGACTTTAAAGAGGAACAATACTTTCATACATTGTTTTGTTATATCTCATATTGTTAAAGCAGCGTTTGCAGTGCGAATCTTCAAATTGAAGACAATTTATACAAAACCTTAACAAATTATAAACTAAAATTTTCTTGAGGACCGCATGAAAATCCGTTCAGTAGACTTTGTGTTCATTGCGAACAGACACAGACGGACGCGATGAGGAACTTTGGTTTAAAATATGTAGTGATAGTTACAGTTTTTATTAAAGCTTTGTCGTTCAAAAATACCAACTTGCAAATAGATAAAATCCTTTAAAGCCTTTTTTTCATATACTTAAACAGTGCTAGAGTGACTCTTTGTTTAGTGTACGGCAAAATGATTTCCCCTTTTGAAAATCGGCACACGACGGCCTTTAAATATACAATAAATTTGTTTGTTCTGTCTGTACTGCTACGGCAAAATTAATATTGTTTTCCTTACATTATGCAAAAACAGACGTGGTTTTCACGAAAGCTTGGGAAACTTTACTTGTTCCACGCTTGTAGAGATTGTGCTGTCGAAATTCCAACTCGCAGACTGAATCCTTAAGTTACTTCGACTTAAAACATATTAAGATTTAATATAGCACCATAAACGTACTATTATTACATAATTTTTGACGCAAAAAAAATGTAGATTATATGACGTTTTTAGTTTTTGTTATACCCCCGCATACGTTTTACTCCGCACAGTCCAACATCTGGGTTTCTCCAGATATGCCATGTCGTATGTTCACGCCAGGCGTGACGTAGTCTGTGGTCGCCGGCTCAAAAATGCTAGAACGCTCGTCGGCACCCCAACTGACAAGTAAAGGTGTCACAGTCAATTCTCTTGTATAACTCTCTCTGCTCAAAACTTACGCGCGCGCGCTATATAAATTAAAATCAAAGTGAACTGTAATAGTACTTGTAACTAGTGTTGTGTGATTGTGTGTTGGTAAATCCAGCAAGTGCCGTGGCAGTGAATCATCAAAGGTCAGTTCCCCTTTTTACGTCCTACTATCCTTATGAACCCATAGTCGTGTCCGCGAAACGGCGGGCACATCGTATTTGATTACAAATACTAAGTCCACATTAGTATATCCACATATATAAGTGGATATACTTAGGTACAGAACCACTCCCAGTACAGGGATTTATGTTTTCCCCATAATTGGATCATTCGTTGTGGACAATAAAAAGTATGCGATGCGCGACTTTGTATCCACATTACTCTCAGGCAGCAATCGATATCGAGTCCGAGCGGTCACTTGCGTGCTACGAATAGGTACGTCCATCGGGTCCGTACATACGGGCAACTACACAATATGCCGATGTTGTTGCTTTTTTACATCGTCGTCTTCGTAATAATTATTATAAAAATTGGCATCAGGCTCCCCGTAGCACCCTTGATGTTATCTAGCAATCTAGTGGACGGTCGTCAATAAACATTCAAGCTTTCCGTCGCCATTTCATTCCAAATATCCACTTTATTACAAAAGCTAAATGTTACTTATATTTTATCTAGTTTTTTAACATCATTAATTATAAATATTCTCTAAAAACGGCTGCTAATAATATTAAACCGATACTTTAGCAGCATTAACACAGGAAAAGATTTGAACCTAGTTTATTATTAATTATCTTGTGTTTTTTCCCTTTCGATTACACTCACAGTAATAGTAGAAATCAAATAACAAACTACTTAAAATATGCGATATTATTTAGATTTAGATATTATTTAGTCTAAGCCATTTCGTTCCGTTGATATCAGTTCATCGCCTCTAGCCCATAGAATTCTATCCTCTGATTTACGAGTATATCATCATAAAAATAAATTTTAATATCATAATTACAACATATAATAGAATAAAGTCCCCCGGCGCATTAAATAATAATAATAATAAATTATGCCGTGTGGCACCGGCACCCCCTATCTTTCCTGTGAGGTGTCGTAAGAGGCGATTTAGGGAGATTGGAGAGCCGCTTAACATCTTTTGGTTCTCCCAAAATGAGTAAGCTGCCTCTCAAAACAGCCTCCTCGGGGACCTGAGTAGACCCCGGGTGATGTACCTGCCACTCACCCCCCACACCAATGATGATGGAGCAACCAATAAAAGAACGTATAGGGCCGCTACCTGGGGGCCGCCGGGGTGAATTCTCCGCCCGGAGCAATATATGTATTTATGTAGCGTATATTTAAGTTTATTTATATTAAGTATTTCAGCAAATTTATTATAAAATTTTTGGATTTTTATATGTTTTTATTGTGTATCGGGGCGTGAGAGTATAGAGTATAAAAATTAATAAATTTATTTATTTCAGGCAAAAATCCTATACATTAGAAACAAATAAAATTTAGTTACAAAAAGATGTATGTAGTTTTAACAAACACAATTAAATTAAAGCTTAAATACATTATTTTTCTCGCTACTTGTAAATCATAATCTACTAGGTCTCCTGTACTGGGTTCTGGCGGAATAATCGAATGACAAACAACAACAACAAGCAGACATCGGTTAGGAACGGTCTCCGTACAGTGTGGAGCCAGCCGGTAGGGTGTAGCGTCCGAGCGATCCGTCACCCGGCCGGGTAATTGCCCGCCCCGCGGAGACCGATTGTGCTCATCGCTCCTCTTAGTTACCCTTTTTAAGTTTCTGACAACTTTCCTTCTTATTTTAGAAAATACGGAATAAATAAGTTGAAGGAATCAAAAACTGTGTCTCTCTCTCTCTTATATATGCAATTGAGAGTCGGCCGTCATTTCCAACGGAGTACCGATGCAAAACCAGCAAGTTTTGACAAGAACCCGTAGCTCCACCATTTACTTACATAGCATAATTTTTTTTGTAAAAACTAGGAGCCGTATTTAACTATTTTGAATTTCCACCTTACACTATTATGGCCTTCAGTGTTGTGTTTTAGTTTTCATGTGATATTCCTACGCATAGGTTAAATACCACTTTCATTTTTCAATTAAAAATTAGTCTTAAAGATTGCGTAAGTTAGTCCAACTAGCGTGGATCAAACTCTTGCCCTAATCCTAGACTATTGAGAAATTATCAGTTTTGTTATTTTATATTCCAATAATTTAAAATAATATTCATTTAGTTTTGCTTATTGTTTTAGCCACATTATTATATCTAAACCATGGCGTATAGATACATTTTTATCATAACTAGTACTCATCACACTAAAAATTTTAATGCAAAAGTTTGTGTGTGTATGTGTGTGTGTGCCTGTGTTGTTACTCCTTACGCCGCAAAGCGAATATAATATACTCTAATCTAATGTACCCAGGTAACTACGCAGTTAAAACGGAGAACTAGTAATTTACCAAAAATGTATATAAAAAATGTGTACATTGACACATTTAGTTTGAAAGATGCTTACATTTGCGTAACAAATAGTAAACGGCACTCAGTCTCGAGAGGGCGTGTGGGGCTCGGGGGCGCACTGCTACCGGCAGTACCGCGGTGCATTAGCGCGCCGCATCCATCAACCGTCCATTTGCGCTGACAAGTGACGACTTGTCACGATTATCTCCGCTTAAAGATAAATATCTGTTCCATATTATATCAACGTCTATATAAGTATTACTCTAAACACAAAAATCTGACGGTTTCCTTTTCATTTCATTATTGCTAAGCAGTCGGGATTGTGTGTTCATATGATAATAATTTTATTTTAGAATTTTTAGTTTGTGGTTCACGCCATTAGAGAAATGACAAGGGCGCGGGAAGACGCATCGTATGGCGCAACACTTGATCTGGCGGAAAAGTATAGAAACCTCTGTCCGAATGTTTTTGCGCGAAAACAGGTCGCGCGCAATTTGTGTGGTCCAAGAATTCCGCTACAAAAATGAGAAGAAAGGTGTTTCATTGTCTGGCGCAAAACGGGATACAGCGGATAGGGTCAGTAAACTACCGACCAAAACCCGGGGGTTTCGCGCGAATGTAGGTCGCGCGCAATTTGGATGTTGGGGTGCTACAATTTTGTTATATCCTGACTTAAATACATTCATGCTACAAAGTGATAATATTGTTGGTACCATTTTTTGACAATTTTTGTCACAATAATAAACTTTGGTATTTAGTAGTAACTTACTTTGGTATTTTTATTTTAAGACCACTACTGCAATTTATAACTGTATAGTACAGAGATCCCTTATAGTCTGGTACAGCTCATAGACAGAGTATATACTCATATTGTGTGGGCGCAGGTAGTAATTCATAAAATCCAACTCGAAAAATAAGGTAGGTATAAAGACCATTGTCTTTGAATGTTCTATCAAATTATTGGAAAAACAAAAAAATCTACTTCTAGGTATATCAACACATTGACATATTAATACTATGGACTTCGGGTCAGCGCTAAAAAGTGTCCGAACCAAAAGAAAGCTAAAACGCGAAAAAGAATTCTAATCGCATTCAGTCTCATATTAGCTGACTGACAGAATACACGTCAATAATGCCGTAATGTGTTATAAAAAACTTGTAAGAACTACCCGAGTAAGGTGAGAAAAGAAGGCGGTGTACCATATTTTCAGTAAGTAAATATTTACTGATGATTTTAAAGTATTATTTTGCTTAGAAACAGGCTATTTTATTAAAATTTTAATAAACTATAGAAACGAATTTCATAACCAATCAAAATGAACAAAAGTATCTATCTGTCCTTGGAGTGCAATATGTTTATCTAATTAATCGCATTTCGTTCGGATCTGCCGTGAGCAATAGAATGTTATAGAACAACGACCGCATAGAGTTATTTTGTTGTTTAACATTTGAATTATTTAATTACTTAATTTTTTAATGAAAATAATTTAATTATTTTCAATTCAAAAATTTTTATTTTTTATATCAACTTTTACTTTTTATGTCATGAATATTAATCAAATAACTTTTGCCATAATGGTATATTATTTTGATAACTATAAGAATTATCTACATGAAATTAGGAACAGTTATTTAAAATAGTGACCGAACGTCATTGAAGTAAAAAATATATTTCCAGTTTAATTAAAAAGAGGAAAATATCGAGAACTTGAAATTTCAAAGTATTATTATAAGTAATTATTATTTTATACAAGATAATTACAACAATTATTATTTGGTACAAGATTTATCCCAACATATAGAGGTCACGGATATATAAATATAAAGTTTGCTGTAAATATAATATATATGTTAAAGATGCCAAAAAAATGTCAAAGCTACCTACTCCACACCATTTATGTTGTCCTATTTTCACGAGAAGCTGTCATGTCAAAAAAAGGCTGCCATGGCAACCGTCAGTCGAAGCTGATTACTTATTGCATGCAATTAGACCGTTGCAAATTAGACTGTATAACAATACGATAAGACATACATTATAATGTTATTTTGTTAATAAAAACATAAATACATACTAGTATGTATAAAATATCTTGGGACCCTTTTGACGTAAATTTTGCTTTAGATCCGAAGTCCATAGTACTAACTATTAATATGTCAATGTATCAACAAGTTAGACTAAGTGTTTGTCATGATGTTTACATTATATTAAAATATACGTAGAAATCATAAACGTACGTACGTTTAAAGCACGATATTGGAGTCATAAAACGTCAACGTCTACTTATACATAAGAGAGTATTGTGGAGATGTGAGATCTGCGAAAGTACCTCTAGTATGCTGCCGAGCAAAACGAGCAAACGTCTATGTCCTTCGCACTTGTACATACAAGTTGAATATTTTAAGAGCACTTTCTGCTTCCATAGAATCTTCGTTGCGAAATATATTACAAAGTAACAGCTTACATCATTTTTTGAGTATGCTTTTAGATTTCCTGAAAGATTTTCGTCGTCAACCTTGTGAAAAAAAAAACAAATATTTTCAAAAAACTGCCCAGCCGAATTCAACACTTAAATTCCGCTTATGCTAATACTCGTATATCAGTATTTTTATTCACGTGCGTATAAAAATCTCCCACTCTTCTACGAACCGCCACAAGAGTCAGCTTACTTCACAAGTATCGCTTCTTTCTAGCGGACCTAGATAAATAGTTAATCTTTGATCCGCTTCTTCCAGGAGCGCCAGGCAAAGGTTTTACAGACTCGAAAGAAAAAATTGTGTGGTTTATGTTGTGCGTGAAAGTTGAGGAAACGACTCGTGAAAAAGTAATAGTGGACGCCAATGACTAGGTTTCAGTGGTGTGCACAAGCCTATATGTATATACGAGTGTATTTCACTACGCTTATAACCGTCCTATAACTGTTTGCTGACACACTCGTCATTGGTTAATGTCTCTTGCTATTTCCGGAGTCGTATTAACCAATTTACTTTTATTTGAACTTTACTGATTATAAAAATACTAATTTCACTTTTCTTCTTAAATCAAGCAAAAAGCTAAAAACTGAAACAGCCTGTAAACTATTATCAAGCGTAACAATCAAGTGACCACTTGTGAGCGAGTGGCGCCAGGAGCATCCAAGGCTGTGTGTGAAGCACTTTAAATTGGACAGAGCTTAAGGCTTTTGAGCCAAGAGCGCATCGATAGCTTTCTAGTATAATGAAAGCAATATTTTTGGACAATTTTGTGTGTTAAATTAACTTTGACTAAATTTATCGTAAATAGCGGACGCCCGCAGTTGTTTCTACTCTCTTGGGAATATAAGGATACAAATTAGCCTATGTCACAACGCATAAGTATGATATAGTTAAATAACAAAATACAAAAAATCAGACTGGTAGTTTCAGAAATAAGGCGGAAAAAATTGATTGACCACACACACATGATATCAGTATCATATAAGATTGCTGGCTGGTTTGTACGTCATTTAATTTAAAAAGAAATATTTTGAAATTAAGAAAACAAGTGAACATCACATTTTATGCAATTGTTTTAATTTTATTAAAATACACCTTATATGAAGCGAACTTCGAGTATTGCTTCCTTCTGAGTTTAATTTAAAATTTCATTGAAATACTGTTTTCTGTTAGTTTTTTTTTAAGCGCGTATCTTTCTGGAGTTGAGGACTGAATTATGCCTGACTTAGCCCCAAAGGAGATTGCCAAGGCACTCGAAATGCGAAGAAATGGTCAAACCTACAAAGTGATATCCAGAGACCTTCGTCGACCAGTTTCAACGATCCATCGCAGTATCCAACGATTCAAGGAGAGCGGTACTTATGTGAGAAGAGCAGGACAAAGACGCACTTCGAGCAGGGATGATGGTTTCATTTGGAAGGTTCGAAGAAGCTGGTTTGAGTTCATTTGTGCCCGCCAAGGCTTCAAGGCTCGAGGTAAATCATTGTAAAAACAGGTTAACTTTTGCTCAGGAACATCGACTTTGGAACGCGGACCAATGGAGTAAGGTATTGTTTAGTGATGAGTGCAGAATTCTCTTAAATCAAATTGACGGCAGGCAAAGAATATACAGACGCAAAGGAGAACGATACATTCAGACAAATTTTGAAACTACAGTTGCATACGATGGTGGATCAGTAATGGTTTCGGCGGGCATTTGTTTGGGAGCTCGCACAGACTTGGTAGTGATTGACAGAGGGAGTCTGACTGCAGATTGCTATATCAGAGAAGTTTTAGAAGAAAATGTCGTACCGTTTGCCCCATATATCGGTGACGATTCTGTTGTTATGCAGGATAATGCTCGGCCGCATACCGCTCGGGTAACTGAAGCTTATCTTCATGATATGAATATCACTGTAATAGAGAGGCCGGCGAGATCACCGGATATGAACCCAATAGAGCACGTTTGGGACTAGCTGAAAAGAAATGTTAAGTCCAGAATTCTAGCTCCTGCCAACGTGGGTGAACTGCGAATCTTCGTAGTTGAGGAATGGCGGAGACTATGCCAGGAGACCATCGATAACGTCATTTTCAGTATGCCTAGACGGGTAGAAACTTTAATAAGAGCACGTGGAGGAAATACGCGATATTAATCACCATTTTTCTAAGAATAATTTCTTCATTTTTCTGATTATAATATTAATTTTCACTTTTCCCGGTTACATGAAAAGTTAAAAAATGTACAATTTTTCACAAATAGCCTTTACTTGCAAAATCTGTTCTTAATGTAATCTCATTTTAAGTAAAACAAATGAAACTTTAAATAACAGAAGAAGTGTAGTAAGTAGATTTTAAAATAAAACCATATTTTTTTAATTATGGACCTTTTTATGTTCCGCTAAAAATACCGGTGTATTTGTAATACACTTTGTAAATAGTTGTTAATTTGACATTAAAAACAGCCGGATCAATTTTAAAAGTAAAGTAACTAAATTACGCAATTATTTTTTGCGTTTTAGTGCGTTATGAAGGCGGTTGTATATTTTATTATTTTTTTTTATTTCATACTTTTTAGAGATTTATCAACGACAAACATACGTAAAACCTACTTGTACTAAACCATAAGTACCAATATTCTCCAGCCACTTATAATTTTCCGACAGCGCTGCAAATGTGTCTATAAACTTCGAGACAAATTAAACAATTTGGACTTGTTTAAGTAGCACAACACAAAGTAGCTATTGTAAACTATTATATTGTAAGTTAACTGCAGTAAAACGTTGAGGAGTTTCTTTTTCTGTATTTCGGCTCCATTATCAGGTTGACTCCAGACCTTTATTAAATTGTGCTGCTTTAAATACTTAACGGAAAATTTAACAAACAGTGTTTGTTTGTTTACGCAGTACTTGTCCCCGACATGTTTGTAAGTTTCCTTCGATTTCTCCAAGATCCCCTCATCAGATCCTTACATGATGAATATGGGACCATCTTAAAAGTGTACCCTTTCGAACACAAAATGAATTTTCCAAATCGGTCCAGCCGTCTTCGAGTAATCGCGTAACATACAAAAAAACACACAGTCGAATTGAGAACGTCCTCCTTTTTTGAAGTCGGTTAAAAATTTGATTTAAAAAATGATTTTTAACCGACGAAAAAAAAACGGAGGAGGTTCTCAATTCGACACGTATATATATATTTTTTCTTTTTTTTATGTATGACCACGCATAACTTTTTACAGAGTTGTCCGATTTTGATAATTCTTTTTTTATTAGAAAGGGCACACTCCCAAGATGGTCCTATTGTCATCATGTTAGGATCTGATGATTATATCCTGGGAAAATTGAAGGAACTTAGTGTTTTACTGTAAGTATCGGTAGCGTTTTGACTACAAGTGCCGTATAATATACTATGAGAGTATAATACCAGTAAGTTACGTGTCGATAAATCACTAAAAAGTAAGAAATTAAATTTTTTAACAAAAAATAAAAACTACTCAAAACGCACTAAAAAGTAAAAAATAACTGTGTCATTTAGTTGCTTTAATTTACTTAAGCATATCTAGGAGTCGGTGCCGGCCAAGGTTTCTACTTTAAGGACATTACCTAGAACCCACAAATTGCTTTACTACGTTAAATAAATGTTCCTTAAACTTGCTGGCACCGACTTCATAGATATGCTTAAGTAAATTAAAGCAACTAAATGACAAATTTCTTTTTTACTTTTTAGTGCGTTTTGAGTCGGTTCTCTTTTTTGTTAAAAAAATTTTTCATTCTTGTAAAATGAATATCCTAGATGAAAAAACTTTGGGGTACTCTAAGGTACTTAACCCGACTTGGTGTTGATAGGAATGTGAAATTTTTTTGTAAAGTACCATCAAATGATTTTACCAAGTTCCAGGTTCATACAAGCTGATTGAGTGATTCTTTCAGAAACGACTTTATGAAAAACTTTTATACGGAGACCTTTTTTTCTATCTCTATCTAAGTTTACAGCGAGCTATTTGGCACGAGGAAAGCCGTTAAAACCAAAAATCCATTTTCGATAACGCAATAAGAATCTAGCACACCCGACACGATGTAACATCACGTACACAGAATCAAATACATATAATAATTCTGTTAGATTAAGGCAAAAAGCTTTCGGCGTGTCAATAAATAAGGTTACGCTGGGCTGACATGACAGGCTCGCACATACATGAATATTTCAATATCACCGAAATATCCACGGATACGCTTATTATAGAAAAACATGGTATTGTAGAAATAGGGACGGGAAATTATAAGGCTAACAATCTTCTTGCCCTTTCCCATTTCATTTGGGATTAGACCTCTTTGTAAGTAGGCGCCGGAGCCTTTTGGTTACCTTAGTTTGTCACTAAGGAGATTTCTAAGGCTTTAACATTCCTCTGCAAGCCAATTTCTTTAATTGTATGAGATAGAAAGTTCAGTGCCTACCCAGCACATAATGTCTGTGCACGCCACTGAGTCTATCTATACATAGTTCTAAGTAACTGAACCTTATCTAAGTCACAGTAGGTACATTTTAACGAATTCGAAGTATCTAATTTGGATGAAAACGACGACATAGTTTTTGAGTTATTTTGAAACAAAAATGATACTTTTGAAATCAGTAAAGAAATGATCGAGTTATTTGACAACAAATATTGAAAAAATAAGATCGAGTCGGACTCGCGCACCGACGTTTCCGTACAAACATCTATACTAATATTATAAAGAGGTAAAGTTTGTATGTTTGTAAGTTTGTAAATAAAGTTCTGTCGGGGCTAATCTTCGGAACTACTGATCCGATTTTAAAAATTCTTTCACCAGTAGAATGCTACGTTAGCGGTGAGTGTTATAGGCTATATTTTATATTTGTATTAAATATATTACCCGAGTTATCACAGTTTATGTCGCGCGAGTTGGACCGTAAAATTTATTAAATTTAGCTTTAGGCGCGTACGCTGCCTTAGATATTGGATATAATTGAAAACATTGTATGAAAATTTTATGCATCTTAAAAAGTTCTACAAAAAAGTCCACGATAGCATATATCTATCTTTTATATTTTGGTAGACATATAACTTTTTGTGTTTTAAAAAATCATTTAATTCATATGCTTACGTTTACGTCATTATTTACACAACTAAACTTAAATCCTTATCAAAATAAATTGTTTAATAATCACTAGGATATTATAGAGATAAGATTTGCCTTTTACAGTATGTTAATTAGTTATATATATAGTTTCGAAGATATTACAAAATTTCTAAAAAACAACATTGCCGCTATATTGCCCGAATTAAGTTGAACTCTTTCGTGTTATGTTATACGTACTGAATACGAGTCAACATTTTTGTACTGATATTCATTGAGAATTCGATCTTTGATCTTTTCTTTCAATTTATTTGGCATGGCAGATCATATTTATATAATAAACGAAAAAGTTTTTTCGTTTGCTTAAACGGGCTAATCTCTAGATCTGCGTGTCGGATTGTAAAATTATTTTTGTTTATTTTGAAAACACTATTTAATATCAAGCTATACATATCAGCTTGCCATAAATATATATTGTTAATGATAATTTACTGTAATGTCGTACCATGTTTAACAATAATGCAGATCTTTAGTACACGGGACGGGACGGAGGATATTGCTTCACGGGAAACTATAAAAAATGTATGTATATAAGTAAAAGCTTTTGATATGAGTAAGTATTTGAAATAGGTTTCAACTTGATATACCTATGGTCTGATGAGGAAGAGGGTAATGATAATATAACTATTAAAAATATCATTTTGGAATTGAAGGAATGTACAATTTATATTGTAAGACATTCCTAGATTATTCTTAATTATTTGGTAAAGCTAACTGTCCAGGGGAATATTGCATATTATTGTCTTTTGAATGAAAGTAATACTTCGCTAAGTACAAATAAGTCTTTATAAGAAGTAATCCTATGAAGAGGCCCTCGAGCGAAATTTCGACAACAATAATTCTCACTTTAGCTGAAATCAAAAGTCTTCAGTGGGCTGAATTTTATTGAATAAGCCTGTTAAGACGGCGCACTTTTCTATTGTGGAATTTTGTTACTCGCAGAGTCGGGCACTAAGATTATATTCTTTTCACATTTAACGTAAACTACATAAATTACCTTTGTCGTAGATCATTGAGTTTATTACGCAATTGCACCAGTGCCAAACAAATAAATAAATTAAAAAATTGATTCCAGCAACGGTTTTCCTCTTCATTGACGCCATTTATTACATATAGCGCATTTTAACAATACTTTATATGTTACATTTAATATTTTATTGGAAATTATTTTAGAGGTAGTAGCTTAAAAAGATTTTAGGTTAAAGTTAAAGCGCTTCCGAGCTAGCTAATATACCCGTTCAAAAGTGTTTGGAGGTAAAACATTTTGAAGATTTGCCCAAAAGATTTTATTTTGATGGTGATGACATTTCGTAGTGAATTAGAAGTTTTCAAAGACGATTAGCCAAAACAAGATGTCTCCAATATTAGCTCGCTTGATCAAGAGACTTATTATTCAATAACATATCTATTACTCCCTATACATCTTCTACAGAGTTCATCTCCACATAACACAATCATTTGTATTTTTGATATTTTGTAAATGTGGTCAGTGTTGCAAAATAAGTATTTAAATGAAAACATTTTCATTTAGTCTAATCTGATCCCTTTAAGTTTTAAATTAAAAGTACCTAAAGTCGTAATAACTTTAATTATATAACATTATAAATAAACAACTAGGTACTACGAAAAGCTTGATTTCTTATAATATGTTTGACAGTACTTTACATTATCTATTTCAGAATCACCTACTTGTAAAACGCTTGAGATTTGTCTTAAAAACTCAAAGCACACCTTCCTTCTTAAATTACTTTTACACGTAAGCCATATGAGATAGTTATGTCCAAGAGAATCTCACAGGTCCAAATAAGGGCCATTGAAGCGTGTAATTAACTTAACTACCGTCACAAGGCGGTTCTCCTCTGGACCCTCGTCAGGTGTCATAAAGGGATATAAGGAGACACACACAATATATTAGGATCTATGTCGACCTGGCGCCCACTTGACTTAAACAGAGTTTTTCCTTTTACACTATACGATTATTAACATTGGTGATGTTAATAATAGGGGTTAAAGAATGAAATTGCCGTTTTATTGTAATAGGTACTTTGAATTGACATAGAACCTTCATGGTTTAAGATTTTAAAGTGAAACTTTTTACATACGGTACCTGTGTTGTTCTTCTTTAAAAAAATGTGCAACATTCGATTACAAACTTTCAGTTGTTTTTTTTATTCAGCTCAGACAATAAAAATGGATACTTCGAATGATTTTTGAATACGAGTTCCGACGCGGAACTAACGCGGCAGAAGCAGCTCGTAATATTAATGTTGCGTTTGGAGAGGGGACTGTTAATGAACGCACCGTGCGATTTTGGTTTAAACGCTTTCGTGATGGAAACTTCGATTTGAAGAACGAACCACGTGGAAGACCGCCCACACAGGTGAATAACAATGATTTGAAAGAGATGGTGGAAGCCGATCTTAGGCAAACTACCCAGAAATTAGCGGCATGGTTTAACGTTACTTTACCAACAATATTGACTCATTTGCGTTAAATCAATAAAATAAAAAAATATGAAAAATGGGTGCCTCATAATTTGACTGATTTGCAGAAAGAAACGCGTGATGAAACATGCGTTGCCTTGTTGAATCGATACAGAAATGAAGGAATATTGGATCTAATTGTGACATGTGATGAAAAATGGATTCTTTACGATAATTGTAAGCGGAAAATGCAATGGCTGACCCCAGGTCAAACGCCGCAACAGTGTCCTAAAGCAAAGCTTACCAATAAAAAGGTGATGGTACTGCGCCGAACTCCGAACAACGATAGCGAAACTAGCAGTGAAACAGCCCCGACTTATAAATCTATCTTCACCATTATTGCTCCATGATAACGCGAGACCTCATACAGCACGAGAAACCGTTTTAACTCTACAGGAACTGCAATTCGAAACCATTCGTCACCCTCCATATTCGCCAGACCTTGCTCCGACGGACTACCATTTTTTTCGTGATTTGGACAATTTTCTACGTGATAAAAAGTTTTCTTCTCAGGAGGCAGTGCAAAATACTTTCACACAGTTTGTCGAATCTAGATCACCAGAGTTCTATCGCAAAGGCATAAATGAGCTTCCTGTTAGATGGCAGCAATGTATAGATAATAATGGTAATAATTTTGATTAAATAAATATGTTCAATTAAAAAAAAAACGAATTTTTATTTTTCAGTACAAATTGGCAATTTCATACTTTAACCCCTGATAATATACCAAAAATATACCCTAAAAATTAATTACGATGTGTTCGTTTTCTACTTAAAACCCTGTTTGCCTTCAGAGCCCGTGTAGAGTCACTACAAAAAGTCTAGCATGAAGTTTCAAAAGTGCTTGTAATTTAAACCTACTTCAAATAAACAAATTTGAATTGAAAATATTATTCTTTTTTCTTAGTTCTATAAATATTTTTCGAGAAGTATAATCAGAAGCTTTATGTTTATTTTACTATTTGCCGCCGCCGCTTTAACATAGATGTGGCTGCTATCAGCGAAACGCATCTCCCTGATGAAGGAGAGTTAACGGAGTACGGTGGTGGCTATACTTTCTTTTGGAAAGGCACTTCAACTACTGAACCAAGAAGATCAGGCGTAGGGTTTGCTATTAAGAATAATTTAGTAAAGCGCCTCTGGGAGTACCCCATACATATATCTGATCGAATGAGTACACTGCGCCTGCACTTAGAAAATGACAACTTTATAAATATAATCAGTGTATATGCACCTACGCTTGATAAACCTATTGATATCCGAGAAAAATTCTACGAGGACTTGGCTTGCTGTGTCCAGAGCATTCGTCCTACAGAGCAAATACTAATTCTAGGGGACTTCAACGCCAGGGTGGGGAAAGATCATACAGCGTGGCCAAAAGTGCTAGGCAGACATGGTGTTGGTAACATGAATAATAATGGGCAACTTCTATTAAGTTTCTGTTCTGAATTCGGCCTAGCGATTACTAATACCATGTTTAGATTAGCTACCAAGTACAAGACCACTTGGATGCATCCAAGATCCAAGCATTGGCATTTAATTGACTACGCATTGGTAAGACATCGTGATTTATCCCAAGTTCAAATCACGCGCGTTATGCGTAGTGCTCACTGCTGGACTGACCATCGTCTGGTTATTATAAAATTGAAGCTTCAACTCCGTTCCCCTAGAAGATCTCGCAAAGCGAAGTCCTTATGTCTGGATTTGGAAAAGCTAAGAAATCAGGGGGTGAGAGAGAGATATCAACAGTCCTTGAAACAGTCGCTTCCAATACTCGGTGTAGATACTGTAGATAATGATTGGGGGGTATTTTCCTCACACCTTCTGGACACGGCGGAAATCACATTAGGACGTAAACCGGTGAAGAACGTTGACTGGTTTGATGGAAATGCTGAATGCCTAACTGTTGCTATTGATAGGCATCGATCTCTTCTACTGCAGCATATAGGCAAGCGACATGGGGAGTTACCCGCGAACGTCAAGGCGAGCGGTGCAGAGTTGCGCAAACTCTGTCGTGAAACGAAGAACAAATGGTGGCAGGACAAAGCACGTTACATTCAGTGGCTGTCTGACACGAATCAGCTCGGAGAGTTTTACTACAACGTTCGCAAGCTGATCGGGACTTCCTCCCGCGTTAAAGTGCCTTTAAAGACTGTCAACGGTGACCTCCTTCTGAAGACTAAGGAAGAGGTACTGGATAGATGGGCTAACCATTTTAATACGCTGCTCAATGTTGATCGAGGAGTAGATCTTCAGCATATTGCAAGGTTGCCACAGCTTCCTTTATTTACACAACTAGATGAGCCACTGACATTGTCTGAGGTCGTCCTTGCCATTAATCAACAGCGGAATGGCCGAGCGGTAGGTACGGACCTTGTATCGGGAGAGCTTCTGAAATACGGTGGCGAGGAGATGCATGAAGTTATTTGGAATCTTTTTGTGCGTATGTGGGATGGCGAACATGTTCCAGATGTATTCAAAACGTCACAGATTATTCCTCTATACAAAAACAAAGGCGACCGTTCTGACTGCAATTCCTACCGTGGTATTTCCCTTCTATCTGCTCCTGGAAAAGTCTTTGCCAGATTGCTTTTGAACCGCCTAAAACCCCTGTCAGAAAGTTTGCTACCAGAGACCCAGTTTGGCTTCCGTCCTGAGCGTGGTACATGTGAAGCCATCTTCTCTGTTCGTCAACTACAGGAAAAAAGTAGAGAACAAGGACAACCCATGTACCTTTGTTTTGTAGACCTTGAGAAGGCTTTTGATAGTGTGTCAAGAACTGCGTTATGGGTGCTGTTAGAAAAACTGGGATGCACGGAGAAGTTTGTGAAACTTTTGCGCCTCCTCCATGACAATATGATGTGTTGTGTTGCAGTTGATGGCGAGCAGTCAGACTTCTTTTCTGTTACGTGTGGGGTCAAGCAAGGGTGTGTTTTGGCACCCACCATGTTCGCTTTGTATTTCGCTGTCGTAGTACGCGAAGTTTTGCAAATTGTGAACGAAGGTGTTAGAATTCGCTTTCGGACAGACAGTGCACTTTTTAATCCAGCAAGGCTAAAGGCAAAAACTAAAGTATCTTACGCTATGATAACTGACATTATGTATGCGGACGACCTTTGTTTCATGGCTGATTCCCCTAATGGTCTTCAACAGCTCATTTCAGTGTTGGATACTTATTGCTGCAAATATGGCCTCAAAGTAAGCACTACAAAGACAGAGGTAATGCTCGGTGTGGGCCACGAAGACTTGTTTATACAACTTGCTAATAAGGCTCTCAATCAAGTTGATAAATTTCGATACCTGGGGAGCACCGTAACAACAAAGTGTGATCTCGATACTGAAATCAACAGTAGAATTAGTGCGGCGGCAGCAGCATTCGGTAAGCTGAACGCCAAGGTTTTCTGCTCACACGACCTGAAATTACCTACTAAGGTGTCAGTGTATATGGCCGTTGTATTGCCTAACCTTTTATATTCGGCTGAGACGTGGTGCTTGTATCGACATCACATACGCACTTTAGACCGTTTTCACCTTCGGTGTCTCAGAAGTATATTGAAGATCCGATGGCGCGATCAGGTGCGCAATACTGAGGTGCTGCGAAGGGCCAATGTCGATGGTATTGAGGCTTATCTTATTAAACGACAGCTACGATGGTGTGGTCATGTCCTGCGGATGCCAGAAGAGCGTGTAGCTAAACGCATCTTCTTTTCAGAACTCCAGAATGGCAAGCGTAAATCTGGCGGCCAGTACCTCCGGTATAAAGATGTTTTGAAAAGACACTTGAAACGATGCAATATAAATCCCTCACATTGGGAGGACATGGCTACAAATCGTGCAGTGTGGAGAAAAACGATCAAGGATAACACAAAAGAGTTCGAACAACAACGACGACTCGACTTGGATCGGAAGCGTGATGATCTTAAGCTTCGTCCACCTACTGCAGTCCCATACAATTATCGTGACGGTGTGCTAACTTGTGCCCTATGTGGTCGCACCTTTACAGCTAAAATAGGGTACATTAGTCACTGGAAAGCTCACCAGAGGACTAACCATCAAAGTCTAGATTCTAATACCCAGACTTGAGGAGTCAGAAGCGTCGCTGTAGCCGAAATCGGCTTTGAGGCAGCAGCAGCAGCATCACTATTTGCCATAATATACGTTTTAATATAAAAACGAGAACTGCGACTTGTACATATCAGCCTATATTTAAAGGCCACTACAAGGTCAAGCCACCTTTATTATAAAAGAACTTAAGCCCACAACGCTTCTCCAATGCGGGCTCAAAGATTTTTTAAGACCAATCACAAATAGTGGCCATTGCCCATGTTACAATGTTGGCAAAGTAATCTAACTCTGATTCGCAGTTCAACGTTCTAGATTGAAAGCACCTGAAATGTGAGTACAATTGAAAATACAAAAAAATTGGTAACAAACGAAAAAAAGGGAAGACTTAAAAGAACATACAAAACCATTCGGTGTACCCAAACAACGTTCGAACCGGGAAACATTTCCGATTCAGAACTGCCAAATAAGAATTGTTGCGAAAATAAACGGCGACTTTTAGCAAGAATAGAATTAAGACAAAGTGCGTAGCAACCAGTCGTCAATCACCCTTCCCCTCTCCCCTTCTCTCCAGCCCGACCGCCTCCCCGGCAGACCGACGTCGCCAGGGAATAAAGAAAAATTTACAAGTTTTGCAACTCACTCCTCATGTCCCATAGACCAAATGAAAAGATAGACGTTACAAAAATATTCAGATCATAGAATTATGCTCAAGTGAACCATCAACCAACACCAAAGGACCTACATTAACCAGCCTATTGTAAGGTAAATCTAAATATAGGTAAAAAATATTTATAATTCTACTTTCTCTCCTTAGCGAACTGTATAACTATTTCAAAGTTTACATACGGACAATATCAGACCGCACCGTAACGAAGACATACACGAAGTAGGTAAGTTACATTTAACGAAAGAGTTTCTTCACTTTGTAAGAAATTTAAATTGTCTCCGAAGGGTTTCCTAATTTTCATTTATTTACCTTTATGTATCTTCTATTTTTTTCTTTTACACATTGACTGTCCCCTACATATTTAACACAGACTTTGCAAAATGAACGCGGAATAACAGATTGCTGGTTTATTTACTCGTTACCACGGGTGGAAATGTACTTCACTATATATAGGAGGCCATGTAATAGTCAAAGAATATATATTTAAATTGAGGCTCAAGGCTAACTTAGATAAAAAGTTAAACTCTTATACATATTTTAATAAAAAAACATTTCTATATAACAAGTCAGCATATTTAAAATACACACAAAAGCAGTCATTATCAGCATATGGGATGCATTACAAGGACTCCTCATAGAAGAGGAAATATTCAAATATAAATAACAGAATTAAATTATATCTGGCGGCTATTCATTGATATAACACAAGCACAGCGAGAAAATGGTGTAAAGGTGCCGAGTATATTACTTACTGTCGATATTTACTGTCGTGCTTGAGTATAAAATATACTCAAGCACGACAGGAGACACAGAGGCACGGAACTGTTCCGTCAGGAGGCAATTATCTCAGTTGACACAAGGAAGCACTGCCGCGGCTGCCGAGTGTGGTAATTAGGACGCGATAACAAGCCCGCAGACACTGTCACCTAGACGTTAGGTACTCCTTTCATAACTCACTCTACTCTATGAGCTCGTTCATACTTACGTGCGGTACTCCAGCAAAGGCATTCGTTCAACATACGCGTCGCATTGTCATGGTTTCTGTTAATTTTTCCAATTGGTGAAAGCAGCGGCCTCCGCTAGTTACCACCCTTCCACCAAAGGAGTACAGATACGCGTTTTCGCGTTCGTACAAAGTCGTGTAGAAATCATGACGGGTGTGGATTTCTTCGTACTCCTAACAAATCATCATCACTTACCGTCAGGTGTCAAGGGCTAACTTGTAGAGAATAAAAGTAGACCATAAAAATACATGAACGGGTTTTTTAATCTGTCGTAAACAACCTTTTCTAAATGTATTCGTATTTTTTTTAACTTTTTACACAGACAAAATCTCGGACGTCAACTAATGAAATGTGAACACTTGCACAAGGTCATTTGTGTGCCAATCTATCCATGAATAAATTCCTATCTTAATGAATGAGACAATAACAGGCATCGATTACAAAATAAAAAAAGCGCGTCTCTGTTTAAGCTCACATTTTCATAATAATTTATTAGCGCGCCTCAACTTCAAACAAGCACTCCTCGGGGAGAGACTGCCAAAAAACAATTTCCACAAATTGTCATCCGACAAATTGACTTTGATGGTATTGAAACAAATAATAAATTACGTTGTACACCGTTTTTATCAGCAGTTGCGATCACTTTTCTTTTAATATTATATTCATGTCATTCTCTTTAATACGTTATGCTACGAAACATGGCTTATATATTCAACTAGCGGACGCCCGCGACTTCGTCCGCGTGAAACTTAGTGTAGACTTGAACTCACGTTTGACCCCTTAAGGAGGTGAGCATTAGAAAAAACGTTTCTTAGCGCTCGCCTACGTCATTATAGCTATATAAAGTATGCTCTTTCCCCGCTACCCCTCTCAATTTAATTTTTTAGTTTCCCGTGAAGCAATATCCTCCGTCCTATCCCGTGTACTAAAGATCTACATTTTTGTTAAACATTGTATGATATTACAGTACATTAACATTAAAAATATATATTTATGGCAAGCTGATGTGTATAGCTTGTATTAAATAGTCTATTTTACTTTTGAGTCTACCTTCCATTCAGTACGTATAACATAACACGGAGGAGGTCAACTTAATTTGGACGATATAGCGGCGGAATTGTTTTTTAGAAATTTTGTAATATCTCCGAAACTAATTAACATACTGTAAAAGGCAAATTTTATCTCTATAATATCCTTGTGATTATCAAACAATTTATTTTGATAAGGATTTAAGTTTAGTTGTATAAATAATGACGTAAACTTCAACATATGAATTAAATGATTTATTACAGAGTCGCACTTTTTAGAAATTTTGTAATATCTCCGAAACTATATAACTAATCAACATACTGTAAAAGGCAAATCTTATCTGTATAGTATCTTATCTCTATAGTAGTAGTATTGTATATCTGCCAAAATATAAAAGATAGATATATGCTATCGCGGACTTTTTGTAGAACTTATCTTAAAAAGTTCTACAAAAAAGTCCGTAAAGTTTTCATACAATGTTTTCAACTAAGGCAGCGCACGCGCTTAGAGGTATAATTAATAAATTTCACGGTCCGACTCGCGCGACAAAAACTGTGATTACTCATGTAATATATACAATACAAATATAACATATAGCCTATAACACTCACCGATAACGTAGCATTCTACTAGTGAAAGAATTTTAAAAATCGGATCAGTAGTTCCGAAGATTAGCCCCGATGGAACTTTATTTACAAACTTACAAACTTTACCTCTTTATAATATTAGTATAGATTACACTCATTACAGTGAAAATTATGTTAAAATTTAAGTTAATTTTTAGATAATTTCTTTAATTTGTGACAAAGCGGATCCGAGTAAGATCCTTTAAGTTGTAGCAAAAGGATGTGACGATACTACAGGCTTCTCCTGCGGAAATAGTTTGATTAGATAAAAGTTGTTAAAGTTTGATTACTTCGATTAATTTTCGATTATTTTTGCTCTTCTGTACAATTTGAAAAATTAAGTAAATATCTGATAGTATGCCCATCTGATTCTTACACCGCGATATTCTTACACCGTGAAATTTGGCTTAAACCCTACAACTCCATTAGGTATTTCAATGTAGGTATATGAAAGACAATTACACTTTAATGGTGCTTTGTGCTGGTTTTAGATTCATCGACAGGTAAATTCGGGACTTATAACGTATTACCTGCCAACAGTCAGTGAGATGCGGGCGCCGAGGCAAAATAACAGACGACCATCGCCAATTCAATTTGCAGAGCATTCCAAATCCACTGCAGGATTACGTGTCGTAGCTGAACGTACACGCGGGCGACGGGGAGCGGGATGCGGGGGACAGGGAAAGTGATTAAGCTTGCGCTTCACATACGTTGTTTTTGTCGCCGTCTCCTAAATTCTTAACTTTAGAGCAACTGGGTAAGCTAGAATTAAAAAATCAGCTAAAGCTCACGCGACTCACGAGTAACTTTTTCAAAACTACCAGATTTCTCTACACCACGAAGGATAATTTTTACCTATACAACTTGTAAAAACAACGTGTAAAATAAACTAGGTAGTAGTTTTAACTAAAAACTCCGGATGTATTCGAAACAAGTTTCAACAAAATTATATGAGATTTAGATATTTACTTTTTATGTAGGGTACTATGAACTACACTCACGAATTCACGATAATTCTAATTCTAGCATTCGGGTAAACTATTTATGTTTTATATATCTACTTTATAGCTTGCTAACGTATTATTAGGCACCACTCCCTTAAAAAAGACAGCTTCTTGGCAGCAGAAGGATGCATAGTGACAGTACTTATCTATACTAATATTATAAAGAGGAAAACTTTGTTTGTTTGTTTGTTTGTTTGTTTGTTTGTTTGTTTGTTTGTTTGGTTGTAATGAATAGGCTCAAAAACTACTGGACCGTTTTTAAAAATTCGAAAACCATTCGAAAGCTACATTATCCACGAGTAACATAGGCTAAATTTTATTTTGGAAAAAAATAGGGTTCCGTAAAATATTTGGGTTTTTCGGACACAAGGTGTAAAAAATCAACCAGAAAAATTACTTATTTTGTGTACGCTGCCTAAACTATAAAAGATAGAATCATAAAATGTTCTAATTAATTGGAGATCTTATAAATATCTACAAAAAAGTCCGCGACACACTATACCTATCTATGTCGAGTGAGGCACAACAACCATTTTTTTATTTTAAAATCTTAATTTTTTTTTGGACTACATTTAAACGCATTTATTTTACTCATGCTATTAATCCTTATCAAAATAAATTATTTCATCACTAAGTACAGTTTATGTAGATAATATTTGGTTTTTAAAAGATTAAAATTGGACTTTTGGTTTTGAAGTTATGGCGAAATTAAAATATTACTATTTCTGCGTTGCGAAGTGAGCGTCACCAAGGCGGGGGCGCGCATGCGGGAGGGGTGTTTAGATCTATGTTATATATACGATGATGAATTAAGAATTCGATCTTTATTCAAATATCTATTTAGTACACGGAAGAGTTTGTTCGTTTGTTTAAACGGGCTAATCTCTATCTGCGTGTCGGATTGTAAAATTATTTTTGTTTATTCTGAAGGCTAGACTCAAGAGTGAAATATACTATTTAATATCAATTTATACCCATCAGCTTGCCATAAATATATATTTTTATGTTAATGTACTGAAATGTCATACAATGTTTAACAAAAATGTAGACCTTTAGTACACGGGACGGGACGGAGGATATTGCTTCACGGGAAACTATAAAAAAATTAAATTGAGAGGGGGAGCGGGGAATGAGCACACTATATGTGCCTTTACACATTTTGTATGAAAGTCTGTCTTTAAAATTAGAAGGGTACCTAAGAGGTTTTGACGCGGACGAAGTCGCGGGCGACTGCTAGTATATACTATAGACATTAAAATATTCCATATTTTCTGATCAAAAGCAGTCGAAAGCTAATTAAAGGCTCTACAAATGCGTAAACTGTTGACTTTATTTACTCGCCCCCTAACAAGGGTCCGGGGCCCGCAAAAACGCAAACATTTTGGTTCCCATCGCACTAATAGAATAAACATTTTGCTTTGTTAAATACACTTGACCTTTCATAAACAAAACTGAAAGCTAATAAATACAGGATTTATTTGTTTCTATTACCGGAGGGCAATTCGCGAATCGATAGGTGCTACGGTAATATTATTTCGTCTCAAGTAGTTCGGGTACCCTTAGAATACCATACTCATTCTATTCAGGTATGAATTATTACAAACCTAAAATACATTTTTGATTTTAACATAGGTTTTAGATTCACGGTTTCACTGTTAATACTCTTCTACTTCCAAAGCCAAAACGAAAATAATTTCAGAAATAACAGTATTATTTTAAGCCACAGGCAAAATATACCTATAGTAAGTATGCAGTCGAAGAATTCGTTGAGCTGGAGTTAAAGAGTGAGAGCTAGAGTTAAGTCCGGATAAGTCCGAATATTACTGCCGTGTTAATTATTATTACCGCCAAGCAGCAAGCATTGCTGTGTTCTGATCTGAAGGGTAAGTGATATAAGCCACATGTATATTTGCTCCTAATACTATTCCATAGATTGATGGGCGGATGGACGTAACATGTGCCTGACACTTATCTAGGTAACAGATATCGTATGATAATAATTCTGCACTCCTTTGTGTGTTTTACTAGCATTTCATCCGTTTTTGTTTATTTTTACTTTAATTTTCTTTGGAGGATTACTACCAATGAACCAAACACAGGCAAAGTAACGTCTACTTCAATTTAATGCTAATTAATTAATAAAATAGTGGAACGTACAACTGGTTGCAACAATTTTTAATTATAAGCCGAGCTGAACTTTGACATAATCAATTTCTATAATAACATAGTTCCATACACGCTCCAACGAGCTGTGTTAAGGTCACGAAGGTCACACGTGGATCAATATGGTTTATTAATACAGGCAAAGGTAACGCGAGTTATTTCCATTTACACCCACTCTCATTACTACAACTTTTAATAGACTACGCTCCGAGCTTAATTATGTTTTCGCTTGTATGACCCTCAATACTTGAGCAAACGGCGTCCATGGTTTCGCAAATTTTAGCCTAGAGAGACAGATACGACACAGGCCGATTTACAAATCCCCTAAGATATCATAGGTGCTCCTCACCTCGACCTCGAGCCCCCGGTAGCTGGCACCTGGACGGTCGAAGGAATCCGGCCCCACCCCCGTCTACTCTTGACGGAGACCTCTCGCTGTCGAGTGTTGTTAATTACATGCTCGACAGCGAGGAAGGGTGGACTCACGTTGCCTCCTTTTGTGAGACCGTCATAGGCTTAAAGAAGACCTCGGAGCGGGAGAGAGAGCAGGCGGCCGATGCTCCCCCGCTTCGTAGAACAAGAACGGGCGGCAGGAGACGCCGGTATGCGCATTTCCTGCCTCCCCTGTAGACAGCACTGCGTGCACCCGATCCTTTGACGTCCAAACAAGGGCGCTGGCGGCTCCGCTGGGTTTTAGTGGGTATTCTGGCTATTACAGCCAGCGAGTCCCACATACCCGGACGGAGACTGCGCAGGTCTGTATGCGCAGCCTCCGACCGGGATGCGTAAATACATTTATCGGCGACAAAAAAACTATCTATAAAGGTAAGTGGAAATTTAGAAATAATTAGATTACAAAATACATATTTATAAAGTACAGCTATCGTTAGCAAAGTTACTAGGTCGCACATAAATATTTGCCTTTAAGTACTATTTATTCTCTATATGATGATCTAATCTACCAAGCCAAAACTAATAGCTTACAAAGAAAGTTGATGATGATGTCGAGGTAATGTCACAGAAAACTCTTTAGCATACGAGTAAGTACCCCTGGATTTCAAACAGTGTCTAGTGATTTTGTTTTTAAGTAGCCCGGTAGCAATAATTTATCACAAGTGTTAAAATTCGCCGTTAAATAAAATTAATATTTTAAAAGCAAAAAACCCGACTGCCTATAAGTAATGACATGAAAAGAGAAAAACAAAGATCACTATATCTATACAAAATTCTAAATATTTTATGGCACTGCAGGCGAGGACAAACAATACTTCACTACTTGCGAGAAAAGAAAAATGTACCAAAAGTACGCTTCTTTTCAGTTTATTACTTCTAAACATTCGGGATTTTTGGTTTTATTATAATAATTTTATTTGAGATTTTTTACTTTTAGACATTTTTTGTTAAAACAGTTAATAATATATTATATATATAATGGGCTTTTTACGACCTTTCATTTGATATCCATATTAGTAAGATAAGAAAAAAATAAACTCCCCTCTTTTTTACTCCATTTACAGCCGCCATTTTGAAAATTTATATAGCCTACGTCACCACCACAATTCTGACAAATTTAACGACACCTCATGTATCAAAATCCGTCCAGCCGTTTAGGCTTAAGTGAGTGCCAAAGAAATGGGCATATATGCATACATACGCTCGAAAAACATTAGATACCCTCCTTCTGACGCAGTCGGGTAAATATTTAGTCATTCCTCTTATTCCTTGTTTTTATCCTCATTATAACTGAAAAAAAAACGCGTTTTTATAAAATAATTACGCAGTATCAACAGAACGCCGCTAACGAACTCATTCCATTGGAGCTTTTTCAAATTAATTACAAAAGAAACGATCAATTTCATTATATCATAAAATACTTCACAGCTCGTTTCGTTGTTAGTGTGTACCACGTATATAATTTCAAATTCTCTAATCTCTCTCTCTCTTTGTTCTCTCTGCCACACAATACTCATATATCCAATGCACACGTAAGCAGAGTAGGTAACTTCATGGCAGCTGGATACGTATACATTAAACGTATACAAGACAAATTTAAAAATAAAATTTTAAAATCCCCTGACAAAAATGTTTTCCGCCATATTGTAGCGGCGGATTGCAAAAATGTAATTTGTACCTATTTAAATCAAACACAGCTTTTTTTAAATCAAGCATAACAACAATTCGATTATGCTGACGAATAATAATGGCTATTGTTTACCAATCAATGCATCAAGATATGATACAGGTAGCATATGGAATCTACATAACATGTTTTCATAAATATAATCATGATCGTTTAGACTAATAGTCGGAATCGAATATTTTGACAACGTGTCTGCCTTACACGGATGAGGTTATTTTTAAACGACTTCATTTAATGCAGAAAAGCAAACCGTACTGTACAGTAAGGTATGATTAATCCCCACACGGAACAAGTACGTGCTAGACCCGTATTCTTCCGCAGGCTTTGAAGGGTCGGGCCTTACGTGCGTTCCCCGAGAGTACAGAAACATATTACATATAAATAACAAGTAGAATTTCATTACGATAATGAGCTAAACAGAGCGCCGAAAATGAAATTAATTATGAAAAGTTTATTTGCCGCCGGACCGGCGCGGCCATCTTTTCACGTTAATTGAGAAGCTCGTCGTTAAAATACTGGAACGCCTATAGGGGGCGTAAATTATTTATAATGACGTGTTAATGGAAAATATGTGTATTGATCTTAACGAAATCTTTGCCATTTCGTGATATTGTATTATTTTGCAATGTATTATGAGAAGTATTTTTGTACAATTTATATAAACGCTTGAAATTATGATCGATGTATGTATTATAAGTGTTCGATATTAGACTTTTGTGCGTATTCGTAGCAAATATCGTAAAAATTCAAAATTCAGAATTCATTTATTTCATGTATGCTTAATTTACAAGCACTTTTGAAACGTCATGTTAGACTAGTTGTAGGTACTTGCTGGCTGGTAGGTTTTCGTCTTTATAAAGTAAGTATTGGTAGCTTTTTGGCTACTAGTGTCGTATAATATACTATGACAGTATAGTACGAGTACTTCACGTGGCGATAAATCACTAAAATGTAAGAAATAAAAATTTTTAACAAAATATAGAACCGACTCAAAACGCACTAAAAAATAAAAATAGCCTTGGCTGGCACCGACTCCTAGATATGCTTAAGTAAACTAAAGCAACTAAATGATACAGTTATTTTTTACTTTTTAGTGCGTTTTGAGTCGGTTCTATTGTTTGGTAAAAATTTTTATTTTATAATATACAATGACAATAAGGTTAAAATAAAAAGAACTGATAGCAAAAGTAATATTAGAGATTAAGATGTAACCAATAGTACACCTTCATGGAATAATGTTTTTCTGAAGTACCTTTATTGAACCTGTGCACGTAATTGAGGGTAGGTAGGTAGGAATAATTGACGTAACAGGCAGACTATTCCTCTAAGGTCTTCAGGCTCAGGTGCCATTAATTTTACTATAAAACATATCTTTCAGATCGAAGCAATGCGCTTTGCACGATGTCAACAGCGATAATAAACTCCCATACGATCACAGAAATCACTAAGAGCTTTCTTCTAACAAAAAAGTCTCGAGTAAAAATCCAGCGTAAGGAGAGGCGATAAGCTCGTGGAAGGCATCTTGTTACGCGAATTCGTAAGTCATTACACGTATCGCTCTCATTTACATCTCGACTCGATTTATCTCTTGCGCAACGCGACTGCGAAACATCAATCGAAATCGTTTGCTATATATATTTTTTTAAATATAGGACAATTACACACATCGCTATATAGCCCCAAAGTAAGCGTACACGTAGGTAGCTTGTGTTATGGGTACTACACATTTTTCCAGACGTGGGAATCGAACCCACAGCCTAGAACGCAGAGGCAGGGTACCTAAAAATATATCAACAAAAAGAAAAAAATACTCTCACAATGGCATTAAAAACTGGCATTTATTTTATGTACCTAAACAAAAGCAGGAAGACCAAGTGTCGAGTTGCGTATAAGTTCTTCATCTCAGCGTTAATATTTTTGACTTATTTACAGTTTATAACGTTACGTAAAAATACTATTTTTTAAATGTAACGTTATAAACTGTAACTTTATAACTAACTTTGTGGACATATTTTATTTCTTCACGTAGATTAAAGTGTGGAGGATAATATCCGTTTTATATTTTTATTAAACTGAATGGTGAAATACATATAACACATAAATACATATAGAAAAACACTACACAACTAGTTCGGCCCTTTTTTATTTGTCTGAAAGCGACGAAGTCAGCGAATATATTTAATAGTTCGTATGATCGGTTTTCTCTTTTGTACGCGATTCCGATTAGTGAAATCACAATTGGTATCGCACACCTGACACGCGTATGGGTGCGTCGTGTTCCAGTAATCGACTACGACAAATGGCTTTTCGCCGCGACGAGACACGACCGTAATGAATTTACACCTTGTTTATACATTTGCATAGTAATACGTGTTTTCGATAAGAAGATTTTTATAGCAGTAATACATAAAATTACCTATGCTCTCGCGTGAAGCTTTATTTAATATTTATTATGTGAGTACACATGCAAAAAAGGAAATTTGGTTGATTTTAATACGTTCGCGAAATGTTGGTGTTGCATAAATTTGTTTACACTACACACTAAATATTTGCAACTTGTAATGTTACGTCACATTACAAGTTGCAAATATTAACGCTTCATTCTGCAAAGACACTAAGAATGAAACTAATTCAAAAATAAACATCTATGATAAGGCTTAGTGTATAACTTACCACACCATGCCGCTTTCACCTTTACTTAGTGTTGTATTATTACTTTGACTGCAAGTACTTACCTAAAACAAAACAAATAATATTAGTTTTCCATAAACTAGTTTTGTATAGGTTTTAGGAATTTTACTATAGATTAAAAGTATCAGTTAAAGCAAATAAATAAATTAAAGTTACTCAAATGCAAAATTGAATAAAAATTTAATATTGAATCAGCCAACTCGCCAAGTCGAGTGCGAAGCAAAGACTGCCTGCCATACTTTGCTGGAAAGATTTCGTCGCATTTTCAGGCCCTATTTTGAGAACATTTGGACAAGACTAGAACGCAGAAATTTCCGTCATCCAGTAAGTAAGTTATAATCACATAGGTACTTAAAATCCAAAATTTCAAGTCTGTAGGTCATTTAGTTCCGATGTTAAACGAAAGCAAAGTTTCGCATTTTCGACACTCACTCATGATCATCAAAATAGAACTAGTACCTACTTCCCATAAACTCAGAGAGCTGAAATTTGGTAAAGAGTTAGGGTTTAATGGCCACATAAAGGGAAACCTAATAAAAACTAGGATAATCGAAAATCTGGAGTACGGTGACCCTGATTAGAAAACACAAGAGCCCAACCAAACTATTAGAGATTGATATATACCGCCTTTATAAAAATATTCAACTTGGTGGGTCGCTTCATTTAAGGGTACACAAGGGTCCAATCCAATGTGGGCTATTATCTCGCTTATCAAACATAGCTATGTAGTTACAACAGATATAACATTACGTGTAAACAAAATTGATTTGTACCCACTATATAAAGAATGTTTAACCTTTAACAGTAAGGAACCTTTAGACTTGGCACGAGTTTGTCTAGACTTCCTTACTTTTTAGAGATAAACAAGCAGCCAAGTATCGATGTACGATACTTGGCTAGTTTTTTACACACTGGTTTTGGTGGGATTAGTTTATGTAACATTTTACAACTAGTAGATTAAGGCGTCCTGACACAATGTTAAACAAAACGAAAAAATCTAATTGGACGATTTCTACACTCTAATAGACAATTATTCACGGCTCCAGCTAACGGAAATTGACGCTCTGTGATCATCTCTTCTAAGAAATTATCGTTATTTAAACCGGACCTCAGCTGAGTCAACAAATTTTAGTCAACTTCAACAATATTCCTGTTATGACCGAATTAACAATATTAATTATTTATAGCAGATCACTACTAACAAATAAATTATGTATGTACATACAATAAACGCGGAGGGATCAATCTCATCAAACAACTCTTACAGCATTTGGCTCAGAACCGCGTCGCATTAATATTTTATTAACCCTTTCCAGCCTCAGGCATGTTTATGGATTCAATAAGATGAATTTCTTCTTGGCTTCGTTTCTCCCTTAAGAGTAAGTACTATTATTTATTATACAAATTGAATCAAAGCAAAGTGTTAAAATATTCAAGAAGAAGACAATGCCAACACTAAATTCTAGACACGTGAATGAGTATTCGATGCACTATGAGACTTCAAAGCTGTGTGTGTGTCTGTGTGTGTGTGTGTGTGTGTGTTTAAAAAAATATATACTTATTTATATTTTTAGTCACTTTCTTATGATTAAATCATAAGAACTCACCTGTTTTTATTCAAATGTCAGTTATACAGTCAATAATCAATATAATAGAAACAGACGTTACATTACGGAGTACAATAAATTGAATTGAAATTTCGATGAGTCAACAATTCTACCTAGGAGTAAACTCCGGATTTGTAGTAAAACGTATGAACATTATATCTATAGAGGATTTTTAACTGTAGTGGATAATGCAAGATTAGCAAATAAAATATTCGCTAAAACAGAAGAAAACAAAATCCATGTTTTCTTGTTGTTCCAACAACAAAATCTTAAAAAAAAAAAACATTACATCTCTAGAACAAAGTTTCAGACGTTTTCAATAAGTGTTTTAAAATCCTAACACAATCAGTGATGTTGTTGTCAATCATAAGATTTGTGATTGACAACAACATGATATAATCAAATGACAGCAAATTATAACTACAAGATGACAGGCCAGGGGTGACCGGTTGCTCGCGAGGTGATTAGATGTGATGAGATGAGACGAGAAAATCAATACGCAATCACCTTGTCATCCGCACCATCTGTTTATTGTATTTCACCGCACTGCAACATCTACAACATAGATTACCATAGCACGCATCGAGCAGATATCAGTGTTTATTTTTAAATGAATGTTGAGAGAGTATGCAATGCATTAGCTTATTAGGATGCCTATCAAAAATTTGCCGCTGCTGACTGTAATTAATTTTTTTTTAATTATTTGCCGATATTTAATGTATGCCGATATAAAAAATGTTGCCAGCTCTAAATTAGCCACGCTAAGGCACTAGGCAAAATATATTATTATTTCTAATTACACCTTTTTTTATTAAAAATAAACTATTTATTAAATTATACAATAATTTAATAAATTGCATTTTCGGCATTCGATAGGCAACCTATCACTAACTATACATATTGCATACTCAAAATTATTTAAAATTAGTTAAATCATATATCTATTTATAGTTATAAAATTGCCATGTATTCTTTATTTGGTATTGCTTCGAAGTACAGCAGTGCAAATTCATACCACCAGTATTTAAGTTGTTCACTGCTAAATAAAAAGATAACGTTTTGTCGGTGTAAGTAACACGAGACCCAACAAATACTCTTTTTCTATCATCATGACAATATAAAACTTATAAACCTACTATGTCTACAAGTTTGTCAAAAATGCTAAAATAACGTCCGTTCGTTTCGTATAATATAACAATATTTACATTTTGCCTTAGTGCAAGTTCTTTACCATTAATAGTAGTCAAGCCGCATAGACAAGCCAGAACCCATTCAGATCTGAGCGCATCCATCCCTAAGCTTCAGAAGAAATCGCAGCGTCGTCGACTGAAAAACCTAAAATACCATAGATTACGGCTAGCGGACGCGGGATCAATACGCAATCAAGCTGTCACCCGCACGGCCGCTAATATTGTGACGCTACTGATTGTGAGCCGGTGATCGCAAGACCTTCGTCATTTTCGAAAAGCTGAAAATTATTCAGCTCATGCTCCAGCCATAGTTAAGTACAGAAGGCAAAGGCAACGGCACGTAGCCTTAGAAGGTAGCCGGTTTTAAGCGCCCAAACCGTTAAACATTCAAGTAAATTCGTAACTCTTTTATATTTGTCCGGTAAAATATAATAAAATAATATAAATCGAGTCGCCACTCATTTGACTTCGTGGCAACCAATAGATAAACGCTGTTAAAGAGAATATTTTAAGGATCTCTAGAGATAATATATTACAAAGCTAAGTGCCTGACGAGTACATACACAATTTTTTGTGTACATTCCGTAAAAATATGCAAAACGTTGTTTTGCATTAAAAATTAAAAAAAAATTAGTTGAAAATTAGATAGTAGCCTCTCTTCTCAGACCTGCTGAATACAAAATTTGGTAAAATCGGTAAAGTCGTTTCGGAGGAGTACGGTAAATAACATTGTGACAGGGAAATTTTATATATCAGATTAAGTCTTTTTGCTCAAACTCTACCAACTTCTAAAGCCATTACGGTCTAAATCTAAATGGTAAAATCTAAACTCCAAAGTTTCGTATCGTACTTACCTATGGTAAGAGCATGATCTGACAAAGTGTCAACGTTCGTAAAATGACGAAGGTTTGGCGATCGCAGCTCTCGGGCCACACGCCGCGGACCGCGCCTTCACGAGAAGCGTAATTTCATCAATTTCATTTCGAGTGGAGGCGTAAATTATTTTCCCAATTTGCGGCATCTCGCCACTAGCGATGAAATTAAAATTAATCGAAAGTGAACTGCGCGATTCACCAAATATTAAACTTGAAACTCAAACTCATAACGAACTTTTATGAATTTGTCATGTTTTTGTTGTTTAAAATCCAAAAATAAATAATTTTTGGCTTTTACAAATTGAAATTGTGCACCTTTTTGCTTAATTAAGTGGAAAGTGCTCTAAACGAATTATTGGAGAGCCAAAGTTCTTATTTTAATATTAATTTGCAAGAAGTGTATCAAAGTGAAAGTCCACCCGTTATCTGAAGTGACTAAAGTGTTGTTCAATTTATATAAGACTAGCTGTCACCCGCGACTTAGTCCACGTGAAAACCCTTTATGTACCCTTCTAATTTTAAACTTTTATATAAAGTGTGGTCATACCCCTTTCAATTTAATTTTTTTATAGTTTCCCGTTAAGCTTTAAGCGTAGATGCCTATTTACCCGACTGCGTCAGAAGGAGGGTTATTTAAGATAACTTTTATACCTGAGTGATCTACGAAGAATTTTAGCCCGTCAAAAGGTATTTCATAGAGAAGTGGGGATGGGGCTAGTAATTTTTTTGTACACTATCGGAAACTAAAGATTTCAAGAAATAGAAAACATACCAACTTTTTGAAAAATTCTGATATTTTGACGGATGATTTGCTGGATAGACCTAGAAAATGCTTTTGGTTCTGTGCAACATGATCTATTGACTTTCGCCTTGAGGTGGTAAAATTTTCCTGATTTAGTTATTGATTTAATCACATCTTACTATTCAAAATTGAAATTTACCATAGCAGTAAACAATAAGTACTCAAAACCCCTACAATACAATGTGGGGTTGTTTCAAGGTTGCTGCTTATCTCCAAAAGCTTTTAATGTAGTCATCAATAATTTAATAGATAAATTAATTGTTCAAGAAAAGAAATGGGGCTATCGGTTTAAAATTAACAATAAATATACAGAGTCCATCTTAGCTTTTGCAGATGACCTTGCTTTACTGACACGAAACCCAAAACATTGTCAGGAGCTATTGAATGTAGTGGATGAGTTCTGTTCATGGACTGGTGGGCTGAGGGTAAAGCCAAGCAAATGTCACTGTCTATGTCTGGGGAGACGAAATACTAAATTTACATCCTATGATCCGGGTCTCTCTATTAGTGGCCAAAGTGTAACCACCATTGCTGAAGCATTACAAAGGACGTACTCCATCCCTTGAGGTAGTCGTCGATAACTTCATAAATGACCTTAATAAGGTAGACCAACAGCCCATTAACAATATAAAAAAAGCGTGGGTCTATGACAACTATCTCACTTCACGTCTGACTTGGCCATTCCTCGTTTATGATATTGGCAGACCTCATCTGGCAAAACTAGATGCAAATGTCATAAAAACATTGAAGTCTTGGTTTGGTCTAGCACTCTCGGCTGACCTTTTAACTCTATTCAGAGATTACAATAATTTTGGGTTAAAACTAAAAAGGCCATCGGAACTCAGACAACACCTCAAAGTTACCAGAACGTATATTCTAGTTAAGTCCCAGGACGAACTAGTTGCATCACTTCCTAAAGACGAGGGTGCCAGAAAACTTGACTCTAGGCTTCAATTTTACAAACAATTTATGGCAGGGGCTTAGGTAAATAGAACCGGGTTGGGTGCAAGACAGAAAAAGGAAGACCAAGACATAATAAAATCTTTTCTTAAACAAAATGAGGACGACAACTACAAAGTGCATGCCATGAACCTAGAAATGCAAAACGAGTGCTTAAACTTAAGCGAGTTCTGCATCCCTCTAGCTCTGAAGTGGCACGCCTTGCTATACGATTGGTCTCCTGCCTTACTGAAATTTTATCTTAATTCCTTTCAACTGACTCTCCCAGATCAGAGTAACTTAGTAAGATGGGGAAAAGCCTCGGAAAAATCTTGCTATACCTGTGGTGAGGCAGTGGGCACTGCAAGACACTTATTGGTAGGATGCAAGGTGTTCCTGGACAGGGGTCTTTACTCACGCCGCCACGATAGTGTACTAGAAATCATACGTGAAGCTATAAGCCTTTCAGTAGCTAGAGCTTAAAAAGGATTGACGACGAATAAAAGACAAACTAACTTCGTTAAAGCAGGCTCAACTACAAATTCCACCAGCAAGCCTTATTCAATTCTAGGCTCTGCTCCTGATTGGACTATAATGGACTAATAATGGACACGTATGAAAAGTACTATAAAATCCCGGAAGACTTAGCTATTACGACATCTAGACCGGACATATTTCTTTTTTTCAAACAAATCAAACGTATAGTACTTGTTGAGCTTACAGTGCCGTGGGAAACAAACATCCCTAAAGACCATGTATTCAAAGTGAATAAATACTATGACCTTACTAATGAACTAACCAAAAATGGCTATGTGGTTAGTTTATACGCGGTAGAAGTGGGTGCGAGGGGTATACCAGCAAAGTCTCTCTACAACCTGCTAAAAGACCTTGGCCTTACTAGAAGTGCAGTAAGCTCCATATTGGAACGAGTGTCCAAAGCTGCACTAGTAGGGTCCTTCCGAATATGGTTGGGCAGGGAGAACAACTTGAACAGAGGAGGTGAGTGTTGACGCGCGTCACAAAGGGTACCCTTAAACCTACACCCGTGTCACAAGTCTCGGGCTCTGTTCGGAGTTTTTCTCTCAGCCACGCGATGGACCCGGCACCCGCACGGTGAATCCATGGAATGCTAAGATATTCGTCTCTCGATTGATTTTTTATTGGGTACTTTCGATAGTAATTGAAAATAAGGTGAAAAATAAATATTTCAAATCAAATAAATTACAGCGTATTTGGGACATTTTATACGCTTTATTTCAGGTAAGTTTTCAGCAAATTTCGTAAAAAAAAGTATTAATTGTAAAAGATAAAAATAAAAAGAAATAATTTTTTACATAAATTTTGAGGTTATCTACAAACAGAGTAAATACGAGAGGTTTTATTACCTACAACTTTGCCATTTAACTTTTTTCCATAGGAATTTTGGTTAGCCGGAAATACACAGAAAAATCTGTATCTGCTAAATTATAAAAGACAGATACACAAACTCCCTATACATTGCTTTCAATTACAACCAATAGTTAAGGCAGCGCATCAGCATAATGCTGATTTAACAGTTTTTTCGGTCCTAATTTCGCGACAAAAACCAAGAATAGTGTAGCTTCCCATCAGTGAAGGATTTTTCGGTCAAGTAGTTTCGGAGCTTATTCAATTCAAACGAACAAATATTTATAATATTAGTATAGGCAACAGTTAGTTGTAGTAAGTACAACAAGTTACAGTAGTAGTTTATCTTAAAAAAAAAACCGTTTCCAAGTACCTAATTCAATATTTCACCATTAGGTATTAAAACCAAATTAATTTATCATCACTCATATCATTGATATAAAAAGAATAACACATCTTCCTTAAACGATGGATTAAAACAATTCGGTTTTGAAGAACTTTTAATGTCAAAAGCGTACATCTAATCTTAAAATATAAATTTGCTTTTAATTACATTGTATACTTTTAATTATAGGCAAACAAACCTTTATTAATCAGAAATCTAATAGAAAACCGAGATTTCCAAAAAATACCAGTGATTACTAAACGTGGAGAAGTACGACGCTGATTGCTACAATTAATGTAACTTTTTCGAATTTCGGGCTCGTTCACAATCTGATTCATCAATAATTGAATGTCAATCTTGTTACTTCTGATATTTTATATTACTTAGTCACAAAAATTCGTTTTAGTTGTCCTGTTAAGAAATAAAATTGGAAGACGAGATACTTACCTTATCTTCTTTTTTTAGTTTTAAATGTATTTTAAATCCACGCATATACTTTTTACCTCGTTATCATTAACTTAGCATAACGGATTTACTTTAAATTCAGAATCTAAGAGCTTAGAATAAAAACGGCTCACTCAAAACCTATGATGCTAAAAAGTTGCTACACACTGCCCTTGCATACAGAATTTGCGATTTGCGTGTAACCGTGACTACAAAATTGAGCAATAGTGGAAACGTAGTTAATAGCACACCCAACCCAAGGCAAGCACCGTAAGTAAAAGAACCAAGAGAGCCCGGCCATTAAAAAAGCTCAAAGAGCACTCTAGCAAACAGTGGCGCGGCTGAGGCCCTCGAGAAATGACCACAATTAAGTTAATTTTCCTATTTTACGAGCACTCGCCGCTGCCCTCGATGACTGCTGGACATATATTTCTCGTGGATTTTATGTTATCGTAGTAAAAAACATGATAAATTAACGCTAAATTTTTTATCTGTCGTATTGTAGTCTGCGTGCGGCTGAAATAACGACCGTTCGGGACACTGTATTCACATGACATGTTAATGCAGGTATGTAACAATCGGTCTCGCCTGATAGAGAATGCAGATGTAGCCAATGGTGAATTATTATTTTTAATTTTTAAAAGATTGAATATCTAGTAGTAGTAGTGTTAGATTTCTAATTAAAACACTTCAAAGTTCTCGAAGAAAAACTTATGGGATCATTAAGGCTGTTTTCTCTATCTCTACAGTAAAATATATTCTGAGTTACCTAATGTATGCAAACAATAAAATAGTAAAATAATAAAAAAGTAAGTGGTTAGTATTACATACTCGATACAGACCACAAACCAACGTTTTTTAAAATTTTTTGAATGTCTGCCTGTATGTCTGTTCACGCAACACTTTTAAACTACATGACCGATTTTCATACGATTTTCACAGATAACAAAGCCTAAAGCCTGTTAAACAGTTATTCCAAAAAAACTGAATTTCACTAAGGACGAAGCTGTGACGAAAGTACTGTATGAGTATCTATAAGGAAGGAAATATGATAGGTACTGTGTATCCCGAATATCAGTATCGTTCCCTTAAGGGAAGAGTTCAAAGTCGACGCGGACGAAGTCACGGACGTTGACTAGTTATTTCTAATGTAGCTATGAATAAGTAACATAGCTATATTAGAAATAAAATATAACTGGTATTTTTGATTTAAATAAAATTTGAATGAACAAACAAGCTCACGAATAATAAATACTGTATGGGTTCGAAATTAGTCGACTAGAGAGACTTACGACAACAGTAACGTAAGTTTCTATAACTACTAGCAATTTGTTTACCATAATTGACTCAAAAATAGTTACAATACATAGTTACAATTTAAGACAAAATTTTTTGCCAAGAACAATATGACAGATTACAATAGGTGTTTATGACGTTAATCCATCATTAGAAGTTTGGCAAATTCTAGAATACACAGAAAAAAAGCAATTGAAATTTCAAGTATGTGTAAATATCTCAACACAGTTGTGTAACTGGTGAGGCAATGATACGAGTACGTCCGCACGTGTCATATTACCCACTCGTGTATTCCACCAATTACCTGGAGCTTTCGTAGCGGTGTGTTTTATTTTTCAACGAGCGAGCCTCGTGCCCGGCGTTGAATACTTCAGAGCTTCATTAGCTAAAAGATTTACACGGAACAAGGCGGTAAACCAAAACATAGGAACGAGAAAAGCTTTTGTGTACATTCTGTATTAGGTATTAGCGACGAGATTAAAAATGCAAGACCAAGCCCACTTTTGTTCCCCAAATTATTTTGTTCGTCAAACTACTGCAAATAAATGATTGGCGCAGAGTTTAGGTTCTTATTTCAAAACTAGCGGACGCCCGCGACTTCGTCCGCGTGAAAACCTCTTAGGTACCCTTTAATTTTAAAGACAGAATTTCATATAGTGTGCTCTATCCCCGCTACCCCTCTCAATTTAATTTTTTTATAGTTTCCCGTGAGACAATATCCTCCGTCCCGTCCCGTGTACTAAAAGATCTACATTTTTGTTAAACATTGTATGATATTACAGTACATTAACATTAACAATATATATTTATGGCAAGCTGATGTGTATAGCTTGAATTAAATAGTCTATTTCACTTTTTGAGTCTAGCTTTCATAATAAACAAAATAATTTACAATCTGACCATGCAGATCTCGAGATTAGCCCGTTCAAACAAACGAACAAACTTTTTCGTATATCATATGAATATGATCTGCCATGCCAAATAAACTGAAAGAAAAGGTCAACCCTATTCGGTACGTATAACATAACACGGAGGAGGTCAACTTAATATATTGGACGATATAGCGGCAGAATTGTTTTTTAGAAATTTTGTAATATCTCCGAAACCATATAACTAATTAACATACTGTAAAACGCAAATTTTGTCTCTATAATATTCTTGTGATTATTAAATAATTTATTTTGATAAGGATTTAAGATCAGTTGTATAAATAATGGCGTAATCGTAAGCATATGAATTAAATGATGATTGAAACATAAAAACTTATATATCTGCCAAAATATAAAAGATAGATATATGTTATCACGGACTTTTTTGTTAAACATTTTAAGGTGGACAATACTGTAGTACATTATTTTGGTCTATCTCGTAGAGTACAGCCAGCGTTTGCAATATACGCGCAAAAAAACGTGCTTATTTACGACATCACATTAGAAACAAAACCGCATCAAAATCCGTTGCGTAGTTTAAAGATCTAAGCATACATAGGGATAGACAGACGGCGGATAGAGACTTTGTTTTATACTATGTAGTGATTCTGTTTATTTATCAAATTAATTTTCCAATTTTTCACAAGTTAATTTTCACTGACAAAAAAGATTTTCTTCGTTACAATGTACCGCACGTGTAAAGTTTGAGTGTTCTCCATGTATACTTAACAGAGTCCGACGTGGGTGTACCTAACACAATACTACACGTTTAGCAACTAAGGACACGATTCACTTAAATAGCTAAAACAAATATAAAAAAAATTGTGTTATACTCGTACTCGTAGGGCGAAAGTGTTCTTTGTTACCTGCTACCTCCGAAGCCACTTATCATGATGAACAAATTTCATATATCTTCGTACTCATACGAAATACTTCGAACTTACGCTATAATAGAAAAATTGCTGACAGTATAAAATATATACGCGTTTAACTATGAAAAGTAAAAATTAAAAGGATTACCCCCTACCTCGTTACGAGGTACCGGCGTGGCCCCCGTACATATTTAATCACCCGGCGCCGACCTTGTTTGAGCGTCTCCAGAAATCCGTAATGTAAATACGTCCCTGCGGAATTAATCATTCGTCTCCGAATAAAACGTAGCTAATTTCTACAAAAGGAATAAATGAATTTATATTTTTTGTATGTAAATACTCACCATCCTAACGATTTCTTTTGAAGAATAAAATAATACTCCTCGCTAGTTTTTTATTACTCCTCAACAAGTAGATAGAGCCTGTATTATTCTATAATTATACATCTTTATTAAATACTTTATTAAAGTCATTATATATTTCAACAATAATATATCAATCATTATTATTTTTGAAGTTCAAAAAAGCATTACGTATAATAATATACATAGAAATGTTAACGGAAACCTACAAATTTGAAAGCAAAATATCTCAAAGGCAAAGCCTCGAAGGCTTTTAAATTATAGTCTACTTACGAATCTAATCTGTAGGCTGTGTTCACTTATATACAGCTATAAGCTGGACTACGGCAGTGAAAAGAAAGAGATTAAAGCTTTAGGCCTGTATTGTAGTCATTGCAAAGATACAATCCCGCGTAATACCGGGCTTTGCATACTCGGCGCGGGACAATGCGCTCTGAGCGTCATAATGAAGATTATCATCTGTGTAGGCTTGCTCTGCGGCCGCAGCGCTGTTGTACGCATGTACGTATTGTTGCATGTAATTAAAGCAAAAACCGGCCACTCTTATTAGAAGTCTGTATTCCGAAACAGTGATAGAGTCATTGAAAACTGTCAAATTTAATGATTTCCAAGTGCTTTTAAACAAAAACTCCAAATAAACGAATTTAAAATTTTAAATGAGTGATGTGTACATATCTACGAGTATATATTTTAAGAGTAAAGAAGACGAGATATCTACGTATAAGTTAACGTTTTAAAAATGATGGAGTTTCTGAAGAAATTGACTTCCCATTTTTTTACTTATGGTTTAGAAATCAAGACACCATGTCATAGTAATATCTCCTTTTACAGGACAACTACGAAAACATACGAGTATACAGAGCTACGCCTATACCTACTAATGTACAGTCACAAGAAAGTTCCTCCACCGGACGAGTGACTCACAGCAAGCTTATCGACCCAATTACGAAAATTGTCAGATTGAAATAAATAAAAAAAAAGAATAAATTTGAGCTTTGTGCCATTATCGCGGCGACCCCTCGCCATATCTCCAAATCGCGGTGTTTTATTCGAATTTCCGATTTCTCAGTCTCTGGTAACGACGTCGATACAACCACCTCCATTTACGTTTCAAAGACCATTCTATTTTTTCCTTTGATTATTTATTCAGTTTTCCCGTTTCTTAAGCCCTCCCAGTTCAGCATCTATTTACTTGGTCTGCTCAAAATAGTTCAATAATCAACAATTTTCCTACTCTATAGGTTTTGAATTATTACCACACTAGGTATAATTTGCTAATATTAATCAAGAAACTGTCATATTGGATATTGGTCTAGTGGTTAGTCGATCACGAACAAATACTTTAAAGCCCGGAGTCGGGATGTTGGTGATGTAGCACCTCAGTGCCAAGGGAGCACATTTAAGCTGCCGGGCCCTATCCGCCTATCAACAACAACAACAACAACAGTGATCGTTAATAAATTAAAATATTAAAACTCAAGGTCCGCCCGATATGGAGCAGCATATTGGTCTATGCCATATGCTCTCTCCTACAAGGCGGGAGGCCTGGCCCTCTCTGTAGTAGTCTGTAAATAGGCTGATGATGAATCAAGAAATATAATCATAGCGTTATTTTCCTTAAGAAAACCTAACACATAATCTATGTAATTATTAGTTTTGATTTTTCCATACCCGCATATAAGGCGAAGTAGACGTTTAGATAAATTAATATTATATATATAATAAGTGTCAAGGGAGAATAAAACACCCCTGGTATTATTGAAAATATATCAGTCCCCAAGAACGTCCCGCGACGCGGTGTTAATGTGTCCCTTAGGAACCAAGGCCCTGCGACATGGGCCTAACAAGAGTTAACTACGGATCACTTAAATAATGATATGCACAATAGTCAATCATATTGAGCACTGCTATTTTAACACTGTTTTTTTTATTTTTTAGGGGGTGTCCAGCATAAGCAATACATGTCTCAACGCGTGGCCATGAGACACGATGCAACACGACACTGCTACATAGGAGTCAAGCAGGGAATGCCTTTGTTTTGATCGCGTTCGTATCATCCGCAGCTTCGCGTCGCGTTCTGAATATCGTTCTAGTAGGCCACCTCCTAAAAATTAACAAAAAAAGGTGTTCAATCGTCAATACAAATTCAGTTCACTTTGAGTAAATTCTCTATTCTCAATACGAAAGAAAAATACAACGTTTTTCTGGAATTAAAACGTTTTTGGACGTAACGATGTGGAACCTTTGGAACCTGTGGAAAATATGATTCATGTATCGGATACAGAAAACAGATATTGCTGTTTAATTGAATTAAGTACATCATTTCTATTTTGGGGGATACAATAAATTGAAAATTATTTTGATATTTCACTCAACATGGCTTTTGATGAAGCGCTGATTAATGAAAAGTAGGCCAATTTATGTATGCTTATTATTTGTCCTAATAATAGGTATTGCTCGTATGAACTCCAATTGTGTAATGTGTTACAGTAATCTCTCTACACAAAAGACTAATGAACGTTTAAAACAAAGAACATCTATATAGTACACTATGTACAGAAACTGGAAGTAAAGTAATTTGCGACCGTTGAAAGGAGGTACTCGTACCTAAGCCTAGTAGAACCGCGTAAACTGTTAATGTTATGTGTAATACACCATATTACCATAGACACATGATGTATGTATTCCAACATGTTGATATTTATTGAAATACAGACAAGGACATGGTATCATTCATTAATACAAGCAACCCACAATCTAGAAGTGGAAAGTACTTAATTTCTTTACTTTTCAGAATTCAGGTTCAGCAAACTACTCGTAATTATTTAATATCGATTTAGAGCCTCTAGAAAGTAATTTCCACAAGGATCAGTAAACCATGAACAAACGCTAGTCAAGTAATAAAAATAAAGCTTGCCTTTGGTTTTGATCGGCCTCGAACGTTATTACGATGTTCCAAATTGACGATTTCTCAATATAGTTTAATGATTTATAATATAATAATAATTACAAGCTCGGCTTATGAGGGAAGGATACTGACCCTCCGATGTATCGCTAATAACAATTTATTAAAATCTGTTGAGCGGGTTTGAAGTAACTCTTCTGAGATACGGAAGGATTGATCGCACAGCGCGTGTTGATGTTATTTTAAATTCAAAACGATGTAAAAACTCAAGTTATATTATGAGTTTTTCAATTAATAGCATACATAGAATCTGTTCATATAAGCAAACACACACGGACGCGCACGCACGCACGCACGCACGTACAACAGCAACTACGCTCATCTAAATGATCTGATTGCCATCCACATTTTTATAAGGGCCTGTGTCACACCACGATTTTCAAACCCGCCGTCGACGTCCGTTAGTAGCGTTACAGTCGTAATACGCACGCGAGTCAAACGCGTTTGTAGGAGGCCTTTGCACATATGTATAAATACAAACACGCATTTGAATTCATACGAACGCGTGTGTGTATCGATACAAACTACAACAAACCGCGCTGTAGGTCAAAGGTACCCGCCGCCGCATGTTTCTACATCGCGCTTAAAAAATGACGTGTGCCCCAAGGAGTACAAATATAACATATCTCCTTTAATAATGGCCCAGTGTAGAGTCAGACCTCTATCCTTTTAGAAGGAGATTTGGAACTTAAGCTACCCACGCTGCTCCAATACCATATGACAGAAACAGAATTACGGTAAAGTTTTGGCACTCTTACGATGACGATAAGTATGACTCCAGGAGCTTACGTTTACGTTACGTTCTACGTTATATGTTTATTGTATTGTCGTAAAACTACATAGTGAAGTGAAAAATAATAACCAATTCCATAAAAAAAACTCCAAGTGAAGCTTGCGGTTAACCAGATATTAAGAGATTGAGCCGAATATTTCGTCGGCGTAAATTTCGGGCCATATTCCATCTCCGATAAATGTAAAATTGATCTCGTCCACAAATTAATTTACGTGACCCTATGCATCTCACGTACGGTTAAGAAATTGAATTGACGTGGTTTATGTCATATAAATTTTATTTTTCGTGAAAATTTGCGTTTATGAATACCCAATTTACTGCTTAGTTGCACTAATGGTCAACCTATGTGCCGATAGCCTATGCAGGTATGATTCCACAACCCGACCCAGGACCTATCGAGTTGTGGAATCATTCTGAAAAATATTTTCTTTCTTCTAAGAAATTTTCAGTAAATTTTAACCCGGATTCAGGAAGTTAGTAGCGTTGCTTTGGAGAACATGTTAAGTCTCGGTTTTGGTCGCTACGCTATCATTAACACAATGTAGGGATCGTTAAAGAATTAATTTAACGTTATAATCTCACTAGCAGTCGCCCGCGACTTCGTACGCGTGAAAACCTCTTAGATACCCTTCCAATTTTAAAGACAGACGCATATAAAGTGTGTTCCTCGCTCCCCCTCTCAATTTAATTTGTTTATAGTTTCCCGTGAAGCAATATCCTCCGTCCCGTCCCGTGTACTAAAGATCTACATTTTTGTTAAACATTATACGACATTACAGTACATTAACATTAACAATACATATTTATGGCAAGCTGATATGTGTAGCTTGATATTAAATTATCAATTAATATTACAAAATTATCCATTCCCTCAAGGATGAATAATTTTCCCCGTTTTTTTCAAATTTTCCATTATTTATTAATAGACTCTTGAGTCTAGCTTTCAAAATAAACAAAAATATTTTTACAATCCGACACGCAGATCTAGAGATAAGCCCGTTTAAACAAACGAATAAACTTATTCGTATATAATATAAATAATTATGGTTTGAAAAGATCAAAGATCAAATTCTCAAAGAATATCAGTACCAAAATGTTGACCCCTTATTCAGTACGTGTAAAATAATACGAAGGAGGTCAACTTAATTTGGACGATATAGCGGCAGTATTATATTTCTTAGAAACTTTGTAATATCTCCGAAACTATATAACTAATTAAATACTCTTAATCAACAACACATTTATTTTGATAAAGATTAATATTACTACGTTGATACAACTCTTAACAAATACATTAATTTCGACCAAATTTGATTACCATAAAAACTTGTGGTTCTAATGAGTTAATCTTAAAAGATAGACATATACTGTCGTGGACATCTTTTAGATCATTTCAAGATGAATAATTCTTTCATACATATATTTTTGGTATCTTGAACCGTTTTCGCAGCGCACGCAAAAGAAGCCCTCAAGGATGAATAATTTTCCCCGTTTTTTTTTTCACATTTTCCATTATTTCTTCGCTCCTAATAGTTGCAGCGTGATGTTATATAGCCAGTTCAAAACAAAAATTTTTCAATTCAAACCAGTAGTTCTTGAGATCAGCGCGTTCAAACAAACAAATAAACAAACAAACTCTTCAGCTTTATAATATTAGTATAGATTAACGCTTTGTGTGTGTGCAAGTAATAAAATCGATGATGCATGAGTCTAATTTATGTAGATAGGTACCTCTACACTAGGAAACTTGCAAGTTTAACAACTGGACATTGATCGTAAAGCTGTTGAGGTGTTTTAGGTTGTCCTTAAAAATAGATATAAGGGAAAGGTCATCACAAACATACCTATTACGATATAGACAGGGGTATGAAGATTATTCTGCAGTTTTTTTGCAATTTTTCTTGTTATTTTGTAATATATAAATCGATTGATACCTTTAAGATTTAGATAGTACATGAATAGCCGACCGTTCGTTTTTTTTATACCTACCACTCTTCACTGCTCTAACCAAAATTCAGTAACGATAGGATGAATAAATACACAAAACAAAGCCACATTAATTAATTTCAAACCATTTCACAATTGAAAATGTATCCATTCAAAATTGCCCTGCCATTCACCGCAGAAAACGTTACGCCGGTTCAATAAGTATGTCTGAATCTGTATGCGGTCTCAATCACGATTGGTTTTCAAATCGCCATTAAAGGGGTGTACACCCAATTCCAAATAGGATGAAGTTTGACCGCGACGAAGAAGTACGCCTGTAAATGAAATATCAAAAAAAATATCTGACTCATAATGATTCGGCCCATTTTAATGAGACGTGTTTCTCGTTAGTGTAGTGTAGACATTGAAGAATTTTAATTTTATTTAAAATGAAATAAATACCTTGACCTTGTATTGTTAAGCAAAAATAAAAATATTCATGCCGAACCTAAAGTCTCATAAGTTTAATGTTATATTATACTTCTAAGCAAACTTGTTATATTCTACGAATAAGTCATAGTATACATCTAGAATGTAATTCTAGAGTAGTAAGTTTGTCAATAATTTATAGATTATTTGGAAGTATCAAAGCAAATTTCAAAAGTCCATAATCCAGCTATGTCCTACTCAGCTTACAGAGCTTACAACAAAGGCATCCTAAACATGGAATGCTTTAGACGGCGTATTTGTTGGTATAGCAGTGTAATATATCTTAATCAGTTCAGGCACACTTCAGAGCGCTCAGCGAATTATCGGAACGGCGCGTGAACCGCCCTCGCTCGGCGCTCAGTCTCGCGACTCAACTGATGAGCTTAATTACTTCCTGTTGAATGTTTAGTCGCAACCGCTTCGGATATCAGCTCAGCTGAGCATATTACCGGATTAGTGTGAGCGTGGCTATTCTATATATTTCTTTGATTTATAACTTACTTTTATTCAGACATTAAATAAAAGAAATCAAAGTCAATAAGATAGTTTAGATAATAATTACTCTACTGAAATGAATAACACTGACTCTACAATTATTAGTTTTAACGTGCGCGCGGGCCACTGCCAAGGAATTTAAATAAAATAAAATAAAAATTTAATCACTCGTTTATAGAATATTAAATTGAAGATGCAAAAGTACGCCAGGTATTTATTTCAAGGACTTTACAACAAAGGCATACTAAGCGTGCAACACTTTAAACGATGTAATTGTGAGCATACTGTTAGATCTGATGATGGGATCTGGAAGAAATCGAGGGAACATTCAAAAATTGTTTGGACAACTAGTACGTTTATTTTTCCGTTAAATTATTTTAAAGCACTACAATTTAATAAAGGTCTGGAATAGATCTGATGATGTAGCCGAAATACAGACGAAGGAGCTCCTCAACGATTCACTGCAGATACCTTTTGTTTGGGCTAGATTAATTTGTCTTGATGAGAACTTTACAATTAGATGGGCTGTGACTGTCATTAGGGGTCTGTCTGGTGATGATGACGGAGGACAGCTAAGGGTGCTCCTTAATGGTTTGTAAAAACTACCTTGTGATTGAGCTTGATTAATTGGCCTCGATGAGAACTTTACATTTAAATGAGCTGTGACTGCCTAGTGATGAAGACGAAGGACAGTTAAAGGACTCCTTAATTGTTTACAGTTAAGTAGTACCTTACTACTCGAAGACAGCGATACCGATTTGGTAAACTTATCCTGTAAACAATCCTGCTATAAAACGATCGGTTAATATTCATATGATAAAAGCTTCATTTCATATAAAAGATAACAGGATATTTGATAGTCGCCCGTACGACTTTTTGCGAGGGGTAAACGGTAATAGGGCGGTAAACCGTGTCCCCGTACCTGCCGCGGAGGATAACACGCCGCGACAAGATTAGCATTGCCCAGACATATCTCGCTTTGTTAACAATAATTAACTTACCTTCACATAACAGATACGTATGAAAATTATATACACAAATCATTCTTATTATTAATATAATGGATAATCTCATTGTCTAAGTATGGCCGATCCTCGACGGCGCTAACTCTAGCAATATACATATACGCCAACGGATTTAAGTAGAAACGCCGGACAACTCAAACCTTTCAAGTCTAAATCAAAAAGTACGCCTTGACAGAACTTACTGTTACCTTGACAGCTTGCGATAGAAATCTGTTAAAATAAGGCGATCGTACTTTTTGATTTACGTTTGAATACTCGGGCATAAGATAATGATTTAAGGGCAGAAAGAAAAATAAGTCGCGCTTCCAATGCATTTCCATTTCAAAACCACAACTATAGTACCAGTAGAGCACCTTAATAGGTACAGATCAGTAAATCTGCTATACTACTTCTGATTACAAACCTTGGTTTAACAACCTGTGGTCTGCATGAAATATACCTTATTTTTAAACTATTCTTATGCAGTCGCATTTTTATCTACTTACCGAAAATGCCTTGAGAAAGACGAGACACTGAATGATGCCCTCCATAGTGTCTCCAGTGAGGCAGAAAGTCCCAGTGAGGTGTCTACCTTTCTTGTCCCCCAAGTGGGGGGCCGCAGCCAGGCTCGCGTGCACCAGGGCGCCACGCGGCCGGGCGTCTCTCGTAGCGCCAAGTACGCCTGGGAGGGGGGCGCCCTCCATTAGACGGGCCAGCGGGTCCATCGCCCGCTACACCTACTAGTCACTCATCACCAACTATCTACTACTACACGCACACAACACTACACTAACACTTCCCGCTATGTAAATGTAGGTATGACCACAATCACAAGATTAAAACAATTGATTTGGCACAATCAGCAAAGTTGAGTATTATTGAAAAAAACTACCTTTAGTAAGAGTAGTCTCTATATTTTGGCACATTTTGTTTTATGATGGGAAACTTATTTATTTATCTAAAGAGTTAATAAATGCAACCTTAAGATAGAATCACTTTAAAATGTAAGTTTTATAGTTTTGACTTTGAAAAACGAAGTTTTGGCACTTATTGACAGATCTATGACTCTTGTTAAGTGACAGAGTTCTTATTGGTCATAAATGTCAATGCGAGAGGAGACAGAAGCGACAGAGCGAGGGGCGTCTTTTGGACAGAGACATTGGCACTCTTCACACGTACACTTGCTGTCGGTTTGATCCCAGCAGCCGCTCTTGGTGAAGAACGTCACCATCAAGTATATAAGAACCGCCATGCCCAACACCAGATATATCTCCATCGTGCATCCGAAACTTGGCACAGAGTTCGTTTGGCATTACACAAAGTCTATTTGGCACTCATTTTCATAAGACGATAGAACCACAAGACTAAAATCTGGAATTTAACTGGGGATCTATCTTACAACTGTGACAATAGACATAATTATATTAAATTACAAGTAAAAAAATAATAATTTTCAAATATTAATATTTGAAAATGAATTTTAATATAATTTTAATGTACAGTTGTAATAAGTAAATCAGCAACGAACGATAATGATTGCATTGCAAGAAGCATTACACAAGTTAGTTGCTGATAGGTGGACAGTGGGATGATCGAGTTACACAATGGATACAACAATGTTACCTCCCACAGAACGCATCAGAATATGTATTTGGAATAAATAAAATAATGTCACCTGCTTTGGGGTTGGAATAAAAAGCATATAACACAATTACAATACGGAAGCACAAAAAGTTTCGAATTTAACTTATTTTGTCTCTCACTGCAAACTTTAAATCGCGTTTCATCCCTTTAGGGTGGATTTTGAAAAATCAGCGGTTGGGCTATATGTTGGTACCTAGATCAACTTATTCCATATACAAATTTTTTTAAAGGTTGGGTTATCATGTTTTATGACATTAAAAAAATCAAATCAATCGAACCGTTCTCCAGTCTCTCCAGAGAATAACGAGCATTTTTAAAGTACTCAGAATAGATTATATTTTTATACATGTACACAATTCAAAGTCAAAACATCTATATTCAGTAAAAAGATTTTTTTAATCGTCAATACTTATGTAATTTATAGATTGTTTAAATATAATGGTGAATTTTAGGGTAGAAACTTAACATTAAAACTACGAAGGTACTACGTTCGTCCGATACCTTATACGAGATATAACGATATATAACAAGTAGTTATGTTGCCTACATTTGTAAGCCGCGTATTGCGAGACAGAACGATAAGCTGGTCCCAAACAGACGTTCATCAATAACATGGCGGCGTGTTCAATTGTTCGAACCCTGATTTACATACTATACATGAATCAAAAATCACAGCCAACCTCAAATATCGCCCGCTTGACGGCTTGACAAAAAAGTACACGATTATTTCGTGCATATTCGCTACATTCAAAATCCGGTCAATTTATACTTGCTAGTCAGTTAATTATAATCTAGCTTCAATCGATTTTTAAACGGCAGGCTTGTTTTTTTCTTTTCTTAAAAAAACCCGAGGGCAGGAGAGGAAATTCTGTTGACATATTAGAAGTGATTTTAGGACAAACAAAAAACGGAAAAATAAAATATTTAAAAAAATAAAACCGTCTTCAAAGTTGTGATCATAATATTTGGCACGCGAGAGAAGCCGCGCGCTTATGTTAGCAATATATAAAAATCTATTTTAAAAAATCTGCTAATAGACGTAAATAATCTGACCCGGACAGACAGCTCGCTTACCTGTCCACATCCTCTTAAATACGTGGTGCCTGGCACCCCGCCTGGCGTCTGAAGAACAAAGATTTCATTTGATTTAATATTTATCAGACGCAGAACAAAAGATACTTCAACTAAATTAATATTGAAAAAGATACTAAAATTATTATCCTTGTCTGAAACAAAGTACGAGTAACATATCGATTTCGAAACCCAACTTTAGTTTGTGGCAAATTAGATTGAAGGCATATCGTGTAACATAATAACATACCAGCTTCAAGAAGTACCTACACAGTTTGTTATACGACACAAGGGCTTTAAGCTATAGTTTCAAAGGAAGATTCGATTACAGATCAAAACATACCAGTAACGGTACAATACTACGTATTTACTAACTCACATCGTGGCTTGCTTTAATGACGGATTGAAATTGTTGCCAACTAGTAGATAATACCGCCTCTAGTCTAGAATTCTATGAAGCGAACTATAGATTTTAACAGACTTTATTACTTTTCTACAGATTTTTATAATTCATAAATGATTCTTTAATGTGGAGACGACCAAACTGAACATTAATTTAGGTTTGTTTCTATTTGGTACATTGGCGTAAAGTCGAAAAGAAACATCGCTACATTTCTAAAACAGTTAGTATATTGAATTTATCTCGATTCATTAAAGTAGAAAATGTCAAATACATAATATAAACATAAATATGAAAAAATAAATGTCATTAACAATGACAAAAAACTTATTAATACGTTAGCAGAAGCATGAAGAACGTACATTTTATGAAATGTATATTAGAATTAGAACAAATTTATCAGAGTTAAATTTTCTACGTATAACTGGTAAAAACGTGACATTAGGCTTTCCTACAACTCTGCCCCATCCTTCTTGGGAGGATGAAGGATAACATAGTTAACTGACATAAAAACAGACAAACCGAACGAGCAATGAGCGAGCACTCGCAAATGTATCCTCCACCGATCTGTAAACAGTTGTGCGCACGGACTCACGGGATGACATCCACGTGGCGCGCCCCATTTCCCATCAATCGTGTCGTTTGACAGCTGCTTTGCATACAAAAACCTTTCATCCTTTTCCGAGATTTATAGCTGTCCCGCGCGTTACCGATAAATCAGCCCTACCGATGGCTAGCTCCGCTGCTATTTTGCTTTTACTAATTGCTGAGGTTCTGTTAAAAAAATTTAACGTTATTAGTTACTTCCTATATTGATATTTCATTCCAAAGGCCCAAATTTTGTCAAAGGAATCAATAAAAAAGTATCACTTTGTATAATATTTTGAATTGCATTGTCGTTCACCACTAAAGCAGATGTATAAAAACATACAGTCTGGTTCATTAAAAAAAATCACATTAACGCAGTTTCAAAGCAAAACATTATCAAAGATTTTAGAAACTAAATAAATACTCCTGGTTGACCGAGCTGTGTTCGCTACTTTATTTATTGGAAAGTATACGTTTTCCCCCAAAACCCCTGCATACAATATTTTAGAAAAATCGATATTCAGATTATATTACGTTCAGACTGTACGTATATAAATATATATCCTACTCACTTTATGTCAATACTTTTTACGGGTATCCAATCTGTACTAATTGCAGTACGCGATTATGTGCGTTTTCCGATGGATTAAACTAATGGACGGCAAAATAAATAAATCTGTGTATATCTGAAATACATGGAACAGAAATTAATCAGTGTACGGTTCGGATTTTCAGTAGGTATGGACCTAATATGGGTATTAATATCTGTGATCCATCAATACCTAATAACTTATTTAATAAATATTAATTTATATATTGTTTTTCTCTTTTGTTCAATGGGTAGCGTGTTATTAGCCGGGTTAACATATTGAGGTGTGCTTTCCAAGAAATTCTTAATTTGATAGGAAGGTCAGTGATGTTACATCCCCGTACTTAAAAAATAGTATTAAGCCTGCGACTGCCCTTTTACTACTTCCTTCTGTTACTCTTGTTACATGAGGGAGGAAGCCTGAGCCCAAAGTGCATCAATACTAGACTGATTCTAATGATGATTATGACTAATGCCGAAGATATTGAAACCTTAGGTGTAAGGTATAAAAGTACAGAGCGATAAAACTAACTCTTAATAGTCATATACTCGTAGTTTAGTAGGTACAAAAGCAGTTATAACAAATCTTTGTAAAAACACATGAAAACAGAAATTATAAAACTTTCTCTATTCATTTCTAGTTGTTAACATAAAATTTGCAATGAATTAGGTTAAAACCAGCTTGCTCAAATATTTTGTTCCATTTACTCAACATTGTCGCGGAATTTCGTTTGAAATGATTGAAAAACTTTTGTAGCGGCGCGTAGTCCGTTTGTTTTGCAAAATTTCGAAATGAAAACTATAAAAAAGTACCTGAAAACTGTTTTTGAAACTCATTTTCATGTAGTCCACCATGGACAGTATGAAAATTTAGAGAGAATTAACCTACACTTCGAGTATATTCAGAAATACTTCCATAAATATTTTCCATTCATACCTACACTCTTCAGTCCTATTAACTATTCCATGTACGCGAACAAAACGTTTCGGTCCCTCGTTCCTGAGTCGAACTGCGAAAATATCGAATGCCCTTCTAGCACACATTTTCCCTACCACCTACAATGTGGGTATCCTCAAGTCAAGAGTGAATAGGCATCTTCTAGGCAAGCGCATTCCACCGTAGGCTGCATCTTCGCTTACCATCAAGCGTGATCGCAGCCAAGCGCAGTATAAAAAAAACCGGCCAAGTGCGAGTAAGACTCGCGTACCGAGGGTTCCGTAAATTTTAAGGTTTTCGGAATTATTCCTTCATATGTTTTTTTTTATCTAGTTGGTTCTTTACTGCTATCACATCTAATGTTAAGTGAAGATGCAATCTAAAATGGAAGCGGGCTAAACTGGAAGGAGTAGGATGAAATCCACACCCCTTGGTTTCTACACGACATCGTACCGGAACGCTAAATCGCTTTGGCGGTACGTCTTTGTCGGTAGAGTGGTAACGAGCCACGGCGAAAGCCTCCCACCAGCCAAATCAAGACAAATTAAGAAATAAAAATTTTTAACAAAAAATAGAACCGACTCAAAACGCACTAAAAAGTAAAAAATAACTGTGTCATTTAGTTGCTTTAATTTTCTTTAGCATATCTATGAAGTCGGTGCCAGCATGTTTAAGAAACATTTATTTAACATAGTAAAGCAGTTTGTGGGTTCTAGGTAATGTCCTTAAAGTAGAAACCTTGGCTGGCACCGACTCCTACATATGCTCAAGTAAATTAAAGCAACTAAATGACACAGTTACTTTTTACTTTTTAGTGCGTTTTGAGTTGGTTCTATTTTTTGTTAAATAATTTTATTTCTTACTTTTTGGTGATTTATCGCCACGTAACATACTCGTACTATACTGTCATAGTCATGTTATTTACTTGACCGTGCCAAAAAATGGAGAAATTTTTGGCATAAATGGCTGTATCTTTTGATTGCCTTGACCTAGAAGCTTGGTTTTTTCACGACTGTAAGGGACAACAGACTTGAATATTTGATATAAATTTCAGCTTGATACCTCCACGCGTCCTTGAGAAAAAAGGTCTTGACAGACAGACAGACAGACGGACAACGAAGTGATCCTATAAGGGTGCCGTTTTTTCCTTTATAGGTACGGAACCCTAAAAATAACTACATTAGTGTTTTCTTACATTTATTTTCTTAACTGCTAAATTACCAAACCAATTTATTTGCATCCTGGAGAGACATACCCTACTTTTAGCTTATTCTTTCGAAATGTAAAGAAAAATAACTGCAGAGACAAATGCACAGTTCGTAAGTAGTATCGTAATTAAACAATTTGCTTTTCTAAGTAATCTATCAATCATCTTTCATTAGCCAGTAGCTACTGACAATAATCATATCTATTTTACTACGCGCTCTCCCACGTCTGTTATTAAGAAAGTATGAATGACAATCTACTGAACATAATCTAATATTACAGCCGGAAGGACAGTATCACACAACCTCACATAACACACAATTAATCATCAGCGATGTGGAAGACTCAGACGTCATGAATTGTAAATAAACTAATTAATACATGCCACCAACTTGATCGCAACGTGACAAATGAAGTCACGTGTTGTGTGGGTCGTTGTTTTAATACTTTTCAACATATTGAAGCGGCTTCGGTCGTGCTTGCGCACCTTTAAGTCATATTTTTATGAGCTTCAATCAGTCTCTAATTCTAATGAAAACATTCAAAAATGTGCGATCTGTCTTTTTGCAATACACAACTAAGAAAATGTCACAGACAATACACGTGTAATCTGTACATACGCGTCTAATATTACGGGCGAACACATGTCTCCTGCAATTGTATACGGGTATCTTTGTACCGCCGAAATCCTTTATCCAGTAGCGAACGTGATTTCGGCATTATCTCATTATACACAATAAACATCGTTATCTATGCTCATGTTTATGTTATTGATTTCGCATTACGCACACGCCGGATTTGGATATTATAATCTAAGATCCCACTGCTTAAATCTGTTGTTTTCATAAAACTCATATTAAATCATTGTTGCGTATCCAAAATTGGCCGCAATTACCTTTGATTAGTTTTTTGTGTAATTAATTATTTAGTACCTGGTAGTAGTAGCTTTGCTCGGTATTTATTTCTTAGTTTAATAATATAGAGATATGGTTGCCAGGTGTAAACAGGTATGTCATTTTTAATTATTTACACCTTATGAACCAACCAACCAAATGTTTTTTGATTCTTTACATCATTACTTTTTATATGGTGTAAGATTGTAATTGTAATTAATTTGCTGATATTAGCAAATTCATTACATGAAAATTAATTACAAGTACTTGCGGCAAATTTTGTAAAACCTATTGCTAAGTCCATAGCATACACTCTCAACAATCATTTAAAAATTGTTTATTTGAAAAACAGATAGCTCCTATACTACATATAAGGTTTCCGGGAATTCTGTACTCCATCTTGAGCATGCCCTGTTCACGAATTAGAAATTTGAAACTCGTTTGAATACATCTAACTTTAAATTTGTATTCTTACTAAATTTAAACTTTATTTATACAAAGTTTTCCATTTTGCTATCTCGGTGAAGTTATAAATTTAAGAGTAAACAGGTAACCTTAACAGCTAACAAACGTATCGCATTTTTGACAATTTATCATATTGTAACGAATCAATTCATCATAATTATTGTAACAAACGGTACAGGTCAATTAACAGGCGCTTGACGATTTGTTTAATCACTGTTGTTTAACGGATATATATAATATTGTTGGCAAAATCTTAAACTAGTATTCACAGGAAACAGCAAATCAACCTTCATACTGCGTACCAGCAGCGAGCAATCAATGTACATGTAGTATAATAAACTTCTGTTTAACTTAAGCAACATTCTGTAAAATGATACATACCTAATTATAATCATGTTATAAACTAACTGGGAGATGTAGTCATGTAATAAACTATGGTTGCCGTTCCTGATTATCTGTTAACAATTTTGAGCGTACAAATTTAGGAGTGCAAATATTGTATGCCTGTATTTCGTTCAATAAATTACCATATAATTGTAAATGTTCTGCTAATTAATACAGAATGACTCTACTCTATTTACATGTACTATTTGTAACAGGCCTACTACTAAAACATATACTAATACTTTGCCATTAAACTATTACAACATAACATTTTTATGTAGTTATATATCGTACGAACAGTATTTTATATGCCTACTTAAGTATCAAGCTTAGTAATGAATAAGTTATAAAACAGAACATCTCGCCATATTCCCGTAGGGGTAGGCAGAGAACACATACCTTCACTTGCCACGGTCCTAGCTCATAGCATTCTTCCTTAGCTTTTTCCACTCTCATTAATCCTTTCATACAAGTTCGTCGGTTTAGGGTACTCTTGACCTAGCCATTATTTAAAATGTCCTGAATTTGGTCCAAGAACATTCGCCTAGGCCCCCTCTTTCAATACTTCTGTTCACCCTCGCCACATAATTTTTTTTTTGCTAATATTTTTTTATCCATTCTCTGTACAAGCCTAAACTACGCATCCTTTTCTCAGTGTTCACTACATTTTCTTTTACACCACTTATAATACTATTGTTAACTCTTTTAATATCACTCTCAAACGTTCCATCTTTCGTAAATTTAATACCCAGGTATACAAACTCTTATACTTCATACACTTTTTCTGTATCTATCAAAATAGTAGAATCTGTCACATATTCATCTCTATAAAAAATCATTAAGTTTTGCTCGCATTTACTTTTATTCCTTACCTTTTCAAAGCTACATACATAATAGTTACCATTTCTCGTAACTCATTAGCTGACGATGGAAGTTTTAGTATATAGTAAAGTCTTTCACATTACCATTTTCGAGAAGGAAAACTGATTGAATACATATAATATATTTAATAACAATGTACACACACCGACACCAACATATTTAGCGGAACATAAAAAAATGGTTTGATATCAGTATCATATATGGTTGCTCGCTGGTTTATACGTCATTTAATTTAAAAAGAAATATTTTTTTTAAGTAAAAAAAACAACTGAACATCACATTATATGCAACTGTTTTCATTTTATTCAAATACGCCTTATCTGGAGCGAACTTCGAGTATTTCTTCCTTTTGAGTTTGATTTAAAATTTCATTGAAATACTGTTTTTAAGACTTAGCCCAAGCGGAGATTGCCAGGGTACTCTAAATGCGAAGAAATGGTCAAACCTGAAACAAACAGAGTGATAACCAGAGATCTTCGTCCATCAGTTTCAACGATCCATCGCAGTATCCAACGGTTCAGGGAGACTGGTACTTATGTGAGAAGAGCAGGACAATGCAGAAAAGGACGCACTTCGAGCAGGGATGATCGCTTCATTCGGCTTCGTGTACATAGAAACCCCGGTTTGACGGCCGTCCAAGCCCGACATAAGTTAGAAGCAGTGCGGGGTGTAACCGTAAATGAACGCACGGTACGAAGAAGGTTCGAAGAAGCTGGCCCGCCAAGGCTCTAAGGCTCGAGGTAAATCATCGTAGAAACAGGTTAACTTTTGCTCAAGAACATCGACTTTGGAACGCGGATCAATGGAGTAAGATATTGTTTAGTGATGAGTACAGAATTCTCTTAAATCAAATTTACGGCAGGCAAAGAATATACAAACGCAAAGGAAAACGATACATTTAGACAAATTTTGAATCTACAGTTGCATACGATGGTGGATCAATAATGGTTTGGGCGGGCATTTGTTTGGAAGCTCGCACAGACTTGGTAGTGAATGACAGTGGAGTCTGACTGCATCAGAGAAGTTTTAGAAGAAAATGTCGTACCGTTTGCCCCATATATCGGTGACGATTTTGTTTTTATGCAGGATAATGCTCGGCCGCAAACCGCTCGGGTAACTCAAGCTCATCTTAATAATATGAATATGACTATTATGGAGTGGCCGGCGAGATCACCGGATATGAACTCAATAGAGCACGTTTGGGACTTACTGAAAAGAAAAGTTAAGTCCAGAATTCCAGCACCTGCCAACGTGGGTGAACTGCGAATCGTCGTAGTTGAGGAATAGAGGAGACTATACCAGGAGACCATCGATAACATCATTAACAGTATTCCTAGACGGGTAAAAACTTTGATAAGAACACGTGGAGGAAATACGCGATATTAATCACCATTTTTCTAATTTAATTAGTTGTTATTTTATTATTAATTTTCACTCTTCCCAGTTACATGAAAAGTTCAAAAATGTACCATTTTTCACAAATAGCCTTTACTCGCAAAATCTGTTCTTAATGTGATCTCATTTTAAGTAAAACAAATGAAACTATGAAAAACAAAAGTACACTTCTTTTGTTTTTCATGTATGTAGATTTAAAAATAAAACCATATTTTTTTAATCATGGACCTTTTTTACACGCTTTTTATTAGCTTCACTTGTATGTCAGTTTGTCAGTTTGTCAGTATGTCAGTATGTCAGTATGTAACTCTCCGTGGGTAATGTGCGCGCCTGCGGCCTTCCTTGGTTCTGGTAGCCGTTTCTCAGGCTCCCTCTCCGAAATTGAACTCTGATTCCCCGTATTTATAATATAATAAGGAATTTGTCTAACCAAATTTGCTTTATTTACTCTGAGTAATACGAAACGTCAATGTCAGTATGTGTTTGACTATTTTGACAATGACATAAACTGTCAAATGGACGCGCGAACTGCGCAATTGCAATGTAAGGAAAACAAAGAAAAAGTCCGGACAAAAATTAGTAAAACTTGTGAGATTTATGATTTTTCACCAATTCTGAATTACCTAAATTCAGAACTGGGATTCAACCTAATGCCCACATGCAAAATTTGTCATCGCGAGTGTTTTCAATGCAAAATACAAAGATGCTATTTCGCCTCTACGAATGAAGTAAAAGTGAACCAAAAAGTAACGAATTCAAGTGGATTATTCAAGTGGTTTAACTGGAGGTAACAGATTTATAAGCTTCTCGTCATTGTTTGGTAAGAAAACTGATATCTCATTTGATAAATCGTGTAATTGCGCGTCAATTTTCTATTGGAGTTTCAATTCATTACTCATGTAAAACTAACTCTACAAATGTTAATATCAGCCCTCATAGTGCAGTGGTATGCACATTTGATTCATAAGAGTAGGCTTGGGGTTCGATTCCTGTCTTGGCCGATTGAGACTTTGTTAGCCCAAGTATAGTTAGTAGAAGGCTTCATTCGTGGCTCTGTAGGCAACAAGACTGCCAAGGGATTTGATATTCTAGTGCAACGTCATGTAGAAGACAAAAGGGGTGTTCTGTGTACTGTGTGTTCATCCTAGTCCAATAATAAGTTACCCCGCTTTCATTGTATTGCATGATCACTTGCTATCATGTGTGTTTGCGTCCGAGGGTTGTCAAATAGTTAGTGATAGTAAAAAAAAAATTAAATAAAAATAATTGTTAAAGATTGAAAGAACAGTTTAATGTTAAACACTTACAAATATTTTATTTAACTTAATTTCTCTGACTGACTGGCTGCTATGTATCCAGTGTGTTACAAAAAGTTTTGTGTTTACACCAAGTGACCAGATCTCACTTGTCTGTGAGTTATATCATTTCTAAAATTAATAATTAATGCAATGTGTAATAATTGAAATCTAGTAACAATTTACATTTATGTATGTGCATGTAAATTTGTTATGTCAATCAATGTTTGCAGTATTCAGTGTGTTATAGTTTTGTACTTGTACCAAGTGACAAGGTCTCACCGGCTTGAAGGTGATAACAATTTTAAAAATTAATTACTAATGCAATTTGTGAATGCAATTTGTGTGATTGAAATATGTTGAGGAGGACACACATGTAGCGAAGCGGCATCATTCACATTATAAAAATTACAAAAAGTTCACTTAGTTGAAGTTCTGAACAATACTGCTTCACTGGTGTGTGTTTCCTGGCACCCGTGCATATATCTGTTAGACTGTTGCTAGAGGTACTTGTTATCTGTTGGATGCAGTGTTATCTACCCAGGTTTCTTATTAAATGGAAAATAAAATGTTAAAAATAAACATATGCAAAATTAATAACAGTTGTGATATAAAATTAAAAAGATTTGTAAGTTGAGGTCAGAATAGACCGAGCGATGATTGGGACTTTTGGCCGATACTAATTTACATCGCTTATGGTTAAGTTTAACTAAATGCAGTTTTGGTAAAAACAATTAGTGGAAAAGTATTTACACAGTGTTATGGTCTCCGCTACACACTACTAGTAGTAGATTCATGTTCTAAGTACCGCCTTCTTCTTCTTTCTTCCCGCACTTGGCCACGATGTTGGCCGTTGTGCGTGATTCCTCCGGTGTTGGTCCCCTCTGGTTTATTCCAAGCAGCCGAGCTCGTTCCAGAAGCTTAGGAGGCCGCCCAGGTCGCCTATCGCTTCATGGAGTGTCGCTGAGGAACCAATGTAGGTTGCTTGTTGCTCCGACACACTGCTGCATCTAAGCATAACATGTATCGGTGTACTGTACTTTGGTACTGTTTTCATAATGACAAGATGCCGCCTCTTGATACTGCGTCAACTATTGTTTGCGTGTGCTGTTAACGCTGCTAGTTTCAGGAGAAGTGCTCGCCGTGGTGTGTTCAAAAAAAAAAAAAAAAAAAAAAAAAAAAAAAAATGCGTACTGCGAGCTGTTTCCTGCGAAGTGTTGAGAAGCACTGACTACCAGCTGCAATCTGCCTACAGTTTTAGACGGATCTACCTACGGTTTTAGTTCGTTCATTCTTTGATCAATTCGATCTACCTGCGGTTGTTTCGCTTATTTTTCGGTCAGTCCGATCTACCTGCGGTTAGTCCGATCTACCTACGGTTGTAGTCTGTTTATCCTTCGGTTAGTCTGATCTACCTAAGGTTTTAGTCCGTTTATTCTTCGGTCAGTCCGATCTACCTGCGGTTGTTTCGCTTATTCTTCGGTCAGTCCGATTTACCTGCGGTTAGTCCGATCTACCTACGGTTGTAGTCTGGTTATCCTTCGGTTAGTCTGATCTACCTAAGGTTTTAGTCCGTTTATTCTTCGGTCAGTCCGATCTACCTGCGGTTCTTTCGCTTATTCTTCGGTCAGTCCGACCTACCTGCGGTTAGTCCGAATTTGCCTACGGTCTTAGTCCGGTTATCCCTCGTTTAGTCCGATCTACCTGCGGTTAGTCCGCCCATGTTGCGGTTCGTCCGCCCATCATGCGGTCAGTCCGCCCATCATGCGGTTTGTCCGCCCAACATGCGGTTTGTCCGCCCAACATGCGGTTAGTCCGCCCATCATGCGGTCAGTCCGCCCATCATGCGGTTTGTCCGCCCATCATGCGGTTAGTCCGCCCATTATGCGGTTCGTCCGCCCATCATGCGGTCAGTCCGCCCATCATGCGGTTTGTCCGCCCAACATGCGGTTTGTCCGCCCAACATGCGGTTAGTCCGCCCAACATGCGGTCAGTCCGCCCATCATGCGGTCAGTCCGCCCATCATGCGGTTAGTCCGCCCATCACGCGGTTAGTCCGCCCATCATGCGGTCAGTCCGCCCATCATGCGGTCAGTCCGCCCATCATGCGGTCAGTCCGCCCATCATGCGGTCAGTCCGCCCATCATGCGGTCAGTCCGCCCATCATGCGGTCAGTCCGCCCATCATGCGGTCAGTCCGCCCACCATGCGGGTAGTCCGCCCAACCTGCGGTGAGTACGCTCAACTTCAAGCCTCAACGATTGAACATGCTGCGCGTGCTGCGTGCCTGTGAAGGTACATGCTACGGGCCTGTGAAGGCACATACTGCGCTCCTACGACGGCGCATACTGCACGCCTGCGATGGCGCATACCGCGCGCGCTCCTGAAGCGATGCATCGAGCGTTCTTTTGGAGGCGCATCTGACTGCTCGTATGCTACCTCGGTGAGGTGAAAGATGACGGTGATTATGACAATGTGCATTGAACTCCCTCAGTGCAAGTGTCATATTTCGAGCTCTACAGGCCTGTATGTAGTGGCTGTCAGGCAGGCTTGTATGAGAGGTGCATTTCCAGATCCAGCCGTTAGAGACTGGTAACGCTGGTCCCGGTCCACGTGATGTCAGGGTCGGGACGACCCCTTTGTCAGGAACGGCCGAATAAGGAATTTGTCTAACCAAATTTGCTTTATTTACTCTGAGTAATACGAAACGTCAATGTCAGTATGTGTTTGACTATTTTGACAATGACATAAACTGTCAAATGGACGCGCGAACTGCGCAATTGCAATGTAAGGAAAACAAAGAAAAAGTCCGGACAAAAATTAGTAAAACTTGTGAGATTTATGATTTTTCACCAATTCTGAATTACCTAAATATATTTATAAATAATTATTTTATTCTCACTAATAAATAAATTACTAGCGACTGTGTGGCCGAGCGGTTTAAGTGCTAAACTGCCCGTACAACAGTCGCTCAGGCGTGGGTTCGAGCCCTGGCAGTCGCAGTTTTTCTGCGACTTCCAAGGCTCGCTCCCGTGCCGACTGTACTCTGGCCAGGTTTCTGTGGTTTCCTTGGTCACTGTGCTAAGGGTGGGGCACAGGCAAATGCGGGTACAGATTGTAAGTCGGCCACAGCCGCTATAGAGGTAATGAGAGTGTAAATAGTCAAAATAAGGAGGGATTCAATAATCCCACGTGTCTAGGCCAAAATAGGCTGATGCGTAAGTTCCAAAAAATCACGCTTTTATAAATAAACCAAACTAAAAAGTAAAAAATAAATAATAGCTTAAAAAAACTAAAAACACGCTTTTTATAGAAACCCAAACTAAAAAATAGAAAATAAATTTTAATAAATTTAAATTAAGAATAGTGTTAAAAATTTCATTAACTATAAATTAATAATAGTGTAAATAAAAAAAAATTATTTTATTTAAAAAAAAGCGTGGGGTGCTTTTTAAGATATTATCAAAATGATAATCACTCTACTTATATCTGTCAATAAAATATTTATAACTATATTGACACCATGCAAAAATCATTAAGTTTTGCTCGCATTTACTTTTATTCCTTACCTTTTCAAAGCTACATACATAATAGTTACCATTTCTCGTAACTCATTAGCTGACGATGGAAGTTTTAGTATATAGTAAAGTCTTTCACATTACCATTTTCGAGAAGGAAAACTGATTGAATACATATAATATATTTAATAACAATGTACACACACCGACACCAACATATTTAGCGGAACATAAAAAAATGGTTTGATATCAGTATCATATATGGTTGCTCGCTGGTTTATACGTCATTTAATTTAAAAAGAAATATTTTTTTTAAGTAAAAAAAACAACTGAACATCACATTATATGCAACTGTTTTCATTTTATTCAAATACACCTTATCTGGAGCGAACTTCGAGTATTTCTTCCTTTTGAGTTTGATTTAAAATTTCATTGAAATACTGTTTTTAAGACTTAGCCCAAGCGGAGATTGCCAGGGTACTCTAAATGCGAAGAAATGGTCAAACCTGAAACAAACAGAGTGATAACCAGAGATCTTCGTCCATCAGTTTCAACGATCCATCGCAGTATCCAACGGTTCAGGGAGACTGGTACTTATGTGAGAAGAGCAGGACAATGCAGAAAAGGACGCACTTCAAGCAGGGATGATCGCTTCATTCGGCTTCGTGTACATAGAAACCCCGGTTTGACGGCCGTCCAAGCCCGACATAAGTTAGAAGCAGTGCGGGGTGTAACCGTAAATGAACGCACGGTACGAAGAAGGTTCGAAGAAGCTGGCCCGCCAAGGCTCTAAGGCTCGAGGTAAATCATCGTAGAAACAGGTTAACTTTTGCTCAAGAACATCGACTTTGGAACGCGGATCAATGGAGTAAGATATTGTTTAGTGATGAGTACAGAATTCTCTTAAATCAAATTTACGGCAGGCAAAGAATATACAAACGCAAAGGAAAACGATACATTTAGACAAATTTTGAATCTACAGTTGCATACGATGGTGGATCAATAATGGTTTGGGCGGGCATTTGTTTGGAAGCTCGCACAGACTTGGTAGTGAATGACAGTGGAGTCTGACTGCATCAGAGAAGTTTTAGAAGAAAATGTCGTACCGTTTGCCCCATATATCGGTGACGATTTTGTTTTTATGCAGGATAATGCTCGGCCGCAAACCGCTCGGGTAACTCAAGCTCATCTTAATAATATGAATATGACTATTATGGAGTGGCCGGCGAGATCACCGGATATGAACTCAATAGAGCACGTTTGGGACTTACTGAAAAGAAAAGTTAAGTCCAGAATTCCAGCACCTGCCAACGTGGGTGAACTGCGAATCGTCGTAGTTGAGGAATAGAGGAGACTATACCAGGAGACCATCGATAACATCATTAACAGTATTCCTAGACGGGTAAAAACTTTGATAAGAACACGTGGAGGAAATACGCGATATTAATCACCATTTTTCTAATTTAATTAGTTGTTATTTTATTATTAATTTTCACTCTTCCCAGTTACATGAAAAGTTCAAAAATGTACCATTTTTCACAAATAGCCTTTACTCGCAAAATCTGTTCTTAATGTGATCTCATTTTAAGTAAAACAAATGAAACTATGAAAAACAAAAGTACACTTCTTTTGTTTTTCATGTATGTAGATTTAAAAATAAAACCATATTTTTTTAATCATGGACCTTTTTTACACGCTTTTTATTAGCTTCACTTGTATGTCAGTTTGTCAGTTTGTCAGTATGTCAGTATGTCAGTATGTAACTCTCCGTGGGTAATGTGCGCGCCTGCGGCCTTCCTTGGTTCTGGTAGCCGTTTCTCAGGCTCCCTCTCCGAAATTGAACTCTGATTCCCCGTATTTATAATATTTATAAATAATTATTTTATTCTCACTAATAAATAAATTACTAGCGACTGTGTGGCCGAGCGGTTTAAGTGCTAAACTGCCCGTACAACAGTCGCTCAGGCGTGGGTTCGAGCCCTGGCAGTCGCAGTTTTTCTGCGACTTCCAAGGCTCGCTCCCGTGCCGACTGTACTCTGGCCAGGTTTCTGTGGTTTCCTTGGTCACTGTGCTAAGGGTGGGGCACAGGCAAATGCGGGTACAGATTGTAAGTCGGCCACAGCCGCTATAGAGGTAATGAGAGTGTAAATAGTCAAAATAAGGAGGGATTCAATAATCCCACGTGTCTAGGCCAAAATAGGCTGATGCGTAAGTTCCAAAAAATCACGCTTTTATAAATAAACCAAACTAAAAAGTAAAAAATAAATAATAGCTTAAAAAAACTAAAAACACGCTTTTTATAGAAACCCAAACTAAAAAATAGAAAATAAATTTTAATAAATTTAAATTAAGAATAGTGTTAAAAATTTCATTAACTATAAATTAATAATAGTGTAAATAAAAAAAAATTATTTTATTTAAAAAAAAAGCGTGGGGTGCTTTTTAAGATATTATCAAAATGATAATCACTCTACTTATATCTGTCAATAAAATATTTATAACTATATTGACACCATGCACCCCACGCTTTTTTAAAATAAAATAATTTTTTTTTATTTACACTATTATTAATTTATAGTTAATGAAATTTTTAACACTATTCTTAATTTAAATTTATTAAAATTTATTTTCTATTTTTTAGTTTGGGTTTCTATAAAAAGCGTGTTTTTAGTTTTTTTATGCTATTATTTATTTATGTTCCGCTAAATATGCCGGTGATTAGATTTTTTTATAATTTATCTGAAGCGTACTGAAATCTTCGACGGCGATCTAACATCAAAACGCGAATCTTATGGATAAATATTGAAAATAAGTTGAATATTGAAATTTTCAAATAAAATAAATATCGAAACCATTTCCAGCTTTAAATCGTCGCATCAGCTTACGTCATACGCTATTCAACTGAGCGTAGCATAACGCGGCGCGCTTTGATCCTTTGTGAGTGATTTCTAGATGCCTTTAATTATGCACTTCAAAGTGAAAACTGAAAGTGCTGACATTTTGGCGTGGATGCGGCGTTCATGCCGCTCCATTGAGTGTGTGCCACTTGTTACACGCTTCGAATATAACGAGGAATACATTATGCCATATACTATACAATGCATAGCTAAATTCAGTAATTATTGGTTTATTTTGATATTATCTGCGAAAAGCAGACAAGACAGGCAAACCTGACAATAGCTTTATTTGTTGCAAAATTACAGCAAACTATTTGAATGATTAATACTGTTCACAATGTAAAATAAAAAAAACAACAATAAAAAATTCCGATATTTCTAGTCGCGCGGCGCGAGATTCATAATTAACAAATGACATGAATAAGAAGACCCAAAAAATACAAATACCAATAAACAAAACCTTATAAAACTTTTTTTAAAATGAATACCCACTCGTCCACGTAGAAATCAGAAACCCGTTACCTTGAAAAAATAAAAAAAGGCTTTTTTCGAGGTTTTATTATTGTTTGGCTTTTATAATTTATAGATTATTCAACTGTAATACAATTGTCTGTACGTATTTTTAGCCCGAAATAAAGCTCGAAATCCATTATTGCGAACCTTTGTTTTCAACACCCGACACCAATGACCTAAATTATTAATTACTTAATGGGTTTCACCCGGCACGGACGGATTGTACTGAGCACTCAAATATACGTTCATTCTGAGGTTCATTTCAACCGCTTGCTACGTCCAGCAGTTTCCGTTTTTATGTTTTGTTATAACCCTTTATAACTACAACTACAATTTATAAAACTATCAACTGATCTACCACTTATTACACTTATTAGCTGCGCCCGTGGTTATATCTACGTAGATCCAGTTCACGGGATCGGTTGTCTGATGGAATGGATGCCACGGGGAATATCGCGCAATCTGTTCTTAGTGAGCGTCTGCATCAAATTCGAATGTAAAATTCAATCTTCGTTGATTTCAGGTAGACTAGCACCGGTTCGGAATGTACATTTCTACTGAGAATAACTGGCATGAAACTAAGGAACTCGCGAAATGAGTTACTCTGCTAAATTCATTATCAGAACCTCCGTTCAGTAACGTAAAAGGACCTAATTTCTTCTAATGTCTCCAAATCTAAGATAAGAAAGGGACTGCAATTGCCACATCCAAAAGTCAGAAATTGAACTTGTACGCTCTCGTGTGCTGATCCTTTTAAAATGTAATCAGCAAAGCTCAATTAGAGGAATACAGTGGTATTCATTTAGTCATTCAACAGCGACAAACCTTCAACGACAAATAATGGGTAAAAACAAACGCAAAGCAAGCCGGTATCGATCACGGCAATCCAACCCCGACTTCCGGCCATCCCTCAATTAATCCCTTTAGCCGTTTTGAACGACGCCATCCTGATATTGCTTTGCGAATAGCTTCCATTGCAAACCGGGGTAAGACTCTCTGACTTTCAAATCGTATCACAATCGTAAGAAGTAACATCAAATTGTGACGTCAGTAGTTTCAATATTGCTGTTGATATTTTTTAATTTTTTGAAATATACTAAGGAGTAGTTTTTATAAATCAATATCAATATTGAAGAATAAAGTGCAAGAAAAAATGTATAATATGAATACTGCCAATTGCAAATGGTACGGCATCCTGGACCAATCTGTTTATTTTTAATGGAAACCAAAATTTATATTACATTTCTATATTAATAAGACAGGAAATATTTTATATACATTTTAGTGACAGATAACTAATATACCTAAAAGGTCACGCGTCATACTTTTCCTTTTGGGCCATTTTTCCTTTTGAGTAATTATTAATTTCGGATTCACTGGAAAATTCGAAATTAACTATTACAAACTAAATATTTATTCTTAACTAAGTACTCGTTCTATTTTTAATTATTAATTTACTACTGCCCACGTTGCTGGACATTTTGATTTTATAAAATAATTCTGTACTTTACAAATAAAATTAACATATGCCAAGACCCACTACATATCAAGTAAATCTCAGGACAGCATGCGAGGTACCCGTCGACTCTTGGATCCTGTCGTGGACTAATCTCTGGTGACCGAGCGCTCAAAGGACATCAGTTAGAGCGGCCTTTAAAGAAATTTTCCCGCTCGACTAAACTTTCTCAATTAGGAGCGCCAGGCCCAGGGCTGTGATAATTTTTGAGCAAATACTATAGATATAGTCAGTGGACCACGTCTGCTACATACCACACCGAAATTCACATGTAAAATTAACTTCTTAAATTTCCAAGCTGGCTTTTAGAATCTTTTCTTTTTTAATTTTAAACAATCTCTGTATTATTAGATCAAACAAAACAAAAATATTCAATACCAGTCATTCCATTTCGATTATTAGCTAAATTAACAATAGAAAAGAATTTTTATATTATTAGAAAATATATGTAAGTGCACCCGAAAAACTAGACAAGTACCTACTAACATAAAATTTCCCAATCCTATCTAACAAAATATATTTTAAAATTTGAATAAAATTATGGTAGGCGTTCGAAACCATTTAGGCTATTGTTTGCGGTGGGTAGTTGCAATCGAAAGTAAAAAAAATTAAAATATAGTGATAAAGGGCATGTGCCAGCCCTTGCCAAGCACTGACATCCGTCTTAACGAGGAGCCTCGGGAAAAACTTAGTCAAATCTGTTGGACATTCAAATTGACTATTCAAATCTTGTGAGTTTCCGAGATTTATTAAGTTTGTCGAACCGACCAGTTACAAGTTACGGTACAGTTAAACTTCCGACTTTAAATACTGTACTGCTTTGAATTATATACTAAATATAATTTACTTAGACTCTTTTAGATAAACTTTACCTCAAGCTCATTCGAATTGAGACAACATTACCTCTCTTTTACAAACTATATATAAGTATGTTACTTTTCGAGTACATCGTCTCAACGACTTTTTTGAAATGCATATTAATAACGAAACATTCAAATTTTCTTCATTTTCTCCACAATGCTTCCATGACACAAAATACACTAAAGCACTATAATTTTAAGGACAGTTCTTTCAAACCTAAATCATGGACTGAAATAACATACACCGGCTTTTTTACTACTGTTTTGAGTTTATCGCTGACTACTTCTAACATTATATATACTTCAAAAGGAACAATGATGCTTCAAAATAAATCAAAAAATGTTTCTTGCCCAGGATTAATTTCTTCAATATTTTAATTATTTTGGTACACGATCTTTGTTGTCACATTACGCTTCACTGAATAATAAATTAATAAATTGACCATTACCACAGACTTTTTTGTATCTATTTTTTTATTTGCCTTAAGTTAAACTGTAGTCATAATCTTACGTCGTATCGACGTGTCGTAACATTTCTAGACCGAGAATGTAGCTCGATATTCTTCAGCAGTAATGCATTTGCCAAAGACAAATATTTAGTAAACTCGGTTTAAATCTCGCCAGTAACAGTATGTATTTACTATTTACGGGGCACGATCGCTGCAACACTACGTTATTAACGGCACACTGCATGCGAAAGCCACAATGTAACGTCGGAAACAGATGATTTAACGCGGTCGCCTCCGAGCCCGCTCGAGGAAGCTCAAGAAAGGATTGCTCTCGCCCCGCGCCACGATTGTTGTATATGAGCCAATAAACACAGCAAGCGGGACGCTCTATCAAACTTTTAACAATACGGTAACACTTGTAAGTAATACAACCACTTCACTTTAACTGGAATGCGACTACTAAACCTTGTTGAAATATTTTACAGGCAAGTTTTATTCTGAAAGAAATTATTTTAACTTTATATAAACTAAAGGCAAGCGCTCATAGTGATTTTTTATTGCTATTTAACCGCGCAAACAAGCATACGGGTCACCTGAGGTTAGGTGATTACCGCAGTAGGAAGTTGATTTCATAGTTTACATGGGCGCGGCAGAAACGGTCTGGAAAATCTGGGAGATGTAGATGTATGAGAGAGGATATAGTAGAACTGTTGTTACCGTGACTAAGTGACTTATCAGAATGCAATGAAGATATTTAGAGTGTGACAATGCGGTGACAAATGTAATATAATATCATTGACAATCGAGACCATTAAATCTCTCGATTATAAGGTTCCCTGTCTATATGTTGGCAATCAATAATTTCAAATATTTGTGCCACAGAAATCAAAAAATGTGAAATTAGGCAATTAGATTGTGAATAAAACTATTTTAAATCCTGATAAAATATTTAAAAGCATCTAAAATTACAGAATCAGAATTCGAAGACAAAATACAAAAGATATTTCAGACACAAGTCATCTTTACAAAGTACACAAAAAGCGCGAGTGGTAGGCAAATGACCGTCACAAACAGAAGCGTAACAAACTGTGTATAACGCAAATAAAAAAACAAAAGTCATTATTATTTCTTCTCTCTACACTTTCGAATAAGAACTATCATTGGCCCGATTGATCCATTAAAGCTCAAGTTTTAATAAAATCGTTTCGCAAAATAAACAAGTCAAAAAGTGCTTCCAGGCTCTGAAACAAGAGGCGTAATTAGAAACGCGCAAAGTTTATCAAATCTCAGCAGAAGCTTGTCAGAGTTGGGATCAAAGTTCACGCCGTATTGGCTTACGTAAATGCGATATCTATTAGTTCAAAGTTTGTAGTTAAAGCGGGGCCACAAGCCGCGTCATGCAAGCGACAGCTTGAAGCGATTACCAATAAGAAAGAAACCATGTTAAAAATGGTTGAAGACATTTAAGTAATCTATGATTATTATTACATTGCCATATTTTTATCAGCAGTGGATTTAATAATAAATGTCCCTTGGCTTGATGCTTCGACAGTGGCTAGTTACCTCCGTGCCGACAAAGACGTACCGCCACGTGGTTTGGCATTCAAGAAACTGAAAGGGGTGTAGTTTAAATCTATCTTACCTAACACTCCTGAACTTAATAATATATAATAGCAATTACGGGGAGAAGGCGCAGTCCGCACTCCCCACTACTAAATAATACGGGTCAGTTATCCACATTAAGTGATGAAGACGTGTTGCCAGTGATGACATACGGATCCGAGACTTGGTCGCTAACTGCGGGCTTCATAAGAAGGCTCAGAGTCACTCAGCGGGCGATGGAAAGAGCAATGCTCGGAGTATCTCTGCGTGATCGAATCAAAAATGAGGAGATCCGCAATAACCGACATAGCTCAGCGAGTCGCAGAACTGAAGTGGCAATGGGCGGGGCACGTGGTTCGAACAGCTGATGGACGTTGGGGGCCGAAGGTGCTAGAATGACGACCCCGCACCGGAAAGCGCAGTGTTGGTCGACCCCCCACCAGGTGGACTGATGACATCAAACGGGTCGGCCGCTGGGCTCATGCGGCTCAGGATCGTTGTGTTTGGAAGTCCCTAAAAAAGGCCTATGTCCAGCAGTGGACGTCTATTGGCTGATAATGATGATGATGATGATGATCCACATTAAGAATAGTCGCAGAGGTCAACCGCAATGTGTAGTAGGGCGTCGCTCTGGATAAGGGCAAATGTACTAATTTTATACAGTATTGGAAAATACTTAATACTTTATGAGATAACAAAACGATATCGCGAGAAAAATAACTGTGGCGCCCTCTAGTTTATGATAAATAAACGATCGTATCGAATCGTACCTATATCAAAACAAAAGATTTAATAATTCGTTTTGAAGAACATTTAGATATTTTTTAGAAATTCAAGTAGGTAATTTGAACTTGGATCTAAAGAACATCCAAGTTCAAATTACAATCAAAACCAGAAGCGTGCGCGAAAATTAGGCTAACCACAAAGCTGTTTCAGCGGTAGGCAAGGAGTTCATATAGTTCATATAGATAAAATAAAATCAGTTGTATTCAATTTAAAAACTATTTCAAGACCTACATAAATTGCACAATATGGAGTTTTAGATTACGTTGATGTTGATAAGGGTTATCATATCAAAGTTGTTACATAAATGCTGCATCAAATCCCAGGACAAGCTAATTGGAGTTGCAGAACAAAGTTTTCCCCGGCTCACGTTCGAGTAAACGCCGTATCTGTCAGTTGAATGCTGCAGTTGATAGTTGGGTGCAGTTTAGTTTACGCTCAGATTAATCTTACAGGTGCAGCTTGCTTATCAGAAACGATTACCACTTAGCTGTGTACACACTTCTGTGTTCTGCAATTGACGGCATTCATTAAGAGAGTGCAGTTTTAAGCTCATGTTACCAGAAACGTTACGTTTTTAAATTATTGTAAAAGGATCATTACCTTAGCTTCCCTTTAGTTATATCTACCGCCTCCTCATAATGTAGTATGCCGGTGTGAAAAGAGAACTTTTCAGCTCAATCACAAGCACATCAGGAGGCCCGTGAACAACCTAAGACATGGGCGTTAACCTAAGCCTCACGTTAAAGTGAAACATGAAGAACATACCAGCACGCTGAGGAAGTGAATGTGTACTGCAAAGTGCATTCGAGTTTAAATAATCCTTGTAATGCAACCATTTCATAATATATATATATTACATTTTTAACTTATCTATTAGATAGATAAAAAGTAAGTGCACCCATTAGTGAGAACTTCTGTTATAAAGAGATTCCAACAGTTTGCTTAATACCGCGCTAATTTATGGCAGGTATAAACCTGATAGATTAAGGAGCGATAGAACTTTAAAAGCGTTATCATCCAAAGCTTGATTAATGTTTTCCAGCTGGCACAGCTCACAGGTAGCAACATCTGGTAAGCTACTAGTGACTAGCAGAGGAATTTAATGCTTCAACATTACTTCCTGTAGCATTATGATATAACCATTGTTATCTGTCTACTACTCTACTCTATTCTCTACTCTCTTAAAGATGCTTGGAGACAATTGGATCAGCCCTCAACTTCACACAAGAAGTAGAATTAATAATTTTATGTAAAAATTTAATTAATAATGTAATTGTTATTGTTAACTTCTCCGGCTCATCTCTGTAAAATCAGCCTTCTGAACCGGTGGTAGTTACTAAAAATAATTTAAAATCAAGTTTCAAAAGTACTTGTAAACTGAACTCTACTTGAAATACACGAATATGAATTTTAATATCTATGTCCAAGCACTATACAATCTAGACTTGAGCCATGGGCAAACGGTACTAAAGTTACGAGTACAGGGAAAATTAATGCAGAATTTCTAAAACATTCCGACTCCAAACTTAAAGTTCGGAAGAAAAAAGTCGCCCTTCCAAAAGAGAAACTCTTCGATTAAACTTTTTATCCACGTATCGCTGCAACATCCAGTCGACAAAAATATAATCGTATATTCACGGTATAGAGAAATAAAAGAATTATGCACTTAAATACATAATATAAACATATTTAAAAATAATATAATCACATATAAAAAGAATAATATTCAAATTTAAAGGCCCGTACGCAACAACATAATCGCTATCTGTGTTATATTACAAACTAGATAGTAACTATGTAACTTGGAAATTGCGTGAACAGCTGAGCGATCCCAGCGGTATCCTTGTGTAGTTCAACTTAATAACTACTTAGTTATATTGCTCATAATTATATATTATTAGTCAATTCCTTCTGTTTCGTAAAATTAATCTCTTCCAAAGTTAATGAAGTTAGATAAATATTTTTGTTAACTGATCAGTAAGACCTACGATAAGTCACTTCTTATTTGGAATTTAAATTAAAATCAAGATTTTACCAGAATTAGTTAACCGAACAAGCATATGAGGCTAGCGACACGTTGAACATCATGTGCCTGTAAACACTGGCAACTACGTCTTGGCTGCTGAATAATCATGGCATTATTGTTTATTAGGACACACAGAATCACAAAGAGTTATTTACTGCTACTACTAATAATCTATTTATTTATTATTTACTACAAGTTAGCCCTTGAATTCAATCTGACATCACATGGTGAGTTATAATTCTATCAAAGATAAAGACGGAAAGCCACATTATTGGTTTCTACACGACATCATACCGGAACGCTATATCGCTCGGCAGTGCAGCTTTGCCGATAGAGTGCTATCCACGACCGAATCCTCCCACTAGCCAAAGCTGGAGCAATTAAGAAAATCTCAATCGAGCCAGCCGGTTACCGAACCCAGGACTTCCGTCTTGGAAGCCACTATTATGCTAACTATGTGAGCACCTAGAGTTCTCATGTTTGTTATGTAGGCGCAATAATAAGCTGTGATAAGCTCCTCTACTAAGGTTATCATCTAGATTACGAAGTGCTTACAAGTTGCTCCCGTATAAAACCTAAGTACCTATGAGAAATATGAAATTCTATTAGAACACTCATTGTTCTAACAGCACACAAGCCCGCCGAGCGCTCAGCTAATGCACAACAATACGCGGACCGTCTGAATGAGGGCCGCGAGTGAGGCGGACTGCAGCGCATAATAGGAGTTTAGACAATGGGCCAAAGGTATTCATGCTAGCGCGGCTAACATCGATGTTTTCAATACATGCCGCTCTATAATCCCAGTGCCCAGATTTTCCGAGAACATGCAGGAAATTTTCCGAGAACTTCAGTTATTTTGTTCGCATACAGTCACTAACTTCCATGTTTCATGAATAAAAAGCGGAGAGCTTGGGGTGGCCAATATTGACCGTGACCTCAGAACAAACTCATACAACAGTCTCCTGTCTTTGGTGCTATAAAAAGCGAAACCAAACGAAGCGAATTTCCAAACTTCAAAGTCGGTCACCCATCAAGTTACGGACATGAATCAACGTTGCATAAAGCAGTGAACGACTCGACTCGACTACGAATTCACGCTGTCGACACCAAGTGACAAATTAAGTATTGACGAACAAACAACTTTCCACGTAGTAACAAACTCAAATTAAGACCGCCATTTCGAATTGCCCAACAACAAAGCCTTGGCGATGTCATATACACAAAAGGCACACTTTTAATACGCAACCGTATGGAAATAAATCCGCACGTGTAAATTTCACAATTTCACGCAAATTAAACAGTGTCCACGGCGACAATCGAATCGACCCGGACACGCCCGGACACACCCGGACATCAACTGGACGTTTTAAAATGACCAGGTTTCATGACGCGGCGCGATGGTACGCACTGTCAATCAATGTCGGCTTCGTTATCCATACTGCCGAGTGCTCACTAATGAAATCAAATGTCGATACGCTTAAATCCGTTGTCTAGCTTTATTATTTCTAAAATATAGATCAGTCAAGGATCAATTTTAGCTGTTAATTTATTGTTATAACTAGGATGGCGACAGTTTAACGAAATCTCGGGACCGCATGACTAATAACTGCATAGGCTTATCAAGTTGCAAGTATTGCTAAACTTACATCTTTATGTGTTTAAAGTGCGTTAAGTGTGTGCGTCATTGCAAACTTCAAACCTGCTTAAGCTCAACGGTAAGGGGATCCAAACATTCGAGAGGTTTAAAGTTCAATCCCCGGCCAAAAGAATAGTGTCCTATTATACACATTTCTAACACAGTTATCCGCCTTTGTGGAGGAAAGAGAAATATAGATCATGTCCCAAGATACACCTATTAGAAATTCTAATATAAGTAAGACTCACTCACTGCTCTTCCTTTCCTGATAATTTTTTTAACGTGGAAGACATATTGACACGACCAAATAGATTCAAAAATAAGCTTGTAATACCAAGACAAAGAATCAACATATATTAAAATAACAATGGTCATACGTATTTTTATCCATGTATCGGAGAGTTTAAAAAAGTTACATGCGGCGCACTTCATCTTCATCTTTAAAAGAAGAATGTTCATAAAACTTTTTAACAAAAAATAGAACCGACTCAAAACGCACTATATCTACTAGTGTCGTATAATATACTATGACAGTATAGCACGAGTACGTTACGTGGCGATAAATCACTAAAAAGTAAGAAATAAAAATTTTTAACAAAAAATAGAACCGACTCAAAACGCACTAAAAAGTAAAAAATAACTGTGTCATTTAGTTGCTTTAGTTTACTTAAGCATATCTAGGAGTCGGTGCCAGCCAAGTTTAAGGAACATTTATTTTACTTATTAAAGCAGTTTGTAGGTTCTAGGTAACGTTCTTAAAGTAGAAACCTTGGCTATAAAGTAAAAAGTAAATATACGTGTCGAATTGAGAACCTCCTCCGTTTTTTTTCGTCGGTTAAAAATACTTTTGGATAAAGGATATTATTTGTCGTTAAGGACGAGTTCCTTAAGAACAAATATTTTGTAATTAACAATGTAATTTATTAACTGACATTTATATAATAATAACGTATTTAAATTATTGTAAGATTTTTATAAAATAATGTTATTTTTTTTGCATGTCTATTTGGCAGAATGTACTCTTGTTGTTGTTGAAGCCTCTTTGATTCTATAAACAACTTTGTACTACCACATTCTAGCAATAAATGAATTTGAATTTGAACTACTAAGCAAACGTGAGAGGAAAATCCTAGCACTAATAACCTACACGCATATACCACCAGTTTTAAAGCAGTACATTACATACCACCAGTTATTTTATAGCGTCAAAACTGCCGACTCATCTACAGGCAGCGAGCAATTAAACTGAACATCGGTTGTCAAACAGGATCCCCTCTTGTTCATGAGCGAGGCTAACGAAGCGGCGTCCTTACAGATTTTTCACGTTTTAATTTCATTTGCATACGTGATGCAGATACTTTCCATCGCGTGTTTTTGATACAAACACTAGAGTTGCTATCTAAACAGTAGGTAATATGAACTTTCGGTTGGGTTATTATATTTATTAGACTAAACAATGGTATCATAATGTACTGACAGACAGACTATTTTGAAAGAAAAAAATATGTCCTACGATTATCAATCTGCGACTGGGTCTAGTCGTTGAAGAGAGGTATAAAATATACTAACGTTTGTCAACTGCAGATACACACGTTTTCCTCACTTTTTCCAGTACATTGAATCGACCTTAAGAATTCAGCGGAACGCTAACAGAACTGATCTCTCGAGAACAAGCTGCTGCTGAGTGTGGCAGGTGTTTATCGAAATAGAAATCTCTGCATATCATTATGAAGATTTGTTTTAATTATTCTCATTAATTATATTAGATCCAGTAAGTAAATAAGCGAAATAATTAGAACTTCTAGGTGTAGATATTAATTAATAATATGAAAAGACATTAATTAATTTAATACTGTAGTGTTTCCACTCAGTCGCACCATGGAGACACTCCTAAGCCTGGATTCAAGTAAAACAATCTCAATAAAAGCAAAACAATAAATAGTAATGTTCATTAGGAGCGCAGAAACAAAGCTCGCGAGAACAAAAGGGGTTTCGGAGTAATCCCTACATGTCTCTACCCGACGGGTTTCTTATAATACAAGTCTAAGGGATTGACCACACTCGTCGGTGCAAGCAAACTTAGAATTAGGTTCTACCAGTAACATAAAATTGTGAGACGCCGCGTGATCACTAGCAACCTAAGTGGTTGACATCCAGGCTACGCACACTAAACGGTTTGCATCTAAGTTACTGATGTGAACAGCAAAATTATGCAATACCCTTCAGTTGAACATTTTTTGATTAGTGATATGTAAATAAAAATTATTACTTTAGTTAAAAATGATTAATTTGTAATCTCTATAAATAGTCGTTACTTTCGTGATTAGAGAACGAAGGATAAATATTAGGTACTTGTGCAAATGCCTACTGGTACTGATAAGTGTGGTTTCTCCCTAGATAGTATTTTAAGAAATGCAAGGCGTTTTCGTACATCTCCCATTTCCAAGACGCGTGATGTGTTATAACTTAGTGCATGCAGCTCTATGCACTGGCATCAAATGCACTCACGAGAAACGAGGGAATGTAAGGTTGCAAGTTCGTAGTCGTCTGCAGACGACAAAAGCGAGTGATGTGTCGCAGCGACACTACTGTTTCTACGAAATACTTTTTTAACCGACGAAAAAAACGGAGGAGGTTGTCAATGCGACACGTATATATATATATTGACCACGCATAACTTTTTACACAGTTGTCCGAAATTTTTTTTGGTTAGCGACAAAACGTCTCTTGCTGCTGTCATCTGCGTTCAGCTACTACCAACTCACCCTTAGTCTGATGTAGGCGCTGGTATTCTTTTCCCTAATATTTAATAGTTTTATACATTATTATATTATTATAGGACAATTACACACATCGCTATATAGCCCCAAATTAAGCTTAGGTAGCTTGTGTTATGGGTACTATGATAACTATGAACATTTTTATACATATTATACAGAAATACTTATAACATATAGATATACACCCAGGCACTGGAAAACATCCATGCTCATCACACAAACATTTTCCAGACGTGGGAATCGAACCCACAGCCTAGGACGCAGTAGCCGGGTCACTACCCACTGCGCCACTCGGCCGTATTATGACAGATGGGGCCCGACAACTATCCTCCTTAAGTATTAAAAATAAACATATCTTCGATCAATGATCCAACAAATTAATTAAGGAATAATTACAAAGATGACCAAACGAATGAAACATTAAATAAAAAGAACTCAGGAGTTATCTATAACAATGATCAGATAATCGTAATCGGAGTCACGACTGAGAAGTGTGATCGTAGTGAACGCCACTAAGAGAATGAGCTCCGCCGCTAGACGCTCACTCACGGGTCTGGGGCTCCTTTTGGGAAGCTCCAACTATCCAGAGCGTCGCTCTATGCGCCGTCGATCGGTTCTCTCCTCTCGGTACCTCTCTGACATATAACTATCAAAGTGATTCCGATGTATGAGAACTAAAAATATTACCACAAGCCGGTTCAGGCAGAAGTTAAATAATAAATTGAGAAAGTTGGATATAACTTGAAGTTGATTTGACGTATGAAACAGATTAGTTGGTAAATATTTGGTCAATAATGGTGTTGTTTTAAAAGTTCCGACATCTTTATAAAATTCGAAACTACATACACTGTCGTAACATTTTTATATACATGTTGACACATTTAATAGGTTTTATTACTTGTACTTGACGTACAGTATTTAGAACTGGACGTACAGTAGTTTTCACTAAGGCAAGTATTATGGTAGAAAAACGATAAAAAAATTTGAAAGTTCAAATCAAATAAACATTAATCATTTAGAAAAGGAAGCAACAAATGTATCTATCACTCCGTAACCATATTGATCAACTTCTTACTTTTACTCATTACACTGTTTTAGACCAGTTAATTAAACAGACAGAGAAAACATCAAAGACTTTCACATTTTATCACTCTGTTGTAGTTAATGTAATATTCCAACGGTATACCTCATTCACGACCCTGGTATTAATCTTTTACTTAATGTGATCGCCATAACTCATCCATGTCTTATCCGTCTACGTTTTCTTTTCCCCTCAATAATAATGTTTCTAATAACATTGTCTTGTCATATTAAGTGCCTTATCATTTTCCGCGCTTTCTGACCTCACTTACACGTCAAGTTATGATCTTTAAGACGTGTCACAAAGTTTTGCAGGATAAGTTCAAGTTCCCCTTTTCTTTATTTTTATAGACAAATCATAAATGACTGACATAGCTTTATCTTTAAACAGAAGGGCTTGTAAAATTTGATGTCCTACAGAGACTTAGAGGTTATAGTTTAGAAACAAAAGTTGCGTTTATAATTTTTCTTCTGTCATTGGTGTCAGTCATAGATATAATGCTAGGCCACGCCCATGATTTCGTCTTCACTGTCGTAAATTGATTTGACTACATGGCTGCTAAATGAAATGAAGCCAATACAGTAATTCTACAAATGAAGCTTAATATACCCAAGAAACTCGTGTAGTAGACCCGGAGTTGAGAAAGAAAATACAGGCAAAAAAATCAGGAATTATCTACTCGTAAGTAGTAGGCTAGCAAGGTAAGAAACCGCGACTACTAACTGATAAAGCCGATGCTCACCCATTTAACAAAGGAATATTTTTTAAATTCTGTCCACATTTAAAAAATAATAAAATCATTATGATACCGCCTACCCCAGAACGTATCACTGGACAAGAAGCTATTTAATTATTACATTTTGTTAGCATTTTCCCGTGCGGTTTTATAAAAATACCCGGCCTTTTACCCGGTAGTTAAAACCCTTGGCATACCTATTTCATTAGCGGTATTCGCGGAATTAAAATATCGCCAACAAAGGCACACTGCCGACATTTTATTCAGTTAAAACAAAATTTTGTATATAAAATACCTATAAAATACTTTCTATTACGCACGTATGCAGTAAACTTTTAGAAATAAAACGCGGTTTTAACGATCCCACAATTTAGCATTATAAAATCTGATTGTACGAGCATGTTACAAAATCTGATTGATTAATTATATGCAGACCATAACACCCTATTTAGCTGTGTCCGTACTGAATAATAGTTCAGGGTATTTTGGCGAATCTATGCGACGAAATAAGCATATAAAAATAATACAAAATTACTATAAGTGGGATCTTCTGTTTACGGTACTGTCTGTATTACTCTACAGAAACAAACATTTCAACTTTCTTTCTATTACATTATAATTGTATAGAAGTATCTTTTTACTCGACTGCGTCAGAAGGAGGGTAATGTTTTTCGAGCCGTATGTGTGTAATATTTCTAGAACTGCCCAGTTTTCGCATATGTTAGGCTTCTGAACAAATGTGTTAAATTTCAAAAGTGTATGTATGTGTGTATGTCTGTTTTTATGTTTGTGTTCGCATATCACAGGAACTACAAGTGCGATTTAAGAATTTTTTTTGTTGTACTAGATAGGTGTTATTAATACTGTAAGTTTTATCAACATCAGTTTAGTAGATTTTAAGATAGGGTGTCAATAGATTACTAAAAAGTAAAAAATAATTGCATCATTTCGTTGCTTTAATTTACTTAAGTCAGTGCCATCCAAGGTGTCTACTTTAACGAAGTTATCTAGAACCCACAGAGTGCTTTGCTACTTCCTTCGTATAAACTATAAACGATTCTTAAACTTGGATGGCGCAAAAAATGGTAAAAAGTGTACCTATATATACTATACCAAATAATATCATTTCTATACCAAAAATTAAAACTTCAAAGTCTCAATTAAAATTATTCTTATAAAAACAAAAAATCTCGACAGCTTAGAAGTAATGAACTAAAAAAAGAAAAACAAAGATCACCATATCAATATAAAATTCTAAATACTTTATTACCACGAGTTAAACGTTCAAATTAATGCTCTTATCATACACACATTGAAACAACAAAAATGATTGAAAGATATAATTAATTATAATTATAATTGAATAACCTCGCTCAAAATTTTCCACACTCAAAATAATAATTAAAAAACCTACTCAAGAAGACGTGCAATTTTAATTAAGAACGTCGCCACAGCAAAATTGGCTCTCCATTCGAAAATCTTAATTCGTATTCGAGTGCGTGAATATCACACGAGCACAAGTAGGTATACCTTATTGTATAACATTAAGCTGGGATCCTGCAGATTAAATCTGCTCCTCTCCCTTTTTGTTTGCCATTCGAACTTTGTTCAACAAATTAATGGAAATGTCTCGCAGTACATCTCACCTTGTGTTTTATTAGAAAACGATTATATATGATTCATTGAAATCTTTCATATTTATATAGGAAAGTTTTGCAGGTAGTGTTTCTTTTTTAGGATACCGTAAATGCTTTTAACGTGTGAAAAACCGGCCAAGTGCGAGTCGGACTCGCGCACTGTGGGTTTCATACAAACCTGTAGGTATATAAGTAAATGTTCACCCATCACGGCAATCTAGTCAAAGTTAGGTATTTTTATTGCACAATGTAATCGATAACATTACAATATAAAAAGGAGGAGCTAAAATTAATGACAAATTACATTTTTATTAAGTGATGTAACTAAAATTTATGGTTTTTACAATTTTTCCTTTGTCTGTGCTATAAACTGTTGCTTTGTACCAAATTTCGAGATTGTGAGAAATTGTTCGAAAATTTGCGGCGAAATCGAATTTATATCTTTTGATTGCTTTGGCTTAGAAGTTTGAGTTTTCCTTTCGAGGGACGGAACCCTAGAAATTAAGTTCCTTTTTGCGTAATTAAACATTGCGATCGTATATACCGTATACAAATACAAGTGTTTATTCACGTACATAATTTAGTAAGTTATTACTAATTCCGTTAGTGTTTACACTATATAATAGTATACTTAAATAGTAACGGGTTGCAAACTGTTTTAAACAAGATGTTTAGTTGAACAAAATGTTTGTTTAACAATAAATCTTTTCTGTAATTTTAATAAGTATATTTTCAGGTTCGTGTTACTAAGAAAATATAAAGTTTTCGCGAATTAAAATGTAATAAGAGAGAAAAAGTAGACACCGTAAAAGCCTTTAGGGTATATTTTGCATTAAAATAATTTCCATCTCACAGCCCCGCGGGGTTTAGAATTAATAAGTTTACTGAATCGTTAAACAGCCATCATTCCTTTTTAAATTTTTTTTCCACGGAAAATTTGTCGTTAATATTTTCCATTCAATGTTTGTAGCGGCAAAACATAGCATAAGACTTAAAACTTTAAAACGTTAACACACTTATTTACTTAACGTAATGGAATGTGTGATTGTATAAACTATAACATTTTCCCACGAGAATCGTTTCTGTCAAACTAACTTTGGGCCAAACGAAATGGGCGAAAGCTCAAAATTGTCAGACATTCCTCATTTTATAAAAACTTGCACTTTGTCAACCCATACTCCCACCACGAAGTACTTACGGTTAGCGGCGACTATGGAATTAGGATAGTGGTGACTTTGAAACGCACCAGGTAATGTTGGTCCAGACTCTCTTTGTTCAAATAGTGTAAGTAATAAATAGTGTATTTTTAATTACTTCAGAATAATATGACAAATCAAGCCCTTAGTAGCCAAACATTATCATAGTTACCTTTCATAGGACACCGTAAAAAATATCAATGGTGGCGGTATTTAAATAAATATAATACGTAAAGCTGATTATATTACATTTTAATACTAAAGACATAAGATAACAAGAAAGAAAACATAAAGAGAACAAGATTAGAAGCTAGGATTTAGCGAGAAACACTTCTAGATTAATTTAATGACTTCTCAAAAACTATGTACAAATTAAATTCAATCCACATTAATTTTACTCGTACATTCTAATTACATGAAAATTCAAATTAAAATTACATATTTCATTTCTAATTTCTCTTACATAACATGTAAATCTACAAATATGAAATTCGATTAAGGTTTAATTAATTGGATTGTGCACTATAATATATTATTCATGTCTATGATTACTAAATCAACCTAACCTATACACGCCTCTGTACCACTAATCTAACACTATTGGTTTCATAAAAGTCTATCTCACCACCACCAGTGAATTAAGATGTCAAAAGTTCGAAGTTTCGGGACCTATTCATGAAGTCGCCGTAATATTTTAAGGCTTATATTAAAAGAGAGTTATTAATAGTCTGTCAGGACGAGATTCGAAACCTGTCCTACAAATTTTTTCGTCTCACTGGCTCTGATGCGAGCTTCAGCTAATACCCAGTCGATAGATATCCTTATACTTGCTGATTTTTTTAAAAACATATTTTAAGCATGACTGAAATTTCCCTTTTCCTTTGTATAATAATCAGTGCTAAATATTTCTAAGACCGGGTATTGATACTGGTATCATCTCATCATCATTAATGGTCCATTTTAAGAAATAAAATTTTCTCCTTTTAGGAGAGAGGGGATATGAGGCTTGAATCCAACATTATATTTTGTAGTAGGCAAGTAATAATTAATATTACATTTTATAGCTTGATAATCACATTTTAATTTTAATGATCTGGATCGAGAGCTCGAGTTTGATACCAAGGCATGGATGGGGCTGTAGTACCACCAAAATTCCCAATTTTATAAAGCATAAATTCTCAGCCTAGGGTTTCTTTGAATTATTGCACACATTCTACTTGAAATAAACAATTTTGATTTTTTTCCTCTCATGTTTTAATTCGGACCCTCAACCGCCGTGCCTGCCACACGCTGTTAATGTTAGCTACATCTTACTGCCTTGTTGCATCAAAGCAATATAGCAGTAAGACAGCAGTTTGCGCAGCGCAATTTTTATACCATAAGTGTTTTCTTTTTTTTAAGTCGATATGGGTAAGTATGATTTTGTGTACTGCCCTTATTATGTTATTGGTAGCATCTCTTTACCCGATGATGATGGTGATGTTTTCGACGATGATGATGATGATGATGGTGAGTGACATAGGCTATATAAATTTTCAAAATGGTGGCTGTAAATGGGGGAAATAGGGGGGTATGTGTGTATTTCTTTCTCTTATCTTAGTAATATGGGTATCAAATGAAAGGTCGTAAAAAGACCATTTCAAAAATATAAATATCATATCATGTTTATATTGCCGTTTTATAAACTGAAACAGAAAGTAGCAAAGAAAATTTTACTGTAAAAACAAACAACCCGACTGCATAGAAGTTATGAACTGAAAAGAGAAAAACAAGGATCACTATATCTATATAAAATTTTAAATACTTTATGGTGCTGCAATTAATAAAGTGTTTGTGTTTGAAAATAAAGTATCCGTATACCACATGTTCACAGTCACCCGCTAAATAATCTGTTGCTAAGCACAAAGCATAAGGTAAGCTCTAAATCACCTCACTAACAACCAATAAACATTAATTTTAATGCTTCCAGGCCGATATGCCAATACAAAACCCAAAAATTTAAGTACAACACACAAATGGTTGAAGGTAATCGAGAATTTCAAATCAGTAAGTTTTAATCTTCGAACCATTATTAAATTTTAAACGTAAACCGCCGAAATAATCGCCGATTAATATTGATTTACTTGCTCAAATATTGAATATCATTGAGAAGTCGGTCGAGAGATCTCAGCCTCTGTAAATAAATCAACAAACAAATCCAAGCTATCATCACTAGATCCACCCAGTGGAAAACAGGCGACTATTGGAAAGGATATGAATTAACGCTATGCCCAGCACTCAGAATTTACTTTGTAAAGTAAGCTCTAACCCTAATTCTCAAAGGAAAATGGTCAATTTTATATGGAGTCTGTACCAACGCTGTAGCAGTATTAGCTCGATGTCATTCAAAAGACACTATTCTGAATGAATGAATTGGAATCCGAAGTTATATTAAGTTTTTTTGCATATTGTACCAATTTAATATTTTGTTTTTAATTTAATAAATTTTTGTTAGATAAAATATTTATAAATAAATAGTAAATGACTGAAAGAATGAAAGGGAGACCGAAGTTAAATTTATATTCACACCTTATTCTAAATTTTATTGCTACTTTAAATGATTATTTCATCCCAGACACTTTTGCCAGACTTACGAAGAAGTACACATGAAGTTGCTCCCGTAAAAAAAAATCATTTTTTTAATAGTCGTGGTACTAGTCGCAACTTCCTACAAAGTAGGTCCTTACTAGTACTACTCCATAGTAAATTACTGTCCCGTGTTGCGGTCCTTCAGTAGTATTTGTCCCATTGGTTACAAAGTTGCTTCCATAAAAATATAACATATAACTTCAATGATCTTTCGAATAACACTAATCTCAATCTGCCATAACCTGGGTACGCTTAGACCCATGTCCTTTAAATACGGCTCGAGTCAAATTTATTTTACAGTTTGCAATTGAAAACTGTCAAGACGTACTTAAATTTGATTTACGTTTGAGTGCTCAGGCGTCAGAATATTAATCACACTTGTAATATATTAAAGAAACTGGCAATGTAATCCCTTATGGTACTTATTACTGAAAAACATATAATATATTAACGATACTTTGATAATGATAAACTGTTTATAGAATGTTATTTCTGAAACTTAAAACCTTTATCCTATACAAACTCTATAGTAAATGTTAGCATGAATAGAAGCATGCAAGCCTACGCAGCAGTAACAACTTTTTAAATAGTTGACTTTATAGCTCTCTTTTGTGTAAAGGTTTGCAGCGTTAATAGTTTAAAATATAAAACGGTAACGGCATTCATCCGCGAATAGACATAAGAAACAGTAGGTATATCTGGGTTAGCCAGAGATCCAAAAAAATATATATAAGCACAAGGAGCACTTGATTACGCCGTGGCAGATAAATTGCCACATCACTCTTCTGGCGCGCAGCATTTCTTCTGCTTTAATACAAAACGTGACTTTCAGCCGTTACCAAACCCCATTGATAAACGGCCTCGGCGATTACCTAAACGTGTCGAACACTTAATACTCTCAAGTCATGTTTATTTCACAAGATGAAAATTAGCTAATGTTTTACCTTTAACCATATGAATACTTTCAGTTTAACGAAGTAACTCCAAAGGACACGCTTATTAATCATCTAAGTTTCTACGTAGACATCCGTAATTGAATCTGCAGTAGGTAAGTTATCCATTATGTAATACGAGATATTTCTAAAATCGTTTCCAGTATACAAAAGGAACTTAAGACGGACTGAAGTCGGCGTAGCATCGACGTCTTCCAGTGACAGGATGACGGATTGATTTACTAAGAAGCGCTTCAGTAGACGTTATCTGTCAGTGTGGAAGGTAAGCAGTGACACGTATCACTGAAAGATCATAAGCGATCGGATGTCACGGCACTCTCGCATCGTGTTTGCGCGATAACGCACGCACACGAGAGGTCAGAGCACTCGCATATCACGGGGAGGTTATGCGGTCCTGGTACACACACACGACGGAACGCAACGCGCAGGGCGCGGCGAGCAGACCCGTGCAGGCGCCAGGGCGGGCGGCCGATCACTGACGTCCCGGGCGCCCCGCCGCCCGCCCTGCTTCATCCCCGCAACAGAATCTCTCAATTATTTTATTGGGAAAGTTAATGAGCCGAGAGTCATCGACCGATTCGCTGTCTGATACTCCCATGGTTATTTATAAGAAGAGACGTAAACACACGACAAACACTCATGTACCTTATCTATTGCGTAAGAGCTCTTTAAGTGAATTGATATCGTAATTTTTGTTGGGTAGCATTTTTCCCGCATTTTGACTTATTATTTTGTTCATACTTTATTGCATGCGTTTCTTTTTGGTTTGATACGTTTTATGTTTTTGTGGCATAACAAGTTAACAACGGATAGACATATATTATAGGTACCAACACATTATTTTTCTTATATGATTGGAAGCTTCAATAACATGTGATTAAAACTCCTACAAGACGTAATAAAGACCTTCACCTGCGGAGTTAATAAGAGTCATGAAAATAGGCGAGCGAATAACAAAGAATTTGGCAGAAATACTTGAAAGAAACGACAACATTATTTTTCACTTTAACATTTTTTTCGCCAACAATGTTTTCTTGTAATTAAAAAAAATGAGCCTTTGTATGGAGTTTCATAAAGGTGACCTGAAAAAGGCTTCAAGGGCAGCATCCGTTTGTACATAACAAAACAACAGAACAACAAAACTCTGGCCCCGCGGCACTCCCCGTCGCTCGCACTCACTCCCACTGTTCAACTGCGCCACATTTGACATCTACGGACTTCAAAGAGGACATAAAATAAATAACAATACAATAACGTTTACTCAGCATCAAAACGTCTAATAAAAATCAGGCACTGAGGACACTACACGAGATCAAAAATAAAAGAAATATTGAAAATATCTGACATCAAAGCGCAAATAGATTCATGGATTTATGGATTATTGCAATGGTTAATCCATTAATCTATTTAAAATTATAAATTAATTTTATATGAACGAGTTAAACGAAATCATATGATATGTCATACGATTTTAAATAAATAACTGACAATTATTTATAATTCAAAAATAGGTTTTCATGTTGTCTTAGTTTTAAAATGCATTTTTACATTGAAAGTACTGTTGGACCTCGTTATCGGAAGATAAATTCAACTGAAATGGGACTAGGCAGCATAAATCGATCAACATATGAGTGACTTAAATAATAAGTTAATTAATTAAAATTAGCTATTTTAAATAATTAACTTATCCCTGGCTAATTAACAATTTATTAGTTTGCTATTTTCTGCAGTAAACTGAAGAAATGTATTAATGCTTAACTGACGAATTTTATTAATTACTGAAGAATTAAAAAAAATACAAATACAAGCCACCATAGATTGAACAATGAAATTGGTGCCTTCGGAAAATGAATATTTTATTAATAAGTAGCGGATGCGACTTTGTCCGCATGAAATTAAAATAAATAAAAATATTAAAATAGCCCAAGGTACTTATAAAATTAGTGTCTGAATGTCTCGTCACAATTACTCAAAAATCGGGTTCTTTGGTTCACAGTTAATTTTGCACTTCTCTACGAACGTCAGTTGGCATATGTCAAATGTAGCCTGTTCAAACGAGATTACAATAAAATACATAAAATGTGCTTACAATCGACAACGACTGCTAAGCCAATTTTCAAATATTTTTAGCTTATATGTGTGTTTCTTCATTTATTTGTTTAAGCATCACAAAAAAAGTCAAAGCTTTAGCGATTAACATCCGAGACAGTGGCGGCACATTTTGCTAAGCTAACACTGGCTTTGTTTTATTAACACAAGGAATAAAGTTAAGGACCTAAAAACGTATGGTCACAGCCAGTAGATACAAAATTTAACGGTAAGTCAAAGGTAATAATGACTTTCTCATTTTATTTTTATATAACATATTTTGGTACCTATAACGCATTTATTTCGGTGTTAATTGCTCGACTTTTTTTTAGTCTCCAACCATCTTTGTAATACGAAAACAAAAGACTTTAACTATACTATAGCCAATGTCGATGGAGAATGTTTATCAACAAACAAATTTAAAATGAAGGTAGAAAATGCAACACGTTTTATGCGTAATACATTTAATTTATGATTTATTTTTTATATAAAATCTTATTTTAAAGATTGAATTTATTAATTAGTTTTAAGCTATTATTAATTAGTACTAATCTAATTTATTGTTATGAATTCGTCATTAACAATTTGATTAAAAAAAATTAGGAGTAAAATGACTAGTGAATTCTACCGTCATTTTTTATTTGTATGTTGATAAACATTCTCCATCGAGTTTGGCTTTAGTATAGTTACTAGACATTTTTCCTGATAATTGTCTTGTTTTTTAAATTTGATCACGTCACTTATTTAACGCCTTAAAAGAATGTACATCTTAATAACATTAGACATACATTCAACCTCATTTAAATAATGAAATTCCTTTCAGTACTAGAAAACTGACGAAGAGGTACTATGTATAGAATAAGCGCGTGGTTTTATTCTTTGTGTAAAAGCTCATACAAGGCCAACGGCGCGAAATGGAAAATGTTACTCAAATAAACAAATTACTAGTTTCATTAATTATGGGCATATAGAAGAAGGTCTACATACTCGAACAATAACCACTGGTCTCAACATCTTTTATTTAACTATATCCTAGTGTATGAAAGGAAACCACACTGTAAAATACACATATAGTGTCGTAGTGATTTGAAGGGGATGTCCACTAGCCATAAAAATTTGTAATAAAATACTGGGTAAACTACTTACATCTATAATTTTTAAAATGTTTGTCAATCTATCTATCTATCTGTTTTTTCCGGCTAATCTCTTAAATGGCTAGAGCGATTTAGACGAAACTCAGATACTTACTACTAATGTTATTTATTTTATTTTTATTTTATTCATTTCAATTCCACGCAGATGATGTCACTGGGATACACTAGTTGTTAATAAGGCAATACAATGTTCCTTCAAACGAATCAATAATGCCGTCTAGTAGATCACGGTAACGGTAACCTTAACCTTATAAGAGTAACTGCGGGTAAATGAATAAAAGTTAGCCGAAATTTTTAATGAGCGCCGTTAGTGAAGGGTCAGGTTAACGTTCCTAAAAACTCAGTGTCGGATTGCGTCGGCTATGTAACAACCAGTACTTGAAAATTTAGGTTCGGACCAAAATTGTTATATACATACTTTAGTACCTGCTACTGCAATAAGATAAACCAAATTATTAACATTGACTGAAACGACTACTAGGAACTTCTTTACAATCATCTTCGACTCAACATTTCACATGACGGTAATCTCGTGAGCAAGGTCCCAGTATTTTGACACTTTTCCTTTTTCACCCTTAAATAAATTATTTTTATTTACGAATATGTACGAGGACGTTACGATTTATACGGTATATGGTTACATGGTTTACGCTGGCACAGCTTGTTGACCTCCAACATATAACGACATGTTATGTCGTGATAACTTTCAGTGTTATAATTGTTGGCAGTATTGTATACTCTGTTTGAAAAGACTATAGACAATATAGTAGCCTTATTTGCTGTATTGTGGTACCGCTTTTAAACCATAGATAATAGACTAGGGACGGTACTCGTCGAACAAAAATGGCGGGCGGTAGGCTATAAAATATGCCCCTATGGAAAATTGTGGTCATTCACCTTAGTGTCCGAGTCTTGTGCAGTCATACTGTTTGACTATTGTAAGAATCTGTACGTGTAATATTTAATTAAATAATTACTGTAACAATGTTTCATTTTGATCATATTTGATGTCTTTGTAAATAAATTGTTATTAAGTTTGTCTTTTGGTGTTTTAAGTTTTATTCCCTTCTGGCTGTTTGTTAACACAATAAATTAATGGTTCTGTTTCCATTACTTCTTATTCATATAATTAAAATTTGTATGAACTAGCTGTAAGATTATATTGTACGAGTATAATCTTCGTGCAGATGCCCGCGACTTCGCCCACAAGTAATATAGTGCATTGCAAACTTCGAAGTACAAAAAAAAACAGAAAAAAATACTTGAGCATTTTTTTCACGAAAATAATGAATATAGCGAACTATCCTTAAAAGCCGTCGCGGACGTTTTTGTAGACTATGTGTGACTAGATAAGTCATGGCTAATGTATTTTGGGATACATGTGCATGATATTGGTAAATTATAAATTTGCAAAACGAAAATTAATTACAAATATTATGTGACAGAATGTGGGAAAGTAAAATACTTTATAACACTGTAGAACAATATTTTATTATCTTGGAACAGAGTTTCCTCTTGTTACAATTTGCCGCGTAATAATAATACATCTGCCCACATCAGGCCATTAAATACACTCTTAAAAGTAAGTACACAATGTTGGTAACATGGAATTACTTAGTAGTGGGGATTAGACAAATACATTCTGGCAATAGTTCCGGGATATTATTTTACAAGACAAACGTTATTAATCTGGCTTTAAACATTAATTATTAAAATAAGATTTATAATGAATATAAAATAATATTTAAGCACCAATAGATAAACTCAAGAAATTAAATTATAATCAAACCGGATGTAACTGTATAATTGTTGAAGTAAAGAAATAACTAATTATGAAATTAACTTATGCTAAAAAGTATTAATATTGATGTAAATAATAATAACTAAATACTACATCTTATCGCTTAATAATCATTGCAGATAAATTGAAAATCAATAGTAACATCCGGGTATAACGTGATGGCGCCATTTAAAAGATGGTGGAATGAAAGTTGGTAGATATTATAGAATCAATACTGACATCCGGCTGTCACGTGATGATGTCCACAGATTAGAAATGATGATGTTCACAGACTAGTAATATAAAGTACCCTTAATTATGAATATCCTCTAAGGATTGATGGTTGGTAACATTCGGCCATCCTGAAGAAGCCGTGCCCCACGGCGTTCCTGCAGAACCCTGGTATCTTGTGCAGCTGCATCATCAGATAACTGAAAAGAAATAGGTAACGCAGTAATTGAAATTGATTTGATATGCCTTCTTTTATATACATGTACTTTCTTTTTATTTATATTATCTTATCTCTGTATTTTATGTTATTTTATATTATCTCTGTATTTTTGTTCTCAAATAAAAAATATTAATTAAATTCAGGAAACCATATTTGTGGGTCACTAAGACTACAAAAGAAAATATTATTACTTTTTATTATTCATCAAATTCGCAATCGTGAAAGGACTCTCATTTTAGGCAGGTTCCCATAAGTATATATTCTATTATTATTTATCACACAGATGTCGAAATATAATCGGAAATACGTAAAAAAAGTCTCGTTTATCAGAACCCCAAGCACTCATTTTAGGTAAAATATTTATTAAGGTAAGATATATATTATAAGTCACACAGACATTACAAAAGTTAGCGAGTCGTATAGACGTGAATCGCTTAGATGCGAGTGACATGGGCAAATCACATAGATGCAAGTCACATAGACACAGTTCATACAGAATCAAGTCACACAGACGTAAGTCGCACAGACGTAAGCCACACAGACGTAAGCCACACAGACGTAAGTCACACAGACGTAAGTCACACAGACGTAAGTCACACAGACGTAAGTCACACAGACGTAAGTCACACAGACGTAAGTCACACAGACGTAAGTCACATACTCATAGACGCTAGAAATAATGTGATGCATACATATGTAGTTGTATACCATAGGTAACATAGATGTAGGCAAAGGGTAAAAATTACAATTGAGGTAACAAGCTGTGACACTCAATACATAATAGATGAATTAACATTTCAGTAATTATACTACAGTGTAAAGTAGAATTGATATTCGTTTATATCTAAATAAACTTACAGTAACTCTGTATTAATTTATGCATTTTTTAATTTTAAAACATCAAATAACTATTGAGAAAATCTATTTGATCATATGTATCTATTTCTCCGGCACTAGCCAAACTATCTGCATCGGAAATCGTAGGTTTATAAGGTCTCAATACTTCGCTCCTTACAATAATCGCATTAAATTTATTTTAACCATTCATCTCTTGACACTAAATATTGTATATAGATCTATCTCAGGTTGCGCTTTACAAATTTTTTTTAAGGTCCGGTAAAAGGATTCTTTAACTTATTGGACACTTGTAGATGTTTTTTTTTACTAACGCCGTTTTTTCATAACACTAACTGTTTCACCGAATATTTAGTGCACATTTCTCAAGATTTATCAAATCTATTTTTCGTTAATGGTCTTATTTCGTTCTCTTATGCTGTATAATTATGCGATTCATGTGAAGGATAAGCTGGTAATCGAGAATTTTCATGACTGAACATTTGTTTGAATGGGGGAAGGTAGTAGTAGAATTAGGAGTATTATCAATTCCCTATACACGATCAGAAAGGTTTTCATCCCATGTGTATACACTATCAGACATTGTATTTAAGCAGTCTATAATCGTTTGATTTACACGCTCAACCTGACCATTACACCTAGGACTTCTTAGGACGAGGATATTTTGAAACAATCAATTTTGTTCTGGCTTGGTCGTATTTTACCGGAGGCTATTTCTATTTATTTAGACCCTGAAGTAATTAACGCTCGTTTTAAAAAATAATATTGTTTTTTGATTTAATTTTAGATTAGCTGTTTGCAAGATTTCCAAAACACGTTTTAATAGATGTAAGCCTGCTTCTACTGTCGCGGAAGGTAGCATTACGTCAAAGAGGTAAACAGCAACGTCATTTATTATATCGTTGAGGGTAAGTCGTATTAGACGAGAAAATACAGCTGGTCAATTAACCAAGCCATAATGGTCAGAAATGAGGTTTTATTATTGGAATCTTTCGATATTTTTACTTGGTAACAGTTTTGCGCTAGATCAGTGTTGTAAAACAACGTTTACCTGCTAATTTAGTGATTTTATCGTTAATGCGCCGTAAAGGATAAAGATCATTCACTGTTTGTGAATCTAAAGCTCTATAATCTATGCACAACTTGTAGTCTCTATCCTTTTTCTAACTAATATTTTTAGACTTGCGTACTCAGACAATGATTCGCGTACGGCATAGTAAGATTGGATCAAATATTCAACTTTTCCCTAACAATATCGTTATCTTTATGAGACAGTCTATATGGTCAATAGTGAACTAGTTTGTCCATCATTGTTTACATTTGACTCAATATTAATAAATACATTAATCAAAGCAATGCTTCCTGGTGGTGTGAATGTATCATTTAAGAAAAACGTTATATTTAAAGTTATAATCAGAGTTTTGTAGCATAACCTGTTGGAGACTATCAACGTCCCTAGTAGTAGTAGTAGTAACTAAACATAGCAGGTTGATTGATCATCTGTTGTCCTATTATTAGATTTATGTCAGTCATGTAGTAACCTATTACTTCAGTAACCGTTTAATCAAATCTAATATAAACCTCTTATTACAACCAGCGATGGTGTGATGGCTAAGCTTAACATTTTTGCTTTTTGTTCAGTTAATTAATTTAGTTTACTTCCCGTATCAATATATATATAGTAATTTTATATGCTCTAATAAATGCGAGGGGTTTGTTTATGCTCAAGAATTGTCGGTAAGTTTATGCATAACTGGACTGACCTGGACTGTTTTCGTTTGCTGGCCTGGTGCTTTCGACGTCCCGGCAAACCAGCAGGTAGCTGTTGTGTGTCCCACGCGTAGGCAGGACTCGCAGCGCTGCTGAGATCTGCAGTCTTGAGCCTCGTGTCCAGCTCTTCGGCAGATGTAGCAGCGTCGCAATCCGGAGTGATGCAGCATAGAGGAGGAGCCGTCGACCGTAAACGTTCTCCAAGTTGATTTCCGCGTTGATGTTACTTCTACCTTCTTGTAGTTTTCCAAAGCTGATAAATACCCGTAGTAGAGTGACTCAGGCGTTTGACACTGATAGGCTTTAGCATTTGCACGTAGTTCCACAGGAAGGCCTTTGATGATACACGATATAGCGCCTTCACCATTAATGTTACACTTTTTAAGTAGTGACACCTTATCATGGTAGTATTTTGTCATTGTCTCAGAGTCTTCCTTTGTTCTTGATAACATGGCTTCAAGTTTGTCTACGAAGTCAATTGTTCTTGGGAAGGCTGTTTCCAGGGCACGCTTCCATCCTTCCCAGTCGAGATTGTAGTCGTCCAAATCTTCATACCAGCGTCGAGCAGAGCCACGCAGACGTAACTGCATCACAAATTGCCTTTCGGTGGAGTCCCAGCCATAAATTTCTCCTAATTGATCAATTTTATGCAGCCAACTTGTGATGTTGCTAACTTTGTCTTCGGGCCGGAATTTGGGAATAACCTCTGCGTCGGCATGAGTTACACGTCGTCTTTTTCTTGTTATGGGCGTGGAAGAAGAAAAATTTTCACTGTCTTGACTCTTATTCTTGTTCTTGCCTAGGCCAGCAGCGTAGGGGCCCAGCATTTTGTCCTATATCCCACTTCTGAGATGTGACAGAATGTGGGAAAGTAAAATACTTTATAACACTGTAGAACAATATTTTATTATCTTGGAACAGAGTTTCCTCTTGTTACAATTTGCCGCGTAATAATAATACATCTGCCCACATCAGGCCATTAAATACACTCTTAAAAGTAAGTACACAATGTTGGTAACATGGAATTACTTAGTAGTGGGGATTAGACAAATACATTCTGGCAATAGTTCCGGGATATTATTTTACAAGACAAACGTTATTAATCTGGCTTTAAACATTAATTATTAAAATAAGATTTATAATGAATATAAAATAATATTTAAGCACCAATAGATAAACTCAAGAAATTAAATTATAATCAAACCGGATGTAACTGTATAATTGTTGAAGTAAAGAAATAACTAATTATGAAATTAACTTATGCTAAAAAGTATTAATATTGATGTAAATAATAATAACTAAATACTACATCTTATCGCTTAATAATCATTGCAGATAAATTGAAAATCAATAGTAACATCCGGGTATAACGTGATGGCGCCATTTAAAAGATGGTGGAATGAAAGTTGGTAGATATTATAGAATCAATACTGACATCCGGCTGTCACGTGATGATGTCCACAGATTAGAAATGATGATGTTCACAGACTAGTAATATAAAGTACCCTTAATTATGAATATCCTCTAAGGATTGATGGTTGGTAACATTTACTTGAATCTATATGACCAACTAGATTCCAAAATTGTGGAGGAAAGCTTAGCTTAAGGAACAAGAAAAACATTTTTTACTAGGATAACGCAACTTTACACAAGGGTGCGAGTTTAGCAAGCATTATCGCGAACAGACATACAAACAAACACAGCGGGGGACTTAGCTTACTTATGGGTATTTTGTTTGGGTTCTCTTAAAATGAAACCCATATTATTATTAGCACGAAGCTAAAATGTTAATATTGTGTAAGATTTTCATATTCTGACGTTCATCCGAGTTCCTTAATGAGCCGTCAGAAACTTGACTGACATTTTAGCAGACGTACAATTTAGATGATATTTGCATTATTCATTTGCGATGCTTTATAATTTTCATTATATATTAAGCACGTCACATGCTTATAACATAGTAACACCGGAATACCCGGAGGGAACATTATGACGCTAAAGTCAAAAATAATATGTATTTAGTTTAGTGTGTGAATACCCAAATTAACGCATTGTTAGATTTCAACATTTTTTTAGTTTTGAAAACTGGTTTTTCACAATTACATACCTAACATGCCAAATGCCATACCACTAGTGATCAACACTTGTTTTTCTTGGTTTTAAAAAAATGATTCCAAATAGGACTAAGGTAAACAATTTGTAGTACCTAAAAGTTACATAAAAGTTGTAGTTTGAACCTAAATTTTTAAGTACCTACTGGTTGTTTTATGGTCGATGCAATCTGACACCGACTTTTAATGAAACTTAACCCGACAGTTTGGTAACGGCACTTATTTAAAATTTCGGTTAGGTTTTATTCATTAACCCACATTTACTCTTAAAGGGTTAAAATGTTTAGCGCGCTTTTTTCTCTGTGTTGAATTTGAAGGTTGCTTAGATCTGTAAAAAAAATGTGCACATTATTGCTAAAATCCAACAAAATTATCTGCTTTCCATTGTCAATAACTTAGTATTGCAGTAACTCGTTATTTCCGTTTTTAGGTATTTAATAACAATCGTGAGAGGTTTTATACATACATATTTCACAATATCATGTATGTATATATAGTTTAATATGTTATTTGTTTGAGCTGACAAAACAACAAAATATATGTAACAATACACGACATTTCGAAGAATAGCAAAAATAAACAATCATAACATACTCGCACAAGTTTGATAAAAAAAACTTAATAATAAAAATAAAAGCAGCTCAAAAAGGTAAAGCTTTCACGGTACTCTTTGAACGGTACAATTTTCTAGAATGTATTTACCGTACCTGGATGAAATGCAATGTTTCTTAGTAAATAATAATGTTGCAAACAATATTAACTCGTGAAGAGCCATACATTTATGCGATAAAGTCTGTTTTCATTTCCTTTGCATAGTGAAATACGAGTACGTCATCAGTATAAAAGAGAGGCCACAAACGCGACGATGACTGCGTTCCACCATCACAGAATAATCGCGATGAAAACGTTAACTTTTCATACAGCACCGACACAGAGAGTTTAAAACATAATAAAACAGCCAATGTGCCGGCTTCCGTGACGCAGCGGCATGCGTGGTGGATTTATTGACGAAAAGGCCTGGTTTCGATTCCAGGCAAGGCCGATTGAGATTCTTAATTGATCCATTTCTGGCTGGTGGGAGGCTACGAACCAGTGTAGTTACCACTCCATCGGCAAAGACCACTAAGCGAATTAGCGTTCTGGTATGATATCGTGTACCTACTATTCAAAAGGTGTGGATTACATCTTAGATTGCATCATCACTTAACATCAGGCGTGACTGTAACGTTAAAAGGTTAAATGAATAAAGAAATAGGTAGGTACCTTTATAAATCATAAAATAATTTCGCTATAATACTGATGACAGAAATGATTATCGAAATAACTATCGGAATAAAAACGGTTGACTCGAATTTTTATTACACGACAAATAAACTCAAAATTTCTTTTCCATATCCCATCCTAACTACTTAAGTAAAAGGAATAAAAGTCTAAGTTCAGAAAAACAACACCTTACGGACCTACTAGTAGTAATAGATACGAATGACAAAGAGCGTGTTCAATATAACTTGGACATATTTATTAAAATGTTAAAACAGTGTCTCTTTATAAACATTTAGCCAATAAATCGTTCGCCTCCCACTCAGATAAAGTATCACTTCATTATAATAGTCTCTCGAGAAACAAAAAAAAGCAAAATGTAATAAACGAAGAACTCGGGGTTGTTTATAAATCGTTTAAGGCGCGGTACAGACTAACGACTACGATCTATTGAACGTACCTGTACTGTACAGTAAAGTACGGTATGGTTTTTAACTAAACTACAAAATAAATTTGTATAGTGCGCAGACATACGCCAGAGTTCAGAGCGGACTCGAAGATTGACACGATCTATAGATACATATATCAAAACACAGAGTAAGAGAAGAAAAAAAAATCGCAATTATACTTACCTACTATTGTTTTTTCTTTGCAAATCTTAATTATTACAGTCGTGTCTTCCTATACCTTGTTCCTTCATTTTAAAATTGTGAATAATTGTTGCGAAACTTACTTTTGTCCAACAAAAAATAATGATATCGCGAAAGGAAAGGCCACCCAAATGCGATAGAGTTACAAATCTTGTGCCCTTTAATGACGAAAATATTTTAAAAATAAAGTAAGACAAATCAGAGGTAGCCTGCCTCGTTGGTGTATTCGTTGGCCTATGTTGGTACTATTTGTGTAGTCTGGTTTAGGTACATATTAGTATGTAATTACTTGACTTTATGTATATTTTATAAGTAGACCACCTGCAGACTCTTAATTTATACTTTCTTAAGCCTAATGTTGTCTGACAGAGATCGCTGATAAGCGATAAGGCCGCCTTTTGTGTCCTACATATTTTTAAAGTTATTTCTGTACTGTATTTTTATTGTCTCCGTGGAATGCTAATAAAGAATGATAATACTAATACAGCATCGTCTAAAGAATGTATCACACTAGTTTTCTAAATGCGAGTGTGGTTGGTGAAAGGAATGTAATGCGAATGCCAACCAATATCCTTTACACAACAACTGTCTTTAAATTTTGCAGTAACCCACACGTAATACACTACTTTTAGTAACGGGGGCGTAGCTCAGATGGTAGAGCGCTCGCTTAGCATGCGAGAGGTACCGGGATCGATACCCGGCGCCTCCAATAGAATATTTTAGTTTTTCTTTTAAATTTTGCGATATATTTAAATGTACAATTCTAATATTGTTTAATGTTTATTTACATTTCTTTAAGTGTCCAGAGGTTAACTTTCGAAATTATTTTTTACTAAATGCTGAAAAAATATTCGTTTTAAGTGTTTTATAGAAAAATTCATTTAAGAAATACACACACTTTTCGAAACTTCAAAGTCCATATAACTACCAAACTAGTGCAAATAATGCGCGATCAGCACAGATTCCCCCGGGCACGATGTCGTGCTGATACGAGTTGCAACTTCCTTTGAAGTCTCTGATTAAACACTACAATTTCTAACTCACTCATAAAACTGCATTTGCACACACTTTGTATTCATCGCGGATTACCAGGACTCGCCAGTAGTTGAGAGTGGTGAAATTTAAATTAAAGATGACCTATATACGAGTAGCTGTACAGCACAGCAGTTGCATCTTTCAGGAATTTCAAATTTAATGAATTGGATTGAGGAATGATACTGAAAAAAATACCCATATTACTCATATAGGTAGTACCTGGGTTCATCAGCTGTTTAACAGAAAAATTATAAAAGTAAAAAATGACGTGTCTTACTTGCAACGCCATTGCAGTTTTCATGTATCAGTGCGCGAAATAAAAAGCCCTTAAATTTGTTTTACAACACATACGTCATAACAGCTAATTACTTCGGATATGTACGAGATGGTGCTAGTAATGGCCTTACTCGGCATTTTTTTTAATATTCATCTATTTTTAAAAATGTAACCTAGATCGATTAATTTCATGAAAATAGTTGAAGCCGTTTCCAAGATTATATACTACAAGAAAGCCTCGTTTACAGGTATTAGATAGATAGATATAGTTCCATTCATTACATTTAAGTTAGGCAAACTAGACGCTTCACTCAACCGAGACATACTCGTAAATCGCTTTCAGCTTTGTCTCACATACACCGTCGTAACCGCACAGCGTGTAATTTCATTCTTACGTAACAACCACGTTACGTACAATGCAGTCACTTTCAATGTGTGATTACACAGGGCGGTGGGAGACCAAATTGCAGCAAGGCATTTGAATTTCACACGTGTCTTGTGGTTATGGTTTTCGTCTTCACGGCTTGCGCTACGGCCTTTGATACGCCATGTTGCGATTGAGTTCTGTGGTCATAACTAATCGTGACACTACCTTCGTACTTGATAGAGATATCGAAGCCTCATATGCAATATACTATGTAACTAACGGAAACGAGCATGGTACGTTACGGTAGGTATACCTAATTGTATAGATGATTGCGAGGAGCCACTGGATGCAGTTGGCTCAAAACTGCGGTATTTGAAAGTCCGTTCAAGAAGTCTATATCCATCAATGGGCGTCTAACGACTGATAATAATAATGATGATGATGATGATGATGATGATGATATTAATAAAACAACGTTCAGTTAGTTATAATCATTTCAAACTCCTAAACAACTCAGTAAATTATGAGAAAAATTTAAAACTAGAGTAAGACTTATTTTTAATAAATAGCACAAAGGCTACTTTTATACTAAAATGTTTAAAATAGGAAATGTTTCTTTACATTTAAAAAAAAATACAAAACATATTTTAATATAGTTTATTTATATTTAACTAATGTAGGTACTATTTCTTTTTTAATTTTTTCCATCTTGTATGTAGGGACATGATCCCATGGCTATAGAAAGGGCATTGCCATAATTTGTCCCAGGCTGTCGAAACGTATACTCAAATTTAACTATTTTATTTAAATACAAAATGAATTTTAAACAACCACCCCTGTTTCATAACAATCACTTGAAAATACATCAACAATATAAGAATTTCAATCGATTTTTGTGTTCTGAATCACGTGACCGTCGTCGTAGTATAAAAAGTCAACTTTTATCAACCTTGATAACTTTTATCAGCTAAAAGTAACTTTATTACTATTTAAATAGAATATATGTACTACTTAATGACATATATATCATCTCTGGGCATCTCTGGGGCAGACTTCCATACATTATTTACCTATGTCCTTTTGGGGCATCTGAGCATATATCAATAACCCGGGTGGTAACAGCTCATAATGAATAATGCCAATTGCCACCACCACACAGCATCACCTTCTTGCGGATTTCGCTAAAGTTACGATCATGTTATTTTGAAGGTAAGATATTTTTAGAAAAACAAAACAAATTAAAATTTCGACCTATTATCATCACATCAGAGAATTATTTTTCTCAGAAACACAAACTTTGACAAATAGAATAAAATAATTTTTACTTAGTAAGCGCCTTTGACAGAGCAATACAAGGAACGCGTCTTTTATTTCTTTTCTTACGAGGAGCGCGTCCAACAATGCAGTGCTTGAGTGAAATGATAGTGCGTTTAGACTGAAGTGTCCTATGATTTCCTGGAATTTCCATACCCTTTACAATGACACAACCATGTTAATAATCGCAAAGCATTTAGTGAGAGTTTGTACAGTCATTATGATACACTAGCGACCTCGTATGAAATTGTTGTCATCTCTAAAATGTCTATCCAGATAGACACGTTTTATGAGGAGTTATACAAACAGTTTATAACTGTTAACGTAAAAACTTGAGATATACAAGTTTAATATTATTCAGTAAAACTCTATTACCAAACGGTCATCGAGTCAGCAATGAGTTTTTCAAGGGCGTAATAGCTGCTCTACAGTTTAAATGGCGTTTTAACTCCTCGTGCTAACGCAGCTAGCTCTCGTACTATACCTACTTACAGAACCTTAAACGACTAGAGTAAAGCAGTTAAGGCAACTTAGCGCTTTATTCAACATGTATTTTTACGTACTTTGTATTAGAGTATATTATTTTCTTCTTAATGGGACTGAGGAATTGTACTTAGACGAAGTTCGTTATCATTATTATGACCCACCACTGGGCCAGGCCTCTGTCCCCGGTCCTGGTAGGAGAAGGGATATGGAGCGTCGACCCACCACGCTTGCTCCCATGCGGGTCGACAGGGAGGCCAACAACTGCCTGACATCAAAATGTTTAATGCGTAACGATCGTTAGTAATGATCATCATCAAATGTATATGATAATGACCGAGTCTGACGGCTCCACGTGCTCTCAGAGGCACGGGGATGTAAGACCACCGACACCCTAAATTCGGACTTACAATTTACTGATAATTTCTAACAAAAAATAAACACATAGGCTAAGCACTAGATCAACGAGACAGTGAAGGCAGGCTCCGCGGTTTTAAAATCTTATTCCCTGTCTGTTATGAAGTAATACCCATCACCGCTTCGCCTATTCGCTTTTTGAGATTGAATCAAGTTCGAGAGTGTATCGTATCGAAGTGTGGAGTTTGTTTAAACGCGATATAATGGCAAATTACCAACACACTGCGAAAACTTTCAGGTTCTGAATACTTGCAAAGATATTTCCTTGTTTCCAAGGGATCTCAGCAACTGCGCAAAGAATTTTGGGATAAAAGTAAAACTATCTCTACGTGTACCGATTCGTGAGCTTTGAACTTTGTTCCGACTTTAGATACCGTCGCTAAGTTATTCTCTCGGTGAAGCGAGCAATAAATTATAACTAAATAATTATGTACTCCAACGGCAATATTTGTCCAATTTTACCAGCAATAACATTGTGAAATGTTAAATTAAACTTGAGAGCTGTCATAAAACAACATAGCTTGACAAACGATAAAAAATTCAAGTTAACAGTTAAAGATAAATTGTTTATGCAAAACTGCTGGTAATTTAACAAATCAGTGAGGTTAAATAACAAAACAGGTGTATTGCCAGTAAGAAAATTTAAACTAAGCGCGCATAACTTTCTCATCAATTTATGATTTCGTGGTTACTCGGTCCTATATTTTTCCAATGTTTTAATAAACATCACCGTAATACATAATAAAGGGTTTAAATAAACAAATAATGTTGCTTTCAGCTCGGGGATAAGTTTATTTCTCCGGAGATTACGCTAATGAAGAAACTTTTCCAGCTTTGCCAGCGCGCTTACGGTATAAGCTATTTCTATGAGACCATCGCAACTGAAACGAATATCTTCTTGTTTATTCAGTTACAGATAATAATGTACCATTCTGACAACGTCTCAGAGCAATGTTGTTTTGAATGCAAATTAAAAAAACCTACGCAATTCATGTTTAATTGTGAGCATTTATTAATGAACAACATCATATTCATCATCAGCCTATTTTATTGGTTACTAAAGGCCGCACGCCCTCTAAAACACGGCTTAAGCCCTCTAATACGAATACGTACCTTCAGTAAAGTGATAATCTTTGATGATAAGATTTAAATAATAATAACAGGGATTGACAACTCATCGTGATCCATGTCACATGTTTATAACTCTACCACCATTTCTTAACACATATAATGCCTTGTCAGCCACATATGGCTGACATTTTCCAAACCAATTGGGCCGTGTCAGCCATATGTGGCTGACGGAATATGCTTGTTTTGAAAGCACGATTTTTCGTCGTCAGCCACGTTTTTTATGTTAAACTATATGTAGTATGGTTGACAAGGCCTAGTAAATTATAACTGTAATGATGGCATTGACACTTTTACTTACATTTTGAGAAATATCAAGTTTGTAAGTGGAAGTTTCGAAAACAAAAGAGTGATTACAAAAATAGTTGGTTTTTGCAAATAAAATTTATAGGTAAATGTTTTAATTGCTTTTATTTATATTTAAGTTGGCATTGGCAAAATAATAAATCAATTCTACATCAATCATCATGTTCAAACACGTTTAAACTCAAACATATCTATGGTTTAAATTGAAACAGCTGATACAATAGTGTGGCTCATTCGGGCAGTCTTCGCAGTATGTTACCACTCTTTTGGTTTTATTTCGAGCATGAACTCTTCCAAATTGGGCACAGTTTTCTTTATAACACCTAACACAATTTTTACGACAGGCAGAGGCCAATCCTTGCCTTTTCTTCAATTCATGCTTTACTCGCCTAGGTCTAGAGGAGGCACTAGTTTCCGGGACTCCTGTATGCACGAGGTAGTCAACCAACGCGGTTCTAAACTGGACGACAGAGAGCTTCTTCTTGGTTGTTAATTTATATAAAATATATGAATTTACAATCGCTGTATTCAATAATAACTCCATCGCCAATCTTTTGGGCCATTTCGTTGTCTTCCGAAGAGGGGTTGTGTAAGAGGACATTTGGTCTGACAGATCAACCGCTGATTTTGCATGATTATAATCTACCACAATCTTCGGTTTAATTTTTTCTTTTCCTTTTTTAGTTATTCTTCTGAAACTTACGGAGTGCTTAGTAGACAGCAGCAGTACATCCCGCTTGTCTTTCCATTTCATAATTGTTATTCCGTCGTCATTTTCTTGAGCTGAGAATTCTCCTGTCTTCAGTTTTGTTTGGACAACTGTTTGAGGTAAACCTCGTCTGTTTTTTCTAAGTGTGCCTATGAGATGAGTTTGTCCCGCTAGTAGTTTTCGTGCCAGATCCAAACTGGTATACCAATTATCTGTGCAAACCGTATGTCCTTTATTTAGATAATCGTCACACAAGGCAAGGACAACATTAGTCGGAGTAGTATTGACATTTTCATAATTTTTGCCAGCATAAACTTGCACTTTTACAGTGTATCCTGGGTTTGAGCACAGCTTAAAAAGTTTTATCCCATATTTGTGTCGCTTATTTTTATTGTATTGCCTAAAAATAACGCGGCCACGAAATGGGATTAGACTTTCGTCAACACACATTTCTTGATTAGGTGTATAATGACATTTAAAATTAGCATTTAGCATATCTAATAAGTGTCTAACTTTAAACAATCGGTCCTCCTTATTGTGATTTATTTCATTATTGGCAAAGTGCAACATCCTCAAAATGAGTTCAAATCGATTTCGGCTCATAATGGACTTGACAAATTTCTGTTCAAAACATTTGTTAGTGCTCCAGTACAAAGATAGTTGAGGTAGTTTCACTATCCCCATCCAAATTAAAATGCCAAAGAACCGTTTAATTTCATGGCAATTTGTTGGCATCCATTTCTGCATTCGGTATGATTTTGTTGCACTTTTGTTCAAGGTTTGTAAAGCAAAGCGATTTGTTTCTTCGGCTATGTACTCGAATATACTGTCAGGTACTAGCAATGAATAAAATTCTGCTGGTTTAGCTGAACTCATGCTGGATCGCAATGAAAATGGCTTAAGCCCAGGACATTCAGTATATGGAATAATACTTGGTTGCTTACCCAACGGATTGAACCATACTTCAGTATTTCGTGAGGTTGGTAACACGGGAATCTGATCATCTTCACTGTCGGATAAAATCTGGCGTCGATGATGATTTTTGGTCCGTGCGATTGATACTGTATCATCGAGATCAACGTCAAATACTTGTGTAGCATCACTATTTGATAATGTGTTACATTCTTGATTATACACTGTTAAATCTAATTGCGATAGTTCGTAGTCCAAATCATCATCAAAATCTTCCATTTTTTGTTGAAAATCACAAATCAGTAACTAATAACTTGCTAAATCACTAACTGAACAACTATTTACTGCAGTCTCCTTCGATGCACAGCGACAAATGACGCGCGGGGGGCAAACACAGGCTGCTAAACAATCAAAATGGCGCCGGCGGCGGCGAGCGACGCGTTTGTTTCGCGCGCTTTTGAAATCATATGGCTGACAAAATGGCTGACGCGGCCCCATTGAGAATTTTATTACAGTGGCGCCGCGTCAGCCATATATGGCAGCCACCATTATTTATTTATTTATTTCACTATTACATTATGTAAAATGTAACGAAAATAGTGAATTAAGACATTCCTCACATTCCATGACCGTATTTTACAAAAAAAAAATACAGTTAGTTCATTTGTTAGTACGGCATTATATGTGTTAAACTACTATACTCGTTTATTTATTTACAATAATAAATAAACGAGTATAGTAGTTTAAGAAAATATTATAATATAATATTAAAATATAAAATATACTCGTATTATTATGCATGTAATACAACTATAACGAAAGTTATTATATTGTATTTCATTTTAAAAATTTCAACTGCATTTGTGGTACATGAAATTAAGACTAGAAACGGCAATAAAATGCAAAATGTATAGTAGAGCAAATCGAATATGTTAACAGCCGGTGGGGTTAAAGAGGAGCGGAGAGGGGTAAAGCGGGGTTTCGCGCGGGTTAAAAGGGTCCACGGCCGCGTCTCCGGCTGATCGGGGGAATTGAATTCTGTCGCGGAAACTAATTTAAATGGCCGCCGGACGCCCGTAACCATGGAGTAGCGGAGCGATTCAAACCTCGTTTGCTCGACCTATAGGCTGGTAACTATTAATAAAAGATTTTTCCGCTGGGAATATTATGCGAGGGGCAGTTTAGTCTGTTTTAGCATTATATTGTTATATTTTTATTGTACTTAATAAAAAAAGTATATATTTTAAAAATTAAGATGTTTTTTAATCTCCTTTGTTATAGAAAAAGGTAAATAAAATCAATATTTTTTAATTTACTTTTAAAAATCAGTTTTCGTAAATACGTAGTAGCCAAAGCGGTACAAACTCTTGAAAACTAAGACGCAATGGACAAAACAAATGCCCAGACAGTCAGACATATTATAGTAAACTTTTGTCTTAGAAGTTAGAATCTAATATAATGTTCACGACAGGAATAGTAGAGCGAGTTGGAAGAAGTTCTAAAGTTATGTTTATTTGTGCCACCAAGCACCGGTATAACTAAGTATAATATGCGTATTTAGGCCAATTATTTCTTCCTATAACATAATAATTACCTATAAAATATAAAATATGACGAAAAGATCCTCAGTAGTCAGTCACAAAATTTCTTCACATAATCATCTTACTCGCTTTCGATACAAGAAAATGTAATAAAAACATATTGAAAGTAGAATTTAAATTTCATGTTCGAAATTGTACCTACGTACTCGTTACCTTTGTAATCATTGTACCATGCACCAATGCTCCACAATGGCGTTTGAATCTGCATACGTTTAATATCCGGTATACAGTGCCTACTGAGACAAGTTGTAATATATTATAATTCCATCCTTCCTCATTCACCTTCGCCGTCTATAAACTGAAATATTTATACATTGCAATATATGTGCTTCTAGGTAATGCTAGCTTGAATTTAGCAGGAAAGAGCACATCTTTCTATAATTACTCACAAATGGTACAATTTACACGGCTCCATTTTTATTTTCTAAAAAATATAGCAAACCTTGACTGAATTGTAACTTCGTTCTTATTCCCCTATAGTTTTGTAGTAAGTTTTAAACTTAGGTATAAAAAAAATATATTAAAATTGCAATTACATAAGTATACTTTATCAGATTTATATATAAGTTGTAAATGAAATCGATATAGATATAGATACGGTGTTATACTTGCTCTAAACTCTACATTATAAGAAAATTTTCAACTACCTATTCATTCTAAGGCACGAGTGAACAGGTCTTTTAATATAGTTAGTTATTCTATTCTACATTGTAAAAAAAGAAAAACGTATTTTTACATTCAAAAAAGCCCGCAAGGTAAAAGAGGCAAAATATAGCGGACAGGAATAAAAAGTGAAACAAGTATAGAAATATAGAGCACGTACGTGTAGAGGTACTAGGGCAACAAAGATGACAAAGAGATGTGTCCCACTAGAGTCCTTTCACGAAGCTGCCAGTTGCGAGACGTAGTTAGATAAAAGGTACGAGTATATCATTTCCCGAGCGTTTTATGGTTAAAATAGTTTTGAGTTATGTGGGATAAGCGATGTATAAAATTATATTTCCTCAGTTTATATTGCGTCTGCAATATTCACGAGTATCGTTCAAACAATTACACGTTTAATTGATACAAAAAGCCCATTTTTTTTCTAAATCAATGTTTTACATGAAACATATAAAGATTATGCAAACAATATTAATTCTGTGTTGCATTATTTACATCTCATTGTTCTTGATAATTATGACCTCTTTTCAATACGTAGACCACCTGTTCCAACACGGAATTAATTTAAAACTGAGTTGTATTACTGTAATATTTCTTCTTTTGAACAGCCGACTTATGAAACGGACGCTTTCTGGCGACAAAATAATAAAACACGCTCAGTACGACATCTACAACAGCAGGTTCAGATCACTTTGAAAACTTGCGATACTGTGTACATTTGGAGTTTCTTGCAACGCCATCTGTGAGACGCTACACGTACTACATGAAGGGTGAGGTGTTGACGACTGCGAGGCGCAAAATTGAAGGCAGATTCTCTAAGCAGTTCAGAGAGCCACCAAGAGATGGCGCTAATTAAAATAAATTAAAACATCTCCCCCAGATATTCAACTAAGTTTTAAATTAAATTCTTACTAACAGTAATAGAATTTTCAGATTTTATTAAAATTACTTACTTGCTCACATACTCCTGCTCCAATTTTTCATTGTAAAGAAAAATTACTTACCTGAAAACAAAATTAAATTATTAATTCAATTTTAAAACTAGTTTCAAAACAACCACATATACAACACACATACATACAACGATGTTACACGTTATTTATTAAAAAATTTTATGTACTTTACATCTATCCAAATATTGTATATCAAAATTGCTAATGCCTTTTGTATTACCCAGTGTTAGTTGATGCAAAGTGCAAAGTAAACACTGTTTCTTGAGTTACTTAAAATACCTAGGTACATATGAAAGAAGTAAAACACCACAACGAGGATATTTTTAACAAATCTTCATATTATAAGGCTTATTTGGCAAGTGGAAATTAATACAACAATTTATTACATATTGTCAACAATCATGCGATGATTTATCATCATTACTTTTGTTGTCTGCCTATTCAACGAGCCACTACAAGATACAACCCAGGCTTTCTTTTTGGAAAAGAGATATGGAGCTCAGGGCCACCATGCTGCTCCAGTTTTAACACACGTTCAAATGACACTAGAAAAAGCAGTAGTAGCCATATCGCTTGTATACCATTCAAGCATTGTTTAAATATTTAACAAGTCGCTCCCGTATCCCCTATACGTGCTTACTTTAACTACATTATGTATTTTTTAGTGCTGTCAAGCTGTAGTTTATTTGTCTTCGTTTAGTGTGTAGCACAAGTAAAGCTAAGCACTCCCGCCACTTGTCAATGGGCAGAAGTCTGTATTAGATTTTGTTTTTTAGAAATTGATAAAAAAATTAAACATCGTTAGTACAGAGAATGCCCTTGGGACGGTGGAATACATTAGACGGCCGACTACCAAACGGGAATATCAAAAGTCAAAGGAAACAAACAAAAGAAAAAACCGAATAAGTGAGAGATACCACAAGGTATGCTATTACGAAATATTGCTACGAAATTTCTGCTCCGCCTATTTTCCGCTGTGTAATGCATAGTGTATATATAAGACGGAGGCCCTGGGTTCCATTCTCGGCTGGGTTAATTGATCCAGCCAGAACCAAATTTCCTAATTGGTCTATCTGGTCACTGGTGGAACCGTGGGAGGCCTCGTCCGTGGCTAGTTACCACCATACCGCCAAGCGGGTGTGGGTTTTATACCACTACACAAGTAAGCCATTTCCATCTTACATTGCATCATTAGGTACATACACACAATCAGGTGTGATTGAAGTCAAGTAGTAACTTGTAATGAATAAGAAACTATTGTAATGAATAATAAGTCTGTTACTCGAGCAAATAAACTCGCAAACAATGACCTACTGAAGCAGCGTCCGACCTTTGGTTGTTGTTGGTTGGAACACATTAGGCGGGCTACCTGTCCGGCGCGCGGCACTTCGCTAATGAACCGCACCGTTTATTTCGCCCCCGAGTCATCGGCCCAACGTTATTTGTTTACACCTGACTTATTACATTAATTGTGTAGGGAAAGTACGAGTAAAAGATATCTATAACACCAAACGCCACGGTAAATCTAAAGATTGAACATACGAATGTGACTTTACAACGCTTTATTCGTGTCGCGGCATACGGGCACCGTAGTTCTAACGATATGATAATTTGGTCATTTGCAGCAATAATAAAATTTTTTAACATAAAATAGAACCGACTCAAAAGGCACTAAAAAGTAAAAAATTAACTGTGACATTTAATTTATTTAATTTACTTAAGCATATCTATGAAGTCGGTGCCAGCAAGTTTAAGGAACATTTATTTAACGTAGTAAAGTTGTGGGTAATGTTCTTAAAGTAGAAACCTTGGCTGGCACCGACTCCTAGATATGCTTAAGTAAATTAAATAAACTAAATGACACATATTTTTTACTTTTTAGCGCGTTTTGAGTCGGTCCTATTTTATGTTAAAAAATTTATTTCTTACTTTTTAGTGATTCATCGCCACGTAACGTACTCGTACTATACTGTCATAGTATATTATATGGCACTTGTAGCCAAAAAGCTACCGATACTTACACTAAAACCGAAATCGCAGCAAGTGTGCCTATAAAATTTGAAGAGTTTCTTCAATTTTCCCAGGATATTATCATCAGATCCTAACATGATGACAAGGGGACCATAGTGGAAGTGTGCCTTTCCTAATAAAAAAGAATTATCAAAACCGGACAACTCTGTAAAAAGTTATGCGTGGTCATACATAAAAAAAATATATACATATCGAATTAAGAACCTCCTCCGCTTTTTTTCGTCGGTTAAAAACAAACGTAGCAGGATTATTTCTAAGGCCTAAGTTATAGATAAAAGTTCGATGTTTGGTTACAAATCATGTACCACGTACCTACTGTGTTTGCGCATTATTAACGTTTTAACTTACTCTTGTAATCCCTTTTTAAGTGAATTAATTGAATAACAATAACAGCCTAGAAAAATTTAAAAAGTCGACATCAGCTAAACTAAAAAGTTAAACACGTTTTCTGTCTTTGATCAATGAAAACCGTGTAGTAGGTACTTACTCTACATAGAAAATGTAAAAGATATCCATAATGAATACTGAGACAGGTAATATTTAGCTCGTCGTACTCGTAGTATAGCCTACTTTGCTAATGATGACCGTTTACTCGTACACGTCCCTCGAGGGATCGGCCCAACGTATCGACCTGTGTTTTTGTTTACCTATTCCTACTCATTTTTCTGTTTGGTTTAGCTTGCGTGTTTTCAAGTTAATGGAGTATGCGCGATAGACTATTCATTTAACTTATTAATCCAATAAGTTAAATGAACAGCCGTCTTTAACCAGTAATTACTTTACGCTTATCTATGGACATTTTTAACGGAAATTTATTACATATTACCTAATCTATGGTCAGGACTTATTTGCACCAAGCAGATGGCCCATTTGATGTTTAATAGGAGACCATCGCCTACGAGTATATACAGCGACACTTCGCAGGGCACGCTAGGAATATGTCCTACAGAGTGCCGCCCTGTGTTCGTCCACCGTAGTTGTCATGCAGCATATCAGTGTTACTTGGGGGTTGAAATAAGCATTGTTTCTTTGTAACTTTGTATTTTATTATTTGGTGTACATAATAAAATATTTCATTCATTCATTCATGACAGTAATACTTTCCCGTACGACCTCTATCACGAAAAACTCTATTTCTTATTGTACGCAGATTTTTACACCATAAGTTAGCTGGTGAAGACGATTACTTTATGTTGCGAAATCCTCGTTTCTAAATGGTCGACTTAATCATAATAACCACTCTGAAGCTCTATGTCGTGCTAAAGAACTTTGAACTTTTTTAAAACTCAAAATTAGCCAGCATGCGTTTTTATTATCTACAAAGTATAATAAAATTCAATGACTGCAGAAAATTACTGTAGCAAATATTTTGAAAAATTAGAATCGAGTGAATTCTTGAATATATAATACAAATAACAACAAGCTAGTTCACCGAGTCTGTGTGTCGCGTAATGCCTTAACTGCCGGATCATCCATCCATCACCGGCGCGGCCGCGCTCTTTCACGACCGGGGAACACCTCACTCACGTCTTAATGAAACGTGATTTTACTCTATGCTACGGGTTCGTATCCATATACACCATGGGCCCCATGTGTGTCGCGTAACGACTTAACTACCGGACCATTTATCACCCAGCGCAGCCACGCTCTATCACGACCGAGAAACACCTTAATCAAGTATTTATGAAACGAGATTTTACATTATACTACAACCGTAGTTTAGAGTAAAATGTAGTGTTATGTAGACCCCATGTATGTCCTTAGTGTCAGTCCCATGTGTTTCGCATAACGACTTAACTACCTACTGGACCATCCATCACCCGGCGCGGCCGCATTCTGTCACGACCGAGGAACACCTCACTGACGTCTTAATTAAACGTGATTTCACTCAACTACGGGTTAGTATTCATATTCACCATGGTGTCCCATGTGTGTCGCGTAACGACTGAACTACCGGACCGTTTCTCACCCGGCGAAACCACGCTCTGTCACGACAGAGAAACACCTTAATTAACGAGAATTTACATTATACCACAACCGTAGTTTAGAGTTCAATATAAATGTAAAAGACACTAACGGACACAAGATTTTTCAAACAACTGTGGTTATTTACATGTATTTCTATTATTCTTGTTTTTGTGTTAATTTTATTTGATAAATAAAATTTAAAAAAAAATAAAATCTAGTATTACCAATAGTCCCCATGTATGTCCTTAGTGTCTGTCCCATGTGTTTCGCATAACGACTTAACTACCTACTGGACCATCCATCACCCGGCGCGGACGCATTCTGTCACGACCGAGGAACACCTTACAGACGTGTTAATGAAACGAGATTTCTAAACTTTGTACTACGAGTATTTAGCCTTATCTGACTGTACGAGCTTTCACAATCATAATTTCATCCTAATATATGCAGCATTAAAATAAGATTTTGACGAAGAGTATTAATCGAGTTTAAAAGGTAATTTGAATATTGCAAATTGATCCAGAACTTCAAAACCCCTTCTTTCTACAAGTTCAATGTTTCCTGTGTTACATAGATAGTCCAATATTCTAATGATATCGATAACATGAACATGCTTATTGACATTATTAGTACTTATAAATACATAACATACAGTTCCAAGTACTTTGTTATACTAAGCTTTACTCTTAAATGGCCTACCTAAAATCCACAGAGCGGCTACTAAATAGAGCAATCCGGTCCGCCACTAAAGCGTGTAGGCGCCACAAAAGCGTGTTGCAGCCGTTCAGCGTTATAAAACACGGAATGGATCACTCGACACACTTTTCAGTTTCTCTTCGCGCTCCATACAAATTACGGGTCACGGATCCCCGCAGTGACGCTGGCGTGTCATCTGTTATTTATTGATGAACTCGATAGCGCAGTGGTGCCAACGTACAGCTTATACGTAAGAGATACCGTGATTCATCATTCATCAGATGAGCATGTTTTTAGAGGTCCACTTTACTTTATTTCCAGGTTTTACAATACTTAGTTGTTAAGATTAATTTTACTCTTGATCGTAAATTAAAATGTCTCACAGCACGGTAACATCAATTATACTATAGTCAATATGTATAGCATAGTAATAAAAAATGATATATGTACCTTTAGTAATAAGAAAATATATTGAATTGAGAATATTCGTTGGGGAAAACTGATATTAATTTTTAGTAATTTAATCATTACAGGAAACATAAAAAATAGGTACGAGTATGTATATAAAAAATTCATTATGCATGCATTAAATTCATAATTCTATTCTTTTCTTATATTTTTGTTCTTATTACTTTGTAATGTTATTCTCATTCTTAAGTATAAAAGCTCTTCAAAGAGGGAAAGTATATTGACTAAGGAAAAGCGGCCATAACTTTATCAATATTTCGGTCAGAGTCAATAACCTAAATAACGCACTTAATACATTTTCATCTCACTCGTTTTTCTTTTCGTGATACAAAAACATTGTGAAATAAGCTTGGGTCGGAGAACGGTTCCGTTCACTCTTGCATTTCTGCTACGCCCGATATTGAACCTATACTTTACTTAAATATTAACCTCACACTGCCGAACCCAGGGTAGAACTATTATGTCCTTAAGCCCGCCAACCCACACTGGGGCAGCATGTTGGGTCTAAGTTCTAGATATTTCCTTTCCAACCAAAAAAATAATCATCAAAATCGGCTCTTAAACGAGGATGTTATTCGCGAACACACTTAAAAAACATTTCCCTCCTTCTAACGCAGTCGGGTAATATAAAAAAGAAGTAGCTAAGAACACTGCTTAGGCTTTTTCCTATTAAAATATGTCATCATAACGGGGATCGGCCAAGCCGTTTAGAAGTTGTAGGGGAACATATAAATAGTGCGGACAGACAGACAGACAAAAAGAATTTATAGCATTCCGCAGAAATGCAATTAATTTCCTTGGACTGAAGATACTAGGCACTCGTATTAGAAATATCGTGAATAGTAATTTTGCCGCATACCGACTATCCATTCACAAATTTACGTTCTTGATCGAAACGCAAAATTACAAAAAATAAAAATAAAGTTATTTTTTTCAACTTTTTTGTATTTTTCATAAGCTGTTGCCTTTCTGTTACAGTTTGTTAATGCTGCAGTCATTATACAATATATACTAATATTTGAAAGCTGAAGAGTTTGTTTGTTTGTATGAACGCGCTAAGCTCAGGAACTGGTTCTAATTGAAAAAATATTTTGAATTGCATAATCCATTTGTCGGAAAAGGTTGTAGGTTACATACGAGTATCACGCTGCAACTAATGGGAGCAAAGAATTACTGTGGAAAAAACGGGGAAAACTATTCATCTTTGAGGGCTAATATAATAATATATAAAAAGTTGGACGGAGTAACTTAGGCTATTTTTATTTTCGTAATCTTATTTAATTTAATTCCTTTCGGACGAAGTCGCTGGCATCCGCTAGTAACTAATAAAGCAGTGCGAGTAACAGTCACGTGATTCCAAAAATTACACGGTAATTTGCATTCAATACTAAAGATCATAATTATAAAAAATAATCCTGTGTAAAAAGTAAAAACGCAATCAATTCCACTACACGAAATTTTATTACACGAATCCTATTTACGCTCGTCCATCTGACGTAGAAAATTTATGATGCGCTCAAATTATCCTTTCATTTATCCTTTGGCGGCGTGTGCGGGGGCCGCTCCACGTGCCTCCATTGTACACTCTTTACCTCGGCCATTATATCATTCATCCAAAGCTTTTGTGCGCGCTCACTCACTAATGAATGGCGATCTATCATATTTATATTCACATATCGACAGTAATTTTCATTTTAATGCTAATAGTTCTTAAATTGTATAATATTTTGATATTTGACATACATAAAAAAGTAAAAAGTTATTATGCAAGCCACAAATAATAAGCCCGTTTTTGTAAAGCTTGGTAGTAGTTTGGTTTCAGTATTCTTATAAAGAGATAGTTTGCAATTCGGCGAAAGCGTCATATAGACCGCTAGCAAAGCCATAGCAAAGCCATAGCACATCGGAAACGCGACGTTCGGGACCAAAAGAAAACACAATTAAAGCAAACATAACGTGCACGTTTATGCTTAACAGCGACTGACGCACAGGAGAAGCGATAAGAAGCAAATTCATCTCTATTTTCCCATCGCTAGAGTACAAAATTTAAAAAGCTTAAGACAAAAATTAAAGCGTCGACGCGCCGCGCTTCGCTCAATTTGTACTTTAGTGATTCAAAAATGAATAAATATGAGACGCATATTTTTAGCTAATATATTTATACGCCTCCAGTCTAAGGACTATTGGACGAAACAAGTAAATGACCTAACTGATAGCACAAGTAACTATCACACACACAACATCCAGTACCACCCCAAGTAGAATCGTATCCATTAATAATCAGTTTACAAGCACAATATGATCACGATAAATAATAAACAAGTTGAATGAATTTATGATAGTAGACAATATATCCAATCACTATGTACCAATAATTCACATGTACCTAATTGTTCAAAGGTATAATATTAATGTGGAATTCCTATTATGCGAGAGAGTCTCATAACAATACGTTACGAGCTTTGTACCATTACCACATATTCGTAATTATGCACAAGTTGGTATGCCTCTATCCCTACTGATTAATATATCTATACACCGTACAATAACCTATATTCTTTACAAAATGCTCAAAATATAAGCTCTCCTCAACCTTTGATGAGACCGACTTCATAGACATACTTAAACAAATTAGAGTAAGAAAATAACGCAATTATTTATTACTCCGTAGTATACTTGAAAGTCGGTTTTATTTTTTTTCACTGAAATTGTTGTTGTTTGTTACATTAAAAGGATTTAAATTGATATCGAATGTCTACAATAAAATTAAGTTAAATTCAACACAAATATATAAAACTTTTCATTTATGCATCAATGGCAATTAATTTCCACACGTAAATTCTAGAATCTTATAAAAATATCTCATTCGATGAAAATATCGCTCTTGCTGAGAGTTTGGCGCAGTTGCTGAGAGCAATCACCCAGTGCTCAAGATCACTCGTTAAGTGATAAACTGTATAGAGGAAAATGAACTTTATAGCACATAAAATAAGATTTATTATTCTTTGAACGTTATGAATATACTCCCAAGAATAAAAACGAACGAATAACACAGTAGAAACGCCCAGATTAAAGTGCTTCATAACATTTTAACTTTATCATAAGTAATTCGTGCAGCAGAAACTTCGTTCCAGCTCATTTCTTTTAACAACTTCTGAAATAATGTTATTTGCATACAAAAATGGAATCTTATATTTCTGGGCTTTCTAGAGAAACCTACGTAAGCACGACATGGCTATTTACCATAGGATTTGTTTTTGGTGAAATGAACGAGAATTCTAAATTGCTCCTTAAGACATGCACGACTTAATCAATAATAGCCATTCAAATTATACGAATATAATTAACCAGACAGACTCAACTCTTTTAATGCTTCAAAACTTTAAAATCAAATTATATACCTCAAGAACATTTCCAAGTTTTTATTACAATTCTCTCAAAAGCGAAGAACTTTAACTTTTACAGCGTCAAAAGTTAAGCTTTTAAAGATAGATTTTTAAAATCGCCGACTTTATCCGAAGGAAAGGCGAGCGGGGAAAACAAAAGAGAGGCAATAAGGCTTAGGTTATTGGCTCCCGATGAAATATTGATGAAGTTACCGCCGCTACGTAATGTAAAAATGGTCTTTTCAAGCAGTTCTAAGGTTATATAGGTTCTCGTTCTAAACGCCACATTTAGGGTCATGTGGAGTATATTGTTGTCTTATAGTAATTTCACACTCACTCTGAAACACCTAATATGAGCGTAACATTTGAGGAATACTTTATTGGCTATCTATGTCTAATCTAAAGAAACTGTAAGTTAGATAATAAAAACCACCCGCAATAAATAACATCGAACCTTAAAAAGCGATTACGCTTTTTAGCTAAGTAAGAATGAATAAATGAAGTTTAATGAATAAAAGTTTATATTTTTACTCTTCTCTTTTTATTAAAGAAAGGATTTGCAGCTTAGATTCACCACGCTCTTTCAATAATGATTGGCAAACGATATGATAAAATATTAATTATAAAACAAGTATTTCAATTATAATGGTAAAACTACTAATTTACCTTTATTTGATAAAAGTACCAAGGCGACATGAATAACAAGAACATATTGGCACAGGGTTATTGACTTTCAGTGAAATATTGATGAAGTTATATAGAGCTTCCGGCCCGCCGCTTTGAAGTTTATCAGCTAACCTATCTACGTACAACATTAATGAAGACCTGCCTCGATATTATGCAAATTTGCCGTGTAACGCTAGCATTAGCTTTATTTCAGGTAACGCTGATCGTTTCACGTTATCCGATAAAAGGCACTTGCACAAGGGGATTGAAGGATGACTCGAAAGGCTCTTGGCAAGGAAGGCTAGAGAACCTTTTTTTATACTGAAAATTGAGAACAAGCAACTGGCCTACCTGAGTTAAAATGGAATAGGTATGTAAACTATACTAATAATAATGAATAAGTTACTTTGTCTGTATTTTAAACGTTAGCCTTGGAATCCGTCATAGGCTAAATTTTATCCCAACAAAAAGCAAACTCGAATTTAATGTTAAAAAATTATTTTCATTATTTATTCATCATTTATTTCTACATTACGTAAAATACGACATAAAATAAAAATAAACAGAAATAATATTATGAAAGAAGTAGATGAACAAAAGGTGGCCTTACTGTGTAGTAGTGATTTCTTCCAGACAGGGCTTAGGAAAATATGCATAGTATAGAACTGACTATATTTATTTATAACTTACTTATCGATTACGAAATAAATTGAACTCAACATATTTAGAAACAAACAAACGGACTACAAAAAAAATTTAATAAAAAATTAAACCAACTTCAAAACGCACTGAAAAGTAAAAAATAAATGCGTTTAGTTAATTTAATTTACTTAACCATATTTACAAACTCGGTGCCATCCAAGTTTAAGGAAAGTTCATTCAACAAAGTAGCAAAGCACTTTGTGTGAATTACTTAGGTATCGTCTTTAAAGTAGAAAGCTTACAGTTGGCACCGAAAAAAGCACAAAAAAACACATTTTTTTCACATATCTAATGTGAAAAAAATGTGTTTATTTTTGTGCTTTTTACTATATCATACCTTTTGCAACAATAAATACTGTAAATGAACAAATTGCTATATGAATAAAACTCAGTAAAAGTCCCAAACCCCTGCAAAAACGACAGCAATTAAAAGTCAATACAGCGATGCGCTTTCCGCGCCCGCTGTTTGATGTAACGTTTCAATTTTTGTGCTGGGAAAAATCTGTAAACATTTTTACATTCGCACGGGTCCCTCTCGTTCCATAAAATGTTACGTGTTTCAATATGTACCAATAGTAACGGCAACTAATTATAGCGAACTAAACAATGGATTTTATACCACTTGAAATTATGTAAATTTAATTTGACTTGACGAGAAAAGAAATATCTCTGAAATTACATTATAATCTTTTCATTAGTCAAAGATTAAATCGTAGCCAAACGCCGTGATACAAAATTTATTACATACAGGCTAAAAATAAATTTTTTTTCCTGCAGGAAGGACAGGAAGGTTTAAAAGCCAAGGTATTAGAGCAGATTTTCCAACAGTACGCGGCGACGCGGTTGGCGTAAAGTTTGCCCAAAGCTTTAATAATGTTCCGTAAACAAACCTTGATCCAGTCCACGTCAAGAGCTGACGCGAGTTGCATTTTACACTGACTCTACGTTCTTTATTTCACAAAATTGTTAACTTTGTTATTGAATTCAAGCATGCTTTAAGTCTGCGGAAGTTCATTAAGAACCCTTAATAGTAGATTTAGTTCACTATTCTGCAAAAACACAAGAATCCTAACGGCAACGGCAAATCCGACGAACATAAGTTTCAAATCGACAACGTGAGCATATGCTCAATCTCTACGATATTTTTAAATGTAATGTGAATTAAAACAGCACGACTGCTGGGGCGGCAACTCAAATAATCCTAAAGCCGTAGCGCGCTACAAGCTCTACGGTCGTAGCATTGACGTTGAAACGTAAGCGGGATTATACGTCGTAGCATATTGACAGCTACGAGGTGGAAAATCCTATCCATATTTCAGAGAAAAGCTAAAGCCACGGCTGCGGCATTACGGACGAAGTAGGTAAGCACCATGGTGTAAAAAGTACATATTACGAAGAAATTACAACTCATCGCTCTACGTGAGAAGGCATGTCGCATCTACAATGCCGACGCCCTAATATCACTATAGCTCCATTCTTAATACAAAGACCACACAAAGACTGGTCAAAAGCTATTGAATGCCGTAAATTTTAGTTTAAATATATAATAGAATGTATATTAACGAAAATATAATATAAATACATTACAAAAAGTACAAATAATTTACCTTCGTTATCATTAATATATTATAAAAACAAATCCATGAAAGTGTGGTTTAAGCTGTTATATAAATTGTCATGTTTATCTGTCTGATTGTCACTTTTTTTTTTTATATTAAACGCACAATTATTACGATAATTCTGTCCATACACAAATTAAAGCCACTAAGACAATGCAAATTTCGTTGAAACATTGCAACAGACATTAAGATAAAGTATATAAAACCACAGAGCACGCTCTCGTATCGACTGCGAGCTAATTTTGATCCCTCGTCGTTCGCTCCACGCTGCTCTAATTCCCTCCAGATTGCATTTTACATTGAAAGCACCTTTACACCGATACCCGTTAAGTTAAAGCTTAATACTCGACGCCTTTACCGTACTATTTATATTAAACCTTTCCACCCTACATAATAGAATATCAGAGAAGTCCAATTAATATTTTAAACCTAATTTTTGTGCAGTAGTCGCTTTTTAACAAACTCTTTTAAAAGTTTAAACTGTCCTACATTAAACGGATATTAAAAATACAAGTACTAATCCCATTTGAAGACAGTTTAAATGTACTCGTAAGACACGTACAAAAGAAGATCTTATTTAATTTGAAAAAGTAATACTTTAGTTGTTTAAATCGTTTCAGGATAACAGATACCAACCAAATTTCTTATTCTCAGCTTTAACAATCATCAGCCAATTTACATAGTCATAACGACCGAAGGTTATACTTATTAGAGCTTTAAACAACTGTAATACTACACATGGTTACGTATGTTATAAACTTAAAATGTTTACTTTAAAAGCTAAGTCCAGAATTGTATTTATGATACGGAATGACTACGGACACTGGGTGTGCCTTCAGTTCATCTTCAACTTGACTGACATACATTTACAACGTTAACTTCTAGTTGAGTTTTACTATTACGAGTATTGAATGTAATTGCAATTTTAAAAGAATGGGCTTTATTTTGTTGAAGTTATTTCATATGCCACAAAAACATTAAACAACGTCTAAACTTTGTTATTTTAATTTAAGTATATCTTAATATTATGTGTAAAATGCTTATAATAAAAAAAAATTATGGCGAGTTTGTTGTGGGTTTCTGAAACCCTCGTTACTTTAATTATATGTTTCAGACTTTAAATTATTACGATTACTTTTACTACCTAGTGAAATAGTTTAAAATTTCGAAAGTGATTGTAAAGTCTACTTGAAATAAAGAAATTTAAGTTTGAATGTAACAATGTAACATTGAATATGTTAGCCGTTTACGTTTCCAATGTTTTGTATTTTATTTAAAAAATGACAATGTTTGGCTTATCGCTACCTTGTTACATTCAAACTTAAATTTCTTAGGAAAGAATAATCAAGTTCTCAAAATCAGGTGGCAAAATGGACTTTTACGGTCAGCCTAGCTAACGGTCGATTCCCTTCATCACAGGACAAACTCCTTATCAAACTGTCACCTTTTACGACAGCAGGAAAGACTGGATCAGCCACTACGTTTTTTTTTCATAAGTAAGGTTTACTGACTTCTAAGAACCCGAGTGTAAATGATCTGCTACGCGCTTTAAGTACACTCGCGTTCTTTACTTGATCGAAATTTTCAATTTCAACAGAAGTCTGCGGGAAGTGAGTTCTAGTAAATCTTTATACATATACGCCTGTGAATATATTCCAGCTGCATATATCCCGTCATATTTGAGATCGCAACGCAACGCTAATCTAATTAAAATAAAAACCACACTGGAGCTCATCCTGCCGACGAGCGTGATGTGTTGTTGTGCTTTGCATATTTTATTCATTACAGCGGCGGCGCTTGCCGGGCTAATTGAGTTTCCAATTTATGCAAAATAATATTCTGAACCTAGCTCCCGCCGCGAACGTCTCGAAATAGGTAAATATTTATTTTTGAATTGAATATCTATGAATAACACGGTATTAATATTTAATTAGTAAGTCATAATATACTGAAACTAATGAGCTTTTTCATGTAGGTTTTAAATTCAAATTAATCTCTTTAAAAATTCTTAAGTTTGTCACTGAGTACTGACTTTACCACCTGATTCTGAAGATTCTGCCAAGAATATGGGCTAAGCTTAGTTTGGAGTAACATATAGGCCTTGTCTCATCATCACCATCACCACTTGGTGCCTGTCATCTTCCGAACAAAGTTTGGCGGTCAATATCCGAAAAGCTTTCCTGTTATCCACAATTTGCTTTAAGCTTGGGTAATGGAACCCGGTCCACTCTCTTATGTCGTCTAGCCATTTATTTGAAAACTCAATAAAATTGTTGGAAAAGTCGGAGAAATTTAAGCCGCCTGGGAGCTTTTATAGAAAACGCTGCTTTATCTATTTGAGATATAAAGAAACATTGTAAGGAAGTATTGTTTCTCTTTATTAGGACTATAAAAATTCCGCGATAGCATGTACTATATATCTATCGTTGAGGATAAAATGCTATACTCATTTTTCTTTCAAATCGTAATGCAAATAATAAATACTAATTTGAAGTATATATCAATTTAAGAAACGGATCAATCCGTAAGCCGACCTGCTGCTAAATGCTAATATATTGAGACGACTACGTCACGAATGAATCCCGTCCTAATCTAACAGATTATGGACAAAGCCTCTCTAACACGGTAATATATTCAAAGGGACTTGAAATCCTTTGTGTGTTAAATCCTGCAACACGAATAAACGGCAATGGCATAGCAGAAATTTACACAAATAAAGCTTATATTTTTCATTTTGATTAGATTTATCTATAGTATAATGAGCTGATTTCTACATATATATTAGATTTTAGTATAAGCATAACTTATTCTTACTGGTGTGGAGACGTTACTTAGTTAATAATATATCTAAAAATTTGTTATAAATTCCCAGCTACGTCGTAACTACCGATGTGCCGATCTTGCTCTTGGTTCTTACTTTATAGTGATTTTCGACAGACTATAGGAACATATTCTCGTTCCAAACTATAAGAGAACCACTAACTAACTGTAAGACAGATTTTCCAAAGATTCATCATCAGATCCTAACATGATGAATATGAGACAATTTTTTTATTTTCTTTTAGTATTCTTTCTAACAAAAAATAATTATCAAAATCGGATTACTCTATTACGCGTGATCATAGATAAAAAATATATACGCGTCGAATTGAGAACCTCCTCCGTTTATTCGTCGCTTAAAAGATAATCTCTCATCATATACATAATTTTATCAGATTTAAATATGAATTGGCAAATATAATCAATTTTACCTTGTGAATCCGTAATTCACACAAACGAACATAAAATATAGCAAAATATACTTTAGTCATTGAAAAAACATTTCGAATTGCGAGGTTAAAGTTAATAGCCAGTTTTTCGCAGCGCCACTGATCCCATCGACATAATAGGTTTTACGCCCGCGGGATCAATCGGTAAATATTAGCCTTTATACTTGCGCGATCATAATATTGCTCTTTTCTACGGACTTGGCACAATAATCGGTTTATCCCATAGACTAACCCACTCAATCTATTATACATCCAACTAAATTCAAGAACATTTAAATGGTAATTACTTATCTGGTTGCATTTGACTTCATAACAGAAGTTAAGTAACAGATCTGAAGATCTGAAGATTATATTCTTTATTAAATGTATATGCTTGAACATTGTGAGTCTAGAATCCCTAGCATAACTTATATCTAATTTCAATTACACTAAATATAATGTAAACCCGAGAATATAATGCAAAAGCAAATTCAAAACAATCAAACTTATATCTGTAACAAGATAGACTTGGCCGTTTTAACTAAGGAGTCGGGAATAAATTAAAGTGTAACGCTTAGCTTAAGTACAATGTATTATGTAAAGATCGTATTAAACAACGAATGAGGTAATGGAAACTTTGCGACGAAGGAGAGATTACGACTGATAGCTACAAGATTTCTTTTAATAAATGTCAACAACATCAGGTGATGACCCTTGATTGTGATTTCACCTGATGTTATGTGGTGACGCAGTCAAGCATGTTAGCGGCTTAACTGAAAAGAGGTACGTTATTTAAAAAAGTGAAATATATCCTCACTATCAGGCAATTGTTACAGAGTTAATGTTACTTGATTCTTTTAAAAAATCATTTCAATTCATATGCTTACGTTTACGTCATCATTTATACAACCAAAACAAATTATTTAGTAATTACAAGGATATTATAGAAATAAGATTTGTCCTTTACAGTATGTTAATTAGTTATATAGTCACGGAGATATTACAAGATTTCTAAAAAGCATAACACTGCCGCTATATCGTTCAAATTAAGTGGACCTCCGTGTTATGTTATACGTACTAAGTAGAAGTCAATATTTTGGTGCAGATATTCTTTGAGAATTCGATCTTTGTTCAATTTATTTGTATAATACACGAAATATATTTATATAATACACGAAAAAGTTTGTTCGTTTGTTTAAACGGGCTTAATCTCTAGGATCTGCGTGACGGATTGTAAAATTATTTTTGTTTATTATGAAAGCTAGACCCAAGAGTGAAATAGACTACTTAATATCAATCTATACACATCATTACCATAAATATATATTGTTAATGTTAATGTAACGTAATATTGTACAATGTTTAACAAAAAATGTAGATCTTTAGTACACGGGACGGGACGGAGGATATTGCTTGACGAGAAACTATAAGAAAAAAATAAATTGAGAGGGGCAGCGGCGAATGAGCACTCTTTATATGAAAGTCTGTCTTTAAAATTAAAACCTACCTAACCTGCCTAAGAGGTTTTTTCATGCGGACGAAGTCGCGGGCGACTGCTTGTATATTTAAAACTTTATTCAATAGGAGTACTGGATCTGACCAGTGCCATCCAAAAAAACTTCATGAATTTAACAAAAAGAACAAAACGATGGAACAGGAATGATTAATATCAGTAATTTATAAACTGTATAAAGTTTAGTTGGCAAGTGTCAAAAGTTGCGGAGCTTTGGCCTCTCCGCTTATAATAAAGCCATTCATTTGGGGCCTGATTTTCGCAAAGGTCTGCGCCACCACAAGTTTGTGAGAAGCGGTTTTTGCTTTATTTATTTAGTTCTTGCTAATATATTTTCTCGTCTCAGACAAAATATCTTTCAGTAATTTTTAATGAAAAATTATTACTATACTAAAAAACATTTTACTTCTCGTTTCGTGTATAATTTTTTTCAAGTAATTAAATATTAATATTACACATGAACATTCATAAACAACAATTTGGTTTTCTTTCAAGGCAAAGCAATGTAATGTGTTATCTTTATATTAAGCAATTTAAAATACAAAACATGCCTTTTTGTAAGCCGTCAAAGTCGACAAGATTTTGCAAAAGATCTTACAAAAAACCTAATTCCTAGCAGTGGATGTCTATAGGCTAAAATGTTGACAATAACGAATGAAGGCATTATGTTCCGATTACATACGTACGATCCAAGTTCGTCGCCCAGTCTGTAATATTTAATTGCCGAGGTCGATTTGTTCTCTCACCCTTGTAATTGTTGCCGACCCTTATCAGTTAACTGGCGGGAATTAGACGTCACAAAAAGAAGTAAGAAATATTACCGCCCAACGGCACAACGAAAACAAGTACAGCGCCATAACAATCGACTTCTTACGGGTCTGAGCGGCCAATATAAACGTTAAAAGCAACCTACGCCGCTCATACCGCAACGTGTACCGCTTTGGCAAAACCGCAGTAGTAGCCCTAAGGTAGGTAGACATTATCTCGGTGCGCAGCGCAAAAAATCCGCTCAAATCGTTAGTACCTATATTATATGCAATTAACTGATTGACCAAGCAGTGCTCACCGCACGCATATATACATATACTAGTGGACGCCAGCGACTTAGCCCGCTTGGAATTCAAATAAATAAAATTACTAAAATAAAAATAGCCTAATTTACTTATAACATTAGTAAATAAGTGTCTGAAAGTCTCGTCAAAATCTTTTTAACCCTTTTAGAGACAAGCCGGAACAAACAGAGAGACAGACAAAAATAATTAAAAAATTGTTTGTCTATGTAAGTAGTTTATCCAGTAGTTTTTATATCATCTTTATTAAGATATTTGAATTAAGACCATTCAATTTAAGTTTCAGCCCCTATGTAACCCTTCGGGGTTAGAATTTAAAAAATCTTTGAATCACATTTTATATCAATCCAGCAGTTTTTCTACAATTTTTTATAAAGAAGTCAAGTAGGTCCTTTACCATTCACAAACATAACTTCAAAAATAAAGGACTTTTCATACAACCTTTCAACCCCTTCTGTTTTTATTTTTGCGAAAAAAATATCCTATGTAATTTACCTTACACTATGGACTAAAATCGTGCCAAAAATTTGAATTCATTTAGTAGTGTGCTCCTACCTCTATAGCTCCTTATATTTTCAGCCAACCACTCTTGCGTGTAATGAATTCTTTATCACTTGCATTCAAACTTCAAAGGAGCTCTAATATTGGTCACACTGAGATATTAAAATTTTTAACAAAAAATAGAACCGACTCAAAACGCACTAAAAAGTAAAAATTAACTGTGTCATTTAGTTGCTTTAATTTACTTAAGCATATTTATGAAGTCGGTACCAGCAAGTTTAGGGAATATTTATTTAACGTAGTAAAGCAGTTTGTGGGTTCTAGGTAATGTTCTTAAAGTAGAAACCTTGGCTGGCACCGACTCCTAGATATGCTTAAGTGAATTAAAGCAACTAAATAACACAGTTATTTTTTTATTTTTTAGTGCGTTTTGAGTCGGTTTCTATTTTTTGTTAAAAAAAATTATTTCTTACTTTTTAGTGATTTATCGCCACGTAACGTACTCGTACTATACTGTCATAGTATATTATACGGCACTTGTAGCCACAAAGCTACCGATACTTACACTAAAACCGAAATCGCTGCAAGTGTGCCTATAAAATTTGAAGAGTTCCTTCAATTTACCCAGGATATCATCTTCAGATCTTAACATGATGACAATGGGACCACCTAGGAAGTGTGCCCTTTTTAATAAAAAAACAATTATCAAAATCGTACAACTGTGTAAAAAGTTATGCGTGGTCATACATAAAAAAAATATAATTGAGAACCTCCTCCGTTTTTTTTCGTCGGTTAAAAAGAGAATGCGTTTCGCTTTAATATTAAAATAATCTATTTTTGTTGTGACGTCCGTACGTACTGACCAACAAGAAATTAATATAATAAAATTTTTTAACACAAAATAGAACCGACTCAAAACGCACTAAAAAGTAAAAAATAACTGTGTCATTTAGTTGCTTTAATTTACTTAAGCATAACTATGAAATCGGTGCCAGCCAAGTTTAAGGAACATTTATTTTACGTAGTAAAGCAGTTTGTGGGTTCTAGGTTACGTCCTTGAAAGTAGAAACCTTGGCTGGCACCGACTCCTAGATATGCTTAAGTAAATTAAAGCAACTAAATGACACAGTTATTTTTTACTTTTTAGTGCGTTTTGAGTCGGTTCTATTTTTTGTTAAAAATTTTTATTTCTTACTTTTTAGTGATTTATCGTCACATAACGTACTCGTACTATACTGTCATAGTATATTATATGGCACTAGTAGCCAAAAAGCTACCGATACCGAGTCAAAAACCGAAATCGCTGTAAGCGTGCCTCCAAAATTTGAAGAGTTCCTTCAATTTCCCCAGGATATCATCAGCAGATCCTAACATGAGGACAATGGGACCACCTTGGATGTATGCCCTTTCTAATAAAAAAAGAATTATCAAAATCGGACAACACTGTAAAAAGTTATGCGTGGTCATACATAAAAAAAAAAAAAAAAAAAAAAAAAAACAAATATACGTGTCGAATTGAGAACCTCCTCCGTTTTTTTTCGTCGGTTAATAAAATGAACTCCTGAACGATTCTTATATCACTATCCAAGATACAATTCAACATACTAAACGAAAGGTTTAGTTTGCAGAAATAATTTAAGGAATACCAACTTGAATAGTAGCACCGCGAGTCCATCCGCGTTGCTTGTGTCATCCCCAATGATTGAAGCAACTCTAGGACGATGGATTCAGGCGCTGGCGATGGATTAAAATACTTACAATAACTAATTTCTTAAAATAACAATAAAAATTTATGTCTTAGGGCGTCCCGAAAAAACAATAAAAATCAGTTACTGAGATTCAATTTCTAACTTGACATCCGATGCCAGGCCAAGTAACAAGTCGTTCCACTGACGCGTTATAAAGCTTGGACAATGACTTGGCGTTATTTTCGGCCATTATTATTTCGATGGAGCTGTACAACGCGGGTAACCCAGTTTACAGCCATCAATGTCCGACCGGGGCGGGCTCTTAATTTCCCCTGCGAGCGGGACCGGGAAATGTCCGTCAGATAAAACCAATTTTCAGTTTTATTATTGCAAAACAACATCATATTTATTGATACACCAAAAATGCTTACAAAAAAGTGGTATATTTGAAACTGTAAGAAATTAACAAAGTACGAGCCCACTAAGCCGAATTTTCATTGGTTAGACGAAAAAGAATTTGAAGGGTTTAATCATCTCCCCTTTACTTCCGATATAGCTCTCAATGACATCTTTTTGTGCGCAAGAAACACCTTAAAATTCAACACGATAGTAAAGTGTGGGCGCAGTACATTTTTTGGTTTTAAATTACATAAATAGTAACTTATTTTATTATTTATTATTTGTGTAATAGAATTGAAAGAAAATTTAAGAGAGATTAGGAAGACTTGTCACGATTTTAGTTAGCTATGTGTCCAAATGGATATCGTACTGGCAGGAACATTAGCTATACACTGCCTGAGGTTAACTATTTTATCGGATGCTCTCTCGCCTGGGAAATTAGGCCGCTTCGCGAACTAACTGCAGAATAACTTGATTAACAGCTCCCGAGAAAACTGGTGACAACTGTTAAATCTGTTATTTCAATTAAGTTCTGTTAAAAGTGTTCAATATTATTTTATTAGTACATACTAAGGCAGGGTCAGGCATATTTCCTTATAGCAGAGTGGATAGTTATAAATAGATTGATTATGATGTTGCTAAATAACGTTGGTTACAAGAACCACGTCTAAGAAACTTTAATTACAGTGTTAGTTGAGACTGTTGGCACCTTAGGGAACAATCAGCAATGAAAATTCCGATATGCAAACAATTTAAGATGGTCTCTGTGGTAATAAGTAAATATCCTAAATTACTTCAGATAGTCACAATTCGTTTCTTTCAAGTCTTTAATTTATAAACACTTTTGAAACGTTATTTGCAGTGAGTCTGCCTCTATTTCGACCTTGTACCTCAGGGTACGATCAGCAATGACAATTGTGATGTGCAAACAACTTAAGATGGTCTCTGCCGAACATGACTCACATAAAGCAAGTACATCCTAAATTACCTCAAATAGTCGTCCACATCCCGTACCCGGACCCGTAATAATTCACCGAGTCAGACGAGCCGGACCGTATCGCTCCCGTTCAATTATGCGTTCAGGGCATGCCGGACATTATGAATAGTGGTCCCGGCCACTTCTCGTAATGCCCGGATGAAAATTGTCGCTCCCCGCAAATTCCACACACTCTCGTTTGTTAAAGCTAATTGGATTGTTTGTTGTGATTTGTTATTATATAGCGGCTATTATTGCTATTTATACCGACTATCAAACGAATTAACAGAATTTAAATGATAGTACTGATTATTTAAATATAAATTTTATAAAGACTTCAGACATAATTTGAAAAAAAAAATAGTTATCCCAACGAAAGCAATTGCAATTTTCCATTAAGTACCAGTAAAGTAACCAGCTGGGCAAGTGAAAAAAGTGATCCGCCCAACGTCGCTCTTGGAGCTGATAAAGGTCACATTAAATATGCATGAAATTTCCGTAAGCCATGATGTTCATCTCGTCTTATCCGATGTGATCACGACGGGGTACATTTTATTAATTTGGGGCAAAAGTTGCCTTAAGGGACACAATGTATTTTAGAATAATAGCAATATCTATATGCTATAGATACATATTTTCTAAGTTACTTAGTTTATTTAAAAATAATAATATCAGCAGCTTTTAAAGTTGATTATCTCCTTTTTTCTCGCTAGGAGTGTCTCGATACTCAGTACAAAAGTCAAACAGATGAGGATCAATCTTTTGAATTCAAGTGTATAATTTTTGCAATTTACGAAGGCGAGTGAGCTTTGCTCGTGGTTGATTTATTGCTACGAAGTACTGCCAATAAGCGTTGTGGAAACAACAAGTACAAGTGACCGTTGCGACGTTTCTGTCCCAACTGATCGCTCCGTCAGACACGAACACGCCGGCAATGTACATAATACGTGAATTGCAATTGCAAAAGTATAATTATAATTTTGCGATGGCATTTTCAATTGAAAATGCCATCGTGGAGTCCATGACTCACTGAGGTTAAGAATTTTTTTGGATCTGGGTGGCGTTACCGCTTGAATCAGCAAACTAAATCTGTTAATCATGCTAATGAACTCCCGCAATATTTATTAATAAACGCCATGTCGCAGTAAAATTGAGGTTAAAGCATATTAAAATACACACTCCTGCAAAGCAAGTTCCAATTCCCGCAGGTGTGTAGATCTACTACAGTAGCGACGTCGACATAACCAAATTACAGAGTAGATCAAGTGGCGCTTGCAACATTGTTATTGATTCGGTGGACAGTTTGCTTGCTCTGCGGGAATACTAATACAATTTCACGTAGTTGCAACCACTCAAGTGCATAACGAATAGAATAAATAAACTACATTGTGTGGGAGCAATGCCGCAATTGCATTGGGAGAATTAATCAGACTTCCAGTAACTAGATTTAGATCTGAATTAAAATTTTAGAACCATTTTGAACAAATTTAGCTAACGTAATCTATACTTATAATAAAATTGTAACAGGTCCAGTCCTAGACATTTAAGAATTCTTCAAAAATTAAGGGCATAGTGCCCTTAATTGTATAATAATCGATATCGATTTAGACCAAAACTACCAAATGGATTAAAATGAAACTTGGCACTATTGTAATTCATATTTTGAGGTAGTAATTAGGATACTTTTTGTCGTGAAAATTATAATAAAAGGAATTGAAATAGGGGTTAAAGCTTTGTATGGAAGTCCTTCATTTTTGATGTTATGTTTATGAAAATTTGTATAAGAAGTACTGAATAAATATGAAACCAAATGTGATTCAAGAATTTTCAAAATTGAATTAAATAAATTTTACATAGGGGTTGAAAGTTTGTATGGAAAATTCCTTGAAATGTTCTTAATTTAAATATTCAAATCAAAATATTATATATATATTTTTAAATGAATCCTTTTTTTAATAATTAAGAAGAAACTCTAGATTGAATATGAGTACTTTATTTCCATCAAAAAATATAAATATTTTTATAAAAATTACTGAACATACACGCCAACAAGGAATTTTTTGTCTATCTGTCTCTTATCTGTTTGCTCCAGGTAATCTCTGAAACAGCTGGACTGATTTAGACGAGATTTTCAGACACTCATTTACTTATGTTATAAGTAACTTAGGCTATTCTTATTTTAGTAATTTTATAAGATCTCGAAACAACGAATAATAGGCAGTGTTATAGAATATAAAAATTACTAAACGTTTAACTGTACGATTTACTCGTATATCCTAATGTTACTAAAAATGTCACTCATCATTGGGCTAGGTCATTAGCTATCATATACAAAAGTAATATTTAAATTTGACTGGCAATCCTCGAGATAAGCCCAACGAACATACAAACTCTTCCGCTTTATACAAATGATTTTAGCGGAGACACATAATCAAAAGATTATAATGGCATTTCACTGCAATTGTATTTTGTGTAAAACTTCTCTGTTTGTAGTCGGTAACAGTTTAAACTAACACTTCTACATAAAACATTTCACCTGAAAGCATACTCTAAAAATAGTAGATCCATATATATATACTTCAGTTGCGTAAACAAGTTACTGAGATCACAAGTCACAGTAAAATAATGTCAGGATATCTTTCCGCTTTTGTAACTTCGAGATATATTGAGATTGACGAATGTTATTGCTTCGCAAGAAGCTCGCGATAAACATTTTATGATGGATCTGACATTACAGCCAATAAGCGAGGAGGTTGGACTAACTACCTGTTTAAGCGTTTTATATTGAGCCATTACATGTACATAAAACAATATTGTGCTTCCAAATAACGAAAACATTTAATTCCTAATGGTTTATTAACAGAAAACTTTTTAATGTTGACGTAGACGTATTTTCCTGTAGCATTATATTTTTTAGAGTATTTAACTACGGCAAATTTTTGCTTTACCTACTATTAATAAGCAACTGGTTTTTTTTTCAATGTAAATAAAAATAAATGAAAGTATAAAACACCTGGTTGACCGGTCAGAATCTAGCAATCGCGGAAACGGCTGCAATGATTTTCCTATATATATATATATCTGTTGTTATTTATTATTATTTCTATTTTCATTGCGAAATATAAATACTGAATAAAATGTGAATAATAATTATTTGTTTTAACTTATATATTTGCACACAATGAGACAAGGAAACAATCAATTAACCAGACGTGGATAATCGATAAAGGCAACTAGCGAACCTTAAAATGACGAAATATGAGAACAAGAGACACACTGAGAGTGGGTTAATTCAGAGAGGTGGTTGTTTTTGAGCGGGCCCCGGTAAAACCGATGCCCTTATTGCCCGTTTCACCTTTATTGCGAGCCGGCGCCGCACAATGTGTACTTTGCCTCTATCCCTTTTTTGTTACACGGACAAAGTAAACAGTTTGAAATGACACTCTACGCGACGAGAAAACATTGTAACCATTTTAGCCCTATCGCGTGCACGCAGTTTGAGATTTGATATTGCTAGTTTATATTTATAAGTGGAAATAATACTTATAAAAAAATATTTAATAGTTATAATATGACATTACGACGCACTAAACATAAACGCACAAAGAGGAATAATTTAATTATTTTCCTCAATATGCTGACAAAACTAAGAATTTTGAAGTGGTATAAGAAGTAATATTAGAAAGTAACGCCGTTTATGGAAAAATTGAGTAACAGGTTACAATGGTAGAGATGTGATAAAAGTCAATGAAACAAAATAAGAAAACTGATGCTAAATTAAATGGGGTAAGGACAGCGATTGATAAAGATGACGATTTTCTCTAACCAAATAACTGGGACCTGTTTTTAGGTTAGAAAAAATCGTCATCTTTGACTGATCGTCATCGACTGCAGTTACAAGAATCTATACATTATGTACACTCGTTTTATCAGGTCATGACTAAGCGTATCAGCGTGAGAGGCAGACGTGGTCAGCCAAGGCGTGACGAGTAGGGCGGGCGGGCAACGTGTAAACATTATTATGATAGCATCGTCCAAACGTAGCGGGATCGTGGATTACACGTAAGTACCAGGGACACATAACCGAGTGTGGCAGCATGGGAGGCAGATGTGATCAGCCAAGGCGTAAGAATGGGGGCGGGCGGGCGTTCTGTAATCATTACTCACTCTCCATAGGTAGCTCCATCGTGAATATCCGAGCTCACTTTGATTACTTGTGTTATGATGTCAACTGTGGTACTAGCGTACATTTTGTCAGACCTCTTTAGCGCTTCCGTGTATCGTGTTAGTTTACAAATGTAAGATCCATTTTTTCATTCTTATTTTGAGGCTTATTAGGAATATTTTATGAGAGTATAAAATATTATTAATAGTCTTAAATTAAGACCGTGGATGGCGACACCGCCATACCGGCAAAAACGTATTTATTACTGTGAATTGACATCTAATTTATTTTACACTTGCCTACCTGCCTTCCGAGCCGGTCTAGAGTCACTACAAATAGTCTTACATGACTTTTAAAAATGTTTGTCGAATAAGTCTACTTGAAATAAACGAATTTTTAATTAAGTACAAATAGTACAAAATATTCGCGCGTAATCGATATAAAAAGGAGAAGCATATTCGGCATAAGCTATCTAAGTTAAATTCAGCAACTGTTATATAAGACGCCTCATTACGTCGTCATACACATAGCTGTACAGACTGTTATAGTAACATTCTGTATAGCCTTTGGTAAGTAATTTATGGGCGGCAGCTACGCTACATGAAATGTTAATACGGGTGCGACACGGCCTTTATCAGAATTGGAACAAAGCTATAACTTTAATAGGCAAGTACACATGGCTACTGTTCTAACCAAAGAAAGTAATAACTAAATATATCATCTCCACGCTTTAGATAATATTCTCACAACCTATATATCTGTACAAAGAAACAAATAATTTCTAATAAACAGCTAAAAGTGATCTTTAGTGATCTAAGAAACAGCATGTGAAGTAAGTATATATGATACCAACTAAATACTTTAAAAGTCATCATTTTAAATTTTCTGTCGGTCTAGAGAGACGAATATCTTAGCATTCCATGGATTCACCGTGCGGGTGCCGGGTCCATCGCGTGGCTGAGAGAAAAACTCCGAACAGAGCCCGAGACTTGTGACACGGGTGTAGGTTTAAGGGTACCCTTTGTGACGCGCGTCAACACTCACCTCCTCTGTTCAAGTTATTCTCCCTGCCCAACCATATTCACCCTACTAGTGCAGCTTTGGACACTCGTTCCAATATGGAGCTTACTGCACTTCTAGTAAGGCCAAGGTCTTTTAGCAGGTTGTAGAGAGACTTCGCTGGTATACCCCTCGCACCCACTTCTACCGCGTATAAACTAACCACATAGCCATTTTTGGTTAGTTCATTAGTAAGGTCATAGTATTTATTCACTTTGAATACATGGTCTTTAGGGATGTTTGTTTCCCACGGCACTGTAAGCTCAACAAGTACTATACGTTTGATTTGTTTGGAAAAAAGAAATATGTCCGGTCTAGATGTCGTAATAGCTAAGTCTTCCGGGATTTTATAGTACTTTTCATACGTGTCCATTAATATAGCCCAATCAGGAGCAGAGCCCAGAATCGAATAAGGCTTGCTGGTGGAATTTGTACTTGAGCCTGCTTTAACGAAGTTAGTTTGTCTTTTATTCGTCGTCAACCCTTTTTGAGCCCTAGCTACTGAAAGGCTTATAGCTTCACGTATGATTTCTAGTACTCTGTCGTGGCGGCGTGAGTAGAGACCCCTGTCCAGGAGCACCTTGCATCCTACCAATAAGTGCCTTGCAGTGCCCACTGCCTCACCACAGGTATAGCAAGATTTTTTCCGAGGCTTTTCCCCATCTTACTAGGTTACTCTGATCTGGGAGAGTCAGTTGAAAGGCATTAAGATAAAATTTCAATAAGGCAGGAGACCAATCGTACAGCAAGGCGCGCCACTTCAGAGCCAGAGGGATGCAGAACTCGCCTAAGTTTAACCACTCGTTTTGCATTTCTAGGTTCATGGCATGCACTTTGTAGTTGTCGTCCTCATCTTGTTTAAGAAAAGATTTTATTATGTCTTGGTCTTCCTTTTTACGTCTTGCACCCAACCCGGTTCTATTTACCTGAGCCCCTGCCATAAATTGTTTGTAAAATTGAAGCCTAGAGTCCAGTTTTCCGGCACCCTCGTCTTTAGGAAGTGATGCAACTAGTTCGTCCTGGGACTTAACTAAAATGTGTGTTCTGGTAACCCTGAGGTGTTTATAGAGTTCCGATGGCCTTTTTAGTTTTAACCCAAAATTATTGTAATCTCTGAATAGAGTTGAAGGGTCAGCCGAGAGTGCTAGACCAAACCAAGACTTCAATGTTTTTATGACATTTGCATCTAGTTTTGCCAGATGGGTTCTGCCAATATCATAAACGAGGAATGGCCAAGTCAGACGTGAAGTGAGATAGTTGTCATAGACCCACGCTTTTTTTATATTGTTAATGGGCTGTCGGTCTACCTTATTGAGGTCATTTATGAAGTTATCGACGACCACCTCAAGGGATGGTGTGCGTCCTTTGTAATCAATCTTTCTACCGAGGAACTTAAAAGGCAATGCTTCAGCAATGGTGGTTACACTTGCCACTAATAGAGAGACCCGGATCATAAGATTTTTTCTCCCCAGACATAGACAGTGACATTTGCTTGGCTTTACCCTCAGCCCACCAGTCCATGAGCAGAACTCATCCACTACATTCAATAGCTCCTGACAATGTTTTGTCAGCAAAGCAAGGTCATCTGCAAAAGCTAAGATGGACTCTGTATATTTATTGTTAATTTTAAACCGATAGCCCCATTTCTTTTCTTGAACAATTAATTTATCTATTAGAATATTGATGACTACATTAAAAGCTATTGGGGATAAGCAGCAACCTTGAAACAGCCCCACATTGTAATGTAGGGGTTTTGAGTACTCATTGTTTACTGCTATGGTGAATTTCAATTTTGAATAGTAAGAAGTGATTAAATCAATAACTAGATCAGGAAAATTGTACCACCTCAAGGCGAAATTCAATAGATCATGCTGGACAGAACCAAACGCATTTTCTAGGTCTATCCAGCAGATCGTAATTTGCCTTTCATATTTTCTAGCATCCTTGAGACTTTCGCCTAGAAGTGAATTGTGTTCCAGGCAACCAGAAATTCCGGGCAAAAACCCTTTCTGGTGATTAGGCCTGAAATACCTATTGTTTATCATGTGCTTTGTCATTTTTGTTTGCAATATACTGAAAAATAATTTAGAAATAGTATTAGTTAGAGCTATCGGTCTAGTGTCCTTTGGATGAGTTACTTCGACTTTTTTTGGGATGTGGTATTTGTTGTCCTAGCCAGATCTTATTAAATATGTTTAAGAGATGTTTACGGACTGAAGCACATTTTTTGTACACAATATAGGGGATGCCATCAGGGCCTGGTGCAGATTTAGATGTTTTCTTCCTGATAGTATTGTTTATTTCCTCTATGGTGGGTGGGATGCTTTGAAAGTTTGCTAGAGGATTGTTAGGCCTTAGTGTATGAGGATCTGAATATAGCCTCCCCTGTCTTGGTACCTCATATGTGCTTTTAAAGTGGTCGTAAATCTGCTCATTGGTTAGGACAAGTTTTCCCTTTTTTTCCTTGAAAATGCTTTTTGAGTACTCAAAGGGGTTTTTATCAAAATTGACTTCGTGTTTAGCCCTGTATAAGTTATCGCGGCTTTCTGATATTTGAAGAGATATTCCTTGAATGAGTTTAAGGATTGATCGTAAAGCTCTGGACAGTTGATGACTAAGATGGTTGTCGCCCATAGACTTTGCTTTACGAAGCTTCTTTATTAACTCCCTTTTCTTCCTCCGCATTCTCAATTTAAACGTGTTTTTGCGGCTAATCTCTGAAAAAATCAGTAGGACTGTAAAAATTTCAATTTATATTTGATAGCCAGACTCATAATAGGCTAATTTTTATTCTGATATTCTCAGCTTAGAACTCATTGCTCAATAGATACTCTCACAAAATGCTTGAAAAAACAAAATCCTTTGGACACAAAATTTGTCTAAGGAATAAGAAACCAATAAAAGTCAGATCAGAGTGCACGGCAGTGCCCCTGCTAAGTCGAGCGCGAAGCAAGCACTGCCTGTATACCTTTACAGGAACCATTTGGCCGCATTTTCAGGCCCTATTTTGAGAACCTTTGGAAAAGACTAGAATGCTGAAATTTTTGTCATCCAGTATGCTATATCATCACATACTTAAAATCCAAAATTTCAAGTCTATAGGTTGTTCAGTTCCGAAGTTAAATGAAAGCAAAGTTTCGCATTTACGACACTCACTCATGATCATTAAAATAGAACTAGTACTTCCCATAAACTCACAGAGCTGAAATTTGGTACAGAGTTTAACGACCAAATAAAGGAAAAACTATAAAAAAACTAGGATAATCGAAGATCTGGAGTACCTGGTGAATCTGATTAGAACACAAAAGAGCCCAACCAAACTATTAGAGATCGACATATACCGCCTTAACAAAGAATGTTCAACTTGGTGGGCCGCTTTATTTGATGTCAAAAATCGAAGGTCCCAAGTATCTGATGAAAAACCCTCAGCTGGTCTCAGCTGTATTAGAGATCTGGTAATGCCTCCTTCTACTATTGGTACATAAAAATCGACTGTCATTGCAAAAATCCAGCATAGTGGGAGACACATCTCATCCTTGGCGCAGTGGTATGCGAGGTGGATTTATAAGACGGTGGTTCTGGGTTGGATTCCCGGCGGGACAGATTGAGATTTTTTTTAGGTGTCTTGGTCTGGCTAGAGGGAAGCTTTCGCCGTGGCATGCATTTATTATCGATCACTATTAGATGTTGGTGATAGTAACCGGGACCGACAGCTTAATGTGCTCTCTGAGGTACGGAGGTGTAACATTACCAACTTCCCGACTCCGAGCTTGGAAAGAACTGACGATTTGATAGAAGAATGGAAACGTCAGAATTATTCACCCAGGATTCAAACCCAAGACCACGTGAACGAAGCCAAATAGGCTAACCACTAGACCAACGAGGCAACATAAGACAACTTAAATAAACAAATTACACTAAAATATTAATTTCGCTCAAAATTTGACCCAAAATGGTCAAAACACAATGCATTGGACTAAAATTGGCAGTAAAACCCACACACGTCACTAGATGGCACTGACTGTATTTAAAAAACGCGCTTACATATGATTTTACGATAACCTTTTGTGGGGAAGTGGCAACCGACCGCGTTAAAGTCGTTTACGACATTCTTCTACTGTGTGTGTGTGTGCTTGAAAATGTTTGCTATAAGAAAATCTAATAAAATTAATCAATATGCTATTTCTATATATATATATTGCTAGTTTCTACAAAAATAAGTGAAATCCCACCAAAAACATTATGCAAAAAAGCTGAGCCTCGATGGAGCTGCTTATTTATCTGTAAAAAGTAATGAAATCTAGACAAAGTCGTGCCAAGTCTAAGGTATCCTATATATATATATATATAACAAAATCGTGCTAAGTCTAAGGTTCCTTACTGCGATTTCTTTATTATTATAGTCAATGTTGTGTGACTTGGCCGTTGAAGGGTATAAAGTAACGTATAAAGAATGTTCAACGGCCAAGTCACACAACATTAACTATAATAATGAAGAAATCGCAGTAAGGAACCTTAGACTTAGCACGATTTTGTCTAGATTTTATTCTTTTTTAGAGATAAATAAGCAGCTACATCGAGACTTAGCTTTATTACAGAAAGTTTTTGGTGGGATAAAGGTTACAGTTAAAAGGATCCTTTGGACACAAAATTTGTCTAAGGAATAAGAAACTAATAAAATTCAGAACAAACAGACAAGAGAATGCTTGTTTCAAAAGAAAACGTATATTCACTAAACGGCGACTACCTCCATTTATCTTCAACCTTAAACGAAAGGCTTTTTGAAATAATTCCAACAAACAGAGTTTGTTCTAAAAGTTTCAGATGTAAAGTTGCCTTTTAAAACTTGAAACTGAATATCGAGCCTTAGCAATCAATCCTATAACATATATTGGCGATTAATGATTAGAATAAATGCAAGTGTCACATGACCAAAGTGGAATAGTATGGAGTACTGGGAGTACATATAATCAATCAGCTCTGTAACAATTATCGGCAAACATCATTAGGGAAGCCGCGGCAAACGCGTAATTAGCCGGAACCACACTGTTATTTCCTGCGCTATGCAACAAATGATTGATCACTGTCGCGTTTATGTGATATACTAGTAGGTATATGTTTAAAGTATCAATACGAGAATGTCAATATAATTTTGTTGATAAAAGTGCCTTTTAAATGAAGTAAAAAGTTCGTAATAAAAATATAGTTTTATGAAAGAAATCCTCAAAAAAGAATTCATTGTGGTCAAAACAAAATCTTAAACAGTATGACAAGCGTATCATATACAAGGCAAATTTCAAAGTGTCATACATAATAAAAATTATTTCTTGCCGGATCTACAATTCTCAACCAATGCTTTTGTGACGAGTTAGGGCACCCAAAAAATCTCCAGACAAACCCGAGCATAATAAAGAATATTTAATAAGAGAAGCGTATACACAACTTATGTACCTTCGTCCCCAATAACGCCACATCGTGCGGTCACTCCCAAAATGTCGCGGGGTCAAAATCACTGCGGCCGTTGACCCCGGTTTATATACTAGTACTGCGTGGCGACTTCGCGTGATCCGTCTCCGTTACCTGCAGTGTAGATTAAACTGCGGAATAATATCCTGCCTATTATTGCTGTCTATATAATGAATTGGCTATTCAAGAATTAGCCAGTAATCTGTTAATATACGAAGCATAAAATCAGTAACTATACAAATACAGGATTATAGTTAATAGAGATTTTGCCATGAACTATGTACCCGTCTTCTACATTATTAGAACGGAATGCCATTTTATCCACTAAAGGGCTCTCCACACGTCTAAACCATCTAAGAAAAAAAGAAATTAAAACCGGTGATATACTCAAAACTTAGTCTTACCAACAAGTATAAAAAATATTTTTTCTTATATTTTTATAGTATTTCACAAGAAATTATTTTTCCACTCACCCAGCACACTTCGAAGACGCCTTTAAAGTTCTATCTCTAACAGTGTTTGTCCAACAGTTGCCATATAGCTAAGTGACTGGGAAAATGGAGATTATAACTTATCATATAAAGCATGGAAAAATAAAAAAGAATTACGATTTCTCATTGAAATGTTGTGGATCCTTAATCACGGCTTTCCTTTAAAGTTAAGGTTTAATCTCCACAGTTGTCTACTGTACCTAACTATGGTAAGGTGCACAAATGGCTATTAACACTAACATACAATACAACTGCTATGAAAATTAACTTCTGCGTATACGCCTGCAATAGACGCGCTTCAAGATCACACTCGTCATTAGACATCGTGCTACGCTACACACGTCTACATCATTGTTCTCGGGCCCTCCTCGCGCCATTGAGACGCGGCGGCGGGTCGTTAGGGCACTGACAAACAGAGGCGTAGCAGCTCTCAGCCTCTCACTCAAACGGATAAGTAGACATAAAAGCGCAGCCACAAACGTAGCTGCGACCTCTACGGCGTAGCGCCTCGGCACATATGCATACTAGCGAACGACCGCAACTCTGTTCCGTTATACCCTAAGATGCCTTTATCGCATCCCATGTTCTCAATGTTCTCAATCAAAAAATGGATATTTATGTGTAATGTCTTTTCCACGAAGTTGTCCAGTCATTTAATTAGATTCAATTAATGGAAAACGTTTTGCATTAATACGATATGGAATTATTCAATTTTGATTTTCTTTCGTTCGAATTTTATGTTTAGGAAATTATCTGCTTAAACGGAAACAAAAATTTTGAGAATTAATTTTACAACTTTTCTTTAACTGTATTGTTTTTATACGCGCATAGATAACAGGTTTATTTCCTCTCAAAACTCTGTAGGTACAATGCTCAACATTTAGATCAGTGCTATAGTAATCAAAATGTTATTTAATTAGAAATTTTATTATATATTGCAAATACATATAATAATCTGCTATGATATTTTTTTAATTTTATAATTCGGGTTTTATGAAACGAAATAATACTTACCGGTAATTTACTAAGACAGACCTCTCGACCTGTATCGCCATTCAAACTACAAACAGACGCCGAATAAGTCGGGGCAACATCTTTTGAAAAGAGTCAAACTGAACACTACTCATAGGTACTATGATATACAAGTCGAGCAGAGGGCGTGCAGCCCTAGCGGTGCGGCTGACGTGTAGTGGACACCAGCGCGCGATATCTACTCGTAATTAATTGAAGAACCCATCGGCTGCACTATTATTGATTTTTTATTTCATTCGACTAATAGTTTTTAACCTCAGTTAATAATAATAGGTATTTTGCCTTTTATAGTCAAAACATTAAGTTTAAAGATAGCAAACTTAAGTTGGGATTTTACTTAAATGTGTAAAGGAAAATGCTTGTGAACGATAAATTATAATCCAGATCAAACCAGAATGGCGCGAATCAAACGGGATAATTTATGACTTTGTACTTGTAGAGTACGAAATCTAAGGTGAGTTAGAACTCCAATTCGTGTATTTAGGGTAAAACTGAGTTTTTAACCTTGCGTAAAAACGAAGTTTCTCAAATACGTGTATATTATAATGAGCAATCTCTCTCTTTAGTAGGTTCCTCATAATTGAATATCAAGATTATTTCTCTAGTGAGTAGAATCTTGATAAACAACTGGCCGCTTGAATATTGTTTCCAAAGATGCGGGCGCCTGCCGCCTTCAATCTACCTCCAATAATTTAACGCCTACATTTACACGGTACAAAGGAACTTTTACTGAACATTTAACCCATGGTACTTGAACTTATAAATTGAGTCTATAAATCAGATAAGGGCCATACTATAAAACACATTCACACTTCTACATCTACACTACACTAAAAATAGCCAAACATAATACGATCATCATTATTATCATCATCAACTGAGTTTAATAGGTCACCATAAAACCAGTAAAGCCATTAGACCCACTCAGCTACTCCAATGATAACGATCATAAGGTGACTGACTTTCTAAAAATCAATATTAATCAGATATTAATTAAATCAACTAGGACTGAAAGCTCAAAGTACTCTCATCCACCTACTTTCCAAGTCAAGTTGTAAGAATATCTTATTACAAAAAAGATCAAGATTGCATCTATTCGATTTGATGCCACATACGCCAACCACTTAAACTACCTTATTTATAATATTATAAAGTTATTATACTTAGTAGTAGCTACTTCCCTGGGTGAGTGCGACAGCTGCGGAGTACGTGTAAAATCAACACTAGGCTATGACGTCATTAGTACTACCGCAAGCCGACTTACGCCCTCATTACACTTGCGTTTATTGGGAGCGGCTTTGAGAATATCAGGGTAACCCCTGAATAGTATGAAATTGCCGATTTGTACTGAGAAATAAAAATTCGTTTTTTTTTTAAATTTAACATATTTATTTAATCAAAATAATTACCATTATTATCTATAATTATTATTAATATATTGCTGCCATCTAATAGGAAGCTCATTTATGCCTTTGCGATAGAACTCTGGTGATCTAGATTCGACAAACTATGTGAAAGCATTTTGCACTGCCTCCTGAGAAGAAAACTTTTTATCACGTAGAAAATTGTCCAAATCACGAAAAATATGGTAGTTCGTTGGAGCAAGGTCTCTCGAATATGGAGGGTGACGAAAGGTTTCTAATTGCAGTTCCTATAGAGTTAAAACGGTTTCTCGTGCTGTTTGAGGTCTCGCGTTATCATGGAGCAATAATGGTGAAGATCGATTCATAAGTCGGGGCTGTTTCACTGCTAGTTTCGCTATCATTGTTCGAAGTTTGGCGCAGTAGACATCTGCCGTTATTGCTTGACCTGATCGAAGAAAGCTATAGTGAATAACACCACGCTAAGACAGCCAAACAGTTCCCATTACCTTTTTATTGGTAAGCTTTGCTTTAGGACTCTGTTGCGGCGTTTGACCTGGGGTCAGCCATTGCATTTTCCGCTTACGATTATAGTAAAGAATCCATTTTTCATCACATGTCAGAATTCGATCTAACATTCCTTAATTTCTGTATCGATTCAACAAGGCAACGCAAGTTTCAACACGCGTTTCTTTCTGCAGATCAGTCAAATCATGAGGCACCCATTTTTCATATTTTTTTATTTTATTGATTTGACGCAAATGAGTCAATATTGTTGGTAAAGTAACGTTAAACCATGCCGCTAATTCCTGGGTAGTTTGCCTCGGATCGGCTTCCACCATCTCTTTCAAATCATTGTTATTCACCTGTGTGGGCGGTCACATTTTTTAATGTATGTTGTATGAAAAAAGTTTCACTTTAAAATCTTTAACCATGAAAGTTCTATGTCAATTCGAAGTACCTATTACAGTAAAACGTCAATTTCATTCTTTAACCCCTATTATTACCATTACATTGGACCCAACACACGGCACGTGGCGTTTTGTGTGTATGTGACAACAGAATCTTAAACTATACATATTTATAGGAGGCGCTAAGACGGCGATTTGTCAAGAATTTACAGCCAACGTGTTGCAGCGACATTACTGATTTGTATGTATTTCTATAAAGAGATTTAGCTGACACGGCATTTTCAGTAAATAAATAGGAATAGGTACTATCGCTGGGATACGAGGGCTGCTGTTGTCGTCTACGGTCGAATACGAACTCACAACTTAACTTATCCCACTGGCGTTTTGCGAGCGGTGTAGTATTGACGCGATGTCGACGTTGAGTCTCTAATGGCAACCGTTCGCGTTTAGACTTCACAAAATATATTATTTTTCTTACCACAAAGTTATAACAAACCACTCTTTTGGTAACACTGAAACTCTGAGATTAGTTTCTAAATATTGTATGTCATTTTGAATCAATTTTAAAAATTCATCAAATGTAGTTTCCGACATTCGCAAATTGTTATTATCTATAGGTACCCTTCAATAATATAAAACAGAAGAGTTGGTTTGTTTCAATGAGCCAATCTCTGGATCCTGTCGGATACTAAAAAATATTTTTATGATAGCTAAAATTAATAAGAATGACAAAGGCTATCTAACATCATCTATACCCATTAATATAGTTTTTTTGTCAAATACAGGAAATTCGGAATAAACCTTGCTCTCGAGCTGCTATATCCCCGTGCGCCGGAGTAGTAGGAAAACTTTTCGCGTATTGACCGCCGAACTTTGTTCTGAAGGTGTCACCAAGTGTGATATTATCAAGATAATAGAAAATTACCTAAATAAATACCTACGCAGGTGATATGACGCGGGCGGGCCAACATATTGTTTGAGGGAAACTATTTTGAAAAATCACTTTATAATCGAGAGCTGGGAATAGGTGAGGGGCAAAGTAATGACCTAAACATATGAACCTAAATTTGGGTAAGTACCTAAGGTTCTCCACGCAGACGAAGTTACGGGCGACTGCTAATATTAGATATTTCCCAAAGCTTGACTAGTAAATAGATAAAGTTCGTGCTTTTCTGAAAAATAACGAAATTTAAATAGGTATACTTACTACAAGGTGTAAATGAGCGCACATCGTAACATGTAGGTACGTATAAGTATAGATACTACGAGTATTTACCTACTTGTAAAAGCATAAGTAACAGTTCCATTACATATGCTCGCGTAGCACGAAATTGGTAACTGAAATTCCGAGCGGCGACGCCCGCAGGCGAAACTTTCAACAAGAATAATATATCCGAAAGGCGACGGCAACTTTACGAATATTTCTTGTAAATGTCTGAACCAATCGCCGCAGGCAATGCTAAATGTTGAAAGGAGAAAATTATTTTGTTGTATCTTGTCCTTTAAAGGAAATTTATTTCAAATTCAAAATCATTTATTTTTAGAAATAAGTAGGCTATATCATACAAACATTTTTGAAAACTAAAGTATGATAGTGCGTAGTGACTCGACCACTTGCGAAAAGCAGATTTGACGGAGGAGAGAGCCAGCAAGTAACTCGATAGTTTCTCTTTTAAAAAGAATTAATTAATTTATAATTTACAATCCAAGTCATCTAGGTTTCGTGTCGACTACGAATCCCTATAAAGAATATATGTATAACATTCTCGTCACGTCTGGAGTGGTTAACTCGCATCGCTATTTTTATTCCTCAGGGGTGAATATTGACAATCTGCGATCAACTTAAAAAGCTCCCGTGGAGTCTTTGGCGTCACGCTCGGTTTCAGAACCGAACAACGGGTCAGAACTTAGCCCATAAATAACACTGACCCAGTTAAGTGAAGATCTTTTGTACTGCAGGAAGCAAAGCCCACAGTTGAAAAAACGTAATTGCAAAGTTGCTTGTACGAAATCGATACCGCTAAAAATACAGTATACAAAAATACACAATACAAAAGACATTTTTCACTTTGTGCAATCAAGTTTTTTAATTTGTTATAAGTAAAGAAAATTAATTAATAAGACATTAAAATGTAAAGTAATGGGATATCTCGAAAATAACATCTATTCCTATAAGAAGTATAAAACTATTTTTTTTTTCAAATACATACATACTACTGTTTAAGCGTCCAAAGACAGATTGATTTTTGTTGATATTTCCGCACTGAAAAGAAAACTATTGTTTTAGTATGAGGAAGATGTTATTACGAGTATATTACAATTTTTATAATGCACGTATAATAAAGCCACAAATTTCGCACGGCAGTTAAACAGCAGATATACCACATTTACACATAGCATACCTCTTAAAAGCTGTGCAAAATTACTTCGTTAAACCGTAATGCTCATATTGTTCGTACGTAACACTGTCAGGCAGTGTGAACACTGAACACATACAGCAGCGATTCCCAAGCTTGCCGAACCTAAGGATTCCGTAGAATTGTCACTAGGGCTCCGCGAAATAAATTAATACCGCAGTTATCTTAGTATAAATTTTAATTGGCCTAGGTGATAATTATATGTGAACTAACCACACATATAAAGTACTCTCTTGAATTGACCATATTTTTTCTGTACATTCTCTAAAACATAAGGACAACACTATCAGGTTTCTTTTATCTCAAACAGATTGTAACATTTGATGAGGGGTTCCACATTATAAAAGTTATTTGGTTGGTATTCCATTGTCTTGAGTCAGTCAATTTGATCAGTACAAAACTATATGAATTTGATGTTTCAAAGGTGCTTGTAAGCTAAGCCTACTTGAGATAAACGAATTTTGATTTTGGGAATCCTTATTTCAGACAACAGCAGGGCGGAATAATTCATGCATTCATCACCGCGTTCTGTAAACTGCGCACTCTGTCCACTAATTTCGCAGCAACGCCACTAACTCAACCGTGAATCTTTCATTTTATCTAAATGAGTGAAATAAAATTGTACACTAGTAAACTAAAGCTAAAAGCAAAATATGCTGATGCTGTTGTTTACCTTCTAAAATTAAACAACAATATATACAAACTTTAAACCTCTCATTTTTTAAAATTTTAACAAAATGTCTGTTTTATGACAACATTGAATCGTCACATAGAGAAATGTTTTTGAAACCGAACAATAATAGTTGCATGTTACACACACACACACACTTAACAATATTGCTGTTGTAAGTGTGTGCGGGCAACGGGCAATCAATAATATTATTGACGCTATGTAGGGTTAAGGATAAAGCTGCTTTAAATCTTTAACGAGTTTAATGTTAGTTGACTGACCCTGACACTTACCGAAGTCCCTTTTAAAAGTATGTAATAAAATGTTTGAAGATATATTATGTCAACAAAGGGATAATAATGGTTCATGTTTTTCCTTTTACATTTCATTGGGTATTTGTACGAGTAACTTGACACGATATAATATGGAAGTTGAAATATGTTGTCACACGATATCCATCTATAAGCACTTTGTTGTTACATGATCTAAGCGGCAAATAGGATAAAGTACCGTTCAGATAAACGAGTTGGGAGATCAGTGTCTTATAAGCATTTTAAAATCAATAAAAAAAACTACACTAACAGACAGAAGAGGCTCGAGCCCTCGTAACGTAATTTAGTTTCTACGCGCGATGAAGGTCCAGTTACATTTTCAAACATGTTTCAGTATAAGGGTGCAAATTCGTAGCCAACTGGCGTGTCGCAGCGGAACAACTGGTTTGTATGAATTTTTATGAAATAACTTTCACAGCGTTCAAAAATAGATACAAATCAGTAATGTCGCTACGACACGTCGCCGGCAATCGGCTACGAACTCACACTCTAAATGGTGTAATTTGAAACGATGACAGGAAGCAATTGGTACGACTAAAAAGTAATAATAAAGCATAAAACGTCCGTAGGATCTTTTCGTATATTTGGTAAGCGGCGCGAAAAGCACTCAGCGCCCTCTAAGATGCTGCGTGCCCTGCACCATGGCGATAGCCAGCCCTACTAACAGTTTAACATTTCCTTGCATGTGACACGTGGCTAGTGGCTAGTGGCCAGCGGGCCGGTCAACAGACGGCCCTGCGAGGTATCGATCTAGGTGTACCCGTATGCACTCGCATCATTTACTGCTTATTGGATTTGCGCCGTCTAAAGACTGACTGACGGACGTGCAGTCTTTTGAATCCACTTATACAAATACAATAACAGATACGTATAATCCTGTGTATAAATACATTTATTCATAAGATAAAAAGTATATAATATATAAAAAAATCGTCTGGCGCAGACGTAAAGACCTTGACAGATTTGTTATAAGCATTCTATTTATATTTTATTTTTTATCTTAGCTAAGTCTGGTGGTTAATTTACGAGGTGATTGCAATCTATACCTTCACTTTGCTAATACATCTCAATTTAATAGAGCGCTTCCCTGTGTTTATGTATTCCAAAATTAGTGCTAGCCTTTAAATGCTTTTACAAAATAATCATGTTTTTCAAAACCACAGACTACATCAATACTAATCGTCTATTTGATATTACGTCGACCTTTCTAATATTATATTCACGATATCGGGGCTGTGAGTACTTATTTTCCTCAATTGACAGAGAATTGCATCACGCTTCACGCTTTAGAGACTAACATATAGAACTGGCAAAATCATAATTATGTCGCAGTACATTTCCGCGATATTTAATATTTATGGAATTAAATTATACATAGGTGAGACAATCAATAATTTACATAGATATATATTATTCTACTCGTACTGTGTGGTTGTATCGAATTAAAATGCATGTTATGTTAATGCATTAGCACATATGTGATAGGTATTTGTAATTCATAATATTATTTAAACAACAATTTCTAAGGATTTGTCGAAGTAATTTTAGAATTTCAACATGGTATTCGTTTAACAAGCATAAATTAACTTGTGTCCATATTTGTCCATATTTTAGTAGAACTTAGTACAGCTTTTTGTGATAGCTCGGGAAAGTCCCTAGAAATATACCTATGCTTATACGTGTATGCCACGTCGTAACTCAGACAAAAATCTAGACTATTAATTAACTGATGCCCAAAACCTTGTCTTCTTGAAATTCCTGGTTGTAAGTAATTTTGTTGCCAATCGTAAAACGTGGAGGGCCAAGCTTATTACCTAGGTGTGTAAAACATTTGATAGCAAACATGTTTCTCGGGATTTTTATATATAAAAAAAAATAGTTTTCTAATTTAGACAGCTTAGACAGACATTACCTGAGCTGCTTAATTTAATTAGCGACCTCAACGCCTAGAAAGCGTTCCTTCACAAGCACAAATAACTTTCTTGTTCGTACTTTCTTGTCCGTTAAGACCCTTGGCTCGTAGTATAGAGTTGTTAGCAGTTTGGTACCTGTATGAAGCAATTAGTGTAGTCTGTTTTCTATAGAAACAACCTCGTTAATTAAGCACATATTGTATTGAAATGTTCGATCAAGGTGAATGTCACCAAAATACAAACTTCTTCTTCTTCTTCTTCTAGTGTCATCTCCTATCGGAGGTTAGCAATCATTATGGCTATCTTAACTTTATTAGCTCTGAACTTACGCCAGTGGTTTCATATGAGCTCATATGAAACCACTGACGTGAGTTCTTGAGCCAGGATATGCGCCTACGACCGGGTCTTCGTTTCCCATTAATCTTGCCTTGGATAATAAGCTATAAAATACAAACACGTTCAAAAAAAAAAGCATCCACGATAGTCAAAACTTTCATAAAACATTTCAACTTACTATTCTATATGTATGTAGCCCTAGCCTGCAGGCTTTATTATTTTCGCACGAAGTTTAATTAAGTCGGGGCTCGGCTTAAGCCGCCCGCAAGTCGATCCCCCAAACAAACCAATTAGCCCCATCAAGGCCCGCGCCACACCTTGCCGCGTCAAATACGACCATACCTACTAAACTAGGATTAATACCATTCTCTTCCAATTAAGCAAAGGTATTATTATAGTAGACTTTCCCTGGAAATCAGATCATCCTTGTGTTTCAAGTAGATCGTGTTTTTTTTCTTCGTTTTGCGAGGGAATTTATTGAACCGAAGCAAATTTCGTGACTTTACTTTCTCTAATAGCTAGAAATATGGGCAAATAAGCCGAGTTTTGTTACATAGGTAACGTTCTGAATCTCATAAAGCTCTGAATTTAGGTATGTTTCGAACCTCCGCTTGAAGACCGATTCAAACACATGTACATATTTTGCAAATTGATTTTGTAAATTATAATTCAACTAATTTAAATAATAAGCACATTTGAAAAGTCGAGCCTTTCAATGACTCAACACAACGTTTCGGAAATCTGTATGTCGATTCTTGAAAAAGATACATCGCACGGACATGTCGCTTACAACTCACCGATCGGTCCCACCTTCAGTTCGACTGTCAGTGTAATATGGCAAAGTGTCATTGGAGAATACAGATTTCTCTTACATCCGCTTTGCAACCATTGTACATCTTGGACGTGTGTGACGTTTTTTTTTTAAGAATCGGCATACTAATTTAGCTGGCAATTAACTGCTTTAATAAACTTATTTGTTACAACTTGTAATTTATTGTTCACAGCTGATGATATCCTGTCTTGTGTACAGAAAAATATTTAACAAAAAATAGAACAGACTCAAAACGCACTTAAAAGTAAAAAATAACTGTCATTTAGTTGCTTTAATTTACTTAAGCATATCTATGAAGTCGATTCCAGCAAGTTTAAGGAACATTTATTTAACGTAGTAAAGCAGTTTGTGGGTTCAATTAAAGCAACTAAATGGCAGTTATTTTTAACCGACGAAAAAAAACGGAGGAGCTTTTCAATTCGACACGTATATTTTTTTTTATATATGACCACGCATAACTTTCGCATATATATACGCATATATATATATATATATATATATATATATATATATATATATATACGTGTCGAATTGAGAACCTCCTCCTTTTTTTTCGTCGGTTAAAAAAGGTGATTTCTTCCAAGAAACTATATCATGTTAATGTCATCTACATACTTAGGTACCCAAAGCAAAACTTTTATCTGCGAAGCATGATCTGACAGCCTCCACAGTATCTGTAGCCTGTCAATAAACCATTAGAATGTGATTAAATACGCAGAATATAGTGAATACGTTCCAGTTCGGGCGGCATTCGGCGCGGCACAAATCCGGCGTGCAGGTGGAAATTAATTACAGCTAACGAACCCGCCCGCGCCGCGCAATCTATCAATTTGTGCGACGTAACTAGCTCCGGACGCTGTTAATCACTCGCGAGCAGGTACGGGTGGCTTTCCGAGCGGATTATAATCTCCCTAGCCGCCGCTGTCATTGCGACCACTCGTTGAGCTCTGTGTGCGAATATCAAGATAACTCATCCGTCCATATTCGCTGAAGGTATCTATGTAAAATTTTCTTTCGATCTAAAAATGGCTATATTAATTAAAAATTAAGATAAATTCTCTGTAAATACTGACTCTAAACATGATATTTCCAAAAACTTGATGTTTGCAGTCTTTGATCTTTTCCAATTTAGAGACCAATGACATGAATGATTCTAAAACGGTTGGAAATAATATTTACAGTCAAAACAAACAGTTAAAACGCCTATCAGCAGATTAATTTTCTTTTATTACAATTGTTTAGATATTATACAATGAGCTTGTATAATATCTAATCCAGATATTCACACATTCAAGCACTTAGTAACAAAACAAAAAAATTGCAAAATATATTTAATGTAGTATTCTACAAATCCTATGTACATTACTTGTAAGCAAATCCCACCATTAATTTCCTGAAACATAAATAAAATACATCTCTTTTTATTCAGAATCTATAGAAGGAAATAACTGTGAATCGATTCTGACAAATCAAGGGCACTCATACAATTAAAAACGCATAGTTTTACATTTCAGATCCCATCCAGATACGCACAGTATCACACGGGCCATCAACACACATCCGTCAGTGCTATGTCAAGTGATGGTCGATTGAAAACTGATGCCGATTCGATTACACCACTCAAGTTAAGTGGGTCGATAGTCGATACTTAACGATATGAGATCGGACATCGCGTGTCAATAATACAAATACATAATTAATTACCTATAAATCATATTACGTTTAACCGGGGATTTTAAAATGTTCATTTTATTCGCATAAAAGATACTATCATTTGGTCAGTATTAAAATTTTCGTATTTAATTTTTTCAAGTATCTACATCCTTTTTTCTGTTAATCTACAACTACAACATCAAACATCACAAGAAAACATTTTCTGAAAATATGTAATGTAATATTTTGTCGGATCTGTGAGGAGTTAACACTGAATTTTTAAAGTTTTAGCGAAAATTTATAATCTTATTGATCAAAATATGTAAAATTATATTAATCATATCAATTTAGCTATTTATGAACAAACAATAAATCACTTACTTAATAATTTTGCAAAATAAGGCTTACGTCAATTCAAGATAAGTACAAACCATTTCAGTAAAACAATAACATTCCTAACTAACTTACGAACAGACTACAATACCGATGCACACGGTAAAGAATAATTGCTAGTTACGAGTATGTCCTTATGTTGGTGCCATAGCGCCAAGTAGCAAATGGCTACAATACTGGAGATAATTAGAGAGGCTACAGCTCGCAGCACCGGTGTGTGGCATCGACCCGCCGCGTCGAGACGATAAACGCCGTGCCATCTTCCACGACAACGGATCACGAAACAGTTCTGAATATCATTCCACAGCCATATTACAATTTTGAAAGAAGATCATATTTTCCAAAAATTTTGAGAGAAGTCAAATATTTTCTGATTGAAACATGAATTCACAAACTGTAACGTAACAGACCTTCGGACGTCCAAATAAAATTTTCTCAAACTATTTTTTATTTTTTCTTAATTTCAAGATAAACGGTTTGTTCAAAACATAAAGTAAGTTCCCACAACTCTTTACTTACTATTGTACGTATCTACTCAATTGATTCTATGGATGAAAATATTATATACTAGCAATAGCCCGCGACTTCGTCCGCGTGAAAACCTCTCAGGTACCCTTTTAATTTTAATAACAGACTTTTATACAAAGCGGGGAAAGAGCACACTTTCCCCGCTACCCCTCTCAATTTAATTTTTTTATAGTTTCCCGTAAAGCAACATCCTACGTCCCGTCCCGTGCACTAAAGATCTACATTTTTGTTAAAAATTGTACGATATTACAGTACATTAACATTAACAATATGTATTTATGGCAAGCTGATGTGTATAGTTGCACTAAATAGTCTATTTCACTTTTGAGTTTAGCTTTCATAATAAACAAAATAATTTACAATCCGACATGCAGATCTAGATATAACAAACGAACAAACTTTTTCGTATATTATATAAATATGGTCTGTCATGCCAAATAAATTGAAAGAAAAGATCAAAGATCGAATTCTCAAAGAATATTAGTACCAAAATGTTAACCCCTATTCAGAACGTATAACATAACACCTCCTCCGTGTTGACCGTCAACTTAATTTGGACGATACAGCGGCAGTGTTATGTTTTTAAAAATTTTGTAATATCTCCGGAACTATATAACTTATTAACATACTCTAAAATGCAAATCTTACCTCTATAATATCCTTGTGATTATTAAATAATTTATTTTGATAAGGATTTAAGTTTAGTTGTATAAATAATGACGTAAACTTAAGCATATGAATTAAATGATTTATTACAGAGTCGCGCTTTTTAGAAATTTTGTAATATCTCCGAAACTATATAATTAATTAACATACTGTAGAAGGCAAATCTTATCTCTATAATATCCTTGTGATTATTAAATAATTTATTTTGATAAGGATTTAAGTTTAGTTGTAGTATAGTTACGTAAACGTAAGCATATGAATTAAATGATTTCTTAAAACACAAAAAGTTATATATCTGCCAAAATATAAAAGATAGATATATGTTATCGCAGACTTTTTTGTAGGACTTTTTAAGATGCATAAAGTTTTCATAGAATGTTTTCAATTATATCCAATAGCTAAGGCAGCGTACGCGATTTAATAAATTTCACGGTCCGACTCGTGCGACAAAAACTGTGATAACTCGGGTAATATATACAATACAAATATAAAATATAGCCTATAATATAAATATAGAATTCTACGTTATCGGTGAGTATCATACACTCACCGATAACGTAGAATTCTACTAGTGAAAGAATTTTTAAAATCGGATTAGTAGTTCCAAAGATTAGCCCCGACAGAACTTTATTTACAAACTTACAAACATACAAACTTATAAACTTACAAACTTTACCTCTTTATAATATTAGTATATATAACCATAATAATCATTGTTAGACCTACATGTCGATTGTGTAACGAAACTCGACAGTGCGAGTCTTACCTTCGTCTCTATATCTCTCTATGATAGAGAGGGACAGAGATAGAGAGCACTTCAAGACTCGCAATCGTTTCGTTACAGAATCGACCTGCAGGAAGCTTTTGGCCATTACATGTCAAAGAAGAGCACTAATGTTTTTTAATGAATTCTGTGATACTACCTCTAACTTTAAGCACTCCTAGTTACAATGGGGCGTAGAATACCAAAATATTCAACTATAAGTACGTACCAGCTAATCAAAGGAACTTAAAACAATTTAAATCTTTTTATACTTATAAATGACGGAATCAGCACATGGCCACTTGATGTTAAACGCAAGCACATGGCCATTAACCAGAGCAACACTGCTCCAAGCAGGCTAAGAAAATCTTCTACAATCTCCTACAAACCTGAAAAAAATAGATATGGATAGTATTACGTATTTTAATCGGAGACTACTAGAACACAGATCCGGACAAGAAAAACAAAAAAGGCAATATTAAAATTAAAGCATTATAGGGCATACCCTATGCTACTGCTACATATAGCACACTTCACAATAAACCGAACCAAAGTATGCAAACAGTCGGTACTTTACCAACCATCCGACATTTGGCACAGGGCCTAATTGTCAGCTCCATTGCCTCGACCCGCGAGTTTCGCCCGCCGGTACTCGCAAAAAGCAATTAAATTCTACGTAACTATTGTAATGAACGCCGCCGGTTAATTGTTTCCCTTTAAAAACATTGCAGTAACGTGCGCAGTTATTTAATTTAATTTGAAGTTATTAGCTTGTTAAACTAAAAGAAATGAAAGTTTTTAAATACAAGTAAATACACGTTGTATTCAAATATTACAAACACAACTGTTACTACAAATTTTTTTTTAATAATTACAAGTTAGCCCTTGACTGGAATCAATTACACCCGATCGTAAGTGATAAGACGTAACATTTTTTGAATTTTTAAAATTATCTTTTGAAATATGAGTGCCTGTATATATCTACTTTAATAATTACGCATTTAGTGAAAATCTGTTAAATTGAGTTACAAACGGACGATTCAATTTTATTTAATTGTATAGATACATATATTATGCAAATATTTCATAATAATTTGATGTGAAAAATTAAATTATAACCCTTACATAGTTCATGTCCTGATCCTATGTTATAATGAATCAATGATCCCAATGGATTTTAATAGTTTGTACTTTGAAACCGGCTACAGCGGTGAAAGTAAATTTCATTGACCCTCGTCAGACCCTAACACCAACTAATAATCCAACATGCCACAATTCTGTGACGGGATCCCCGAGGGGTGTAACAGAGCCGGTACAAGCTTACTTAAAACTGCGTTGAAATTTTGAAAGTGTAACTTTTTTCCATAGCTTCAATTTTTTTTATTCATCCATCGGATGTTGCGTTACAGCCGGCCACGGCGTACGCGTATCAAACGTGCTCGTCAGATCAGCCAAGGTCATGGCTCGAATCAGCTGATTGAATTCGAAAAGGTTCACTCGCACGATGGTTTCATAAAACAATCAGCAGTTACTAATTTTCATGATGAACTTCCACAAAGTAAGAGCTGTCCAATAAAGCACACAATGTTTTATTCTACTCACCTGATATTACTCGTAAGTAACTTAGTCTGAAGTGGTATCGGGCTACAGTGGAGGAGGTGCAAGGTTTTCTACCTCATAGTTTCTCATTTTTTTTTTACCGAAGCGCTAAAATATAGTTATGTGTTTTATCCTTGTCGGTGGTAGCTAACCACGACCGAAATCTGCGAGACTACCAAAGCAAATCTAAGCCTATTTAGAAAAAATAAAATACGAGGACACTTTGACACACAAACTACGTTCAAAAACCGTGGAGTTGAGATATGTTTAGAGTGTCCAGGAATGCCATTAAATTATTAGCAATTTTCAATTTCTAGCAATAAATACGATTTGGGAATTGAACCCAGGATCTTGCTGTTGAAATCAAAGTACAATCACCACAGTCATATCTTAGTAATGTCAAGCATTGTTCACTTCATTATCTAACGTAATAAACAGACAAAGGTACAGTAAAATATACAAAATACAATTCCATTCAAAGAAACGAGTAAAAGGGCCCCTAAATAATTACATCACTTTATTACAAGATGATATATAGAGCGTACATAATCGTATATAACATCGCAATATAGCTAATACAAAAGACTCGTGTACCTAACGTATTATCATAGACACACACACACACAAAGGAGCGGTCTGTAAATTAACTAATGAAATCTTCGTAATCGGGATACATTTACAACTATTATATGTGGACACCGTATATTTATATGTAAGTATGCTTTGTAGACCTTGATTGAAGTAGTACACATAGTTATACCTACTTTTTCCTCGAGAATATCACTCAGTCTGTAAAGTCGATTTTCGGAGAATTTATAAGATGTTATCACGTCAAAAGGAGAAGAATTGCCATTGATTTAATGATCTAAATATCAAAATATGAAATGAGTTTGATAATAGCTGATCCCTGCAGCTTCGCTCGCGTTTAACAAGTCTAGCCTAATGTTAACAAATAGCCTAATTCACCAAGGCATCCTTATTTAGTCATTAATTCATTTTGAAGATGAATCAAAATTAAAATTGAAGGTTTAGTATTGTTAAGGAAGGGCAAAGTCATAGGCGATTTACATAGTATTTATCCGACAAAATGTACCCACCAAGAATATTTCAACAAATCATACTTCAGGAACTTTAATTTCCTCTTCGCAAAACGATTTAACAATTTAACGGCTTCCCTTTTAGAGCATAACCGTTTAGTTAAACGAGCGCTGCTGAATAAAATATTATTGTACCCTCACGTGTTCGATTGTTTGGGTTATTATCGGTATACAAGTACGTATTACGGTACGATATGACGTTTAAACATAGACAAAACGAAACGTTAGTTCATCTAATACCATAGAATTCTCAATAGGTAGTACCTAATACTGCTAATGACGTAGTCTAAGGCTTGTGTGCACCAAGATTTCGGTTATCATAACCTACGGTTAACATAACTTTACTATAAATTTACTGTTCATGACAACCCGTACGCCGGTTAAGAACGTAAGCTCGGTAAAGATAACCGCCTGGTTTACGTCTTTAACCGGCGTACAAGTTGTCGTGAACAGTAAATTTTACGTTCAGCTTATGTTAATCGTTGGTTATGATAACCGAAATCTTGGTGCACACAGGCCTAAGAGTATGCTATTGCATAACAAACAATTGTAAATTTATAACTTACCAGCTGTTCCTAGTGATTTTACCCACGTAGATCCTATTTCCCTGGATGTAATGTATCGAGACATTGGTTGTTTATTAGTTACGTTTAGAGATCACGTGATGTGTCAATAGGTCAGTCAGTGGTATTACGCTTATAAATGTAGCTGTTATGTTAAATAGAGAGTACCTGGTTGACCAAGCTTTAATCGGTATTTTTTTTATTTAAACGAAACCTGGCTTGATCGTTTAATCTAACCCAGAACCTACTGCATACAACATGAAAATCATTGGTGTATAGAATTACTCGTTTAACGGTATTAGATATATATTTTGAGTATAAGTAGGTAAGCGCGGGCAAACGGAACATTAATCTCCGAACAGCAGCCATCAGCAATGGACCATTCATCGTCCAACAATGATAAAAGGGTTGCCTTTCAGAGAGATGCCTTCCCTAAATCCGGCACCCTAAGAGGGAATAGCTGTACCTACGCAGTTTTGAAAGAGCGCGCATATCGAGCATGAAAAATTCACTCGCTTTTTCTTAAATATTGTTATCGAACAATTTAAATTACTAAGTCTATTTTTACACATATAGCGACATACACACACGAAATACCTTAGCCATTGTAAACAAGTCACTAATCTGTTAACGAGGACATGAAATAGTAGTTAAAAGTAGTAGTACAGCTCAGTGATAGAGCACGATTGGGGAAGTACTATCGCTATACATGTTTTGCAGTCTAAAAAAATTGCTATTTCGGTCCTATTATTACGTCGCTATAATTAATGAACTATGTATTACTATATAAAAAACTTGTCCTTGGTATGATCAACTGAGACCGTGATTACTAACGTGTTGTAGACAACAACAAATAAAAGCTTTTTACGCAGATGCAGCCAAAATGTTCCATCCTTTACTCAGAATAGAATATAGACACACCATACGAAGAAATAACGCGTTTTTTTATGTATACGATTTTAATTAATATGAAGTTAAGACTCGCGAATCCTGCGGCAAACATGTTAAACCAATTCAGTATACCCTTCCCAGAGGTTTAAAATCACGTGGTCGGATAGGTAGATAGGAGGGTAGGTATTACGTATTCCGGGCCTGTCTGCGACGCCCGACATTCAATATATATCCCCATCGGATAGTTTTTTCGCCCAACGTCAATATTTCTCTTAGGAGTTTTCTCGGAAATCTGTTTTGCGTTGGTTTCTGCATAAACGATATCCGACCGCTCTGTTGCAAAACTCTTATGCAGTCAATTAAGTTTTTCTATTTTCCACTCTAGAGAAAATCGTTGCATATTTAAAAACAATATATCGGACTCCTTCGCTCATACCTTTATATCTTTTGAACTATGAATTTAAAAGCGGTTTTGATCATTACATAGTGATCATAGGGTTATATGAATGAATGAATAATAAAGAATGTCGTGGTTAGTTTTCACTTATGCCAAATTCGCCGAATCCGTTTGACTCTGAAAGTGAAACATCCTCAGATGTTGACTCTACAATATCGAATCTTGACTATGTCGTTTGCATACGTCGGATTTTAGCGCATCCGTTTAGTGGTTTGAGCTGTGCGTTGATGTTGATACATCTGGCGAATATAAAAGTTACTAAGTAACTTTAAATAAGTAAGAATATAAAGTTACTTTTATATTCGCCAGCTTCCATTCAATATTCAAACTTGTATAAACGTATAGCAATTTTAGAGAGATACAATTTCCCACATTCATTCATAAATACTGCCCATGAGCGGATAGATTACCGCGACAAACAGAATTCGTCCCCTTATGCAAATGTGTACCTAAGGGAGGAAGGCAAACGGCAGAGGAAATATGTTTCGCCGTGAAAATTGTGAAAATTATACCGGAGCGAGATGAACGCTCTGCCGGACACATGCGGCACACGAGTTGTTTATTCCGATGTGGTTTGCGAACTCGGCTAATACAGCTTTTTGTCATCTATAAACTATAAAATTTATTATTTTCCTTTTTTTCAAAAATTTAAATAATTTTTTCTCTAAATATTTCCAATAATAATAAAGCTTTAATATAACTTTTTTCTGCTCACAACATCTCTGCAGTTACATATATAGGGAGAATTTAGTATGGACAGTATTTATTTCAATACACAAAGAGGCTTGAAAGAAAAAGTAGGCTTTCCGAAGTACAATTTTAAATAATTCCATCAGTTTACTGAACCATCACGTACCACTCTTTCAAAAATAGAGAGAGAAAATTGTATTCAAGACACTACAGGCCCAAAAACTTGTGACTCCATGGAAGTTGACAATGCTATAAACAACGACACATAATAGCGAGTTGCTGCCCCATTTATCGCTTTGTCAAAAATCCATCAGCATTTCTGAATTAAATTAATTTGTGTTTTGCAAGCAGAACGTGTCACTGTGACATACTGTGAAATGGTTGTCTACTTTTCTAAACTAGGTCAATGAATCTCCGATTGCACTATCACACCCTTCACACACTGCCTTCCAACTTAAGAGAAAATAGATTTTTATTTTTCAAAGTTACACTTTTTGTAAAATAATAAAAAAAAATCAAAAATTTAGTAAAAAGTTGATTAACTCACTGCTACTGGGGAATTTTATATATGGGCGAGGTCACTAGCGAAATATTTCGTTGTAGAACTTTAAAATAGGCTCTACTAGAAAATAAGCAGGTACACGGTTAATCGTAATGATTGTTTTACAAGTAGGTAGGTAGGTATTTAAATAAACACGTTTAAGAGTTCCAATTCGACAAGTCCTACACAAGTTTTAACCAAAACAATAATTTTAAAATTCTTTTACATAACTACTAGATAGGTACAACTACACTGTTGAAACTTGGTAAGTAGATGTATTCTGTAAGCCGAATAAAGATTTTCACACAAAAATAGAAAAAAAAAAACAATAAATTTTAGGGATTTCCCATCCTTAGAAAAGCTCGAAATTATGCTTGTGGGTATTTATGGATGTCTTCAAAAATTATATTGAATTTCTAAATTGGTTTGAACGAGATCTAGTAAGTAGTTTTTTTTAATACGTCTAATTCGTAAACCGCAATACCTTTCGTTCAATGTACTCAAATATAAAAATTTAAAAAAACATTTAATTTCATGAACATTAATGGGTGCATTCCAGTAGTACCCCATACCGTAGTTCTATAGAACTGTAGTATAGTTTTTATTTTTTATTTTTTTTTGTTAAAATATATAATAATAAATAAATAAATATTATAGGGCAATTACACACATCGCTATATAGCCCCAAAGTAAGCGTACTCGTGAGTAGCTTGTGTTATAGGAACTATGATAACTGATGAACATTTTTATACATATAATACATAAATACTTATAGTATAGAGATAAACACCCAGACACTGGAAAACGTTCACGCTCATCACACAAACATTTTCCAGATGTGGGAATCGAACCCACAGCCTAGGATGCAGAAGCAGGGTCACTACCCACTGCGCCGCTCGATATATTATTTTATATATAAACTTTATATTATTTTGATTGATATTTCATCTTGTTTTTAACAAAAAAATGTCCCTTGCGATAAAAGCTAAGTTGTTAAAACCAAGTAGTAGTTGTGTCTAAAAAAATATTCTCTTATTTTAGAAGTTACAGGGGGGGAGGGGACACATTTTACCACTTTGGAAGCAAACTATTCAGTTTAGAAAAAAATTATATTAAAAACCTCAATACCATTTTAAAGACGTTTTGTGCAATCTAAGCAAAGCTGTATGTATGTTTATAGACACTCTCAAATTTAAGTGGACATTTTTTATTACAATCAAATAATACTTATAAAAACTATAGATATTTTATATGTAACGTACAAACAAGATGTTGATATCGACATTTCTTTAATTTTGTCCCATTACTTCTATATAGAACTAATGGGACACTAAGCACTAATATGGTGTATCAACAGTTCTATAGAACTAAAATTACTTAGGGTACTACTGGGATGCACTTACATTAATAAGGTTAATGTTTATGAAATTAAATAATTAAAAAATACACTATTGTTAAATAACCATGAAAGTTACAACGAACTACAAGAACTTTTATAGTATGTTACTTGCTGCTACGGAACTCTTCATGAGCGTGTCCAACTCGAACTTGGCCGCTTTTTTAGTAGTCTGACAAGTTGGATTCAATCTTTCGAATATTACCCAAGGATTCCATAAACTTGAAACGTATTGAATACAATAACAGACAAACGCAATGTGGTCCAGGCGAGAACGGATATCTATCATTGTTGGCGACAGGCGGGTCGGATACAATCCTAAAATCATAAACCCCCTTTTGTTTGGTCCGCTAATTAACAATGACAAATAACCCCCAAAGGTGATAATATCCAATTAAGACGTGTGTTGTTGTAACAAGGGTGTACCACCCCCGGACGGGTCATGTTTAATTGGTTTTGGGATTATTATTGACTTTGTACTTAACACCAAAACTTGAATAAAATAAACTCTTCTTGAATTTACAAAATCTAACTATGGGCACAGGATTTATATAGACCAATTTTAGCAACGTAAAATATTACTAAAAGCTGTATTTATCTGTAATCCCACAATCCCCCAAATTTATCTGTAAAAAATATTTAATGATGGTGAGAATTCTAATTCAAACTAATTGACAATTGAAGTAACTCATATTTACGTAAACTAATCAAATCCAAAACAATTCCCAAATCAAGATAACAAAAACATTTTGGCCATTTTGATTAATGATATCACATTATTTCATATTTTCTTCACGTTCCCTTGTTTTGTTGCAAGTACATATAATATTAATAGGTAGTTTTATATGCATATAACCACGTACGAAATGTTAATGGTTTTGGCAAATTGGAAATCCTCGCATTCTGCCACAGAGAAAAGTTACGTCGGACTCGTATCACCCTAAACCTCATTGGATCCAACTTTCACACCTATCAACCGCACCAAATTACCTTATTTAAAACTTGCACCAAACAAGTACCACATAACAGTACTATATTAGTATTTCAAGGTTTTATAATATACAGACAAGCCTGACAAGTGTCAGTCTGTTAGAAAAGGCATCATTACAGCCATGAAGAGCACTGGAGATCAATAGCCGTTGCGTTACGTAAAGCCGGTTGCACAACACAAGTCCGAGTCGTGTAAGACTAAACGAGAAGAAACTTTCTTCATCTTAACAAATACAAATTAAGAAGTGTCTTATTTTCAATCACACGTCACTTTCGGTTTTATAATATTAGTATAGACATATCATTGAAATTGTGTCATCACGCAAAACTTTTTCTGGTATATTTGATACAAGTTAGCATTTGACTGCACACCTGATATTGATGATGAAATCTGAGAAGGAAGCGGACTAACTTACAAGGTGGCAACTATCCGCGGCAGAAGCCTTAAACCAGTCAGTCCTGTCTTAATAAAGAAAATATCAATCAGCCCACCCATTAGTCGAACTCAGGCCCTCCTTCTCATTAACCCACCACGCATATCACAGCATCACGAACGCCCGCCGTCAACGCTTCTTGACGGAATATGATAATTTACGCACTTTTACTCTTTGTATAGTTAAAAATCCGCATTAAATTTTCTTGCGTAGACAGCTCAATGAATGGCATAAATCTGGGAATTTAATTAGTGTCCATTTATTAACTGTTGCACAAGTGCTTAAGACCCCCCAATACGGAAACAGCCACACGATAGCCCGTTGACCAGTGGGGCAAGTGCAAGTTTTTCAACGTAACATCAAATTATATAGAAAAAAAAGCGTTTACTCTAAGCTTAACTAGATGGCGCTACTCCAATTCCATATAAAATTTGCGTTTACTGTTTTCGATATCGACGCGGTAAAATCTTACACTAGGCGTACTGGTTCTAGCTGGCGAACAGTTGCAATGCATCACAAGGTCGAAAAATTATACAATGCGTGGCAAGGAAGAAGCGCACAAAACATTTAGCCCGCACGCTAAGAAGTAGAAATTCATAAAGTGTTCATCCAAAAATTCGTCGCATAAGTGTTCAAAGCCCCCAAAACGGAATTTGCGCGAACTATAGCCCTTAGAACCGGTCGTATCTGGCGAGAGAAAAATTTCACCCTGAGTCGTATGGAAGACGTAAACAAAACTTATAGCGCGCATGCGAGAAAGACATAGCCCTGTGAGAATGCGAAAAGTGTTCATTCATTAACTCGTTGCATAAGTGTTCAAAACCCCCCCAATACGGAAACTCGTGCGATCGATAGCCCGTTGAACCGGTCCTGGCTGACGAGCAGTTAGCGATGCATCGCAAGGTCGCGGTCAGACACGCTACGATCACTCACTGAGGAAAAAAACTTCCACTACTGTTATCCTCAAAACGTGCTACAGGCTGTAGGTAGTAATTACCTCAAAATTGTTTAAACAAGACAAGGAGGTTTGCAATTGCAATACGCTCCAATCTGCTGGTATCTTTTTATCTGTATTATTAAGAAAGAGTTTTGTGAATTTTGTTACCCGAAATCCTTAAACCATTTTTATTAATGCTTAATGACTGTAATTAGTAGTCACGATTTATAGCCAGATTAGAAAAATAAAAAACCTGGATTGAAAATTCCAAAAGTACTTTTTAGCCGTCTCGTCATTATATACCCCTAGGTACCAAGTAGAAAAAATTAGTTCCTTTTTATCGCGCAACATGGGGTGTTATTTTTTTTTTGGTTAGGCTATAAACTCCCAAAGTTACAAACAATTAACGTACTTTTAATAAGTTATTACTAGGCATCGTGTGACGGTTATTTTAATCTTCTCTTCTATTAGAGAAAGAAATTATTCTGGTTCTACTATATGTATAGATTGTCTATGCTACGGCCACAATTCTATACAGAGACATACTTTTATTTGAGTTTATGGAAAAAGTACGTCCCATTTTCAAATTCCATAGAATATCGATATTTGTGATCCATTTCAGTTAAACCAAATCACTGAATCCACAATTCAAAAGTGTAGGCGAAACTGACTGAGCCGAATAAAACTTGCCAAAAATTATAAAACTATATGACAAGTACAAATGATTTAACGTCATCTTAGTTTGTAGTTAGTTCCTACTTACTAAACAACCATTGACATAATACTAATAGACGTAGCGATAAAGTCATGCTGGATGTAAAAGTGAGATGGGTATATACGAATTTCATGCGACTATTGAGACAAAAAATATTATCTTTTGTCTCATTCACCGTGGCGGTTTTTTTTATTTGGCCCACTTATAACGCGGGCCAAATTAGAAGCTGTCAAAGTATATTTTGTGCAAACTTTCCTTGATATTCATTGTCTTTAACAGTTTTATGCTTGATAATTAAAAAGACTCCATTAGTTAAGTGTACTGTGATCACTGTTAGTTATAATAGGAGGATGCAGTATTTTAGGCTTTAAAAGCCGCACAGAAACAAAGGCAGATAAAGTCACTTTTCACTTGTAAGTATGCAATAACTTACTGTTTATTATATAATACATCTATTATCTGTTTTATATAATATAGTTTATTATATAATATATATTATATAAAACAGATATAAATATGCGTGAACAAATGTTAGGATCATGATTGAATTTGCGTTAATCGTATCATAATCGATAAATTATATCGTTTTTATTTTTTTAAGTTGGCAACATAACTCTTCGTACAGAATAGTCAACTGTCATTTTGTGATTGGTTAACGCAAAAAGGCGGCAACCAATCAGAGCTCACTTTCCCTTCCACGTCAAAAAGAGATGTTTTAAGGTTTTTGGCTACGTGGCGCGCTCATTGTGTTTTCTAATTTTGAAGGAATCGGTACGTTCAAGTAGATACTGTTTGTGTAATTTCTGTAATGTAATAAAGTGAATTTATACAAGTTTGAGTATTCCTTGCTACCAACGCTCCCTGCTGCTGAAGTTTATATTTCAGAAGTGCGAAGACAGCGTTACCTATCAACGCGTAAGTACACGCCCAGTTATACTATATTCATTAGCTATTATCATCATCAAATGTGTAACCTTCATAATAGTTTCACTTGTTGTTTGACTAATATTTAGCCACGTGTTTTCCCAAGTTACATTTTGGTTTATTTATGGTGAAATATGTAAGTTACATATTGATATTACGTGGGTATATAAAAAAAAAGAAAAGATTGAGTGAGCGTTGGATTTGATACTGTAATTACTAATACCAATGAATAAGTATAATCACTCGCTATGATACGTTAAACTTTAATTTCAAATAAGTCGTCGGCTTAAAACAAATTCAATTATTATTCTTTTTTTTATTGTTATTATAATTTGTTTTTTTTTTGGTTGACAAATGCCTGGTTGGTCTAGCGGTTACATGTTTGTTCGTGGATCGTAAGGTACCGGGTTCGATTCTTGGGTCAGGTCAATAAATTAATTAAGTATTTGGGTCGTCTTTATTAACAAACCTATCAGCTCGGGGTCTGAATATTGGCAGTGTTTTATGAAGATCACATCAAGCAGTCTCTGTTGTTATCACTAATTTTTAAATGTAATCGTCAAAGCCTGCCAACCCTTCCTTCTATGAGAGAGGAGAACTGTGCGATGATGTCTATATTTTCAACGCCCCTTAGATATACCTACAGTTTTCTCAAACTTTAACTTTGTTTTATTTTTCTTTTTTTTTGGCACGGACCGACCACGGATTGATGACTTGAGACGCTCGACCACGGGGGACATCGAAACCGTACCCGAGGGAGGAAACGCAGCCGCAGCCGGCTACGTACTCGCTGCCCTGATCCCGGATCAAGTATTGGAGTCGAGCTGTGAGCAGGTGAAGAGTCTGGAGTGGAAGTTACTGCAAGAGCCGGGGCAACTTCTACGGGTTGAGGTCTGCAACCGGTGTCGCAGCCGCTACAACGCGCCGCGTACGACTTCGGCTGCTCTGCGGTGCCATGCGCGCGGCGAGTGACAGACATCACAGCGGCAACGCGTCCCCAGATCTGTCCCGGCGGGCAGAGGCTGCCGTCGGAGCGTCGCGGGATATAATAAAAGGTCACGTAGTCCATTTGTTTCTTAGAAATGTATTAAAATGTCTTGAGGATAGTTTGACATCTCAACCGTCTACCCATGACACAGGATCTTTCAAAACGTCTTGTTCATTCTTACTTCCAAATTTCAACCCATCCACGAGAAATCAACGGATTGATATCTGGTTCAAGAAAGTCAATGAATGTGCTAGTGTATAGGTACGGTTGCGATGATAAAACTGTCACTCACTTTGCCATGCAGAAACTCCATGCTCTCGCTAAGATGTATTACGAAGGCCTGACTTCAGTTTGCTTACTCGGCCGGATTGGCAAGAGAAGTTAATGTTTTTCCATACGAACAAAATTATCGTCAGGTTTTGGAGATGTAGAACTTTAGTTTTATTAAAAATTAGCGTTACTTAATCATTGCGTTATAGTTGATAAACCAGCAGTGGATTGTTATTCGTGGTTATCAGTGGTAGGACCTTGACATTTCATGCTCAGGCATTACGTTCCTCTAACCCTGATCAGCTATTGCCCTTCTTGATAAGTAGTATACATTCTTCAACTTTCCGATCGAAACCAGGTTAGAAACAAAACCAATATCTCTTATATCCATACCCACTATAGTTGGAATTCGAGTAAGAGATCTGGCTCTCTTCCGGGCTGCTACAACTAATATAATTTCTTGTTTTGTCCTAAGCCGCTAATTAAATGCGTACTATGTAACAGAGTAGGTCACACAGAGAATTCGTGCTTCTCTAAAAGGGATAATAGACCTGCGGAAAATGTCAATGTACCTTAAAATATTTTCTTCTTGCAATCAGTCGAGAACATAATTATCTTCCGAATTCAAAATTTATGAAGGACGTAGAAATAAATGGCATGATACGGGGAAGTTAGGCTGACTAAATCGTTTGACCAACATTATAACCTAAACTTCTTGAATGTTCAGGATCAAGTATAACCAATAAAGTCACGAAGTATTAACTTATGTTATCAAATCAAATGTTGATTGTCAGGTTTTTATTCGTTTTTATGTAAAACATAACTTTATTAAGAAAGTCAATGTCATTTTGTGAAAAATACAACTTCTAATAAATTAAATGTTGTGTTTTCACTTGAAGGAACCGGTGCTCTCAGCCGCTGAATTTTAAACCAACGCTCCCTGCTGCTGAAGTTTATATTTCAGCGAGTGGCCCATTACATCATCAAATGTTACTTCTTCATAATGTTTCACTTGTTGGCTGAATAAGCGCGCGGCCACTTTACGACAGTTTGGATGACACGGAATTACTAATACCAATGAATAAGAATAATCAATCTTGATTTAAACTTTAATTTAAAATAAAATTATTATTCTTTTTTTTATGTTATTATGCGGAATAAGCTGGAGGTCAATAAATTAATTCTTTACAGTGTTTTATGAAGATCACATCAAGCAGTCTCTGTTGTTATCACTAATTTTTAAATGTAATCGTCAAAGCCTGCCAACCCTTCCTTCTATGAGAGAGGAGAACTGTGCGATGATGTCTATATTTTCAACGCCCCTTAGATATACCTACAGTTTTCTCAAACTTTAACTTTGTTTTATTTTTCTTTTTTTTTGGCACGGACCGACCACGGATTGATGACTTGAGACGCTCGACCACGGGGGACATCGAAACCGTACCCGAGGGAGGAAACGCAGCCGCAGCCGGCTACGTACTCGCTGCCCTGATCCCGGATCAAGTATTGGAGTCGAGCTGTGAGCAGGTGAAGAGTCTGGAGTGGAAGTTACTGCAAGAGCCGGGGCAACTTCTACGGGTTGAGGTCTGCAACCGGTGTCGCAGCCGCTACAACGCGCCGCGTACGACTTCGGCTGCTCTGCGGTGCCATGCGCGCGGCGAGTGACAGACATCACAGCGGCAACGCGTCCCCAGATCTGTCCCGGCGGGCAGAGGCTGCCGTCGGAGCGTCGCGGGATATAATAAAAGGTCACGTAGTCCATTTGTTTCTTAGAAATGTATTAAAATGTCTTGAGGATAGTTTGACATCTCAACCGTCTACCCATGACACAGGATCTTTCAAAACGTCTTGTTCATTCTTACTTCCAAATTTCAACCCATCCACGAGAAATCAACGGATTGATATCTGGTTCAAGAAAGTCAATGAATGTGCTAGTGTATAGGTACGGTTGCGATGATAAAACTGTCACTCACTTTGCCATGCAGAAACTCCATGCTCTCGCTAAGATGTATTACGAAGGCCTGACTTCAGTTTGCTTACTCGGCCGGATTGGCAAGAGAAGTTAATGTTTTTCCATACGAACAAAATTATCGTCAGGTTTTGGAGATGTAGAACTTTAGTTTTATTAAAAATTAGCGTTACTTAATCATTGCGTTATAGTTGATAAACCAGCAGTGGATTGTTATTCGTGGTTATCAGTGGTAGGACCTTGACATTTCATGCTCAGGCATTACGTTCCTCTAACCCTGATCAGCTATTGCCCTTCTTGATAAGTAGTATACATTCTTCAACTTTCCGATCGAAACCAGGTTAGAAACAAAACCAATATCTCTTATATCCATACCCACTATAGTTGGAATTCGAGTAAGAGATCTGGCTCTCTTCCGGGCTGCTACAACTAATATAATTTCTTGTTTTGTCCTAAGCCGCTAATTAAATGCGTACTATGTAACAGAGTAGGTCACACAGAGAATTCGTGCTTCTCTAAAAGGGATAATAGACCTGCGGAAAATGTCAATGTACCTTAAAATATTTTCTTCTTGCAATCAGTCGAGAACATAATTATCTTCCGAATTCAAAATTTATGAAGGACGTAGAAATAAATGGCATGATACGGGGAAGTTAGGCTGACTAAATCGTTTGACCAACATTATAACCTAAACTTCTTGAATGTTATTGCAACAAATCTAATGTTGTTAATTTAACGTTATAAATTATTAAAAACATAACATTTATTATGATCATGTCATAAAATACTATTCAAATAAATTAAATGACAGTTGTGACATCACTTTCACACGTCAATCTACTCAAATCTGATCTCCTCACATTAGTGAGGAGGTAATAAGCCAATTATGAATTAAAGTTACACATAAAATAAAATATGTAATTATATTGATATATTTATTAATTTGCATTCTACTTCTTAAACTATAATATTATGTTCTCGGCGAGAATATAGTAGACCCTAACAGAAGTTAGACGACCCTGTTTTTAAAGGGATTTCGTTAGGAGAATTATCACGTTACTACGTAAGGTTATGCTAGATAATTTGTTAGAAAAGCCCATCTCTATTGGTCAGTCGTACACAGAATAGCCTCGTATCATTTTGTAGAAAGATGCAACTAGGCTCCTATGTGTTGCGACATCGGCCAAGAAATGTCACTTTCTGATTCATGTTTATTAGTCTTCGACTAGGATTAGAACTGCAGGAGTGGTGGAACTGAATGTTGCAGCATCAGTCAGGGCAAGCCGAGCAAACAGTATTTTGTTCGTCTAGGTCTCTATCGCTGAATTGAATGAAATTGGGCATATCAATATAACAGTAATCCCTTGTTCCGGTTCTTGTTGAATTACTGATTGCTCACTGCAACCTTGTACAGGGCCAAACCAGTAGACGTTGTAAGTAGGATCAATTTTGAGCCACCTAAGATACTTTTGCTCAGTGGCATGTTATATCAGACAAACGTCCCCTAAAGTAAAGAATTTCTTCTTGAGGTGTAATCTCTTGCAGTTATTTTGTTTTTATGGAAACCCAGGGTCAACTTGTTAGGAAGCGCATTTAAGATCATCACAGATTGTGGTGCTCTTTGCTCCACATTTTTAAAAAAAAAACGAGATTTAATCTTGAGGATAATACCCTGGTGGCTCTTGCTGCTAGAATTTCAATATTGGGTATAATATTGGGTAGGCGCGAAGGTATATGACGTATACGATGCATTGTCCCGTAAACACGTTGTAGACCCAGAGGGGTCTTTCGAAAACTTGTCCGCCGTTGGTTCGACTAGCCGTGAGGTGATACAAAGTTTTGTGGAATAAAAAAAATATTCTAATTGATTAACTTGACATGTAAACGCTTCGAGTGTATGTTGAAGGTGAACCAATTAAGATAACCAAAATGTTCCAATAATGACGGACAGAGCAAAAAAATAAATAAATAAATAAAGTTAGATATCGGGTAGGACATGCATTAGCAAATCAAAACTACCCACAACATGGTGCCATACATGTTGCTGCTTTAGAGTTGAACGGTACAGACACCAGCAATAATTCCGGTAATGAGGATTGATTTAAACCACATGTTCTTTAAGATTTAATGCTATTTTCCGATGTATGTTCAAGTTGTATTTTGTGTATTTTTGTGTAGACTTAGAGACATTAAACTACAGGAAGCCATTTTCGTTGTTACAGATTAGACACGAGAATCGATCGGATGGTGTCATGATGCAGCTGGAATCAGGCACGAGAAGAATCGATCGGATCGTGACCTGATTTAGCTAAAACCCTAGTACCCGGCACGAGAATCGATGGTTCGTGTCGTGGTACCTACGTAGATGTTGATGTTGATGTTGCTCAATGGGCTGCCACAAGTAAATCGATCGTCTTGTAGGCATGTCTGTTGGGTTTTCCCTCGATAAATCGATCGTTCGAGGGAAATATTGATGAGTTATCCGATTAATCGATCGTTCGGATACAAAGTAAATGGTTAAGAGATAAGAAAACATTAATCGATCGTTGTTTTCTTATATAACCAGTGTTATGAAGTAATATTAATCTGCTGAATGATGGAATAATGTATTATAAGATTACTTATGCAAAAATAATGTTGTATTTTTGGATGATGATAATAGTGTTGCAATTTATGTATATATATTTTTTTGACATTTTATGGCGTTATTCAGTTGTTAAATAGATCTCATTTTGTCACAGTTAAACAATTAAAGTATCGCTTTCATTTCATTGTAATTTGAAGTAGCTTAACAGTATAATGAGAATAAAAGTTATTGTAAAGTGCGAACATCTAGCCAAATTCCGATTGTTAGGATGCCTCCTGGCGACGTGTGCGAGGACTCACACATTGTCAGGACGGTCGATTGTTAGGATCATGATTGAATTTGCGTTAATCGTATCATAATCGATAAATTATATCGTTTTTATTTTTTTAAGTTGGCAACATAACTCTTCGTACAGAATAGTCAACTGTCATTTTGTGATTGGTTAACGCAAAAAGGCGGCAACCAATCAGAGCTCACTTTCCCTTCCACGTCAAAAAGAGATGTTTTAAGGTTTTTGGCTACGTGGCGCGCTCATTGTGTTTTCTAATTTTGAAGGAATCGGTACGTTCAAGTAGATACTGTTTGTGTAATTTCTGTAATGTAATAAAGTGAATTTATACAAGTTTGAGTATTCCTTGCTACCAACGCTCCCTGCTGCTGAAGTTTATACAAATGTATCAACAAAGAATTTACATTAAATATCGTAGATTTTTAACTAAATATGGTATTTATTTTAAAACATAACCTCATGACAATAACTTTTAGTTTTGCCATGCCCTTGTGTATATAATCGAATGTGTACTTTTAAAAATAAAGGACTGTTGAATTATCACTTCATCTCTTTAGATGAAGTGATAATTATATAATAATAATTTCATAAATTCTTAGGTACTTGTAAAATTTAATAATAATAGTTCTCTATAAAAATTGTAGATTTCTTAAGAATATGAATTTGTAACAAGCTTAGATATTGGCTATTGGCCATAATTGTCCATACATATTTTTAAAAACTCTATTCTATTAATATTTATAAGAAGTAATATTTTATTGTTTCATTGCAGATCTTAACAACAACTTCAAAGAAAGAGAGGATTTTAAAATAAAAAATGCAAAAGTGTAAGCAACAATGTACAGGTAGGTTATTGGGATCTAACCGGCGATTAAAGAAGAAAAATGTCCAGTTGGAAAGTATTTTGATAGAATTTTGATAATATTAGGCTAATTTCTTTTATTTTAAATTATTCTTTCTGTCTATGTCTATAACTTCTGTAACTTTAATTTGGGAAAAAATGGCTAATTATTATTTTTTGTTCTTTAATTTATTATAATTTCTTTTTTAAATTTTCAACATAAAATATATATTAAAATTAAAAAAAATATATATTAATATAAATAAATACTAAAAGAAAATCTTTTTCGTAAACGAGATATATCCCTCAATTAGTATGTAATCGTAGCAATTTGGAAAGCGCGCGCTGTTTAACCTAAATTCGCGGAACATTTTTTGCAATATTCCTATAAAATAATGTCTAGCCCATCTTATATTTTCCATATTTTCTAAGTGATATTTGCTTTTTGAATACTTTATCTTTAGGAAATTGTACAATATGTCAATTTCCCAAATATAAGGAGTTTTTTTAGTAATAGCAACACTTCAGTTAAGTATTACTGTTTCATGTGTGGCCACGCGGTGGCTACATCTATAGGTCTTTTATCTAAGTAAACAACAGACGAAATGCGGTTTTTAAAAATAGAGTAAATAATTGTCAAGTTTTTGTGCAGTGAATAGAAGACACGAGGCAACCGGGCCCAGCGCTGATGCATCGCAAGATCACGGTCAAGTGGACGAGTCTACTCGCCGAGTGGCTTAACGATGTGTTAAATTCGTTTTGTTAACAAAACCTCGACACCGCTAAATCATTTTTTAATAATTATGTGTATATCTCTGCCGTAAATTTAGGCATTAACGGTAATGATGATTTGCGACCACTTTGGTAAATGTGATACATTAGATTTTACATGTAACGAAATGCCTCGGTACGCCTAGGATGCTTTACGGTATCGCAAAAGTGAATCAAGATAAAAAAATTAACAAAAAATAGAACCGACTCAAAACGCACTAAAAAGTAAAAAATAACTGTATCATTTAGTTGCTTTAATTTACTTAAGCATATCTATGAAGTCGGTGCCAGCAAGTTTAAGGAACATTTATTTAACGTAGTAAAGCAGTTTTTGGGTTCTAGGTAATGTCCTTAAAGTAGGAACACACTTTAAAATGCACTAAAAACCAATCAATTTGATAAAAAATCGATATAAATTACAATTTTAGAACGGCCGGTACTGCACGAAAACAGATAATGAAGGATAGAGAACGTCGTCGCTGTGCGTACAAGTTTGCTCTTTTCCCGCTACCCCTCTCAATTTAATTTTTTTATAGTTTCCCGTCATCCTCGTTGCTATTATTGCAGCTCCAAAAAAAATCGCAATAGGCGATATAACTGCACTACTTGCAAGAAAAATTTTTCTGAGGACCGACGTATTTTTTTATAGATATGCTTAAAAAGTAAATTAAAGCAACTTAATGACACAATTATTTTTTACTTTGTAGTGTGTTTTGAGTCTATTCTATTTGTTAAAAAATTTTTACTTCGCCTTCTTTCCTAATTGCTCAGGTTAAACAAAATTTTAAATACACATAGGTATACACATTAAGTAAATTGTTACAAAGTTCGATCTCTGCATTATAATAACTAGTCAAATTTAGCATTTCATAGAAACTACTATCTACATATCTATATACAACATATTACTAATAAAACATTTCCATAACAAAGATCTCAACTTATTTAAAACTAGTAGCAGTAGGTAAAAAAGATACTTTTAGTTAAATTTTAGCATGTCACATTCGCTCAATGAAATAAACCACGGTTTGCACGATGTTAAGCCTAGCGTAAAAAATAAAAATACCACTTAAATAACAATGTTCCCAACCCGAGCGTCACAAAGGGCCCACCGCCCGTCGCCTATGATTCCGCCGCCACTCACCGACCAGCGATAACCCTTTGGGAAGGCAGCGGTGCATAAACTTATCGCCATGGAGCCCAGCCGACTGTCAATTTGTTTTTAAAATATTTGGGTTTGCTAATAAAAGACACCGCGCTGTTCAATGTTACCAATATTGTCCACACGACCCTACTTCGGCCACGGTGGCCAATCTCATATTGAGACTAGCCATTTACGGAGTTATACACACAGTACACAAGTGTTTCAACTTAAACACATATTGCGCTAGTCCCTCGCTCTCATAGTACGACGTCACGGTAGACAGACTTAACCGGCAACAGATCAGAGGCCGGATAAGTTTTTACTTTAAGGACGTTACCTACAAACTGCTTAACTACGGTAAATAAATGTTTCTTAAATTTGGCTGGCACCGACTCATAGATATGCTAAAGTAAATTAAAGCAACTAAATGACGCAGTTATTTCTTACTTTTTAGTGCGTTTTGAGTCAGTTCTATTTTTTGTTAAAAAATGTTATTACTTATTTTTTAGTGATTTATCGACACGTAATTTACTCGTACTATACTCTGATAATAATTATACGGTACTAGTTGCCAAAAAGCTATCGATACTTACACATAAACCGAAATCGCTGCAAGTGTGCCTATAAAATTTGAAGAGTTCCTTCAATTTTCCCAGCATCATCAGATCCTAACATGATGACTATGGGACCACATTGGAAGTGTGCCCTTTCTAATAAAAAGTTATGCGTGGCTCTACATAAAAAAAAATATATACGTGTCGAATTGAGAACTCCTCCGTTTTTTTTTCGTCGGTTAAAAATACATCAATTTTCACCTTTTCATAGTCGATTATAAATCATTCAGCATTGTTTTTGAAAAACAAATAACAGTATCCATTTTCGATGACATACAGTATACAGTTTGTTTTGTATGTTAAATGGTGATCACCAGATTAATATTCATATGACGTTCATGGCAATGCAAAATGAATAAGAAATCATTGTGTGTGGACCAGTGCATCATAGTTTATCACTGCCTCGATAGTCTAGTAGTTAGTTCTCGATTGTCTATATGACTCCGAATATGAGGTCCTCGGTTTGAATCCTGGGTCGGTATTCCTGTGGAATAATTCCAAGTTCTCCTTTCTTCTAAGAAATATTCAGTAAATTCTAAGCCCGGAGTCTGCAAGTTATTGATGTTGCAGTCCTATGTCTAAAGAGCACGTTAAGTCATCGGTCCCGGTCACTATCTTCAAAGTGATCATTAATGAAAAAAAAATTATCACCAAGCCCGATAACCTGTATTGGAGCATCGTGGTAAGTCTAAGTTCTATATCCTATTTTCTACAGGGAGGGAGGGAAGAGGAGGGAGGGAGCAGTTGATCCAACCGATGATAAGTAGAAATCCATCGCATATGAACAGAGCAACACTTGGCATGCATCAACACATCCTACAAAGTGTTACACTGTATTCACGACGAATCTGAGGCGTAAGTGTTAAGCCTCTCGTGTCTTTATTTACACTAGCACCCTTCGGACCAGAACATACAATACTACTTGACAATAGGAATAAGCAATAGGCATGTTACGGTTGTACTTTCTCGGACGAGCTTGGTCACACAAAGCTCTACAATTCTTATACAATAATTTGATTTAAGTTGTGTTTGTCTAATTTTAATTTCTCATTGAATATTTTTTCATTTAATTTAAATATATAAAAAATTATTTCTCAACATGCGCTAAAATATTGAAATTATAAATTGTAGGAGTATAAACCAAGCTCTAGGGCTAAATAAATTAAAGTGTAGACGTAATTTAAATAAAAAGAAGCGACAAGCTTCAAACAAAGTCAACTTTAACTCTACTAGTCCAACAATTGCCAAAGACCAAAGCTTTTCAGTGTTGTAAATCAGGACAACTTTAGACGCTTTTCGCTCTGATTAGAGGGACCAAAGGGATCTAAATATAACATCGCGCCATACTGCCGCAACTTTACGTTGTTAGCTTCCAATCTGCAGATCTTCTCATTTTAAATTAGCTTAACAATGTTGCTGTGCGATTCTCGCGGTAGTCTGCGATTATTTTAAGTCTACAATTAGATAAATAATATTTAATTACTTATCTAATTGTAGAGTTCATTGATAACAAGCTGTAGTATACGTACATACATTTCTGAGTAACCACTTTGTAAACCGTGTTTCCTTATCAAACAAATTGTTTATTTGGTTAAAACACTTCACAATTGAAAAAATTATATTTATTTAATAATTACATTTACTTAAATGTCTTCGTTATTTTGTCTACTATTATACTTTGTGGAGTCTAAATAAATTAAGAAATCATAATTATTGGACCTATGGTTTTTGCCTAATATTCATTTGTCATTTGTGGTGGCATTGTCTTCAACATCGCTTCTGCCGTTTTCTTCGTTCATGTAAATTCAAAAAATGTGAACAGGTGTGATAGCAGTCAAGGGCCAACTTGTAGTCGATATAAAAAAAAATGTGCTCACTAAAGGAATTATTGTGAACTATATACAAGAAAGAAAGATATGTATTAAAACTTCCTCCGACTAGTAATGACTGAAGTTAACAATATAAAATTAAATTATTCAAATTAACTTTATCGAAATAAGGTATTAAAATAATATATTAAATGAATTTAAAAAGGAAATGTAAATAAAAATAATAGGTAATAGCGATATTAAGGTATAATTTAACGATATGTCTGGGCTAATTACTTGTAAATAACCCGCACGTAATCGCTAAACTCTAGAGGACAAAAAAACTTGTTCTTTACTTTAATAGCTTTTGGTTAGGACGGTACAATTTATTTTGCGAACGTCTCGTATTTTGGAAACAAACTCAAAATCGATTGATCAGAAAGTCGGGACATTATGATTTACCAGTTCAAACTGGTTTTTTCAAACAAAATCGATGTCAATATTAATTTGACTGATTAAACAATTTGTCAAAAGTCGATTTTAATATACCTATCCATATCCATTTACCATTTATCCCACAAAGAACAAAAAAATACAACTTACAAAACTATGTTTTGCATTAAACAGTGCTTAAAACGTAGGTATTTCCATTGTCCCCTTTCATGTTTGAAAGCAGTGCTAATACAATTTACATGACATTTAAAACACTGTTCTGCAGTAACATTAACGTTTCCATTGAAATCGAGAAACTTTCAAGACATCTTTGTTACTTTTTAATTTAACAAACTGTCGTCTTAAATTAACTCGTTTGTTGCACGGACGTCCCAAAGGAGGAAATGTAACAATAATAAAAACAGAAGGGGAAATTTCTAGAAACTCCACCATCAGTATTACGCAACGAATTCTTGCTGCCGTGAACACAATAGATTTTACTAACATGTTAAAAATCCCCCAGGGAAAGTAGTTCCAGACATGGGCAAGAATAGTCCGTGATGGCTATATAACTGTACAAGTATATAAAACTACAAGCAGCGCCACGCGGATTTTATGTAGTTTTCCATTAATGAAAGAATTTTTAAATGAATGAAAAGCTCAAATTAGTTGCAGTTTTTACAAACAAATTTAGAGATATTTTATCGACAGATATGGACAACATTATTTAGGTATTGCCTTTTCCTACCTTGTAATTTACGATGTACTTACTACTTAGTGGTTGTAGGTGTGTACGTAGTAGGGTAGGATGATATAGAATAGATGGCACGCGAGAGTGATACATTAAATATCATAGGTGTAAAGAGCATTATTTTAAGTCTTTTGTGAGCTACAAGTGCATTCGCTAACCGCACTACGTTACGTAGAAACTACTACTTTATCAAAAATTACGTCATCAAGCAAGAATTTGTGAGAATTATTATTTTAGCTAGTATTTTTTCACATACTTATTAAATTTATTCAGTACAAAATATACTAAAATATTGTTTAAGTGCCCTTAAATCTCACTATAACTGTAGCCATAAAAAACTTCTGTGTCTTATTACACAGGTAGAATAAAAGTCCCTATTTCAATCGAAATTACATAAATAATCGAGTCGTGGGCACTTAAACTGACGTAATGTTGGAATTCATCGTAGCGTGTCGCATTTTGCATACGTATTTGTAAAAAATCAAAGCAGAAAAACGAATTACAGAATTTATTTTATATTTCGATCTAAAAATTACCTTTTCCGATTCTTTTATTATTACGTATTTTGAACCAAATGACTAACGGTCTTTCAAAAAGGGAGCCCTGGCTCTGTATTGGGTCATTAAAACTTAAACTACCAAGATTTAGACTTTTTTACTACAACTAAACCCTTCACTGAAATCACATCTGATGGTACGTGATGATGCAATTTAAAATGGAAGCAGGCCTAACTTGTGAGGGGTAGAATTAAATCCACGCAACTTTTTGTTTCTAAACAACATCGTACCCCAACGCTGAATCGTTTGTCCATACGACTTTGCAAGGTATGTTGATAACTAGTCACGGCCGAAGCCCTCCACCAGACCTGGACCAATTAGCAAAATCTCAAATAGCCTAGCTGAGAAGCGATCTCAGGGCCGTCTAATACTTAAATCCATTGAACATACCGCTGCGCTGACACTATCACAATATAGGTATAACGATTACCTACCTATTTTAATTAGCAATAACGTAAATTAGTCAAAGACTACGTGCACACGTCATTTTAGCACTCAATAGAAACAAACATAATATCACACCTACCTGCTGGCCACCTACCTTATACCAACTTGTACTATTATGTATTATGTACTAATAGCTATTGTGTAACGTCTCAATGTTTATTTTTACAGCCATTGCGTACTAACAGACGATAGGTTGACTTCTTGCTCAGTAAATAGGTATTTTATTAGTAAATAATTAAATATTTGCTTTGATAACATGTACACGTATACCTGCTAGTATATCTACACGTCTAATCTATAAATAAAATAAAAACTTAATACAAATAATAATAAAATCGAAGTGTCTGTTTTGTAATTTCAAATCAACATAGGTATGTCTAAGTACATAGATCGAAAAATGAATTTCGAAAATTATTGTCTGTATATTCGTTCTGACGAACATCTGAATCGTTCAGACCAATTTTTAAGGGAGTTTCACTCGCAGATAGCTAATATTTAGGCTGCTTTTATTTTAGAAACTTTATTTATTTAAATTTTAAACCTACGCGGACAATGTGACGGGCTTCCGCTAGTACAACTACCTACTTACTTTGTTGCGTTTTTATTTTATCTAAGTTATTAAAATACTAGCTACATAATTATGAATGTAACTTTTTTATTCCCTACAAGTTAGATCTTGACTGCAATCATATTTGATAGTAAGTGATGATGCGATCTGAGTTGTTAGGAGAAGAATAAAATCTATACCCCTTTCGGCCTCTACACGACATCGTACCGGAACGCTAAATCGCTTGGCGGTATGTTATGGTAGAGTGGTTACTAGTCACGGCCGAAGCGTCAAACCTAGACCAATTTGGAACATCTTAATCAGCCTAGCCGGGAATCGAACCCAGGACCTCTTCATTATAAATCCAATGCGCATACCACTGCACCACGGGGGCCATCAAAACGTCCCCTACACGGAAAAGTGAAAAGAAAAAACTAAATAAAAATCATTTACGTACATCATGTTTTAAGCGAATAGACAAACGTGCGCTCGTTTTGATAAGGTTTACGATGCATTGAACCAGTTACTAGATCGATCATCATCGACCCACAGAAAGCCCATAGCTCTCATGACCATTCCAATTAGTGTAACTAAATGTCTCCTCTTTATTATGTGTATTGTGAATTCTGTTTTACAGTACCTAACTATGCTAATGAGCTTCACAGGTGATAAATGTACATTAGCTGCTTTTCCCACAAGTCTGGCGACTGTCTGCAGATAGCTGAATACTAATAATGTTGCTTGCTTTTAGACAGGAAATATGCAAAAATCTTGTACTGCTGTGCAATTTTAATAATAACATTGTGTTTTCTTTTTACGTCGTACATTTAACTTTAATTAGTAAGTATTTATAAATAAATCGTGGTTCAAACACCATGCTGTTTTCAAACGTCGGACACATAGATTACATACATCAAAACAAAACACGATCGCCGGCCGCCGACTGGTTCCTGCGAAGAGTCCGCGATCGGGCGATTCACCACCAACCGGATCGATAAAAACAATGAAAATAGACGCGACTCTATCGCTACATTATCTATTAATGATAGAGTCAATTACGTGGACATACATATACCCCATACGGTTGATAATAAACACAAAAAATAAAAAAACATTGAAATTTATAGGATCAAAAGTAACCTATCTTCCTAACTCGAATCCAATAAGACTACAGCGAACTTCTCCGTGCTCGTTGATAATATGTAAAGTTGCTGGTACTCACCAGGTGAAGGACGGTGTTCACCACCTCTCGGTTGGTTACCTGTCCGACTTCAATCAGTCCGATAAGAACTGCAAATTTCAGGCTATCGTTAGTCGTCATCCTGACGACCTCTTCAGGTCTTTTAATGTCACTAAACGGCGGTGATTTTAAGTCCGCCATAGTTAAATTGGTCACAATTCACTGATACACAATTTTAAAATCCACTCGCGACGAAAATTTTCAAGAAAACATCATTACATCGGCTCACATGATAACGCACCAATGTCGCTTTCTGCCATCTTGGATATTGAGAATGTTACCAGTTGAACAGAATGTTTCAGTAAATTTTGCCCTATCAATCAATAAAATTAAAATAATCTCATTAAATGATTTCAAATAATATGCTTTATTACATTTTAATTAACATTATTGATGTTGTTTTGTAAGCACATAGGAAACCAATTAATTATGGTTTATTCAAAATTTATGTATGTAATTATATATATCTATAATACTTAAATCATTTTGTAATTAACAGTTCTTTAATAGATTATAAAATTTCAATAAATGTCATATATTTCATATCGATAATGATAGTTCGTGCTTAACTTCTTGTCCGCTCCAACAAAACAAGGTGAAACATTACAAAACTTTGCAAGTATAGGTCCACAAAAATGAGTTTTTCAGAACAGTGTACTGTGTAGCCATCTATCTTGTGTTTATGACGGATCTGAAGTTTTACTTTTGTAAATTCTAATCACATGTTCTGAGTCAGTTCTGATCTTTGAAAGAACTTGGAGATAGGTACAATAAAAATGTTGTAAAATGTATAGGAATTTGAGGTTGTTGTTATAACTTCCGTACCATAATTGTTTACTTCATCGCGTTATCATTTTAATAAACCAGCTGTTTTCATTAGAAATAATGTATAAGTAGTATTATGGATGTGCGCTTGAATTTTTGTTACGGTTAAGTTAAACAACATTAGAACATTCATTATTTCCCATTTTTGTGGTAACTCAAGAAAGATAGCAACATTAACGCCAGCACTACCAACATTGCAGAAACAAAACAGAATATATTTGAAATTTACATATTATATTTATTTAACTTATATTTTCCAATAATGCAATATTAGATTCATTTAAAGTAAAAATTTATCACCAATAGCAGTTAGGCCTATAACAGATCTAATAAATTTTTTAATCTGAGAGTTGGCTACATTGACGCATGAAATTCGTGTACTTGTTCGTATACAGAGCGAAGACCGAAGAGTTGCTTGAATCGCAGAAACTTCACAGTTTCAGTCAGATTGTCAAAGAAACATGGCGGCCATTGAAGCTGAACCGACCAAAGTAAGATTAATTATTTTTAAACAGGGAAAACAATTAGATGCATTCATTATTTTTAAAAAAATTACGTACTTTAATAGTCTTGCTGTTGTAATTTGACTATCATTTGTGTGGAAAGTCTCTCGTTTGTGATAATTTTAGTACTATCGTATCGGTTATTCTGGGCGTTCTCTCCGATATCGAAATGTTTATAAATTCCGCCAATGTGTTGTTGCGTTATTACAATTAACAATAGGATACAATAAGTAAACAACTTTCGTAACAGTGATATACAAACAAACCGAGTGCTGCAGTGAAATGTTCCAATTGTACATAGTGTTTTGTTTCGCGAGGTTTCATTGATAATTTCTCTCGATTTTAGGTCGAAACCCTGATGCGTACGCTGAAACTGTCGGGCCATGTCGGTTTCGACAGCCTGCCCGATCAGCTGGTGAACAAAAGTGTCCAAAATGGATTTGTGTTTAACATCCTCTGCATTGGTGAGTGAATCATAGTTAATCACCTTACATACTTGTATAGCTACTCATGTTCGCTATATTGCTCCGATATATCTGTTTACTTGTGAAAGTTTGCATAGAAATAATACATACATCACATTCTCAACCACAATAATTAGTGTGACCAGCAAATGATATTGTAATTAATGTACCATTTGACATTCACTCAAACCAACTAGTATGGGTAAAGGAAAATGTTATCAGAAATAGCTTTTAATATTCCTTTAAATTTATAAAATTAGTTATTTTTAAATTACTTTTACTGATATTTCCCTAGTACTTATAGTATCTACACATGTTAAAACATCAGAAATACATGAATATGTATTAAAGATGAAATACGTATGTCACCAGTGGAACGAGAAGCTTGAGCTCCACAAAAACAGCATTGCCCTCAAACGAATAGAAGTCAAAGACTTCATATTCCGCCTGAAAAAGACATGACTGATGCGCATAGTATAGATATAATAGCCAATCCTGAAGGTACACTAAATCAGTGCATATACAGAACCCCAAACATTTATGGTTTAGACACCGATCTCTGATAGAAACTAGAGAGAAAAAAATCAAAAAATCAATCAATGATTAAAACATACATAACAGTATCATTAGAGACAAATATCTTAGCATAAATTAACAGTGCTGGTGCTGTGTGCATAAAGTATTAAGAATCAATAAAAAATTGTATTGCATAAAACTGTGATTGTTTAATTGTTAGTCAAATCTCAAGCAGCACCCAGGTGATCCTTTCACCCACACTTGAGGCCCAAGTGGTCGACCAATACATTAACTACCACAAAGTTATGCCTTCTAAAAAGTAATTCTCTTGAAAACTAAAATTTGTGCAGGAGAGACTGGTTTGGGAAAATCTACACTAATGGATTCTCTGTTCAATACCAATTTTGAGTCTGTGCCCAGCCCACACAACTTGCCCACTGTCAAATTGAAAGCCCACACTTACGAGCTACAGGAGAGCAATGTGAGACTCAAGGTAATTTTATTATTTTATATATATATATATACATTGAAAATACTTAATCTGAAAAAAACCATACAAAATGAAGATCAGCAAGAAATTGACTGCTATCACACCTGTTTTTAAGTGATGATGCAATCTAAGATGGAAGCGGGTTAACTAAATCTCTTGGTGGTACATCTTTGTCGGTAGTGTGGTAACTAGCCATAGTGAAAGCCAAATGTATGTAAGTGTGAAAAATATCAGCTATGTAACTTGTCTAAGGAGTGGATGGCGTAACATCATAAGGAAGATCTTAAATGGAGGTGGTCACAACCCTCAAACATGAGGAAAATGACTCACAGAGGGAAGTTGTCTAAACTAAGAATTTAGTTGGTAGCAGTTTTAATGACACACATTTTAATTTATAATAAGTATTTCAGGCCAATTGGCCATACAGTTTGTGGTAAAAGTGTAATAGTGAAGTTGGCTCAAGTTTTTTTATTAGTGTATTAAAAGTAAGCATATAGTTGTACAGTGAAAAAAAAATAATGACTTTCCAGGAATACTAAAAAAGATAGATACACAATAGACCTGTAAATGAGAAAATTTGAAGCTGCAAATACAGGAAGTGGGATTTAATTAATTTTCAATCATTTTACAAAACTAGTCCTAATATTTTCCTAAGCCTAAGATTGTCTGAAAGAAATCGCTGTTAAGCGATAAAGCCGGCTTTTGTACCAGATCTACTTAATACTTTTTATGTCTCTGTTTTAGGTTCTTCTTGGCTGTGGTGTACAAATAAAGAATAAATAAATAAATAATAAATAAAACTTTGGTAGTGCCTAATTACTATTCGTGAGATACTTTGTTATTGTCATAATTTTTTAAATTGGGAAAGTTGCTTGGCCAAATAATAAATGAGTTTAAAACAGGACTGTATTAAAAATATATTTATAAACAATAAAAATAAGTAACAAATAAATAATAAAAATTGAATTCCAACTTGGCAGGCAGGGAACTTAAAACCTTTAAAAAGAGGTCACCACAAGGGCTTTTAAATACCATGTCTTGAATCATTTTTTTGCTCCCTGTATCCCACTTGATGTCATCAATCCAGCTACAAACAACACTGCTTTCCATTGTCTTTACAGCAACTTGGGCTTTCAAGGCTATGTAGTTTAACATTGGCTGCTTTTTTAGCTTACAATCTGTGACACGGTGGGCTATGGAGACCAGGTCAACAAGGAGGACAGTTTCAAGGCTGTAGTGGACTACATTGATGCCCAGTTTGAGGCATACCTTCAAGAGGAGCTGAAGATCAAGCGCTCCCTGCCTGCCTATCACGACAGTCGCCTACATGTGTGCCTATACTTCATATGTCCTACAGGTAAGTGATTCATTCCTCAATTCCTCATGTTAAATATTGAGTTACAAAAGGGGTTCTTCTGACTTTTCAAGCTAAAAATACTTATGTAAAATGTTGATATAATAATTTATTGCATAAATTGTTTAAAAATGTGTATTTTTCACTTATATCCTATCACTGAGATGTGGGCCCATGAATCTGCACTGGAGCAGGATGGTGGATATAAGCTTCAAATGTAGTGGACTGGTAACCAATAATCCATGGGCTTGAAGCATTAATAAAGTGATAATTGTGAAGGTATAAGCCATCTTAGATATTTGGTGTTGTTTCTGCTACTGCTACTGCTGAGTAATGAAGCTGTTCAAGCCTTCGAATCTAAAGTACCTCTTCATAATTAAATACTCGTAGAAATGATATATGTACTAGATAGTTTTTTAATTTTTTTAAGGAACAACTGCATAGTAATGCCTATCTATCTTTCATCTATTCTATATATATATAATAAAAAAATTTAACAAAAAATAGAACCGACCCAAAACGCACTAAAAAGTAAAAAATAACTGTAATTTAGTTGCTTTAATTTACTTAAGCATATCTATGAAGTCCGTGCCAGCAAGTTTAAGGAACATTTTTTTAACATAGGAAAACAGTTTGTAGGTCCTGGGTAATATTTTTAAAGTAGAAACCTTGGCTGGCACCGACTCCTAGATATTTTTTTTTTCCCTTTGTATCTGCAATCAGTCGCTAGACTATAAGCAGATTTGTTGTGCTGATTCTGGCTGTTTAAGACAGTAAAGCCATCGCTCTACTATCTGCTAGTTATCGAGCACGTCGGCTCGTTTCAGGCGTTTTACTCACGGTGCTACAACCAATGAACTGGCGAGGCGGTTAGGATGTCGGGTCAGCCGTTCTTTGTGCTTTGTGCAATGTTTTCTGATTTCCTCACAGATGGTTGGAAGATTGAGGTACTCGTGGATTTCTTCGTTGCGAGAAAACCAGGGGGCATTACAGATGGTCCTTAGTATATTATTTTGTACCCTTTGGATGCGCATTATGTTTGATTTACTGCAGGTGCCCCACAGCTGAATGCCATAGAACCAGATTGGTTTTAACATTGCACAGTACACGAGCACTTTGTTGTTAAGCCTTAGAGTCGACTGTCTGCCGAGCAGCCAGAGCAGATTTCGGAATCTAGTGTTGAGCTCATTTCTTTTATTATCTATATGATATTTCCAAGTCAGTCGACGGTCCAGATGGAAGCCCAAGTACCTGACACATGTTGTCGGGGGTAGGTCTTCAGACCCTAGCTTAACAGGAGGGCAGTCCCCTTTTCTTAAGGCAAATGTTATGTGGTGAGATTTGGATGCACTCGCTACTATTCGCCATTTTGAAAGCCAGAGGTGGGTTGCATCTACTTGTTTTTGGAGGCTAAAACTGGCTCGATTTGCATCTTTATTGCAGGATAGGAAGGCTGCATCATCTGCATATGTTGCGATGGTGACGTCAGATGATTGTGGTAGATCACAGGTAAATATATTGTACAAGACCGGACCAAGAACCGAGCCCTGAGGTACACCTGCTGAGATGGTATGGAAACTGGATCTAGCGTCGCGCTGTTTGACTTGGAATATTCTATTTTCCAGATCAGATGCAAGCAACAGGAACATAGAATGAGGTAAGAGTTTCTTTATTTTTACCAAGAGTCCTTTGTGCCATACTCTATCAAAGGCCTGTTGGACGTCCAGGAATGCCGCGGAACAATATTCCTTCTTTTCAAGGCACTGTCGGATTGTGTGGTATACTCTATGTACCTGTTCGATGGTCGAGTGTTGCTTACGAAAGCCGAACTGGTGAATAGGGATAGTTTCATTTTCTTCTAAGGCATAGTTTAATCTCGCTAAGAAGATTATTTCCCAGATCTTCGAGAGTACAGGAGTAAGGCTAATCGGTCGATAGGAGCTAGCTTCTTCCTGAGGTTTCCCTGGTTTATGTATCATACTTATTTGTGATACTTTCCAAATGTCAGGAAAATAATTTATTTGAAAGATACGGTTAAACAGGCTTGCCAAATATACCAGGCATTTTTTGGGGAGCTCTTTAAGGATGCGAGGAGTGATCAAATCAAACCATGGAGCTTTTTTTGAGTCGAGGGATGCAATTACTTTCTTGATTTCTTTCGGAGATGTTGGCTTGAGCGGTAGGCACATCTGAAGGTCTTGCTGGAGAATTTCATCAACTTCAGGATCATCTGATCCAGGATTAGGTTGAAACACAGTGACACGGTGAGCCGCAAAGGCCTCTGCTTTTTCAATGTCACTGCGAGCCCAAGTAACGCCGGTTTTAATGGGTGGAAAGTGTGGCTGAGGTTGGTTTAATGATTTTGTGGCCTTCCATAGTGATCGATCCCCACGTTCTGTTGGAGACAGTAATTCAAGATTTTTCTTGATTATTCTGTCAGATGAATCTGCAAGTATCGTTTTGAGTTCTTTTATGGCACGGTTCAGATTTGTTTTATCTTGTGTACATCGTGAGCTCTGCCAATTACGTCGAAGCCTCCTTTTTTCTTTAATTTTAGCCTTAATCTCTGATGGAAGATAGATGCCTTGTTGTTTAAGGTTTAGATGTGGTGTATTAATCCACGCTGCCACTTGGATTAAGTTTGTGACGTATGTTGTCGCATTGTCAATGTCTTCTTTACTCTTTAGAGGGATTTTCAGATCAATGTTTCTATTTATGTAATCTCTAAAGTGGAGTGCCAGTCTGTCTTATGATTATGCAAATAGGCATCATTTTTTCTCGTAAGTATAGACGCCCTGCACAGGTCTAAGATTATAGGTGAGTGATCAGAGGAGCCATCAAGACTAGATTCGATGTTAGTGTAGAGGTGGGAAACATTTTTTGTAACAAAGAAATCTAGAAGATCAGGCCTTTTGTTAGTATCTGAGGGCCAGTAAGTCGGTTCACCAGTAGAGAGAGTGAGTAGATTATTATTCTCAAGACTTTGTTTTAGTTCTCTTCCACGCGGAAGTGTACAGCGGGATCCCCAGAAGGTATGTTTGGCATTCCAGTCACCTCCGGCTATAAAGCGATCACCCAGAGATTCAAAGTAACTTAAAAATAATGTCTCATCGATCTTGTGACGAGGTGGGCAGTAAACAGCCGAGAGTGTTATGACATCTGACTTTTCTTCTACTTTTATGGTTGTCGCTTGTATATGGGGAGTTCTGTAATGATCTGAGAAATGGTGCTTTAGGTTATTTTTAATTATAATTGCCGTTCCACCATGTGCACCACCATCAGGGTGAGATGTTAAGTAGGAACAATAGCCTGGAATCACAAATAAGCTTCTGTCATTAACATGGGATTCAGATATAAGAACCACATCTATTTTGTTAACGGATATAAATGCCAACAATTCGTCTTTACGTCCAGTAAGACCATTAATGTTCCACGCAGCAATGCGTAGATGGTTCATTTTGTGACTTTAGTGATGAGAGTAGTTATAAGTCCCAAAAGAGTACTTTTTTTGTAAGAGCGTATCAATTTTTTCGCTTTGTTTGAGCAGTAAGTTTTCTATGGAGCTAAGGGGCCCCTTTGTTGGTGTAGGATTTTTATCCTTTATTGGAGAATTATGAGAGTTCACTGCTTCCGCGTATGTTTGCGGTGCTTTGTTTGTGGAGCGCGGGTTCTCGGTGTTAACATCTATCCTTGGTTTTGATTGATGGAATTTTGGAGCACCATTTTTTCTTGTGAGAATTTCCTTGTACACCTGGCACCCTTTGTAATTCGCAGGATGATCGAGTAAGCATAATGCACATTTGGCTGGGGAGTTTCTGTCTTTCTTGTGACATTCAGAGGTTTTATGTCCCTCGCCGCATTTCACGCAGCGATACGGCCGCATACAATTATTTTTAGAGTGCCCATATTGTTGGCATCTATGACACTGCACAACTGTGGTTGATTTTCTTGGTGTTTCTATTTTTACTTTTTGGTGGAATACAAATTCTATGTTTCTGAGATTTTTATTATTTATGCTCGGTTCCACGTTGACAAAAAATGTAGATGTAGGTTTTTTGTCAGGGCCGTATCTGGCATTAATTATTTCACCTCTAACTTTGTTCCCAGTGCATTCAACAGCTTCAACTATAGCTGAGTGGGGTGTTGTGTGATGCAAATTCTTAATAACGATTCGACAACACTTAGTATCCTTTCTAGTAAAAGTGTGGCCAATCAAACCATTTCGTCTGATTACTTCGATTATCTTCTTGTACTCTTCGACACTGTCAATGACAATCCGAAGGTTGTTTTTGTTGACAATTTTTAGTTTGAAATACTCAGGCTTGCTTGTGGACTCTAGTAATTTGGACAATTCAGTTACGTCCTCAATACCATATAGATTGATGGGAGGGGGTTTAACATGTGGTTTGTTAATGCTAGCTGTAGTTTGGCTCTCATCAGGTGGGTCTAATGGAAGATCGCTAAAACTGTTGTTGGTCTCTACAATAGGGGATGTAAGGGGGGAATCGACTCGTTTCCGTTTAGGTCCTCTTGAGCTAGGAATTTTTTGCCAGCTAGGGGGTTTTATTTGTTCGTTCCCATATTCCTGGATATCTATTGAATTTTGATTGATATAGGCATCATTTTCTTGTTGTGTTGCACCATCTCTTAAGGGTGTAGGTCTCTTTTTCAATGTATTTTCAGTTGAACATGTGGCGGGATTGTTCAGTGTTGATTTCTGTTGCGCCTTACAACGTTCGTTCTTGTTCTCTCCTTTTGGAGGGGAGTTACAATTCCGTTGTTTGTGAAAAAGACTGGGATGGAAAATTTGTTGCGTCATTTTCTTTGGAGCTTGTTCCATGGTAGGGCAGTTTTGGTGAGGGTTCTGTGTAAGTTTCTTCATTGGTGGGGTTCGCTGCAGTCCTCTTCTTCTGAACGGGTCTTCTTTTTCTTCTTTCTTCTTGTCGAATTCTCTTCTATTCTCGGCTGACGATGATTTGGGTGAGCGGGTTTCGCCCCCCCCAGAATACGTGGGGCAGACTGACATATAGTCAGTGAGGGACTCTCCTTCCGCGATGCGGTCGGTACCCTCCTGGGGTAGTGTATACACTTTATTTGTACCCGCCATCCAAATTTTTCCCCAAGGTTCCCCCCCGTGTTTGGTCATTTGGAATCAGAGTTGACCTTCTCCTAGATGAGTTACCATCCAAGGTTGACTAGGCCCATCTCCCCGAGCAAAGAACTTAAGTTTAAAGTGGCGGTTCTTACTCGCCACTGACATTCACCTTCACTGAGTTGATAAGCGCCATTTATAGGGGTATACTCCGCTACGAGCCCCCCAGCACCCCTCCGGTGAACCGCTCATTGTCCGCGACTGCTTACTGGGTATTCGCAGCTAGCCCCTATATCTAGAGGCCGTTTCGCTATCCGCAACCCGCGACGCGTGTGGTGGCATAGAGCTCTGCCCCTGGGAATTGTCACCCAGAACCACAAAACTCCTAGATATGATTAAGTAAATTAAAGGTGTGAAAAATTCGAATTATTGCCGGGCCATTTTTCTAAAAAGCGCGTCACTGTCGTTATGGCGTCTAAATTAAGTTGACTTCCTCTGTGTTACATTATACATACTGAATAGGGATCAGCATTTTGGAACTGTTATTCTTTCATATTATCAAGCTATACCCATTAGTATCAGACAATGTCTAACATTAAAATTAAAAGTAAAATGTAGATCTTTAGTACACGAAACGGGACGGATGATATTGGTTGACGGGAAATTATAAAAAAAATTAAATTGAGAAGAGGAGCGACACTTTATATGAGTCTGTCTTTAAAATTAGAAGGGTACCTAAGGGTTTTCACGCGGACGAAGTCGCGGGCGACTGCTAGTTGTAAATATAATTGCTGGCATTGTAACTGTACACAGACCCTAGTTTATTTTTGTACACCTAACATGACACTGGTACTGTAAGGGACCGTGTTCACTTTCTAGTTCAGTAGGTCAGTGACACGGGGTGTCATACTCGTTCGATATTTCAATACACGGATTGTCCTTGACCCTCAATTACTGCTGACATATTCAGATCGCGCACGGACCACATACGGTGGCCATAACGTTTTATATATTAGGATGCTTTCACAGTGGCGTTCTTATTAACTACTACCTAACAAAAACAAATTGTGGAGAGATTTAGATATCATTATCATTACATAGTATAAAACAAAGTCGCTTTTTCATGTTTGTCCCTATTTATGCTTAAATCTTTAAAACTATGATTCCGATTTTCATGCGATTTTATTTTAATCAGATAGAGTGATTCAACAGCAAGGTTTATGAGTATAATACATGTACGATATAGTAGGGAAACACAGATAAATTTAGAGGTTTCTGATGTGATGTCGTAAATTATCGAATTTTTTGCGCTTACATTGCAAACGGTGGCTTAACCCTACGAGATATATCAAAATAATGTACTACAGTATTGTACACCTTAAAAAGGTCAACTAAAAAGTCAGCGATAGTATATGTCTATATCTTAGGGATAACCCACAATAACCATTTTTTATCTTTTACTCTCAACGAAAAGTAACATGAAATATGTCATTTTTTATATTTCTAAACACTTGTTTTTTTTGACCACTGAATAAGTTGCAGTAATTGGTGCGTATGTAGGCGCTCTTAGGCAGTTTAAATAACGGTTCATAGTACTTTTACTTTACGAATGTGAGGCTCCTTGCGTGATAAGGATTGTCTATTTATTTTGTACACTAATCAGATCATAATATGTAAAAGTGAGCAGCTAGTACTGTTTTCTTAATTTTAAAGACCAGTGCTGAGGATCTTGCTCTTTATTTATTTATATATTTTTGTTTGTTTGCCACAGTTATTAGAATATAAGACGGAAACAAACTACTATGAGTAGGATAGGAGGATACGAAAGCGACTGTATCGCTTTGTAGCGAGCTCGTTCTTTCTACATATTAGGTATCTATATTAAATAACAACTATGTTGACTTTAATAAATCACTCGTGTCAGTTTTTAAAAGAGGCCCAAAAACTTTTTTATGATGCAGAATTAGGAATTTCTGCCGTCATGCGAACTATTGACGCCAAGCAACAATGCTGTTTTCGGTAATGTCTTGATTTACTACATAGAAGTTCCATCATGCCCTCACTTATATTAGACTTTATAGTTTCTAAATTAGCACAGGACTGATTAGGTTGTAGGTTTTTAGTTACCGGCAAAGCAATAATAGCTCCAAATGATTTAGCGTTTCGACACGGTGCTGTGTAAACACTAGTCTTTACAATACATAATCGTTTCAAGTTGTTAGATGTTCATTTAACAACAGATGAGACCACAGTTGAGGGTCAAGTTATAATATAAGAAAGCTATGATTTATAAATACACATTTTATTTTATCAATGTTTTAAACTAAAATTTGATATTTTAAACAATTTCAATGTCTTATTTTTCAAATGATTTAAATATTTTTTCGTGTTTGTTAGTTTTCTTTTAGATAGATAGGTATTATTAGCCTTTGCCTACTGATTACTGTTTTGATATTCAATATGGAATGCTTCAATGAACAACAACACAACAAGTGCAGTATTTCAGTAAACACTACCTACGCAATTACGCATCATTTACTTACTTGTTTATGGAAGCGCATTCAACTACATACATACTAAGAGAGAATTTTTACTCTTTTCACTATACATTGTAATTCAAATTAACATTATATGAATGTGGGCTAAGTATGTGTTAATATGCACATTTTTACGTAACATAACGAGAATACGTGATTAATTATAAAATATTCAGGGTACAAAATTCCTGTAAATATACAGATATCGACAAATATAATGTAATAGATAAGTTTTATAAAATAACTAGTTGACGCCCGCGGTTTTTCCAGCGTATTTCCCGTTCCCGTAAAATATTGTGATGTATAACATTGTAAAGTTTCATGTAAAATCCGTACACACATACAAACTTTCGCATTTATAATATTAGTAAATCTTTTGGTGGATTTTAATCTAATTAAATTTCATGACTATTCCCTCTCCTATAAGAAGAAAGGCCTGGCCCTTCCGCAGTCCCTTAAATCATATTGACAATCATAAGCGTAATGATCAAATGAGATAAATACTTTTTCCACATTCCAAAAGTGTTAATGTGCCTGAAGAACTTTTCACTCCCGTAAATAAATAACAAAAAAGTGTATCTGTTCCAGGACACGGGCTGAAGTCCATCGACCTGGTGTGCATGAAGAAGTTGGACACAAAAGTGAACATCATCCCCATCATAGCCAAGGCGGACACCATCTCCAAGACTGAGCTGCAGAAGTTTAAGGTTAGTTGCTCAACTGAAAATGCTATAACATTATATTCGCGCAAAAATACTCGTGTCCATTTGATTACAATTATTTTTCAATTGCACATAAGTATAGACATAGTACGACCGATTGCCCATTTTCAATCAATTAAGAAAATTGTTATGGGCTCATCTATACAACAAACAGCTCCAGAATGTCAATGAAAGTTGTAAAGGGATGTAGTGCCTTGTAACAACCTTTTCTTCATTCATTTAATTTCACTTTGTTTGTTGTAACTAACAATGTTGTATTCTCTCAGTCAAAGATAATGCAAGAGCTACAGACGAACGGCGTGGAGATCTACCAGTTCCCGGTGGACGATGAATCGGTGTCGGAGGTGAACGGCAGCATGAACAGTCACATTCCCTTCGCAGTGGTGGGCAGCACCGACTTCGTGAAGATCGGCAACAAGACGGTGCGCGCGCGCCAGTACCCCTGGGGCACGGTGCAGGTGGAGAACGAGTCGCACTGCGACTTCGTGAAGCTGCGGGAAATGCTGATCCGCACCAACATGGAGGACATGCGCGAGAAGACGCACGCGCGCCACTACGAGCTGTACCGGCGCCGCCGCCTCGCGCAGATGGGCTTCTCCGACGTCGACGCAGACAACAAGCCGGTGAGTGGCGACAAGCAAACGGACGTGCTTACAGTCTAGAGCGAGTTCTCACGCATAGGACATGCGCGAGAAGACGCACGCGCGCCACTACGAGCTGTACCGGCGCCGCCGCCTCGCGCAGATGGGCTTCTCCGACGTCGACGCAGACAACAAGCCGGTGAGTGGCGACAAGCAAACGGACGTGCTTACAGTCTAGAGCGAGTTCTCACGCATAGGACATGCGCGAGAAGACGCACGCGCGCCACTACGAGCTGTACCGGCGCCGCCGCCTCGCGCAGATGGGCTTCTCCGACGTCGACGCAGACAACAAGCCGGTGAGTGGCGACAAGCAAACGGACGTGCTTACAGTCTACAGCGAGTTCTCACGCATAGGACATGCGCGAGAAGACGCACGCGCGCCACTACGAGCTGTACCGGCGCCGCCGCCTCGCGCAGATGGTCTTCTCCGACGTCGACGCAGACAACAAGCCGGTGAGTGGCGACAAGCAAACGGACGTGCTTACAGTCTAGAGCGAGTTCTCACGCATAGGACATGCGCGAGAAGACGCACGCGCGCCACTACGAGCTGTACCGGCGCCGCCGCCTCGCGCAGATGGTCTTCTCCGACGTCGACGCAGACAACAAGCCGGTGAGTGGCGACAAGCAAACGGACGTGCTTACAGTCTAGAGCGAGTTCTCACGCATAGGACATGCGCGAGAAGACGCACGCGCGCCACTACGAGCTGTACCGGCGCCGCCGCCTCGCGCAGATGGTCTTCTCCGACGTCGACGCAGACAACAAGCCGGTGAGTGGCGACAAGCAAACGGACGTGCTTACAGTCTAGAGCGAGTTCTCACGCATAGGACATGCGCGAGAAGACGCACGCGCGCCACTACGAGCTGTACCGGCGCCGCCGCCTCGCGCAGATGGGCTTCTCCGACGTCGACGCAGACAACAAGCCGGTGAGTGGCGACAAGCAAACGGACGTGCTTACAGTCTAGAGCGAGTTCTCACGCATAGGACATGCGCGAGAAGACGCACGCGCGCCACTACGAGCTGTACCGGCGCCGCCGCCTCGCGCAGATGGGCTTCTCCGACGTCGACGCAGACAACAAGTCGGTGAGTGGCGACAAGCAAACGGACGTGCTTACAGTCTAGAGCGAGTTCTCACGCATAGGACATGCGCGAGAAGACGCACGCGCGCCACTACGAGCTGTACCGGCGCCGCCGCCTCGCGCAGATGGGCTTCTCCGACGTCGACGCAGACAACAAGCCGGTGAGTGGCGACAAGCAAGCGGACGTGCTTACAGTCTACAGCAAGTTCTCACGCATAGGACATGCGCGAGAAGACGCACGCGCGCCACTACGAGCTGTACCGGCGCCGCCGCCTCGCGCAGATGGGCTTCTCCGACGTCGACGCAGACAACAAGCCGGTGAGTGGCGACAAGCAAACGGACGTGCTTACAGTCTAGAGCGAGTTCTCACGCATAGGACATGCGCGAGAAGACGCACGCGCGCCACTACGAGCTGTACCGGCGCCGCCGCCTCGCGCAGATGGGCTTCTCCGACGTGGACGCAGACAACAAGCCGGTGAGTGGCGACAAGCAAACGGACGTGCTTACAGTCTACAGCGAGTTCTCACGCATAGGACATGCGCGAGAAGACGCACGCGCGCCACTACGAGCTGTACCGGCGCCGCCGCCTCGCGCAGATGGGCTTCTCCGACGTCGACGCAGACAACAAGCCGGTGAGTGGCGACAAGCAAACGGACGTGCTTACAGTCTAGAGCGAGTTCTCACGCATAGGACATGCGCGAGAAGACGCACGCGCGCCACTACGAGCTGTACCGGCGCCGCCGCCTCGCGCAGATGGGCTTCTCCGACGTGGACGCAGACAACAAGCCGGTGAGTGGCGACAAGCAAACGGACGTGCTTACAGTCTACAGCGAGTTCTCACGCATAGGACAGTCGCGGGAAGTCGCACGCGTGCACGCACATATTAACATACGCATATGAGACTCGCATGCAAAAACACATGTATGCACGAATGGAAAAATCACTTACATCTATACTAAAGCCAAACTTTATTGAGAATGCTTGTCAAAAAATCAATTTAAAATGAAGGTAGAATATGCCACACATTTTATGCCTAATAAATTTAAAATTATGTTTTGTTTTTTTATGAAATCTAATTAAAAATATATTGAATATATTAATTACTTTTAAACTTATTAATCTAATTTATTGTCTTAAATTCGTCATTGACAATTTCAGTAAAAAAATTAGGTGTAAAATGACTAGTGATTTCTACCTTCATTAATTTGTTTGTTGACAAGCATTCTCAATCGAATTTGGCTTTAGTATAAGAATGTGAATTAACTAATTTACCAAAACATGTCTGTCTGCTAAAATATAAAAGATAGATATATGATGTCGCGGACATTATTGTAAAACTTTTAAAGATACGTAAAGTTGCCATACATTGCTTTCATCTATATCCAATAGTTAAGGCGGCGCATGCGCATAATTCCGGTTTAACCGATTTTTCAGTCCGACAGGCGCGATCAAAACTGATAACTCGCTATAATATATACAAATATAACATGTAGCTTATGGTATTCCCCGATAACGTAACATTCTGTTGGTGAAAGATTTTTTAAAATCAGATGTATAGTTTCGAAGATTAGTCCCAACAAATCCATTTACAAACTTACAGACTTACAAATATTACCTCTTTATAATATTAGTATAGATTAATATATATTTAATGTAGTCCGCAATACGTGCAGCAACAAAACGTTACTTATTGTGTCGTGTTGGTGTCGCAGGTGTCGTTCCAGCAGACGTTCGAGCAGAAGCGCAGCGCGCACCTGCTGCAGCTGCAGCAGAAGGAGGACGAGATGAAGCAGATGTTCGTGCAGCGCGTCAAGGAGAAGGAGGCCGAGCTCAAGGAGGCCGAGAAGGAGGTACACTACTAACATATACCGGCTGTAGAAATAAAATTAAACCAATTAGAGAATAATATCTTAGCACTCCATAGATTCACCGTGCGGATGCCAGATCCAACGTGGTACTGAGAGAAAAATGCCGATCAGAGTCTGGGACTTGCGGCACGGATGGCTAGGCATAAGGGTACCCCTTGTGTTCGGTCAACGCTCGCCTTCTCTGCTGAATTATTTTTCCTGCCAGTGTTGGAACTTATTTCAACATCGATGCTAAATTAAACCCCAACAAATTGGCATGAATTTAACAAAAGCTAGCAATGTAAATCGAATTTTAAAAGACACGTAATTTAGGTGCTCTAAGAGTTAAACACATTTTACGACCAAGTACCTAGTCATTTACGTCATAAGTGTTATTCATTGTATTGTTGTAGATGTTGATTGTAGCCTCCGCGACTTAACATCTCCCGTACACCCGGCATACCCACCTCAGGACACAATTTTAAACTACACGTTCTCATTTGCTCCTTGTCCTTGAAATATTTTTTTCAAACCACAAGTCCATATTTTTATCCATATACCAAATTTGTCATGTATTTTGGAAATAATAGTTGAAACGGAGTTTACTGTGTACTATGAAATTTTATTAATTCATTTTTTCACTCGGTTACAGTTACACGCGAAATTCGAAAAGCTAAAGAAGGACCACACAGAAGAGAAGAAGCGTCTAGAAGACTTGCGCAAGAAGATTGAAGACGACACCATAGAGTTCAACCGACGCAAGCAGCAGACGGCGCAGGGCCACCACACGCTCACGCTGGGCAAGAGCAAGAAGAAGTAACCGCCCACCGACACGCAGCACTGTAAGAACTGTAGTTATACTCCATTTTATATGCAAAAAAATATTAGCCTAACATCTGCCTATACGACGCCGCGCGTGTTAAGTTTAACAATTCTGTCGATATGAACACACATGTAGTAGAAAAAAAATTGGGAATTGGCGTTCGAATATTCAAACGCAAATCAAATTTGATTAACGGTTGAATATTCCGGCGCTACTTAGGATCTTAGCTAATACTACCGAAATGGTAGTTCATATAACTAACTGTATATTTGAAATTACTTTCATTACAATTCTTAACTAAATAGTACGTAAGAAATTTTAACTACATGAATTGTTATTTGGACTGACAGTAAGTCATATATTTCCTATTACACAATTTAGATTTGACTGAACACTCGCGGCGTGTGGGAGACATGTTTCCAGCTTAACTAATCGTCAATGTCAATTTGTTTGCTTGAAAGGCGTGACGAACAACTTGCCTTGCGATGATAGAGAAGTATTCTGTACAATGTTTTACCTGTCAATGTATTTGATGCTTTCCGACTTAGACCAAAAGTTATAATAATTGAAATATTTAAATTTTATTTATATTAATAATGACAGAGGCGGTATGTAATGTTACACCAAAGTTACGTCGTAGTAGAGTATACAAACTCTTTCATTTTCAAACTTCAAAAAAAGTTTGTTGAATTTTAACATTTGCACCGTAAATCATTATTAAATAATTTTATAATATAGAAATAAAATGATTTGTGGCAATTACACTATTACAATGTAAATGTATAATAGCGCGGTGTTATATAAGGTTGCCTATTCTCAATGAAGTTAAGTGTTAGCAGTTGGCATATTCAATATATAACAATTTAGTAATTTGACGTGTAAATTACCACCACCAGCCAACCATTTGCAGAATACCTCTTTAGTAAAAAAAAGTTTGTAAACAAATATCAAATGATTAAATGTAAGAAACAAGTTCAGCCGTAACGTATTTCTCTCAAAAGTCTGATTTTGTTCATAGGATTTATTGAATTGGATGTTTGCATGAGTTCATGAATTTTTGAAAAAATGCTTGTTGATTCATTTGACAGTGAATCTTATCTGAAACGGTACCGCAGTGTTACTAAGGAACATACTATAAAATGTAGTGCTTATTACGAAATTATAATATTATGTGCTTGTGTTGAGAAAGAACGTTCACTATGCAGGACTTCAAAATGTATTTGTAACGTATTTTCTTCATTACTGTACCAGAAGAGAAAAAAGTAAAAAAATGTTGTTGTCTGAATAGTGTGTTGTTAATCGTACTAAAGAATATTAATTCTATTATATAATAATATTTATATATTAAAATAAATCAAGTCGAATGGTCGGTCAGTTCTCAAACACTGCAGTCGAAGTTTATACTCGGCGCTCGTACATTTAGTACTTTATTTTACAAAGTTCCATCTAAGAGGTGGAAGCTTAAACAATATATTTGTTATAACACCACTTCGAATATTGCTCTGTCGACGATATATAATGGCAAATATTTTAAAAGCATAGCATTCTTACATAGTGAGCGGTCTCTTAAAAGATTAAAAATATATTTGTGTTATATAAATTTTAATAAAATACTAATGCAATTTACCATAACACCAATATTTTATAATTATTATAATAATCAAATTGGAACCACCTTTGCCTCCGCAAACTATACACTCGAAAGGACGATGGTTCAGTCGGTTGCGTAATGAACAACTATTACTACTTCTACTACTTGATTTATAAACAACTATACGTAGAAATCTTAACCATCGGCTGGTCGCTAATATCATTAGTACGAGTTCGCATTCCTCGCAAGATTTGATACTTTTTGAATTTCAAGTATAGTAACGGTAAACAACGCCACTAGCGGGGCCACAAGGACCGACATCGAAAACAACTTGTTTTAGTTAACAATTAACACGCCGAATACTACTAAAATACAGATTTATATATTCCGTTTATCAATTCATCTAGTCTAAACAATTGTTTGACGCGTATCAGCTACTTATTTAGCTAGTACGGTGGTAAATTGTGGGGGTCACTTCCCTACTGCAGGGCTCGCTGCTTGGTTGTATTAAACGAAACTCAGTATAGTTGGAATCGCAATTTACGGATGAATTTTTATTATAAATTATAAAAAGCCGACTTGATGAATAATTTGCTTATTTGTCAAGTATAGCGCGTCTCACCATTGTGGGTATTCATATGCCGTAATAAATGATTTTTGGTGAATTTATTTTATAATGGCATATCTCATAAGTATAAGGTTTATGACTAGTGTGTTATATTTAGTTAAATATTCATGATTACATATTTCACAAGTATAGAATTGTTTCTGAGTGTCGAGTTCTGTTGTGTTTGTCGCGTGCGGCTCGTACTGAGGTCGCTGCAGTTTGCGGAGGCGAGGTGCTGGAGTCTGTGTGGACTCGTTTTAGTTGTTAGTTGTGCACTTAGCCATACGTAAGTTATTTAAAACATTTTATACCAAAATTTATTTATGTATTAACCTGTAGGTTTAATTGATAAATATTTTATTTTTAAGCATTTAAAAGAAGGCAAAACAAAATTACAATAAGTCGAACAAAATAATTAGCTACAAAGAATAAAGACTGTTGCTCGTAAGATTAAAGCATATTTTATTATTTATTCCTCTGTAACTAAAATTGTTCGACTCATGGCGAAATACATATCGTTATGAATAGATCAACTCCAAGCAACAGTAGCACTAAAATGCGTCCGCAGAGATATTTCGTGTAGAGAAAAAACATATCGTCGTCCAATAGCGAAATATAGCTCTATCTTTCACTAACGCAACGTGACACTAACGCAACGTGACTCCATTAAATTCGATTTATTGTAATTTTACAGATGCTTCTTACAATTTTTTTATGTAAAATTAAATAAAAATCGATTCGAGAGTATTAATAATGTGAAAACGGTGAAACGTTTTCAGTAAAGCGGATCATATAAATGAAACATGGTAGTTATGTTTTAATAGTTTATTGAGCATGAACTTTGAATTACATACGGCCTGCCTTGTTGGCGGTTAGTGTTGACTAGATAGAGATTAATTCTGTAATCATTACGAGGCTTTACATTAACAATACGTTATAACACAAATGAACTTGGATAAAGCGAACACGTTTTTAGTTCGATCCCGGTATGGAATGGTTTTCTTTATCCTGTAGTAGAAAAGCCGCATTAGAATTAGAAATTAATCTCTGTTGTCTAGGTTCGACTGTGTGATCATTTGAAGCAAAAATCGCTGTCTGACTTAGCGAGAAATGTCAAAATTATAAAAATAAGAGCTGTTACTATTTTACGATTTAAGGCCAATGAATTTTTCTATTGAATTAAACAGATCAAGGCGGTATACAAACGTAGAGAAGCTTTGTTATACTAAGACTTGTGGTTTAGGACATAAAATACACCTAACAGAATGACAAATTGTTTTTTATTGTGAATACAATATAATCTTCAGTTACAGTGGTACATGTCATAAAACAACTTAAGCGCAGTGTAGCAAACTTGTATCCCGTAACTTCTGTGAGATAATCAGGTAGAAAAGCGGGGTGTCTTTTGGCAACCCAAATATAAATTAGTGTCTACGTTTGTACGACGCCTTATGACCTAAATGAAGCTCAAAAATTAACATTCTTAAGAATCTTATCAAATTGTTCAAATTAAAATAATAAAAACTTATAAAATCGTTTTAAATATACAAAATTTGTGTATAGTAAATAATTGCGCTCTCTAGTTTGAAGTTGTAGCAATAAAATAATAATATATACTCGTACATCGAGAGGGAAAGCGTCTAAAGTATCCTGCATTTATTAATAAACCATTCCTTTCGGTTCTATCATTTATACTTGCTAGTATTTTAATTATTTTGTATAATTTTATAGGTATTCAAATAAATTAAAAATAATACAAATTGTTTTATTTACCTTACAATAATTAACCAATAGCACCTTATTCTAATCGAGGTACATAATTATGTAAGTATTTTAATAGCCCATACCTAGAGGGGAGGGGTATAGAACTGACACCCACCACGCAGTGCGGTTCAGCGGGGTCAGAGGTCCAACAATCATGTTAAATAATCATAATGACCTGTACGGCTATTATGTATAAAGATTAATGACACGGGAGCCCAAGAGGGGATTTTGGGATTTACTAAAGCGCGGCAGATTAATATACAGGGGGATACCATGTACCCGGTTAAGTACCTCCACGAAACATGAGGCCCATATCTAAGGCCGCCCGTGAAGGATACAGGATCAGATTAGTAAAAAAAAATTGGCCATCAGAAATTCTCGAGCGCGTCAGATTAAGGTAGGGTGAGTTAATTACATCCTAAAAAGTGTATATTCCACTAATCTGACAATTTGAGAGCGACGTAAAGAAAGGGGAGGGCAGCAAAGTTGTAAAAAAAAACGTCAAGTCGACATTCGAGCGTAGCTAAATTTTTTTTTATTTTGAAGGAAATAATTCAAGATATGAAAAATATATAATCTGACGATTTCCGCAAGCCGAAATAACGAAAATTCGTCGATAAAGTTAAATGCGTGCAGCTCGCTTATAATCTTTTAACGACTAAACCGATCGGAATCTACTAAACGGCGTTCTAAAGATTATTCTCAAAATTAGATTTCCTGTGAATTTGAACCGATTCGGACCGATAGATTTTGAGAAATTTTGAAAAATCTCAAAAAAAATGTTTTTACAAAGTGGTTTTTTTGGAATAACTTTTGAACGGCTTTATCGATCAACTTCTAAAACTAATCCGTCTTTGAACTTAAAAAACCACGTCGATGGCCACCAAGTTGGTTAAAATCGGTTGATATTCGAGAGATATTGTGAACGAAAGAAACCCGAAAAAGTGTTTTTTCGGGATTAAAAAAAAAAAATTGCAAAAATCGGGGAAAAATTGCAAAATTACTTACGAGGATAATAAAATTGCGTCGAATGCCGTCAACCGCGAGAAAATTGCTTGATCCATTCAAAAGTTATTGCGATTTATTGAAACTTCTACCAGACTTTCGAGCTGGGAGAGCTCATATGCAAATAATATTTCTATATATTATTTCTTTGAACTCAAAAATGTCATAAGTACAATTTTAAGCGCCCAGGAATGGAATTAGCGGGAAGTTGCAGGGATGGCCTTTGAGGTGAACCGTTTTTCTAATTTTCTTTTTGTCAGATTAAGCGAATCCCTCTAGATAATCGTCAGATTATGAGACAGTACGTTTAGAACATAAAGATGAACCATATATATCTTAATCTGACGCGCTTGAGTATTTCAAAATGGCGAATTTTTTTTGCACATTATGATAATGGCCGCGAGTTTGCGTCCAATCGAAATCGTCAGATTAGTGAATGAGAGCTTTTTTGTGATGCACTTAACACTCCCTTAGAAAATCTGACGCGCTCGATTAAATTTTTTATTTTTTCATTTTCAACCCTTACATACAACCACCCACATCATGCAAACGATCAGATTATTATACGTACATTAACACAAATACGTAGGGCATTGATGCTATCAATATCTGACGCGCTCGAGAATGTCCATGCAACAGTTTTTTTTTACATATTTAAAAATTTATAGCCGCTTCCCCCACCGATGTAAAGGCATATATCATATAACATTTTTTTCTTCTTATCACCTAAGCTTTGCAACCCAATAGGTCTCTACGACGCTCGAGTAAATCCCCATTTAGCATCCTGGGCTCCCCTACTATAATGACACTCGTCAGTGTACATTTCAAAGTGTCTCAAACTCAATAGATAGATAGGGACAGGCAAATTTGAAACGTACACTTCATGGGTCATTACAACTTATACATAATAGCCGTAAGGACCGACGACTTAATGTACTCTTACAAGGCCTGTTATCCACCGCAGCGATCACCGGGACGTCTCCGATAACGAGATGGTGCCGAAGTAGCGCTACATAATCATATGTAAAGACTAACATATGCGAAAACTAGGCAGTTCTGGAAATGTTACACAGGTACATACGATTCGAATTGATAATCTCCTTTTCTTGAAGTCTGAAAAAAAAACTAGCAGACGCCCGCGAGCTGGCTTCCAAGAATATATAAGGAAATAAGTTGTACGTGTCCCATTGTTATTGAGAAATTGCAAACAAGCTATCCTTAAAGAACAATATTATGCCATCGCAGACTTTTGTAGTCCTTATGAAGAAGAACAATCCTGCCATACATTATTTTGTTATATCATAAATTACAACGTTTTCAATGAAAGCTTACAGACGGTGCGAATCTTCTAACAATTATAGTCATAATTCGGCCAATTCATAAATAAAAAATGTATAAAGGAATCATTTCATCTATTGGTGAAAACATAGAGAAAATTCGTTCAGTAATATACAAGTTTGTCGCAAACAGACAGACAGATGCGGCGGGGGACTTATTGCATTTCTGCGGAATGCTAAAAATTGTTGTTGTCTGTCTGTCCGCACTATTTATATGTTTCTCTACAACTACCAAACGACTTGGCCGATCCCCGATATGATGACATATTCTTGTAGGAAAAAGTCAGAGGAATGTTCTAGAAGAAAGTAAGAAGTAGCTAACTTCTTTTTCTTTTAACCCGACTGTGTCAGAAAGAGGGAAATGTTTTCTATGTATGTTCGCGCATAACTTCGTCGTTTATGAACCAATTTTAATTATTTTTTGATGGAAAGGAATGACTCTAGAAGACTCATGACTTGTGGGAAATATCTGGAGCTAAGACCATGGTGGGTCTAAGCTCCAGCTGCTCAAATGTGAGTTGGCGGGCTTTAGGTGATAATAATTTTATGATGTTTTTAATGGACCCACTAGAAGGACCTGACTTCCTGATTTGTGGGAAATATCTGAAGCTTAGACCCACCATGCTGCTCCAGTGTGAGTTGACGGGCTTAGGGTTTATGACTATTTTAATGGACTTGATTGATTTGTACTGATGAGAACTTTTCATTTAGATTGTTTGTGACTATTATAGGGGCCTGGTGATAAAGACAAAGAATAGTTAAGGGTGTAATTAACTGTTTACAGTTACATATTATACATGGACAGACGGGACGGGTGGAACGGACGGGGGGCTAAAAAAAAAGTGAGAGGTGTCAGGGACATCCGGATGGAACGAAGTTCCTTTCGATTAATTAGTGAAGGAATTGTAATATTTTTTTTTTTTTAAGTAATAATAATATTTTTTTTTTATTAACAAATATAATGTTATATAAACTTAAACGCGTACCACACACGCGTTTGTTTTTGTACACCGAAACACCAGAGGGCGCCACGAGAGCGCGAGACAGCATACAGCGCGGGCGGCCCCCGCCACTCACGCGCACACACATCAAAGGCGGCGGCAAGATCCTTTAATCAAAAAGTGTCGTGACAACTTTTCGTACCAATTTTTTCCATCTAGCCCCCTTTCACAACGCGCGATAAGGAACTTCGTTCCAAAATTATGCACAAAGTAGTATGCATAACATCGAAGTCGGTGGGGAAACAACCTCCCCGTCCACGTCGAGGCGCCTGGGTTCGGTAATATGAGGTTGATATTTAAGTAAAGTATAACATTGGGCTCAATATCGGGGCTAGCAGAAATGCAGGAGTGTGAACAGCTGGAAACCATTCTCCGACCCAAGCTTATTTTATAATATATTATGTAGTGAATAGTGGATAGGTGTTATAATAAATAAAAACGGCCAAGAAATTTAAATATCACATTTATTCATTAAAAGAAGATGTAGAAAGTAAAGAATGTTTGTGGGATTTGGAAATTCCAAAATATTTTGCATCGCCTACTTCTTCAAACGTATAAAAGCAGAACAAGAAGTTGTCGACGGTTGAACGCAGCTATTCCCATTGTTTTATTTCTACGCATGAGACACGACTGCTGACGACGACTGACTGGACCACTGAGATCGTCGCGGTGGACCAACGATCGTCGTAACGTCTTCTTAATCTCGCTCTCGGTGAAGTCCCAGTGACTGTGGTGGTCAGGTGGTGGTGGGCGAACGCTCTGATGCGACTAAATTCCCGACTCCGAGATTTGAATTTTACTCAAAATTTCATGAAAGAAAGAAAAACTCGGAATTGTTCCACAACCCGACCCATACACAAAAAATATTTTATTTAGGTTTGGTCCGCCGTGTCACTTGATTCGCGTTAGTTGTTCTCGTACCCGTAAGAATATCGGAATAAAAAGTAGCTTAACAAACACTATTTGAAGAAGTAACAAACTATCGATTTTATAATAGTGATGTGATATGAATTCTGTCTTGACAACCAATGTGTCGCTTATAGGTACGTAGTTCAATAGGTAATTTACACATCAATTGTTTTGCTTGTTATCGGTAAGACTTGTGTGCTTCTACACCAGGGAGACAGTGAAGGGTTGCGGCAGCGCGTAGGCGATGGGTCGGAACATCTTGTTGTAGTAGGTGTAGCGGCGCTTGTGCGGCGTGACCGACGCGCGCACCGGCACCACTACCGGTGCTCGCGGCTGGAAGCTCACCCTGCGACACTAGTGGACAAAGTTCAAAACATGTGCTTTTATGATCGCAAATGCTTTAAGCCCTACTAATTCCATTAATCCAGTATTTTTTATCATTATTATCAGCCTATTGTCGGTACCCCACTAGAGGGCCAAGCCTCTCTCCTTCTATAAGGAAGGATTCTCAGCAGGAATATACTAAGCCGGTATCGGAACCAAATAGTCAAACTTGACGTTTCAAAAGTAACTTTCAATCAAGCCTACTTAAAATAAAAGAATTTTTAATTTATGGCAGAAACACTGTTGGGTTTATTGCACAGCTTAGCAACCGAGGATTCGAACCCAGGAATATAAAATCGAAGCTACATAAACTAACAGAATTAAGAAACGTAACAATAATTAGCTATTACAATACTCGCACTGTTTTGTACCATGAAGTGGAGCCAAAATATCACTCGTGCTATTACAGCACTAATTCCTGACCGTGGCGTAGATAAATTAAATAGAAAAAGGCATTTAATAACTGAAAAAAAAATTATAAATAGCTGTATATACTTACTTATTTTAAATAGGTTTTGATTTCACATTGAGCGTCTCATTACACAAGTAGCAGGCGTGACTAAAATGTACGTAAAAGCGGCATTCGCTTGCCGCTTTGATCAACTACTAGCAAGTTACTGTTCTATTTTTAAATGGTGATCCGACTAAGTTCTTACCTCCGAATAATGAAAATGCGTGAGTCTTTAGTGCTCTTTACTCCTACATAAGTTATTTTATAGTACGTTCTCTCTTAGGTTCAACTTAGATTGGAAGCGAACAGACGCGTCAAATTTTTCAACTGAAAACTATAATATTCATCTCTATTTTTAAAGCATTTAGGTACAAAGTTATATAATACAAATTTGAAATGGAATGACGCGCGTCAACGCTTGGTTCCATTTTTGTATAATACAATTTTGTACTTTAGTGATGGGAAAATATAGATGATACAGGCTTAAATTATTACGCAGTTTGAGTTAAGTGCCCATGAAGTTTTAAGTGGCAAGTGTAAATGGTACACTATGTAGCCTAGTTAAGTAAAAAGTACCTACTTAAGTAAAACAACAATATGCGATGATATCAAAAAGTTTATTTTCAAACTTACACAATAGAAACTGTTGGCACAATATTGTAGTACGACAAAAATAGGCAGTTTGTATATCAGCTAGCCTAACTCAAGCTCAAGTCACACTGGTTGGAAGATTTTGTATATTTTGACTGTCCATGACGATATTATACCATCAATTGAATTCCCAAAATTTGTATTTACAACACCCCTAGTACCAAACGTCGGTTTAATACCAATTTCGACAAAAAAAGGCTCTCTTCTGAACGTAAATGATCAAGAAACGTCATATCAGTTTCTACTTGGCTACTTGGAATGTAACTGAAGTTTAAGTATTTGCTTTTGATACTATGTAATTTTGAAATTGCACATATATTTAAAAATTGATAATTTGGAAAAAATGTTACAGATATTTGACACAGAAATAGTTTTGTACTAGGAGGGCAGTAAATGTACAACGAAAGTCGAAATGGCGTCGGTAACTATACCACTTGCGTATTTTACAGGACCATTGGTACCAACTTCAACTTACATGGTGCGAACTACCTTGTATGTGCGCATTTCTGTATTTGTTTTTTCGTCTATGTTGTCTAACTATTAAATGAATGTAAAATTTTATTTATCGGAGTCTAGCTAGTGCTTGTCTATCTAAGTGCAAAAATATCTTATATCCTTACAACAAATACTGTACCAAAATAGATGATGTATGGACTTTGGAGTTTGTACAGGCTGAGGTCACTGGTGTACATAAGCCACAGTTCGTTACATATTACAGTAGGTATTGCACAGACTAAACGAAAAATGAAGATGATAAGACTGTCGCAGCAAGAAATGACTTATTTCCAATATAGAAGCCATCCTGATCAATAAAATAATTATACCTAATCGTTAAATGAGGAGTCAAAATTTTACATTACAATAACGATATGTATGTAAAGCAGGTATCATATATAAATGATTTTACATCTCAGATAATGGCTTATTTTATGAACAACGAACATGACACATTAGAGTGCGGTCTTTCTACTTTTTTCATTTAGTCTGCGAGGTAGGTATAATAATTATAACTAAGCAACGCTACTACAACTTCAAATAGGTACATAATACTTAAGCGAAAGCGATATTAAATAACTTTGAATATAACTTGATACGTAGAATTAGTGTAAAAAATTATAATGAAATATAAAAAAAAACATAAATTCAAAACACAAACGCATATTTTCGATTTTAAACGAAATCCTGAACTCACAAAAAAAACAAAAATTAATATGTCTTAAATAAATTATTCGAACATAAATGATACAATTATTGCAAATTGGAAGTGAATTAAATTATAATTATTATTAAATTAGAATATTAATTAATTATAGATAGACTTAATAACAATTTACATACGAAATTCATTATGACTAGTCCTCCTTAGTTGAGTTCTGGTTTACGGTGATATTGAAACCGTATCAAATGTGAGTTACTTGGTTGAGTTCTTGCTCATACGAAACTTTCAAGTTAAATTGAGGGCCCCGTGTGAGTTTTTTACCGAGTCGTTGAGCAATAAACTAGCCACCCGGAACGTCAAATTATATGGAATATTAAGAGGCACCATTTAGTTATTAATATATGTAAGAAAACTTTTAATAAATTGTAGTATAATCTCACAGTAAGCACTCTGACGTTACAATGCAATACGATAAGCTCATCACAGGAAACTAGAACTCTGGAGTTTTTGATGAATGTTGGATGTATACTCACTAAATACATGATAGATATGAGATTGCCGCAGTTCTACACAACGTTAAACTAAATATTTACTCAGTAGGTATCGTTAGTGTCTAGTAATTGAACTTTCACACCGGCCCCTAAGTATAATTCACAGCTTCCAACGCTAATTCTTCGTTGACTTAAGCTGATCGCATAGTATAATATAATTATTCTAAACCCTGCGCCACCTCACTTTTTTAAATTTATAAGGTAATGTTTAAAACGAACGAAACTTTTTTCACGAATTACTTACCTACTTTTTGTGAGTAATGAAGGCAGGTATTTTTATATTGTTTCATTAAGAATGTATACCTAATTTTTTTTAGATAAGTTAATTTTTTATCTCTAGTTTTCTTATGTTCTGGAAAATACAGACTCATGGACTTTAATTACCGAACAAGAAAATTATATAATAATTTTAAAAATACGTTTGATAAAGTTAACATAATACCAAAAAGCATCTAAAACACATAATATAAATTGAGTTGTTAAGGTATTTTGACTTAAGACCGTACATTCCGTAATTTTGATAATATCCTAACTAAGTCATAATATGTATTTGGAATTTACTTTGCATTTTACTGTTTACGATGTCAAAAAGTAGACATATCAAAGTCATAGAAGACAAGGCTCCTGAACAATGAAATACAAAAGCTTTTATATTTTGTAGTGTACTTCTTACAAAATATGCGCGATTCTAACGAATTCGTAGGGTGCGGCGCGTACATGTGCGATCAGCTTTAAATAATCCTAGCAGTGTACATTTATTAATGTCAAACTTTAAAACTAGTGGAATGAGTAATCTAACCGCGGAAAAGTTATCTGGGGGGGACCTCCCTGGGCGGGGGACTCCTGTATTTGGCTTTGATGTGCAGAAATGGTTTTTTGGGAGACGTGTGATCCTCTATACTAGCTTCTAGCGACCGCCTGATACTGTCTTCGATGGCCGCTTGCGTCAAGCCGGTGGTGGTTACGGAAGCACTTTTGTGTAACGGTTTTCCAAATTCGATCGGTGCAGCTAAGCTCATGCTCCGAGTTTTTTTACCATAACCGTTCGTCAGGGACCTCTTGGGTTCATTGATCGGAGTCGAAGCGAGACTCTGGCTGCGTGTTTTTCTAGCCATCGTTTCAGTGGGAGTGGTAGGCACGGAGCCTTTGGTTTTTCTACTCGCGGTGTGGTTTAACCTGTCGGTCCCGCAGAACGGTTTCTTCTCCAGCGCGTTAGCGAGACTCATGCTCCTGGATTTCTTTGGCGCGTTCACTAAAGCGTTGGAGGTGAGTGATTTGCGCAACTCTACGGGGGGCGTGCGCGCCGAGCGGCCGGTGGGCGTGCCCGGGGTGCTGAAGCTAGCTGGTGCGGACTGCTTCCTCGCGCGCAGTGATTTACTATCCGTTTCTTTGAGTGGCAAAGTTAAAGCAGACCTATTTTTATTGAGCGATGGTTTGTTTGGTGTCGATGTACGTAAAGGTGAATTCTTGCCGCTAGTTTTTCGTGGTTTTACACACGCTCCGGGATCTGGTGACGTTTTACCGCTTGCAGATGAGTTTTTGCTGTCTACTGGTGATATGGTGCGCGTCATCGAGGGCTCCTTGGATAAAGGAGCTGTTTTACGGGATTTAACTGGCTCGGGGGAAGCTTTGCCGCTTACTGAGGCCGGTTTGCTATCTACCGGAGAGATAGTGCCAGTCATAGAGGACTCCTTAGTCAAGGAAGCTTTGCTGCTGGCCGGGGAGGGGGAGGTTTTACCAGACGGTTCTTTAGTCAAGGAAGTTTTGCTGCTGGCGGGAGAGGGCGTGGTGCGGGGGGAGGCGGGTGGCAGGGTGACGGGCAGCACGTCGCGGCGACCCTGCGTGACGAGGCGCACCTGGCAGGGCTCGTGGCGCGACAGGAAATGCTCCAGCGTGTCCCAGCCGCCGCCCACGCGAACCATCATGTGACGACCTTTCAATAGCTGGAAAATGATAAAAACTAGATTAAGTAATGCCTTATATTGAATTCAATTTCATAGCACATCAATCAGGTCTTTATAACTTAGTTCTGAAGAATTTGTGTACTTGAATAGACAGATTAATTTTCCATTTTATATAATTAGGCAGATCTAAGAGAGACTTGTTTTAAAACAAAATGCTCTGACAGAAATATTTCCGGCATGAATGTTCTTAATATAAAAGGTACAGTTTTGTAATAAAATTTTACGTACCCTGATGAACACGTTCCTGCCGGCGATGTTGTATCGACCCTCGCCCACCTTCTTCACTTTGAGCAGTTTGGAGCACTTGCCCGAGCCGCAGTTGCAGCCGCGCTCCATTAGACGCGTCACCAGCTGGACCTGCTCACGAGGGGAAACTTATATGAGCTATAAGCATTCAACCTACTACCTACCTACTAGAAGGCTACCTAGTAGAAGGGTAGGAATCGAATGAGTGTACTTTGAATACAATAACCGGGATGATGTTGATAAAATCGTTTTTGTCGCATTTGCGACATAAATCGATTTTATCAAGGTATCGTCGATAAAATTTTTCAAAATAAATTCAAATCTCAATCAGATTTTGTTAAAAAAAATTCCATTTTTGAAAGTTTGTACGCGAAAATTTCTGACCCGAACTATCGGACATTTTTGCGATTTCCCAAGTCGTTACGTTACGTAGTTAGTTAATAAATCGTAGGCGTGTCTACAGTTAATACCGGCGTTTTTATGATGTTATTTTTAATAGTCGTCAATCTTAAATTAAATAATTTGGATTGAATGAAACTAACTAACCCTTTTATCGAGTTCGTTGGTAGGTTTCAGCGGCACATCGGTGTCCGTACTGCTCTCCGTGCCACCCGACTTTGTGCTCTCTGCGTCCGTGTTGTCCGGCACTGACTGCTGACCTGGAGCAAGTAGTTTATAACATGTTTAAAAGGAATCGGATTTAGGACGGAAGCATTCCGCGAAGTTTTCAACGCTGCTCTGCCGAATTTGATACGGAGTACGGACAATGTAAATGTAATAAAAGAACAGTAATAAAAAACTCAGTTTTTTAAAGATTATTTAGGCAGATCCAGGAAATTATCAGAAGATAAGATTAATCTGTATATATGCAGGTACCTATTAAGTTTAAATGAAGAGATATAACAGACTTACTTTCATTTGGATCATCTGGTGAGGAAGGTAAAGCTTCAGATTTTGATCTGAAAAGAGAAAAACAGCATGTAGAATAACATAATACACTAAATAGAGTTAACACTTAGATAAACACGAAAGACACGTTGTGCTGCAACGTAACAAAAAAAAATTACTGAACTGCAATTTAGCACTGTAGCAGAGTTAAACTTAGGTGCTTGTCGCTGATAGGAGGAAGGGAATTATCCTTGAACAGGTGGCCCCAGACATGGTGGAGTCGAGTCCAGAATCGCGCTTTACAAACGCAATCTCCTACTACTACAACTGCTCCAGTCCCGAAGAATCCACGTTGAACTTGATGGCCAGAGCAATATTTGTATGATTAGAATTGAACTTACTTGTCCCTGATCGGCGAGGGTGAATTATCCCTGAACTGCCATGCGGCCCCAGACATGGCGGAGTCAAGTCCAGAGTCTCGCTCTTCCAATGCAATCTCCTTCTCCAACTGCACCAGCCCAGGCGGCTCCACGTTGAACTTCGTCGCGAGCCGCGCTACTTCTAGAAGGCACAGAATCACTTGGCGGGGCTGGTTGTGTAACACTGGAAATAGAAAATTCAAATTATTATCATCATCGTCCTTTTTCAATGGCCCACCGCATAGCAAACCGCTAAGCCTCTCGCTGCATAAGACCCAAGACAAGAGTGACTTAATAGTGGAGGGCTTAAGGTGATGATGTGGCAAGACAGATTTCGCGAGGCCCTGTTCTATTGCGACCTGAAGACGGAATTTATAAAATAATAAAAAAAAACAAAACAATTAACACTGCCAAGTTTTTATTCGGAAAATACAAATTTTATTGGAAAAATTACACATCGTAAATATAAAGGTTGAAATAACAATACCAATAAATTAAATATCAGCTTTCATAGGATGCTTCTAGTCCAAAAAACAAACAATTTATTTCCACTTTTTAAAAATTATGGCTAGTACTGAAGATGATTCTGCCAGTGATATATATGCAATCAGGATAGCAGTCAGGACATAATTTAATATTTTAAATATTTTCTTCATGCTGTATAAGGTACCACCATAGCCCATAGGGGTCAATGATCTATGTAGACCAGTGCATTTAATATTTGAAACCGAATAAAATCTGTTTTGCCTTTTCTGAGAAGGTTTACTATAGTAACATATATATATTTTATCACCATCGGAAAGTAGAGATTTCAACTCACAGAAAGCATACCAATTAAAAAAAAATATATATTTTTACGGCCAATTTTTCGGTTGAAAATTAGGTTATTTTTTCGATATTCATTCAAAATAAGGTGAAAAAATAAATATTTCAAATCAAATAAATTATAGCGTGTTTATTGTTTTCACCAAATTTTATGAAAATAAAATTTTATTTGTAAAAGATAAACATAAAAAACGATTTTATCACACATATTTTGTGGAAAAAGTGTGGAAACAAAAGTTTTAGATCTTTTTATTACCTACAACTTTGCCATCCGTTTTTTACCACTAAACCCTCAACCCCTACCCCTTCCTAACCTCAGATCGCCCGTAATTTATTTTTCCCTTCATTTTTATGATATTCACCTCATTTTCTGATGGGTTTCATTCTACTGCGATTTTCTTGTACTTTTTGTTAATTTTAAGGCTAATTGGACTGGAGTAATGGTAAAAGTAAGTGTTAAGGTCATTGCAGAGGTGCCGAATCGACTACCGGTACATCCAAGCGTTGCAGTGCCTGTACGAAAACGCCACCATGTCAGTCCGTATACAGGATGAGACTACGAGGCCAATCCAATTGCAGCGAGGAGTGCGTCTCCCCGAAGCTATTTACTGCCGCATTGGAAGACGTCTTTAAGCTCTTGGACTGGAACGGACTTGGCATCAACATCAATGGCGAGTACCTCACTCAACTGCGGTTTGCCGACGATGTAGTGATAATGGCAGAATCTCTAGATGACCTTAATAATATGCTCAATGACCTCAGCAGAGTTTCTCAACAGGTGGGCCTTAAAATGAACATGAGCAAGACAAAGATCATGTGTAATGCTCATGTTTTGCTCCACCCAGTTATTGTTGAAAATTCTGCACTCGAAATTGTAGACGAGTATATATACCTAGGGCATATGGTCCAGTTGGGTAGGTCCAATTTCGGGTGAACCGCCGAATCCTACTCGGTTGGGCAGCGTTCGGGAAACTGCGTGACATCTTTTCGTCCAAAATTCCTCAGTGCCTAAAGACGAAGGTCTTCGAACAGTGCGTGTTGCCAGTGATGACATACGGATCCGAGACTTGGTCGCTAACTGCGGGCTTCATAAGAAGGCTCAGAGTCACTCAGCGGGCGATGGAAAGAGCAATGCTCGGAGTATCTCTGCGTGATCGAATCAGAAATGAGGAGATCCGCAGAAGAACCAAAATAACCGACATAGCTCAGCGAGTCGCAGAACTGAAGTGGCAATGGGCGGGGCACGTGGTTCGAACAGCTGATGGACGTTGGGGGCCGAGGTGCTAGAATGGCGACCCCGCACCGGAAAGCGCAGTGTTGGTCACCCCCCACCAGGTGGACTGATGACATCAAACGGGTCGCAGGGAGCCGCTGGGCTCATGCGGCTCAGGATCGTTGTGTTTGGAAGTCCCTAAAAAAGGCCTATGTCCAGCAGTGGACGTCTATTGGCTGATAATGATGATGATGATGAATGGTAAAATATCATGTTAACATATTTTAAAATATTGACAGTTTCTGATTTTTTGATTCAGTGATTATTTTTAAAGGGATTGCGTAATTACGCCAAAAAATAATGTTGTCACTTAAAACCGTGTTGTTGCTTAATTTTGTGTCTGATTATGGCTGAATTTGTTTGGAAAAAAATGTATTTTTATTTATAAGTACATTTCTTAGCTTTAAAATACTGATTATTTATTTACAATACTTATTATTTAAAACAAGGGATTCCCCGCACTGGTCGGCAGCAAATGTTGCCAGACTAAGAAAACATATTTCACAACAAAATTAATTTATATCTTTTTTTATTTTATTCTCGCTTTAAAGCAATGCTTAAAATTTTTTGAGGCGCGAGGCCCCTTGTAGCGCGAGGCCGTAGGCGGTGGCCCACGTCGCCCACGCCTAACGCCGCCTATGACTTAAGGTGATATTCGAGACCCCGAGGCTCCCGGATTAGGTTGGGAACTTGTCAACTTTACTGAAAATTTTATGGAAAAAGGCAAAACTAATATTTCACAACCAGTAGCGTTATTCTGTACCAACGTTTTACTATCTAGACAACATGACTATTAAATGGTTCTCTAGAAGAAGAACGTCTAATATAAACTAGGATAAACGGAAAACAACCTTTCGTTGATACCATTATTTTACTTTCAATATAATATATCTATATCGAACATTAAGTAGTTCTTACCAAGGTCATCGCTTTCAAACAGCAAGTTTTCATGCACGCCGAGCTCGCGGCAGAAAGTGATAAAGTTTTCAGCGTTGTCCCGGGAGAAGAAGCTGCGCCGCGCAGCGCGCTGCCAGCAGCGGCCGCGGATAGCTGGCACCGGCTGGAAGCAAACGACACATGATTACAGTTCAAACCCATTTATTTTAAGTAGGTTATTATACAAATAGGCTATGACCAACCCGCCTGTCCATCGGAATCACTAATCAGCAGTCTTTTATTGAGGTGCACTGATGACGTCAAGCGGATTGTAGGGGTCTGTTGGATGCTGATGGCTCAAGAGCTGGACACTTATTTCCAGCAAAGGACATTCATCGGTTGTTGCACTTTTAAAAATTCAAGTCTGTCAGTGTTGTGACTCTACTGCCGGCAAGCAGACATTGAAATCTTCCTTTATTTTATTTCGTTAATATCTGATGTGTTGCCCAAATAAAAGTAATTGCCATTTCGCGTATTGCGTATTGTGTATGTGCATGTCCTGCAAAGTGTGGATTTGTTCTGAGCAACTGTTAACCATCTAAAATATCAGATCTGTTTGTTCAATAAGTGCCCAGTTTACAGGACGCAGGAGAGCCACTTACCCCCACAATGAGCCCTTGGTCAAGAGCCTCCCGCGCTCGCTCGTGGATGACGACGGCCAGCTGGCACAGCTCTGCGCCGTTGTCCAGCACATCGAGGAAGTTCTCTCCCGACAGGTAGGTAATGCCTGCGAACAAGGGACATCACACAATTAATGAATGAGACGTCGATACGTTTATGGTTAGGTGCTTTGTTGATAGACCCGCTAGGAGAACCGACAATATTAAATTGGTTGCAGGGAGTCGTTAGATGTCATAAAGTTCTTCTAAATAGTCAAAATATAAGTCAAAGTAGCAGTGAGCGTCAATTGCCTTTTGAATACCATAAAGGTAGGGCGCCTAGCGCTTAAAAATGTTTGAGCTAAACATTGATATAAAATTGTATCCTCATAGAGACACAATAATGATATTTTTCTACATCAGAATGCAAAGGCAAATAGGTAAACATTTCGTTTTGTGATTAATCTTAATATTACAGTGATGAAACCCATCGGTCCTGATTTACCTACTCTTGATTTAGCGTCGTTATTTATGTATTAGGCCGTATGTACACTCATCAGGTCATAAATAACGTTTGTTATCGGTAATGATTGCGAATTGCAAATACAAACGCTCATAAAGAGGCTGTGTTTACGACGAATGCTGGACTAGTTACATACAAATATCTGCGTGTATTCAGTAAAACTTGTAACGCAGAAATAATGAGTCCATTAACTGCCACTGCTCGCCATCTTTGTCCAATAAAAAACGGAACGCGATCCCGTCCGTTAGGTAACCGTATGCATCGCTTATCATCAAGCTGCGTTACGTCACGCAGTGCCGCTCCCGTGACGTGCACGGCCCGCTACCGATCCGGTGCGTGATTTATGTCTCTGGTACATGAACGTTGCAGTTATTAACGTGAACCTTTATCATTAACTTCGTAAAACAATCTGCTACTCTATTAGACATTGTTAAAAAAATAGATAAAATTCCAACCAGTAGTAAACAACGGAATAGTTGCACTATTTTATGACGAAAGACGACAGTATTAGTTTCTAATTCAAATCAATATATTTATTTATATAAATATTTTATTGATTGTAATACGTATTTTAATAATTGAAATTATCTGTAGATATCTCTCATTTATACTTTAAATAATAGATTTCGATACATACTAACTAACAGACTTTCATAGTTTTTTAAAAAAATACGTATAATCCTTTTACAGCTGTCATGGTAAAAATATTTGTACTAGTATCAGAGATCTAATCTCTTGATGAATGATTGACTTATTGAACATTTCTTATGTAGGTATTTGTTTTGAACAGCTAAGCTATAATATACTAAAATACAACACCACATAGGCAAGATGATATTGCAATGCCTGCAATTCTCAATCCTAAAATAATGTATGTAGGCAATATAAGAATATGAGGTCGCTCAACTCTTACACAGAGCCTCACAGCGGGCGCGTCGCGCTGTGCCAGGGTCTCGAACCTCATGAATTATTGATAGCCCGTAACTTGGCAGCGCGCGCCGCGTGCGCTTTATATCTCGGCCGGTAAGATGCTCATCAGCGATTCTGAAAGTGGGTTTGGGAACCTAGGGGTTCCGTGGAAAAGTCATTAGGGTTCCACGAAATTAATTAATAGCACAGTTAATATTTAGAAACTGGAAAATGTCCACAGATAAAACTCTAGGTACTAACTAACTCTCTAGGTATTTTAATGTATCCTTGATTGGTAAACATTTGCCGGTTTATTTAGTTATTTTAAGACAAAGTTTAAGAACCCCTTAGAAGCTTACAAAGTTTATCGAAAAGCTTTTAGATTTAGGATCTGGACCTAAAGTCTAAATCAAACAGGACTGTTTATGTATATTAGGTACAGTATAGGCATACACATGTGTAAAATTATTCGCGAGTATTGTATTCAATCGCACCCCTTTCCCTCTCTCCCCCCGCGCTTTACCACACCCCGCGGCACTCCCGCGTCGCTAATATGCATTCCTTATGCAAGGACATGGTTATTTTTAAACCACTCTAACTCTTTTTTCATTTGCTTTCAATAGCTCCACCTCGAACGCTTAAAATAGCGAAAGCTCAATAGAGCCATAAAAATACGAACAAAAGAAAAAAAATGAAAGTCAATATATACTATTCCTTTACCGTAGATTAAAAAGCGGAAAATATTATAAGTACAAACTACAAATTACTTATCTTTCGACCATGTTATACACAGTCTTATTTGAGCTCATTTGGGTCAACCATAACCATTTAACTAAAGAAATATCATCATCTATAATTAGGTAATTAAGTATATTTTTATTTAATGCAGTTATAATAAGCTTATGAACATATTGAGATGAAGTTTCAATGTCAATTGCGAAACATCAGAATCGTATCAATAATATCGGCTGTCGGTGTGTGGAAGGTCGCTTACTTTTCCGAAATCGATCACAACTGCCGCGAGCGCCGGCATCGGGCGATCAAAACGACTTAAAAACTGCACTATCAAGGTGAAGAACGAGTTGCGAGATGTGATGTAACGATGCAACATTATACTTTTTCATAATGAGAAATGTTACTTGCCGGCTCTTTTCAGCAGAACGTGCGTTCGGAGCCGGTGGTAGAGTCGCTACAAATAGTCTAACGTGACGTTCCAAAGTGCTTGTAAAATAAGCTTATTAGAAATAAACGAAATTATAATTAGAGAAGCAAGTAAATGCAAAACATGATTAAAGTAAAAAGTATTGTCTTCTATAATAATAATATTGCCAGTATGTATGTAAATGTAAATTTGCATAGTATTTTAGGTGTTCATAAATGTATCGTATTGCCCTGCCCCATTCAACCTGAGGCAGAGTTAAGTCTCATGTGTCTGTAATAACGCTTTTTGGCGGCAATAATAAAGCCGTAGGTAGTAGTTTCCCAGACGAGCTTTGTCTAAAAGAGCTAGAGCTAGATACTACAAGCCTCACATGCCCGGAACATTAGCACCAAAGGTACGAGTAGGTACACATTTACCGAGCTTTTATGCCTTTTTGATAACTGACAAGTCTCTATTTAAATTAATTAGCCTCAACCTTCTCTGAGTATCTAGGTAGTTACTTCGTAAATGTATATAAGGCAACGTGATTTAACAATTTTTGACAGTTGTTTTTTTACATACAATTTCACTAGTTTACTATGCAATCGCTTAAAAGACCTTGAATGTCATTTTAATCGTGATTTAATGTTATTCAAGCTAATTGATTGTTACACGCGGTGGTAGTTCAGGAGATCATATCGCACTCATAAATATTCATATTTCATAGTTCTATACTAATCATTGAACATTCCTTATAGACGTGTACCGATTGAGATCAAGAAAATATATACGTCCATGTAATTATTATGCACAGAAACGCAATTGAAGCATTCGTAAAGCTGGCCTTTTAGCGCAAACATTTTTAAAATCGTTAATTGTAAAGTAGATTCACATTACTTTTACCGACCTACGGGTCAAGTACCTAAAGAATCTAGTAGATTATTTATTAGAGCTGACAAAACGTTAATCAGTCGGTCTCTATAAAAATGCAATTGTTTCAATTAACAATTTTACATTTTTACAGTTCATCCTGTCTTGTTTGCAGAAAGTGGAAAGGCAGGACAAAGGCCTCAAAAAATTCTTTAATTTTAAGTAATTAAGTAGGTAAGTAGGAACTTCACGTGTCAATTCACATTGCGTTCTACGTATGATAACTCTATGTAAGCGTTAATAAGATTGATAAATCGGCGCCTTCATAAACCCGTCGCTGTCGGGTCGTGTTGACCGTTGAGGAATATTTATTGACATTTCCACGAGTCTGCAGCCGTAGCCATTATTACGTGACAGCCAGATAACGAATGGTGTGAGAATACCTAATTTTTATTGATGTAAATAAATTATTGGCTCTTAATAAGGTCAAGGAATTCAATACGCACAAACATGGCCACAATATCGTAACTAAATTAATCACAAAGGAAAAAAGGAAGCGCAACGGAAAGCCTGTATAAGAATGGAAAGAATTCGGAAAGAGTATAATATATACAGTTCCATAATTTCATAGTCTATTAAAGAGTTTGTCTAATTCATCGTTATTAGCTTAATACAGGGCCAGGTAAAGCTACCATGCTTCTCCAATGCTATTTGGTGGGCCGATTTCTTAACGTGCTCTTCCAAGCACAGGCACAGGGATGTAAACACCACCAATTTCCCGATTCCGGGCCTAAAATTTACTGGAAATTTCTCCAAAGGAAATCTCAAAAATTATGAATATGAAATAATCACAACCCGACCCAGGATTCAAAGCCAGGACCTCATTATCGAAGCTGCTTAGGTTGACCACTAGATCAACGAGGCAGTCGCGTTGGGTAAAAGGAGAGTGAGTATCGCGCACGTCACGGCTCATGAAAAATAATTACCATACTGCAGTTTCTTTTTACCTTGACTTTATGCTCAAAGCGCGCCGCCTTCGTGTAGTTGCTCCTAGCATAGCCGAAGACATATACTACTTCTTACAGTCACAGATAGGACTATAAGTTTTAAAGTTTGAAAGATTTAATTCAATATCAGCAATATCAGCTTCACAATCTTGATCATTGCAATCCAGATTAACCGTGTTCTGAGTGTATTGATTGAAAGTGTAATACTGTAGCGCTATCCCGAGATCGATGATAGCGATCAAGATTGACCGCGTTCGGCCCCGCTTTACAGGAACTCTGACTGTTATGTAGGTGCCTCCATTATAGTTGTAACATGATAACGAGCTTTTTAATAGAAGATACGAAAGCAAGATACTATATCGCTGTTATTTTTTCCTAGTAAGTTTTATTCCATGCTTGCGAGTCTGTGCTAAATAAAAGATTCGACAAGAGGATATCCAATGCTATGACAAGCTTATTAGACTGAGAACATTTGACATGGAGTCTTAAGCTATAAGCAAAATACAATTGGAAAAGTCAACGGTACAAGTAACTACAACAGGGAAGTAATATAAAAATACTGGTGTTTCATATTATTTATTGAAACTGGATTTATTAACAAATAAAATTATGAAAACACTAATTTAATTGATCAAATAACAAAAAAATTAAAGATATTAATTATTAATAAATAATAATTAGACAGAGACAGCTGTACACGTCATTGTTTGTAACGTCATAGTGGCTGAGTACAAATTTTCGTTTTGCAAGAAAGACCCAGAAGATACTCAATATTTTAGAATTTCTAACCGGTCTCTGGAAGTCAATTTTTTTTACAAATAATTTTAAGTATAATAAAGTAATCGATCTCCAATAGTCGCTCTATGCTTACGATAAATATCACAAACGCAATGAATGCTATTTATTCGAAGTAACCGGTCTCTTGAATCTGATTTTATAAATAGAAATTACAAACCATTGTTCTGAATTATATTAAAGACATTTCAATATGATACATCATTTAACAATATTAAAACACGTATACAAACGCGACACACCTGAATTAAACATTTTAAAGAAATCTTTTACCTCTTTAGATGTTGATTTATCAACAGACCAATAGAAATTAACTACTTATACGATAAGTACTTTAATCGATCTATGAAAATAGTAAGAAAATATTTTTCAACTATCAATTTAATGCATTGTAAATTAGATTAATACCTTTTACATAGGTCAACCCAGAAATCGAACCCAGAAGCTCAAGATTCGAAGCTAGATAAGCTAAGCGCTGACCTAACGAGGCAGTTATTCAGTCTCAAGTAATTCATTAGAATATTGAACATCTAATAACGGTGCAATGTACTACATGATTGCAAATTGTGTCGCCCGGTACAGAGACGGGAAGCAACGGAACTTGTATCGAAAATTATTATAATAGGTACCTGACTACGTCGTCGCCCAGCGCAAAATACAAAGCGTAGCGGATACTGACTCTATGATATTGATCTAATTGAAGCATTTGGCGGTAAGTATTGTGGCTCTCAGCCTTTTGTCGTATCCGACTCAAATGGTCGTTAACTTTGTAGGAATCGCTACATTCCATTCGGGTTTGAATCGCAGTAATCTTCTGGCTTAGCTGATATGATATAAGGGTTCTTATTTTAGTTTTTGGCTGAACAATAATCAAATCAAAATAAATTCGTTTATTTCACCTACTTTCTAACGGTTCAAAAGGCAGACCTTTGCTAAAAGAATGGCAGTTGTTCTTTATAATAATTAATGTTAAGTTCAGATATTATTAGTCGTAATTATTAGAATGTTCCCACTGATACAACGTTTTGTACAGCATCTACTTGTCAAACATTTTTCCTCTGGTACTACTAGTTATACCTTTTCCAATTATATTGAGTAAAAAGTGCCGTATATTTCATGATGGCTTATTTTAATTAAATTATTTTAGAAGAAACTGTGTTTTGTTTATATCAAAATATTTATACAAAAAATGTACTACAATTTTTTGTAAAAAATAATTTAGCAAGGTAGTTTCTCATGCGGTGTTTACCCATTGGATATGTTGGGTTGCAGATGCTACCATTTGTTCACTGCGAATCTGGTTGAGTCAGTCAGTCAGTCAGAGTCAGAGCGCCCTCTCTTCCCTTGCACCACAAGTGGTTGAATATTCATGGTCGCACCGATACACGCACTATTAATAGCGGCTGTGCCTGAGCGGTGTCGTTACGCAATGACTCATCGTAGGCCTTCCGCAGTTTCTAGCGGTAGTTGGATTTGGTGCTAGAAATCAGGATATAGCTCCATAGTTCCTGCACTTTCATCTTATCTCATTGTATGGTAAACGTCCGGCCACACCTATACACTACTAATTGGTTGAGATAATGATAACAAAAAGAATGTCAGTTTTAGTGTGCTGCACTCTCAAGACATTTCAAACATTATACGAAAATGGACACTTAAATGCAGAATTTTAAATTATTTCTATAGGTATTTATAATAGCTTTCAAACATGTGGAAAAAAAATAACGACTAGTGACAGAAGAACTGGTGCAAAGAATTAATTCGCCTGGCTCTTTAATGCAGAAATGCATCTAATATTTTTAACATGAGTTGTATACTTATTAAGACAAGTTAGTTTAATTTTCTTACTGTATAAAACTACATTTCTTACACAGCAATATATATCGTTTCTAGCATAGATTTACTTTCCGGGAAATGTTTAATCAGCTTAAGTTTAAAGAAGGAAATTATCAATTTCATTTTTGCCTTTACTGCGAAGGGATGCTGCATGATTATTTTGTCAACGCTAACTGCAGCATTATCCATTTATCTTATTGTAAGACGTTCCACTAACCTGCTCGCCACTTACGCCTAAATTTCATGCTCTATATTACACGATGTTACGCTTGTTAGAACTAACTATTCTGTGGAATTAGCGATGACGGCATTCTTGGCTTCATTTTTAGGGTTCCGTAGTTAAAACGGGACTCTTATAGTTTCGCTATGTACCTACCAACCATCCGTCTGAGCTAGCTCAGAGACTATTCTAGAAAGCATGTATTTTTGGTATATGTCTATAAATATCCTCCAAAGTGATAGAATAATATTAAATAATGGTAATATTCAAAATATTTTTGTGTAACTCTCCTATATTTAAAGGATTGATGATTTTTTCTCTCGTTTATCGCATATTGTGGGCTATTGTTGGACAAATCTTGCAAAAATATTGTGGTTTGTGGTTATTGCAATTTGGTTAAGTGGCACTGCGGAACCCTACGCTGTGCGTGGAACGTCACTTTGACGGTTTTGATGTATACCTACTTTGATTAATTATAAATGGTTATTACGCCATAGCGTGGGTTTGTATTGCTGCGTACTGATACCATGGACAATTCTCTCATGGCCATAAAATTAGAGGACTGATATTCTAAAACTGAGTGCTACTTTATCGAGCGCTAACACTTAAACGTATTCTAATTCTAATGTATGGTAGTGAAAATAAGCCATGGCAGAAGAAACATAAAAGTAAAATAACCATATTTACTTTACTCCTCAATGCTCACTACCATAGTCAGCATTGAGGAGTACGAGTGGAATGAAACTGTGTGACTTAGTTAAATATAGTATGATATGAAGCGATTTAGCGTTCCGGTTCGATGTCGTGTAGAAACCGAAAGGAGTGTGGATTTTCGTCCCACTCCTAACAACTTAGCCCGCTTCTATCTTAGACGGCATCATCACTTAACATCAAGTGTCATAGCAGGGGCCAACTTGTAGTCGATAAAAAAAAGGTAATAGAACGCTGTGGTACAAAAGAAGATGACGAGAAGACTAAAACAAGGATGCTTATATTATTTGGGCATGTAGAGAGAATGGATGAAAGAACTATATTAAAAGAATGTGGCGAAGATGAATGGAAATGATGGTGGACATTATTTAATATAAAAAATTTTAACAAAAAATAGAACCGACTCAAACAGTTTAGTAATTTATCGCTACGTAACGTACTCGTACTATACTGTCATAGCATATTATACGGCACTTACAGCCAAAAAGCTATCGATACTTACACTAAAACCGAAATCGCTGCAAGTGTGCCTATAAAATTTGAAGAGTTCTTTCAATTTTCCCAGGTTATCATCATCAGATCCTAACATGATGACAATGGCACCACCTTGGAAGTGTGCCCTTTCCAATAAAAAAAGAATTATCAAAATCGGACAACTCTGTAAAAAGTTATACGTGGTCATACATAAAAAAAGAAATATACGTGTCGAATTGAGACCCTCCTCCGTTTTTTTTCGTCGGTTAATAATTACCAAGTCAAGAACACCCTAAGCCGTAGCCGAACTGTACGAAAGGATAAAACATGAATGTGGAAAAAGCTAAGAAAGAATGCAAGGACCGTAGCAAATGCAAGGATGTTGTCTATGTTGTCTCAGGGGTAGGCGTGGAAATAAGGCGTGATATGTATGTATGTTATAACATTTACGGTAGTTGGTCTAGATTTCAGAAAATAAAACATTGCCCTTGGCACGAAACTAAATCTATTGAAAATAATAATTTGTGAAATGGTAGCCATTTCTCTAAATGGACATTATTTCTAATTACTAGTATATTTTGAAAACATTCTTTGCCAAATAAGTACGTATTAACGATTTCTTATCCAAGAATCGCAGGCAATTGTCACGAACGTTGTGATGCGTGAAAATAAGTAACAATGCACTAAACTGGCGGGTTATTGTCTTGTTAGGAACTCGGCACTGGATTGTAGCGGCTATGGACATTGCAATAAGGTTGACAATGTTACTGTCAGTAGATGATATTTCTAAAATTTAGGGCTAGCAAATGATATTATTTAAAATTTTGCATATGTATTTAGTTAGCGAAGATATAACTAAATAACTAAATACAGCAAATGAGGAAAGAATGAATTCTTGAAGTGAGTTCTGAACATTTCTGTCTCTTGGGTGAAAATCACAGCATGGACCTTTACCATTGTATCCGTTACTCTTTCATGCGGTAACTAATATACTGATTGGGCTGTTAGAATGAAATTACATTGTACCCTGGATACAAAGTTAAGTGATTTTTATACAGATTTTACTCGGTAAAGGGGAGACGGGTGAAATTGCGGGGCACAGCTAGTAACAGAGATATCCAAATATAACGCCTTCATATTTCATACAATTTGTTTGATGTTTACATCTGGTAACCCTGTGCTGATAAGACATAATTGAGGACTCGTTTATGGCGCATAATGGCGCGTCGTGACCAAACTCAACTATTGGCTCAAACGGCTCAACGATCGCTCTCCTTTCAGCAAACGAAAGCAACTTTTGTAAATCGTTTTAACTTTATACTAGTACGGTTAGCATAACCAAGTATCACAGAAATTAGATGACTAATGAATTTGATAGGAAATAGTTATATGGCATGGGGTAGGCCAAGTATACCTTTTTTAATATAAGTACAGAAAGACAAAGACTTATTCCTTGTCATGTCACGTTATAGAAGACAAAATCATATGATGTTAACATGTAGTTAATTTAATTTAATAATTTAGTGTGTCATCATCGCCATATAAACCGATGGACGTCCACTGCTTGATATAGGCCTTTTATAGGGACAAATGCTAGAATTATAAACTGCCTGCATCCAACAGTTCCCTGCAAACTTATCAATCTATTTCCTTAAAAAATCTGTGCGTTCCATTACGGTCTCATCAAGCCTCCATCTTAATACTTCTACGTTATCACCTGCTGCGCGCCTGAACTGATAAGGTCATTAATTTTAGATTTTCATCACTTATCCTAGTACCATATCCACGTATTAACGAAAAAAACAAATATTAACAAATTTTGTTCCAAGGTTTGACAGTTTTGTAAACAGGATTATTATTTGGCGGAACGTATGTCAAGTCCTTGTATAATTTGATTAATATCTATGGAACGTGTTTACTGTTTACTAGAGTCGTGATCCGAGTGGGCGTCGCCTTGCATACAGTAGTAACGTTTAAATTGCCACAGTAGCGCCTTTGTATCCAGAGAACAATACTGTTCGATTCAATAATGAAACTTACAATGGTAATTGCCGAGGGTTTTATGTTCTTCAAGCGTGTATGTATGACTTATTTTTGCAAGCTCTACGATCTTACTCTCTATAGCTCCGGCCAGGCGTAGAAATATCCAGACAAGGAACTTAACTCATTTTTATTGACTCAGTTACAGCAAATAGCTGAGGATAAATCTTGATATCACCACGTCATAATAGTACCTCCTACGTAACCAATACACTCCTTAGAAAATCTAACTAACCACACTGACAGAGGTGCAATTGTTGGATATTCCGTAGCCAGTTCCAAAATCTTCGGGGCGCTTATAAGGCAAATTCCGGCACTGTTTATAGGTAGTAATACTTTTGGCTTGGCTGATACCTTAGTGCTAGTGCCTTTAGCTGGTGTATAATTCATTAATAAACGATTCCCCATAATATATATAGTTTGAGTTAATATCCTCAGGGTGAGAAGCTTTTTTGATCATCGCTTTTCGGATGCATTACCTTATACTAATGTTGTGACAAATGTATGGCATATTTCATTTATTTTGTTTAAACTGTGCAGTGGTAATTTCAATGTGTCAGCTTTTGAAAACTACAGTAATTTCCAATAAATCTATGACTGGCATTTGATAAAACAAGCAAAAACCTGTTTGTATTCTAAGTTGATCTGTATTACTTGCACTTTTTAAGTTTAAGTCTGACTGTTTGTAGTGAACAAAATTTGAAAACTAAATTTTAAGTTAAAGTATCTTGCGAATACTTAATTATTACGGGTGCATCCCAGTAGTACCCCCTAATTTTAGTTCTATAGAACTGTTGATACACCATATTAGTGTTTAGTGTCCCATTAGTTCTATATAGAACTAATGAGACAAAAATTAAAGAAATGTCGATATCAACATCTTGTTTGTACGTTACATATAAAATATCTATAGTTATTATAAGTATAATATGGAATCTCTTTTGATTGCAATAATAAATGTCCACTTAAATTTGAGAGTATCTATAAACATACTATATCGAATACAGCTTTGCTAAAATTGCACAAAACGTCTTTAAAATGATATTGAGGTTTTTAATATATTTTTTTTCTAAACTGAATAGTTTGCGTGAAAGATACTTCCAAAGTGGTAAAATGTCCCCCCCCCCTGTAACTTCTAAAATAAGAGAATATTTTTTTAGACACAACTACTACTTGGTTTTAACAACTTAGCTTTTGTCGCAAGGGTAATTTTTTTGTTAAAAACAAAATGAAATATCAATCAAAATAATATAAAGTTTATAACTTATATGGTATAAGTAAAGTCAAGAGCAAAAACTATACTACAGTACTATATAGAACTATTGCGATATAATTTGACTGCACGGAAAATATCCCAACAGTTCTATAGAACTACGGTATGGGGTACTACTTACGAGATCGAGTAGCTTCCTCAACTTCCCTTTGTTTCGCCTGACTCCATCTTTGACCGACGAGACTGACATACAGTCAATGGCGTCAGTTATTCTATTAGTAACTAATGAACATTGTTCCAGCTCGTCTGTGACGAAAGGTACGGGCTCGTCGGTGGAGCGTTTAATTGCACCGGACGTGAGTGGCGATTGGAAACAATACAGGTATGACTAGTTCCTAAATGTTCAAATTATTTCGACTCGTGGCAACATCACGGAACTTTTGACTATTTAACACGATGACAAAATGTGAAACAACCATATATTTCTTATATAAATACATTTTTTATAATCACGTTAAACTATACAAAATATTTATATATTTAGCCTCGGTTTTGAAAGTTCTTTAATTTTGAGAACGATGGGAAAACAGTTGGCCCTTTTCTAAGGAAATTCATGAAACTCTATAGTATTACTTTCGAATATGTCGTCTATCTATAACTGTCTATTACAATATTAAGAAGTGTTTAACGATTTTGAAACTCGGTCTGTCAATTTTATAGGCAATCTTTAGGACTTGACATGAGTTATATGGTGGCGTCATACGAGTATATGTCATTTGTAAGAGCGAATGAGAAACTAAATGGCTCAAGCAGCCCAGTGTGTAGGTGATATAGGACGTTACGCTGAAAGTAGTAGTCGCTTATTTGCCTCAACTGGTAAGAATAGCCTAGTGGTCCAAGAATAGTCCACGTGAACATCGCTGAAAGCCTTAAGTGCAGACATCGTTAGGAAAGAACAAAGCTTTACATCACCGCAAGCAAATATCATGTCGTAATCAATTAACACTTGGAATAGTTAAAGTGTGACAAATCGCAGTTAATCGTCAACAATTTATCGCCAATATCTGCGAGTGGGTGGTGGGTAGTACGCATTAGTTCATTCATGAGCCCTCCCACAGCGCGCCGATATGGAGCGGTGACATAACACCACGTGCCCGGTGCCGACTGCCGACTGCCGCCACACACCGCGCAAAAAATATATGCGCTATAAGGAGGAAGGCTCTTTTATTATTTACTTTATTGTATTATATTTCTTTTTATGCTACATTCAGATACGACGATGCCAAATATCTAATTTGGCAAAATTTCTTTTTTATATTAAGCTTGAGCTTGGTAATTGGTTACCGTGGAGAGAAATAATCGAATTGGCAATTGAACGTTGTAAGTAGAGTCAACATCTCTTGAAAGACCATTTACGGAGTAAAACGTACGTAGAAGTTTTCCTGTCGGATCTAGGTGGCTTTATCGTTTGGATTCGTCTTTTTCGTGAAAAATAGCAAAATCATTAAATATTTATAATCACTTAAACACAAATCTCGACGAAGAGATAATCAGACCTTAATTATCAACAATTTATCACTTTACTATCGGGGAGGAATCATTCAAGGAGGATTAAAAATATTAATATTTTTAAGTAAGTTTCAAATTGCTGTTCTTCGCAAATTGCTTTATTATGGAGTCCATATCTCCTGAGGATGAAGGCATTTGGTTTGCCGTTTGGATTCGTTTGTTTTTCTCAAAGAATAGCAAAAATCAATTTATTCTATCCAGTTCAATAATTGTAAATTGCTTACAAAGACCAAAACCTACAGTAAAAACACTCACAGTCTATGAAAAAAAAAATCTTTTAAAAAGTCACTGAAGAAAAGAAAGCCATTAAACATAAAGATAGGTATTGTGTGGAAACCATCTCTATAACGCACACGATGTTACACACACAGATGATGCAACGACTGCAGCCCATAACCAAAACCATAACGTTGAACACAATAACAACATCATCAGAAGTCGATGAACTCACAAAGGACGCCGCTAAGCTCCGTTACGCGTGTGTAATTTCTAATAGACATACACTCGTACGCGGTATTGATACGTGATCTAACTCTTTGTTACCCGGTTCCAACTTTTAGGCAGGGACGTGTTTCGAAGTAATTAATCTATTTTCATGCCAACATTTCATAAAGTCATCAAATTTTAGATGAGCTTAATAGTATCGAAAGCCCAAAATCTAACTATACTCAATAATGTATTAATCAATAATTATGATATGAATAAGAAATGAAAATCAGCCAAATGCGAATCGAACTTGCGCACAGATGATTCCGTACCAATTTAGCAAAAAAATTATATGATGTAACTATTCGGGATTTGATTCGCTTGCGAATGTCGAAAATGATAAGCGTTGGCTTAGAAGTTTGATTTTTTCAGCTGTAAGGGACAATAGAGTATTTGATTTAAATTTCAGCTTGATACCTCTACGCGTTTCTGAGAAAAAGGGTTTTGACAGACAGACAGATGGACAACAAAGTGATCCTATAAGGGTTCCGTTTTTTCCTTTCGAGGTACGTAACCCTAAAAAATGAAATTTAAAGTTATTTGAAGGGTATCCGGTTGTTAGCTTAAAATAATATTTTGTTTTATGATCAAATGAACTAATTTCTTTTAAAAGTTCTAATGTCCAAAGACAAGTAGTTCCTCAGAAAGCCTAATGTTACATCTTAACCCAAATCAAAAATATAATATAATAAATAAATAATGATATAGGAGTAATGAGTTTACATTGAAGATCCAAAATAAACGCGTTGTTCTCATTGAAACAACGAATTTTTATTTTAACTTTGACAAAATGAAAATTCTATGGAAAACCGTCAATGCAGCAACCCTACCATTCATGATGTTGCAAAGTTTATAACACTAGCTAAGTTTGTTCACACTAATTAGGTTAATAGAGCGAACCACGCGTCGACTCATCAATTACTGCGCACCGCACACCACACCGCACGTTCAACCGTTATTAATTTATTGCTCGCATTGTACACTTGTTCATTAAGCAATTTATTAAACGCCACAATGATGGCGATCGAGACTTTTTGTTATTTCACGTAACACACGCAATTTATTAAACTCGTTTAAAAAAGTAGAGGAAGTTAACTAAGAAGTTTTAAGGTCGGAACATTTTGCTGGCATTTATTCGCACTAATAATTCTAACTAAATGTGCAATTTTCGATAAAAGATTACATTGACAGCGCTACAGTTCAGCTTCTGTTTAAATATTGCTATTGTATATTTATATATTTAGTATATTATTACTGCACAAAAGGACTTACCGATAGTTTTGTTGATCCAATCAGCCAGATCCTCCTGCAGAGGGAACAACTGTCTCGCCTGCGAGTACAGTATCTTCTCCCTGTAGAAGTCCTCATCATCTTCACACGGGGTCTGGGCAGCCAACGCACAATCCGCTCTCTCGAAACTACTGGACATCTTCCTATTTACTACGATATCCCCATGGCCGATCTGCCTGTCCTCCTCAGGTTTCCCTTCAAAAGTGCTGCGAACGTATTCAAATGCGTTGGTCCGTTCGAAAGCGTTGAAGATCCTATCGTAGTTTCCGCTGAGGGGCCGGTCGAAGGTCTTGGACTCCACAGGTGACGTCACCGACCAGGACGCCCGGCTCCCGATGGCAGTGGGCCCGCAGCGGTAGTAAGCCATGCTGGCTTAATCTGTAGGCAAAGAGAATAGCCTATTAATATCAACGTCATTTAAGTAAAGAAATCATCGTTTTCACATTCTAGTTAGGTAAGCACTTGTTACTAATTAAATATTAAGCACTTCTCAAACACTTAAATCAAGTTATATCAGTCTTTGAGTTCATTCACTAGCCTAAAACTATCCTATATATTTCTTTCTGTTCAATCATAATTAAGTTCAAGTTATAACTAATCGTTATCAGCACACTACTCATAAAGAAGTAAAATTAATAGCATTTTTCAATCTAAAAAGGATCGTTATTTCTTATCGCAGAGAAGTAATAAATCCTAACAGTCAAATCGTATTATCAGTAGGTACCAGCATTAAGATTCGAGCGGCTGCTTCGAACAATTACTATTATGGGTTCTGTGACGCCAATGTTAATGATATTTTATTTAGTTTTTTAGTACATTCATAAAGGATGTGACAGCCTTGAGAGAACTATGAATCCTTCACTGCATGACTGGTAAATATGAACAAGATACTAAGGATTACTACAGACTGAAAGATCGGCATATACTTGCAGAGTATTACTACCAAGGTGGGGAACGATAGTGTAATATAAGCCTAGTATAATTAACGGCTCTACTTAAATAATTTTCAAATCCATATTCATTTATTTCAAAGACACTTAGTTTTTTTTTTACTTTTGAAACTTTTTTTTGACTATTTTTAAACGACTTCAAAAAAAAAAGGAGTTTCTCAATTCGACCGTATATATTTTTTTTTCTATTGACTTTACCACCGGATCTAAAGTCACTTTTCCACTTGCTTTATAGATTTAAATTGTTAACATTGCCTAATATGGGGACGATCTTCCAGTCTTACGCGATATAATAATTTCTTAATGTAGGTACTCTGTTCTCATCTTGAAGTTGTCGTACTTAAATAAACTAGAAAGTAAACGTAGGAACTATTATTCCCTCGAAAAACATTATAACCGCGCAGTCGACTAAAGTGAATTTTAATCATTTTACAATGATTAAAATTTTGTAGTTTGCCGAGGCACCTGTATTCGCATTACTAAAGAGTTTTTTAAACCAAAACGAATGATCTACCGAAGGCTGCGTGTATAATTAGAAACACAAAGCAGTAATTTTGACGTCGTTTAGCAGACGAGCTACTTAGTCACCGGATTTGAATTTGAATTCGGTAAACGAGCAGCGATAAAAACTGAAATGCTAATTAGGATCATCATATTCCACTGTACACTATGTTTAAACTAAATGAACGCTGCCAACATTAAGTTTTAAGGTTTTAAAAACGATTTCAAAAAAGGAGTTTCTCAATTCGACCGTATATATGTTTTATATTAGGCCTTGAAGAATAACTCCTTTGAGTATTCTTTGATACTCTGTCTTTGCGGTTTTTCTTTCATTTCTTGTAAATTATTTAACTTATTCAAAACCTAAGCGTGCACTTTGTTTTATTTTTAGTTTGTAGAGTTTTCAGAGTTCAAGTCAGAATAAGCCGTTTCGAAACGAAATTTCCTATTTAATATGTAGAAATATAAACCAGTAGATAATTTTATACTTCAGAAATATTCATTCAAATTATTTGTTTCGGAGGATTTGTCAATATTTATGTTTGAAAGTTAGTTAGGCAGGCTTAGTTTACAAGCAGTCTTTGACCCTACCGCCGACTTGGCAGGTTCTGCAAGGAAGAAACAGTAACAAACTCAACAACTGCTCTTTCAGTTAAAATAATCGTTCATTAGAATATTAATTGTATTACTACATAAAATTATTATCACGATACAGATAATGTAGAGACAGAAGTTTCTAGAGTTCAAAATAGCGACTCACCCAACCTTCCGACCCGTTAGATTACCGCGATTTAAATAAGCAATACAAATGGACACCTAATTTTCAACGTTTTTCGGTAGGCAATGAAATTGTTAGTTCCGCTGTTCAATTCTCGATCTCTCCAATTTCGGTCACCAATATCTGCATAATCGATCGCATTAAATTGAACTACATGCCGATTTGTCATGAGAATTGTGGTAAAAGTAAAAAAATTGTAATCTGGCATTCAATGTTAAGCTGTATCGACTTGCGACGAGTATTAATAAATATACGTCACAACATGCAAAGAAACAAACAAGACTAGATAAGTCTCTTGTTCTTAAAAAGGGGTATCAGGCTTTATTAACTTTAACACCCACACACATTCCCTTATTTCTAAAAAAGCTTGTGCTAGATTAGACGAATAAGACCGAATTCAATTTTTCGGGCTATTCTTTTCTTTTCCTTGAGGCTTCATATGTGGCTAAACTTCCAATTAATATAACAGAAAGACTCAGGTTTTGATTATTAAAAAAACATTACAAATATGTATACAGATGTACAAAACCTAAAATAGATTGTACAGTTTATTATCCATAGGTTAATCTGTAAATAGGTAACTGGTTAAAGCGTATATACAGTATATAGAGCCTTGAACCCCGCCGTGAAACAAGGCAGGTCGGCCACCGGCGGCACATCACAGATCCCATATATGTACGACCTAGTCGTGAGAATTTGAAACATCTACACGATACGAGTTCTTGGGTGTTATGGATGTATTATGACTATAGATGCCACGGGAACAGACTATCCATTTCTATCTATTTATTTTGCAAATACATACTTCTGGCTCGAATGATTATTTATTAATTAAAAGCTATCGAAATTTACGTTTTTAATTTTTCTTTTAGTGTATTTAAGCTTATCTTAGGAGTCACAAATACGAGTAAGTGGTTATGATAACTCGGTTATATTAATGTAATTTTCACATTTTTAACAGTATTTTCGATTGACTACAATAAAGCGCTGTTATATTCGTAGATCTAATATATTCGTAACAGCGGTACATTAGTTACGACAAAACTTCAGCCAAGGTAAAAATAGGGCAAAGAAATGATATTACCGCATACAAAATGATATAAACATCGACCCGCCCCAAATTACGGAAGTTATGCTGACGGCGAGGAAGTTTCGTGTTCATGTCTACTCATCCGACCATTTCCCAAAAAGCTTAGCAATATCGGCACGCGACCAAACGGATGGCAGACACAGCCGGTACCGAAAGAAAACCTTTTTAGAGAATTTTGATTATTTGTGGGAGACTTTTTGGGGACAATTGTAATTTATTAGAGTCTACTTTAACATTTTCCTTTAATACTTATTTTAATATATTAGTTAAAGACATTCCTTTTTTCGCCGGCCGGGCATTTGTTTTGATCAATAACGTATTCCTTTTTGAATTAACAACTTTTCTAAAATTAAAAAGTACAGTCGCCTATCACTTAACCTACTAGCCTACTCAACACTGTAAATGTAGCTTGTAGTAGTAGACAAGAAGTGTTTGATCTAGTTAAGACCTTTTTAAGAAGTACCTACTACATCGTAAATCTCAATTTTTGTTTCATCAAATTAATATTTATCAAGCAAAACATCAACCGCCTACGTGGGCTCTCGAGGTTTTGGTCATTCAGTAAACGTAAACGTATTAAGAATAACATATCATGAGCACTAAATAAACATTTGTATTTCATCAAATTTACATTCATCATGCAATATAGACGGCCCACGCGGGCGCTAGACCGTAACCATCCATCATCACGTGAAGGGACTGTCGACGACGCGAATGTTACCAATACTTACTACCAACTCTTCGCCATTCATTACAGACCACTGAGTTAGCTATACACACAAGTGTACACTTACCGCGGAAATTTCTTCTTACTTGCAATAATAATAAGGGAGGGTTTCTCTTGATGTTTTCACTGGTATGTGTCGAGACCCACGCAGCCCTTTGTATAGGTCAAGTTGATCGTGCTCCCGTGTGGGCCTGTATGCTACTAGTAATGCACTGCGACGCTCGTCCTTGCGGCCATCAATATAAAGGGTCAATGTGGAAGGATTAACTAATTATTCAAATTAGAGTGTGGGTTATGGTAATCGATCGCCGCAGCTAATAACTCAATTATTATTTGTATTAATTTAATAAATAATTACATCCGTCAGATACACATTACGTAATGGAGATTATTTATTCATCGAAAATTCATTATTAAATGTTATTAAAAGATTTACTAGTTCTTAACTAAAAAAGTATGACTATGTACTTACACTAGTCAAACATGGAAAAATTAAATTAAATTACCTACAACGAAATTTTTTTCATTTACATCAAATAGTAAGATTTTTTAAATTCAAGGGAAACTTACACTAAAATTGACTATTAAACTATGATAACTTGAATTGTAATTGGACTCAATTTCATTTATATCAAGTAGGCTGTTATATAAGTTTTTTTGTAACGTCAAGTCTATCAGTATAGTCACTCTACCACCTGTTTGGAACACAGATTTTTTCAGTACGATGACTAAAATTTAATATAGAAGATTTCATCCTGAATGTCTGTGGAAATGTACTCTACTCTCTACTACTACTCTACAGCGTGAAGAAGATACCTGCTAGCCTACCAAAACTAGGCCCATTGAGAGTTGTACTTCCTCAATTACTTACCAATCACTATGGAGGCCTTATTAGTAGCCCATCATGATTAAATTTATCTTAGCATTTGTACATATTGCTGAAAAATACACAGCACAATAATTAGAAAAATGCGCTCGAATTCTTTGTCGGCGGGTAGCGGCTAATTATCAAGGCTTCGTTTCCTCATTCCGTGCGCAACCCGTATTCGTAAGATAAGTGCGTCCAGCCCTGGCCTTAGTACGAAATACTACACGTAGCAAGCGTACACTTTATGAATCTAGATATTATTGTATGAGAGAACCATTTTACTAGCATGGTGAAAAAATATAAGTGTTTTAATAGGCAGACAGCTAATAGATAACAGAAAAGTCTTGTAGGTACATACTTCGCGCTGCTATTTTCAATCAGGCATACTTATAGGTGTTAAGTTTTTCCCTTGCAATTGATTTGCGAAGGAAAAAACTTGATTGCACTTTGAGTCTTTAGATTAACAACAGCAAGTGCAAAATACTTTAACGATTAAACAATACTGTTGGCTTTCTTTGACGAAAACTATGCGATCGAAACAAAGCACCATTGAAATTTATGAAAAAAATCTCTATGGCCAAATTAGCGCTTTATCAAAATCGAAAGATCGCTATGGAGTCGTTTTATAGTAAAAGGCATTATTCTTGTTAGCCCAGTATTGTTGGAGATCAAATGTTCGACAAATGCTGCTGTACGATCGTAAAACAATTTTTTAATTCGTGCATTGCGATACGATCGAAGACTCAATTGTCGTGCTAGGGTACGTGGTTGGCGGCGCGCTTGCAGACAAAAGGAGTGCGTTGCTCCCGCGTCGTGGCGACGAGCCTTAATTGGATAATCGCATTCACTCCTGCAGGCGACCAGCCCCTTTGCATGCCCGACCAGTTCAGATCTGTCACTGACTATCTACTACTATCTACTTCTACTTATCCTAAGTCGGTTAATAGTCAGTACATTAAATAAGTACGAAAACTAGCGGACGCCTGCGATTTTACTTGAGTAGTTTCCATTCCCGTGGGAATATTAGGATACGTCAATGCTACTTCTCATGAGACTGGTTATCCTATACAAAAAGAATTTTTACAATCCGACTGGTAGTTTTAGTAATAAGCCGGAAGAAACAAAAAGACCAAAATTTTAAAAATTGTTTTTTTGTAGTCACGTATATCATTTCTCAAAGGAGAACATAAAACATAAGACGAAAGACCAATAGAACAACCAGATTTTACGCAATAAGTACTTATAATAAATGAAGTTTTATAAGAATTTTTAATTATTATGGATACCTTCATTATTATTCTTAGGAAAAGTAACATGGTAATCCATTTTAAGCATCCGTAGACGATTTATTAAGTGTAATGTGATTTTCGAAGCCTGCTAACCCACACTGGTGCAGCATGGTGGGTCTAAGCTTCGGATATTTCCTACAAGTCAGGGATTCTAGTTCTTCTAGTGGGCCATTGAAATAGTCATAAAAAACGATTATTATCCTAAGCCCTCCAACTTACACTGGAGCAGCATAGTGGGTCTAAGCTCCAGATATTTCCCACCAGTCAGGGAGTCAGGTTCTTCTAACGGTCCATCCCTTTTCAAAAAAAAGAATCATTAAAATCGGTTCATAAACGACGAAGTTATCCGCGAAACCACATAAAAAACATTTCCCTCTTTCTGACGCAGTCGGGTAAAAAAAAAGTATGTAAGAACACTCCTCAGACTTTTTCCTATAAGAATATGTCATCATATCGGGGATCGGCCAAGCCGTTTGGAAGTTGTAGGGAAACATATAAATAGTGCGGACAGACGCACAGACAGACAGACACCAAGAATTTATAGCATTCCGCAGAAATGCAATAATATGAAAAATAAATAGCTACGATACCTTTAAAAAGAGATATTAGCTGATAGCGGCTTAACTTAAAATTCAAACCAGCCAATATTGAATATTGTAGTATTGGTAGAGATAAGAGAACGATGGAAAATATTCGATAACCATCAAATTGCTGAGGAACGGAACAGCGCAGCACGCGACGGCGATGGTAGCCATGGCGTCTCGATGAAACGGTATATTGTGTTTTACAGTAATGACTTTATTGTTGTATTTGAGTTACGAATCGTAACTGAAATCACATAACAGATGAAATCTATCAATATAATTAAGTCCTTAAAATAAAATTGATTAATATAAAAATATTTCAAATATTATAAATATCGAAACATTTTCTTTAAGTGAACTTGTTTCTACAGTTGCTTTGGCGCAAAATTTATTTCCTATGTCCAGTATAAAGTAGCTTACTTCAAGTATACCTCACCAATCTGTATCAGTATACCTCAAGGAAACCTAGCACGACAATATGCTTTGCAATGCAATGCCATGCTAGCTGCTGATCGTAAGGCACTAACTTGTTTACAGTAATCGTTGACGATAAATAGGAAAGCCATAATCCCTAACTCTAAAGAGTATCACTGCATGCAAGGAATCTAAAATTTATGCTGCCTTCCACTTGAGGCAAAGATATTGAGGCAACTTTACCGTTCAGAAATTTAGAAAAGAAAAGATATTTATTTCCTGTTCAAAATTAAAATTAGTTTACTTCAAGTAACCTTAGTTTACAAGCACTTTGTGTAATATAACATATTTAAAGTACGACTTAAGATTTCTTAAGATGAACTTTAAATCTATTTGTAAATAAATATGCAAATAATTCACCATGCAATGTTTAGTGCAGGAGTAGCGCACGAGTCATCAATAGACCGTAACTCGATCGTAGCTTAACTAGATGATCGAGTCAGCGATTGAGTCCTTAGTCCTTTGTGCATCTAGTATTAGCTCAATAGCCCGCGTCCTGCGCAGGCCGATGACCGACCTCCATGCTGAGACCTATACAAACTACAATCATACCACTTGATGCAGCTTACAGCACTTTAATGCACTAAGGGATATCGGCAAATGGAGGAAGCTTGTCATTTTGTAGTGGTAGAAATCTATTTTTCCTTGTGTCACAACTCCGTGCTTCACAGAGAGCATGTTAAGCCATCGGACCCAGTCACTATCATCAACATCTAAGAGTAACCATTAATTAATTAAACATTATCACATATCACCCCCACGCTCAATAACTTCTCTACTACAACAAGGAAGGTGGGCCATTATTAGGCTGATAACCATGAGCCTTTTGTTTATTAACTTAGTGAAGTGGTGAGATTTATATTTGTATGAAGACTGAACGTGTTAACAAAAATACACAATTACAACACTCCACATGGTGTAAACAAAGGCTGTCTGCGGTAGAACAACATATGTTTAGTCAGCTAGTAGTAGGTGGTGGTAAAGGTGCTCGCATCTAGACCGCTCCGTCTGACCGCACTTCGCTTTCGTTACACGGATTATGTTACTGTGACTTACCTTTCCACTGTGGCTTTCTTGATGTTGATTTTATAGCTATAATAGCTTACATGAATACGAGAAATACTTTTTTGTAGGTAAAGTGACGAAAAGCTTATACTTAACACCCTGCCATGCAATTTAACGTACCATGATTTCGTGTGGAAACCAAAAGGAGTGTAGATTTTATTCTAGTCCTAACAATTTTACGATGTCACCTTAGGACCACATTGATCATAATTATGTAACTCAGGACCACAAGGTCTTCGTGGAAAAAAAACTTATGTTTCTTTCGAAAAATTCTCAAGTATTATTTAGAAGTTGGCTCTACATTGGCCCCAGTTTCTTTAGCTTTTACTGACATTTTATTTCGTATTTCATTTTTTATTTATAAATGAAAGACAAAAATCATGAAAGTTAAAAAGAATAACAAGATCTTCGCAGATATTCGTATTACAACAAAACGTTTCTTCCATCATTGTAATAAAAATCTTAAATAATGCAACGTAAGTGCACGTGCGGCGCTCGTCCTAAAATAGCACCGCGCCGTAAACAGCGCTTTCCTGTTTCTCGTAAAAATAGCGTAAATAAATAAAAGCTACAACTTTATTGTGTTGCTGCTACCCATCAATCAACACGTCATGACTAAATCTCTCTATACTAACATTATAGACAGACTGCGAAAAACTCTATTTCTCCGTGACAACATACAATAACATTAATAACAATTTCTGAATGTATCAAAATAGGGGCGTGATATGATTTAGCGTTTGATGGAAAACTTTCCGGTTAGATACGAACCCTTTAAATAATAACATAATCATTTTACACAAAGTAAAAGCTTGTCATTAGAACTTCGCAATCATTAAGGTTTGTACTTTTTATATTAGCTTATTTTCTTAAGATTCATAGTATATAGGGTTGTGTTACTCAAGACTTTTTGCCTTCAAAATGAGAAAAAGGAAGGAAAATGACGTGTGGTACGGAGAAAATAAGGATTATTACAAGTACACATGTGTTTTTGCACAAGTTTCCGGTACAATGGGTATGCGTGGGCCGCAACTTATAGAGGAACGGGAAAATACGGAACTTATTAAATCTATATTATCATGAGGTACCACTTCGTATTCGAACTTTGCTTTTGTTATTTGATTTATTGGACTTGATGAAGTCCACAGAACAGTATAAAGTGCTTGCTGCTGTGCGTGCTGTTGAACTACTTATATTAATAAATCGAATGAGGTACAGTGATATGTTGATTGATGATGATCTCTATAAAAAAATAACTCTTAAGGGACTTTCACTCGTAGATAGCTAATGTTATAAGGAGTAACTTAAGCAAATTTTATATTAGAAATTTCATATATTTTTTTAATTCCACGGGGATCCCCTAGTCCGTAAATGTCATCAATTATTATACTTACTGACTTGTATTCTAATTTCTATGGTCTTTTAGTAAGTAAAACCTTTCCACTTCACGCCTGCCAGCAATTATTAAAAGAGCGAGTACTAATGGCGATTTCTATCCGGTGCGTCAATCTTCACGGAAACATTTTCTTACTACCCGCTAATTATGTGTTTATTTTATTACGCCCCAGTTACTGCTCTGCCTTTTTATATTAAGTGCTTAATATCATTGCATCAAAGGAATCAGATTGTAAAAAAATTCTTTGTTTATACTCTTTGTAAGTTATCGTAATGCAGACGAAAATGTAGTTTACGTAATTTGAACAAATCTGTTATGTTGCATTGCAGATGGTACGACATAAATATTAATTGTGTGTCGTTCCGTAGAAATATCTTTCATATTTTACATATTTGTGAACAATAATCGTTATCGTAAATAATGAAGTTTTGAATATTTGATTGTGTAACTGATGGTGATGACGGTGGATGTAGAACTTTACTCATTTACTATAACTACATTGTATAATTAATAATTTTTGGATGTAACAGATGCAGACAGCATAATATTTTATAAAAAGTTATTAAATGTCTTTATCGTAGACGTTAACCAAAGGACAACCTTCACGGCCCATACCAAAAATAACAAAATTTCAAAGTACCGGCCAAAGAAAAAAAGTAGTTATTTTAATTGAGAGTATTATTTTGAAAATTATTTACTAAAATCTAACTTATATTCTAATTTTCTATGGTCTTTTAGTGAAAGTAAAACCTTTCCACTTCACGCCTGCCAGCAATTATTCAAAGAGCGAGTACTAATGGCGATTTCTATCCGGTGCGTCAATCTTCACGGAAACATTTTCTTACTACCCGCTAATTATGTGTTTATTTTATTACGCCCTAGTTACTGATCTGCCTTTTTATATTAAGTGCTTAATATCATTGCATCAAAGGAATCCGATTGTAAAAAACACTCATCTTTGGTTATACTCTTTGTAAGTTATTGTAATGCAGACAAAATGTAGTTTACGGAATTTAACAAATCTGTTATGTTGCATTGCAAATGGTACGGCATAAATATTAATTGTGTGTCGTTCCGTCCCGGAAATATCTTTCATATTTTACATATTTGTGAACAATATATTATTTCTTTGAACTCAATCGTTATCGTAAATAATGAAGTTTTGAATATTTGATTGTGTAACTGATGGTGATGGCGGTGGATGTAGAACTTTACTCATTTACTATAACTACATTGTATAATTAATAATTTTTGGATGTAACAGATGCAGACAGCATTTTATTACTATCTTGTTTATAACGATATGCAATGTCTTTATCGTAGACGTTAACCAAAGGACAACATTCACGGCCCATACCAAAAATAACAAAATTTCAAAGTGGCGGCCAAAGAAAAAAAAGTAGTTATTTGAATTGAGAGTATTATTTTTGAAAATTATTTACTAAAATCTATAAATTATTTACTAAACTTTATATCTGTATGTATAGAAATTTTCTGAAGAAGAAGAAGATGTTGGTTGGAAAAAATGGTTCGTTCAAATGATTATTTATTTTATAATTCTTGCAACATAAATGTGAAAGTTTATAGACACCGTATTAACTTACCGAATGTTTATGTACCTGTACCTAGAACCTACTAATACCTAGTAATAGCTTATATCACAGTATGTTTTAGTTTACATTTAGTTCTGTGAAGACTGTACCCACCATCAGGGTTAATCTGACGCGCTTGAGTATTCAAAATGGCGAATTTTTTTTGCACATTATGATAATGGCCGCATTGTCCCATCGAAATCGTCAGATTAGTGAATGAGAGCTTTTTTGTGGTGCACTTAACACTCCCTTAGAAAATCTGACGCGCTCGATTAAATTTTTTATTTTTTCATTTTCAACCCTTACATACAACCACCCACATCATGCAAACGATCAGATTATTATACGTACATTAACACAAATACGTAGGGCATTGATGCTATCAATATCTGACGCGCTCGAGAATGTCCATGCAAAAGTTTTTTTTTACATATTTAAAAATTTATAGCCGCTTCCCCCACCGATGTAAAGGTATATATCATATAACATTTTTTTCTTCTTATCACCTGCTTGCAACCCAATAGGTCTCTACGACGCTCGAGTACCTCTACTAGTACCTAGTAATAGCTTATATCACAGTATGTTTTAGTTTACATTTAGTTCTGTGAAGCTTACATCACTCTGTTGTAGCCATATGTGGACATATGTATGATTTTTGTACATGTGCTGCGAAATCTCACGCTAATAATAATATAAGAAACTAATTACCGGCTTTGTAGGCCACCAAAACCAATATTTTTAAATAAAAAAATAGAGAATACTAATACAAGACAATGTTAAAACAGACGTGGAGTATCAACAAAGTGCTAAGCAAGCTTGAGAGACATCTCTTAAATCTTCAATATTCACTGTTTAAATGCAAGAAATCCCATCATTTATTTTGACATAAGTACCCACTGTCAACATGTCATTGGTTGTAGATTTAACATGTTTACCGTGCACTACGCCTAACGAAGATTCACCACCGGTTTTTCTTAGAAGTCTGTGATCCCAATGCGAACTCATAACACTTGTACCTATTATTAACCTATTTCGATTTTTCGTTTCGTCGGTGTGTATGGGGGCTATAATGTGGTAAACAGGCAGGACAGGTGAAAAGTCGATTTTGAATTAATTGTCAAAATTCATATTGGAGTATGCTCGTATTAGCCCATTGGGAAAAGATAATTAATACATTACGAAAGGCATTTATGTCGAACGTTAGATGGACTCAAACGTTTATGCCAGTATTTGTTGTCTGTCCTTATCCTAAAAGAGTTTTCTAATTAGCGAGATCGTTAAGCGCGTTCCGCAGCTAGCGGCGTCGGTATCTGGCGTCGGAAGCTGAAATGCTCCGAGCCAATTAAAAACGTTAATTCCCGCACTATCTCAACCTCACATCGAAGCCTAACATCGACGCCTCACATCTACTGTGTTATCTGCGACTACGTCGGCTAATTCTAGCATCACTATCAGCCTATTATCTGTCTTATTATTAAAGTAGAAACGGCTGAAACTCACGTTATTGTTACCTGACCAATTCGGACCCATATGGGCTCTTTTATTTGTCATAAACAAGTAAGTTTCAGCCTTTTCGGCTTATAAAATTGAAAAATACTCGCGATAGTTTATATTCTATTATCTGCACACTTCCTGGATCAGCCCTCCCTCCTTGTAGGAGTGTAGAGATTAGACCCACGATGCTGCTCCAATACGGGTAGGCGGGTTTAGGGTGATAAATCTTTGATTCTTTAACGATCACTATCAGAAGTTCACGATAATAACTAGAGCCGACGGCTTAATATGCTCTTCAGGCACAGGAATGAATCATGACATACTTCCCGATTCCGGGTTTGAATGTATTGAATTTGTTTTTTTTTATCGACAACAAGTTGGCCCTTGACTGCTATCACACCTGATGTTAAGTGATGATGCAATCTAAGATGAAAGCGGGCTAACTTGTGAGGAGTAGGATGAAATCCACACCCCTTCGGTTTCCACTTCGTACCGGAACGCTAAATCGCTTGGCGGTACGTCTTTGTCGGTAGGGTGGTAACTAGCCACGACGAAAGCCTACCACCAGCCAGACCAAGACAATTTAGAAAAATCTCAATCTGCCCCGCCGGGAATCGAACCCAGGACCTCCATCTTATAAATCCACCGCGCATACCACTGCGCCACGGAGGTCGTCACATGTTTCTGAAAAACTCAAAATTATTCAACAACCCGACCGAATATTCGAACCTAGAACGTCATGATCAAAGCCAATTTGGTTAACCTCTAGACTAGACCAGTGAGACAGTCATCCTTTAATATCCTTGCCCGTCAACTTGAGGCAATAACAAATTCTCATGTGCCTGTCACCGGGGCTTCTGACTGAAATGCAACAACCTTACTTAAACTAATAATTTCAGTACTTTCTTGAGCCAAATCTGGCATTAACTAACTACTATAAAGTCCTACTTCAAAACTTTCTTAAACATATACCATTTAACTTTCATCACTCTGCACTCGTACGACCTAAAACCTCAATAGAGTACTCGTCAACAATACGCAATAAAGAAGTCTGTGCCCATACCAATACCCAGCCGGCGGCGTGGTCTCCGTGAGCCACTAACTCAATATATGTAAATCGGCCGATTACGATTGTCACCCAATCGAGTCGTGACTCGACTTGCTGACGACTAACGATCGACGGCAGTAATGCTCGGATATGGTTGCCAATTTTTGTGGACACATTAATTTAAATCTAAACCGACCTCTTTGTGTTAAGTAAAGAACTGGTTGAAGGTTGAATTGTACGATAAATAATAATTAAATAAATTATTTAAATTGCTGGTTTGAGATCAGCATTCCCTGGCACTGTAGCGGGCAAGCTGATAGTGAGTGAAATTATAAATAATGTAAAGTAAAGCTTTTGATATTTTGGATATTTTTAGAGATTTTCTGAAGAATATTTAAGTACCTATGTAAAATCAGTGTATTAGATGCTACAAAAGAAACATTTCAAACACAGTCAAATCATGATTGTGTAATTTGTACTTTATTAATAAATCAAGTTACGATGAAATATAGAAAAAATATTATACGAGTTACAGCAAAATGCTTTTGCAATGTATTTCTATTTTTATTAAGTAAAATAAAAATATCCTTCCTTTTTTAGTTGTATAATAATAGTCCACCTATATATCATCATAAGAACTTAAATTATTTTATCTTTACAATTACGAAATGAAATGCACTATAATAAATAAATATAAAACTACCAGCCCTATCGTAACGATTAAACACAAGCAGACAGCTTGTCCGACCTCGCCCGACTCTTATAATAAAACTAATTCATTAAATACAACATTTAAGTGCGCAATTTGTGACTTTTATTAATTGACACCTACTTATGCTAAGTGGTATTGTTTTGTTAATTTTATTTACTACTTATGAAGTTTAACCTTCTATAACTACCATTACGGTCCAATTGATCGTAATTTTCCAAATCTTGAGGACATGATAAATCTATTAATCATTTTTTGAAGCGAGTGTCACAGATGGTCTCAATATATAGAATCCGATAACTCAAAGTTCAAATATCGCTTAAATGACTATATAAGTCTAAAATAATATCGCCTTTAAAAAAAGTTTTTAAGTTTTAAGTTACGTAGTTAATCAACACACTTCATAACAATATAAAAATGCCTTGAAATTTTAAAAGGCTTCCTTCCTGTTTTTAAATCCTTGACTTACTTTAGCTGTCATAAAACTCGAAAATCCTAAGCCATGTAAAAAATATTGGTCTTAGAGACCAATACGTAATTATCTGTCACAATAGTGAGTCTGCGGGGTTATATCTACAAGGTTATCATTAATAACACTCATTGTTTAATTAATTTAATTGTAAATTACTCACTATATCACTTTAATTTTATAATTGCTTTTTATTATACTTGTGCGGCGATAGGCGCGGCCTTAATCTTATTGAAACTCAAATAATTCGATTTGAATTTTGTACCGAAAACTGTACCTACTGTAATTTTCCTTCAATGTATTTACTTAACTACAGCTTAAACAGGTGAAATCAGGCATGAATGACGCAGCCGAACCGAAGAGAATTGCCAAAGCAGTACATCGGTATTCGGTACCTATTTACGTTTACGCATACCTTCAAATTCAAAACAATCAGGGTTATCAATTATCATCTAACGGTCAATAAATTCGTTAACTTTGTATTAATTTTTTAAAAATTATGATAACTTGTATCTATGCGTGGCAGTAATTCACTTACACTCTTTTTTTCAATAGAAATCTGATTTTCGCTATAATAATATAATTACACATTTTTTTTATTTGTCGATAAGCCTATAATTCTGTTTTACATTCGTGTAAAAGTACCTAATTAATAGAGAAATACAGATAGAGCTAAGAACAGTTTTACACGGTGTTTAAATGTCAAGGTTAAACATATAGAATCAAAGAAAATATATTCCGGAAAATTCAAAAGGTAGTTAGAAAATTTTACTATCTACTGTTTATGTAGGTGCTGTATTTATTGCTGTTTCCGAGTTCCAGGTTGGGCTACAAAATTTGTATTTGCTTTTCTTATTTAAGTAATTCTCACTATAAAGTGTCAGACCGGAGTTGTCACACCTCAGTGCCTCGGGGAGTACGTTACACAGTCGCATAATCAAACATCATCATCATCATTGATCATCTTCCAAACCATTACCGAGCAGGGTACCTATTGGATCTAAGTCTCCATACACCCACTCGTGTAAAGTGCCAAGCGATGTAGTGGGCAGTTAAAATAGGCTGAAAATTATGAAGATAATTATTTAAACGAATTAAATTAAAATACACTTTATTGTACACCACAATTCAGAAAAAAGACATGTACAATAGGTAGTGGCAGTTTTCTGGTCGTTAAAATAGGCTGATAATGATAGTTATCTAATTAGAAGTTTCCGCGCGCTAACCCTGAGCGCAACACCGCCTTGCATACTCAGTAGTCGGTGTTATCAGCGTTTAGAGGAATCCTCTTTCCCATTCCGCTACGCTCTCGAATCAGCCAGTTGTTGCGCAGTTAGAGTCGCTTTCGCTACCAGTTCCAACTATGATGCACTTTTTCACGCATTACCAGAATATTTCGCATCACTCCACGGTACTTTGACTCATTAAATCCTCTATATTAGGGCACGTCAATTGTTATTGAAATCGATCACAGATATTGTTGTTATGTAATTTTGTTGCATCATTATAGAAATGCATCTTCGTATCGAAGTTTGACGATCAATTTGTGAAAAGCTCTGTGTTTGGAAACTTTCATCAACTAAGTGTTATCGTAGTTTTTTATCATAATATCCATCTAAAAATCATCATTAATCAGGTTATTATGAATACAGCTACAGGACTTCTCTTCTCATTGGATTTGGATTTTGTACCTATCACGCTTTTAATGCCGGTTTACCTGCAAGCCGGCATTTAAACAATCCCTAACCTGCTGACGAATATTTGTAAATAAAACTTTTTCGTTTTAAGGGACATTATTTTTAATAATTATTCTATTTGCGAATTAAAACAAAAAATAAAATGACTTTAGTCATTAGAGCTTGAAATGCTGTTTTATTTCCGCTGTGGAACGATAAAATAACAGCGTTTTGAGCGAGAGTAGTGAAAACAGTACCCAAGGCAAGCAAAGAGGCAGTTAACGTTGAATAGTGAAAAGATATTTCAGTAAATGTCTCTACTTTGTAAGAGTAATAAAGATTTTCCACCTGTGTATTTCTTAACCTGTCATTAACATGTTATCTGCCATGAATTAGACATGGTAATGACTGTCCGGGCGGCGCACGGCGCGTGCTCAGCGGGAAAGTGTGCGCAATCGAATTAGGCGCAGCCGGCCGGAAAGCGGAACCGTTGCGTCACTGGCCACCGACCATCTGCTTGAAGATGCTACATTGGCTGTGTGTGGTCTATGGATGTTTATTGCAAACTTTTCATATTTAACTCTGTGAGCCCACTGTGGACTCACACCAAAAATAATAATAATAATAATAAAGCCTTTATTTCCAAATTTAAAAGTATACAATACATTTCATTGATTTTAGTAAACATGTCATTTTTAATTCCTAAATATATTATTGCGTCATTTTTTCTTTCTGTCACTTTTTCATTGGATTACCCATCTTTGGGCGTAGGTCTCCTCCATCCTTTTCCACATCCATCTATCTCTCGCCAACCTCGTCCAGGAATTCCCAGCAGCCTTGGCGATGTCATCGCGCCAGCGCCGTCTCGGCCGACCTCTCGACCGGCGTTCGTCTCGTGGGTATCAGTACAGCACTTTCTCCGTCCACCGTCCGTCCGTTGTCCTCGCGATGTGTCCGGCCCAGCGCCATTTGAGAATACATGCTAGTTTGGCCGCGTCTATGATTTTTGTCTTATTTCTTATGGTTGTATTTTTAATTTTATGTTTTATTTTTAGGCCTAGCATGCTTCTCTCCATGGCTCTTTGAGAGACCTGTATTTTATAAATTGTCTCTTTAGTAATTGGCCACGTTTGACAACCGTATAAAAGAGTTGGCGTCACTACAGAGTCCATTACCTGTTTTTTTAGTTTTACATCCATTTGTGATTTAAATATGTGTTTTAGGCTCCAGTATGTGACACCAAAATTACATATCAATAAATCAATTTAGACTTGTGGAGTGGTAAGATAACTTTGTATGGAGGCTCTGAATGTATTAAGGCTGCTTACTATTGAAGCCAATGTTCTTGGACAATAATTCGCATATCTTTAAACTAAAAGAAAACGAAAATACCCACTCGAATCCACAATTTACTTGAAGCCAAATTCTCCAAATTTCAGTACCGCTCTTTTGGGTCGGAAAGGTATTATGAAAATCTGTTTTTGTTCCGTAGACTATTGCTTCTGTCTGTCCTAAATGTTTCACTAGCTTCTATTACAATCATGTGCACTGACCTACTGACAATGACGGCATCTAACTGTTAGCTTCAATCCATTTCTTTCCTAATGAAGTGTAACAAGTGGAAAGGTATGTCGTTATCTCTTTATTGAAGCCCGGACCGATATGCTAATGCTCTGAACTGACACAATTAATGAATAATTACTATAATAATTTTTATTAGACGAATGTTACAATTTAATTGTCTGTGCCGTACCTAATATCTAATCCTAAGTGGAAAGTTCTTTCTATTTTTGTACAGAGTTCAATGTAGCACTTAATTATCTTGCCAATTTAAAAATTAATTAATAATTGATGCCCGAATAAAGAGACGTCGCTCAAATATTAAGAATCTCTTATATTATCGAGCATCTGTATAACTCTAAATTCTTATACTCAATTATGACTTAAACATCAATTAAGCATTATGAAAAGTACAGTGCAAAGCATGACTGTGTTTCTTAAAAGTAGTCCTACTCGTCCTCAACTCAGCGTCAGAAGCGCTGGTGCTGCTGACTATTTTTAGGCTATATGAAATGGAACTTTCAAGCACTCCGGTATTAGGAATGAATTTTGGACCAGGAAGAAATAATGGATCTAATTTGTTTCTGACTCGGGGACCACAAGGAGATCTAACTTATGTGGACCATTACTGCTAAAGCCCAAATTCTCATAAGAATTGTGTTAAGGTTAATACGATATCCGATATTAACTTAGCTATAGTAGAGAGAGTAAAGTGCAGAGTGTTACATAGCACCTCCTTCTTCAACTGTAGGTACCAACTTCAACCACTTACAAGTCCTACAGTCCGCTTGATGGCTTGATGTCCCTTAGTAGGTCTATACACTACACTTGTTGGTCACACACACTCATGTTGGTAACTTAGGTTCTTATGCGGATCTCTTCATTTCATTTATTTATGTTCATATCACGAAGAGATGCGCCTAGATTTAATTTGATTGGATTTTCAATCGCCTGATATTAATTACATCTGGGCCTTCTATAAAGTATCCTTACAGAACAGAATAATCTATGTCCTTTTTCCTAATTTCGATAACACTTTACCAGTAATATTAATAATTATAAGCATTATATTGAGTCATAACTAGAGTCATAACTATTTATTCTTAGGTCACTGTAATAAAAAATGCCGTTGTTTACCTACACACCAAAAGCGGTCTGCGGCTCATTCGGACGAGTCAGATTATCTGATAACTCATTCAAGACGCGTGTAGAAAGTCACTTATGGACCGAGTAACGATATTTTGTACTCTATCCCTTTGGCATAAGGTCGAGCGTTTTGTTGGTAAATGCTCCATTTCAGTGAGACATTATGTGAGGTCAGTTACATAAAAGTGCCCTTATAAGAAACAGAACGTGGCGCGACGTGAGTTACGTGGCAGTGAGATATCCCTGTAGACAGTTGCTACTTTTGACCGATGATATTAAATATTCAATCAGAAGAAAATAATAAAAATAAATATATGAGTTTACTTCGTAGCCCAGTACTAATAGCTGCAGCAAACTTACTAATCAAAAAATAATAATAATTATAAATTTTCATAAAATAGCAAAACATAAACAAGAAATTTTTTAAATAAAAATAGAACCAACTCAAAACGCACTAAAAAGTATAAAATAACTGTGTCATTTAGTTGCTTTAATTTACTTAAGCATAGCTATGAAGTCGGTGCCAGCCAAGTTTTCTACTTTAAGGACGTTACCTAGAACTCACAAACAGCTTTACTACGTATAATAAATGTTCCTTAAACTTGGCTGGCACCGACTTCATAGCTATGCTTAAGTAAATTAAATTCTATTTTTATTTAAAAAAACTTACTTTTTAGTGATTTATCGCCACGTAACGTACTCGTACTATACTGTCAAAGTATATATTATAGGGCACTTGTAGCCAAAAAGCTACCGATACCGAGACAAAAACCGAAATCGCTGTAAGCGTGCCTCCAAAAGTTCCTTCAATTTCCCCAGGATATCATCATCTCCTAACATGATGGAAATGGGACCACCTTGGAAGTATGCCCTTTCTAATAAAAAAGAATTATCAAAATCGGACAACTCTGTGAAAAGTTATGCATCATACATAAAAAAAATTATATATATATACGTGTGAATTGAGAACCTCCTCCGTTTTTTTTCCTCGTTTAAAAATAGCGTCAATTTCGTCTAAAATAGAGTCAAACGTTTTCATTCTACGTTTGTCAACATCCGGCTTTGGAAAAGCATGGTGGGTTTAAGCTCCAAATCCACATGAGCCTGGCCTAGCTGTGGTCCATTAAAATAGACTGTATTTATGATGAAGTCACACGAAAATAAATTACATCAAAATTGCTTACCTTATAACATTGTAACAAATTTGCATAAGCCATTTTGATAGCATGTGTGTATTAAATACAACATTAGAGTGTTAATCTAGTAACCTGCTTTACTTACATATGTACTTATTTGTAATATACTTAGATATAATATTCTTACTTGAATTGTATGTCATAATAAAGTCTTGTAATTGGCTATCGCAACTTTGCCAGTAGGTACGAAATGTGGATTATTAATACAATATGCTAATTTGTTAGTATAACGGCAGATATAGATGATAGATAAATAGATATTTATTAATGTACTAGCAGTCGCCCGCGACTTCGTCCGCGTGAAAACCTCTTAGGTATTCTTCTAATTTTAAAGACAGACTTTCATACAAAATGTGTAAAGGCACATATAGTGTGCTCATTCCCCGCTCCCCCTCTCAATTTAATTTTTTTTATAGTTTCCCGTGAAGCAATATTCTCCGTCCCGTCCCGTGTACTAAAGGTCTACATTTTTGTTAAACATTGTATGACATTTCAGTACATTAACATTAAAAATATATATTTATGGCAAGCTGATAAGTATAAATTGATATTAAATAGTATATTTCACTCTTGAGTCTAGCCTTCAGAATAAACAAAAATAATCTCCCGCACGCGCACCCCCGACTTGGTGACGCTCACTTCGCAACGCAGAAATAGTAATATTTTAATTTCGCCATAACTTCTAAACCAAACATCCAATTTTAATCTTTTAAATACCAAATATTATCTACATAAACTGTACTTAGTGATGAAATTATTTATTTTGATAAGGATTAATAGCATGAGTAAAATAAATGCGTTTAAATGTAGTCCAAAAAAAAATTAAGATTTTTTAAATAAAAAAAATGGTTGTTGTGCCTCACTCGACATAGATAGATATAGCGTGTCGCGGACTTTTTTTGTAGATATTTATAAGATCTCCAATTAATTAGAACATTTTATGGTTCTATCTTTTATAGTTTACGCAGCGTACGCAAAATAAGTAACTTTTCTGGTTGATTTTTTTTACACCTTGTGTCCGAAAAAACCCAAATATTTTACGGAACCCTAATTTTTTTCCAAAATAAAATTTAGCCTATGTTACTCGTGGATAATGTAGCTTTCGAATGGTGAAAGAATTTTTAAAAACGGTCCAGTAGTTTTTGAGCCTATTCATTACAACCAAACAAACAAACAAACAAACAAACAAACAAACAAAGTTTTCCTCTTTATAATATTAGTATAGAAGTATAGATTAACTTATTAAGATAAAATCCAACATTATCGCTTAGAGCTCTAAAATCTTAGGAACCCGCTCACACCCAATATCTATACTTATAATAAAACTATAACAGACCCAGTTTTGGTTCTATTGAAGACGTTTTTAAAATTTTTATTGGAGGACACTATACCTATGTATAATCCATACAGAAACTGGAAACATTTTTTTTTCAATTCTTGTTATTAATTAATAAGCAGTAATGTTGTTTAAAGTAGTACCACCTTATTATTATTTCCTTAGTGCCAACTTAATCAATAATATTGACAATATCATTGCATTATCTCCTTACTTCCAATAAAAATTAATGACGTCGCGTCAAAAGGCGGACATGTCAAACTGTAACGGAAACATTTGTTTTGATAATTCGACTACAGAGCAGTGGAAGTTCTCAATTATAAAGGTAATTTTTGTCGTCATGCTGACAAATATTTCATAACATTCCAATATTTCAATGAATAGATAAGTATATGTAGACAGATCTCCATAATTATTTGAATATATCATAATTATGAATGTAAAAAAATATATGGTAATTATAAACATTGTGCACTGAAATACTCTGTAACTCACTGCCGGTTCTTATACTATTAGGTATTCTGTGCTACCGAGAAAGACCTAACTCCATGCTTATTTCGGAAAACAACAGTCTGATTACTATGGTAGCTAGTGTAGTTAATTACGCCACATAAGGATTAAAACCTATGCCCCAGGTTAACGGATACAGAGCTGAGTGTACCACATACGAACTTACGAATGATTTGTAGCGTAACCCAAAAATTGTTGCTGTATTTAGCATCAAATGTGTCATCCGCTTCTACCAACAACTACCTAACTTAAAGTAGCTAGGTTAGTGCCAGCGGTGCGCAGGAACAGGGCGCAGACCTTCGACGGGCGCAGAAATGGCAGATTAAGGAACATACCTCATTATTTTAGGAGCCCTCAATTGTAAGCCTTGCAGCGGGAGCATAAAAGGCTAATTACGGTACTACTACCTTGTATCTTGAAATAAAAGCTTGATTTCGGTAGCGCACGTGTTGCTTTAAGTCGATTTAACTAGATATCACATGTAGTTCAGTGGGGCGGTTATGGAGACGTGTGTTGTCAATAAGCGCACATCTGCATACTGTGTATTGTGATCGGTTCCCAGCGCACGCGCAACCTACTGACTCCATGGCACTGGGAACGTGACAGCAACAGAACTGATCACAGCGTGGAAGTAAATCCCGTATTAATATTGGTCTTCGTCGACGTAGCTTATCATGTCTATAAAAAATGGCACGAAAGCTCCTAGATTAGTAGTGACGATAATCATGTCATGATTTTTTTAAAAAGTACTCGAAGTTTTTACTCTATGGGATGTTAGTCTATGAAAATAGTTAATCTGTGAAAACATAATCGGTGTCGAAATGTAAATAGAAAATGAGGAGGAGCGATCATTCTGTCCTGGGTGTTAAAGAAAGTAGATCCTAGAATATTAGGATAACACGAGAGCTGTATTGTAAAAATAGTAATAGAAGGAGGAAATAAAGTGATTGTTCTGGCCGTTGGAGTATTATTTACAACAATCAAGAAGTAAAGACTAAATTAAAACATTTTCAATTTTCAATTATTAGAAAATTAGAAATGCACTTAGAATTTTTAAATTTCTAGTTGCTTCCGAATCGAATTCTTTTCAACAGTTGAAAGGATCTGCTGGAGTCGAATACAAATGCTGGTATAGGTGACAAAGCGTCTCCTTATCAACAATTCTACTCACCACTAGTCAAAATGTAGATTGGCTCATCCTCCTTGAGCAACGGGAAACTGTAACAAATGAAAGAAATGTTAGAAATTTTGAATTCTGTTAACGCACCAATTTTTCTCTGACGCACGCACTTAGCAGAAGAAAGAATCGCTATTGATTGTCGTTGGCCACAGAGACAAACATGGTCTCAATCATGCGAATAAAAGGCTGCAGTTAAGTAATGTCGTACTCGTATGTATAAAGTTACGAGTATAGACGGCGGTAAGTTAAGACAAGCTTATCTAAACAAGCTAACATCTTGACCCGATCTGACCGCACGCTCGATCACTGAAGATAGATCTACCCACTTTCTCTGTTATTTTCCTATGTGCACCTAATCTGGTTTAGATTTTTTACATAACGAAATATGTGTAAATATATTATAACGATTTTTATAAAAAAAAAAACAATATTCATTGATGATATTTTAAGTAAAAATGTATTCTGAAATAACCACTATAATAGCTACACCTTGGCAACTGTAGGGTTTACTTATTGTACCTGACTACTTTCTTCCTAGCATTATAATGATTTTTATAAAAAAAAACAATATTCATTGATGATATTTTAAGTAAAAATGTATTCTGAAATAACCACTATAATAGCTATACCTTGGCAACTGTAGGGTTTACTTATTGTACCTGACTACTTTCTTCCTGGCATTCGCGACCAACAATATCGTATCGTATCGTAAATTATTTCAATGACTTACAACTTACAGAAAAGGCATTTTGCATTATTATATAATCAAAAACATCAGCAAGATATAAACAAAAATGATTATGATTTATTTTGCTATTTATCACAAAGTACCAACGAATCCAAGTGACTACCAGTAATCCAGACTTCTCATACCCTAAGTACTCGTACGTTCCGTTCATAAACCAAAGCATGGTACATGTAGATTCTATGAGGTTACGAGTAAATAGTATATATAACCTGAACTTTCCGCAAACTACCTAATGCTAAAAACGAGCCTAGAACCATATTATAAGTTATATCTATTGTGTTGATAGTATCAGAGGTATTGTAAGTTTTTTGTTTTGTATCGTGCATTGAATAATTCAGGTCCGAGAGCTGCGGTCGCTCATGGTGCATTACGCATAATTTATGGCATAAGGGAAATAGGCGGGTCATTTCCAATGTCAATATGCTAAACAGTTTTCGCTCTCGCTGAGTTCATGGCACGGTCGAGCTCGAGCCAGAGTTATAACTACTTAGATAATCTCTTAACTTCGTTGTTCTAGTGGTTAGCCCATGTGGCTTCGATCACCGTCGAGGTCCTGGGTCATGTCGTGGAACAATCCTAAGTTTTTCTTCTAAGAAATTTTCAGTCGAATTCTAAGCCCGGAGTCGGGAAGTTTGTGTTGTTTGTTACACCCCCGCGTTACGTTAAGACGTCGGTCCTGGTCACTATCATTAAAATCTGATTTTTTAAGAATATATGTCCCCCCTCCTCCCACAAGGAGGAAGGCCTAGCCCTGTAGTGGGCCATTCATAAGCTGATAATGATGAGCTTATCTTTTACGCCTTGTTAGACCAGTAGTTAGCCTTTTTAGCTTTGAAAATCGTTTATTCGGCGTCTCCCAATAGCGCGCAATCTAAAATCTAACTGAACTACCTACTTATTGGGCGACACTAGCGAGCTATTTAAGACGGAGTTTTGTTTCATTGAAGTCTTATAGAGAGGAGACTTATTTATACTGTAGTTATCTTTAAGAATGCATTTAAATACATGATTTTTATAAATAAAATATACAGGTACCTATACCACATTGTAGGTTGATATGGACGACCTTGGGTATCAGTAACAAGTAACATGGTAGACGAATGTTGACTGGAAGGAAATTGCACATGGAATAAAGTGCGGTTGGCGCGCCAAGTTTTCCTATTTTCTTTGATGGAAACATTGACATATTAATACTATGGACTTCGGGTCAGCGATAAAAAGTGTCCGAACCAAAAGTAAGCCAAAACGCGAAATGAGTTCCAATCGCAATTCAGTCTCATATTAGCTGACTGACAGAATACACGTCAATAATGCCGTAATGTGTTATAAAAAACTTGTAAGAACTACCCGAGTAAAGTGAGAAAAGAACACGGTGTACCATATTTTCAGTAAGTAAATATTTACTGATGATATTAAAGTATTATTTTGCTTAGAAACAAGCTATTTTATTAAAATTTTAATAAACTATAGAAACGAATTGCATAGCCAACCAAAATGAACATAAGTATCTATCTGTCCTTTTCTCATACGCTACCTGCGTATAGGATAGAAGGAGTGCAATATGTTTATCTAATTAACCACATTTAGTTCGGATCTGCCGTGAGCAATAGAATGTTTTAGAACAACGAAGGCATAGAGTTATTTTGTTGTTTAACATTTGAATTATTTAATTACTTAATTTTTGAATGAAAATATTTTAATTGTTTTCAATTCAAAAATTTTTATTTTTTATGTCAACTTTTATTTTTTATGTCATGAATATTAATCAAATGACTTTTACCATAATGGTATATTAATTTGATAACTATAAGAATTATCTACATGAAATTAGGAACAGTTATTTAAAAAAGTGATCTAACGTCATTGAAGTAAAAAAATATATTTTCAGTTTAATGAAAAAGAGGAAAATATCGAGAACTTAAAATTTCAAAGAAAAGAACTATGTCGAGTGGCATATCATTTTGTACATTAGTGGATTTGGTTTGTAATTAATTATTATTATAACTAATTATTATTTTATACAAGATAATTACAACAATTATTATTTGGTACAAGATTTATCCCAGCATATAGAGGTCAGGGATATGTAAATATAAATTAAAATTTGCTGTAAATATAATATATAAATATAAGATTCCAAAAAAATTTGAAAGCTCCGACTCCACACCATTTATGTTGTCCTATTTTCACGGGAAGCTGTCATGTCAAAAAAAGGCGGCCATGGTAACCGTCAATCGAAGCTGATTACTTATTGCATGCAATTAGACCGTTGCAAATTAGACTGTATAACAATACGATAAGACATACATTACAATGTTATTTTGTGTATAAAAACATAAATACATCCTAGTATGTATAAAATATCTTGGGACACTTTTGACGTAAATTTTGCATTAGACCCGAAGTCCATAGTATTAATATGTCAATGGATGGAAAGCAATTTCGAGTTTCCACGCAACCTTGCCTTGCATGAGTTCAGAGCATCAAATTATCTAGTAATAGATGTAAGCAAGGCTGGCACCGACTCCTAGATATGTGTAAGTTAGTTATAGCAACTAAATGACACAGTTATTTTTTACTTTTTAGTGCGTTTTGAGTCGGTTCTATTTTTTGTTAAAAATTTTTATTTCTTACTTTTTAGTGATTTATCGCCACGTAACGTACTCGTACTATACTGTCATAGTATATTATTCAGCACTAGTAGCCAAAAAGCTACCGATACCGAGACAAAAACCGAAATCGCTGTAAGCGTGCCTCCAAAATTTGAAGATTTCCTTTAATTTCCCCAGGATATCATCATCAGATCCTAACACGATGACAATGGGACCACCTTGGATATATGCCCTTTCTAAAAAAAAAGAATTAACAAAATCGGACAACTCTGTAAAAAGTTATGCGTGGTCATACATAAAAAAAATATACATGTCGAATTGAGAACCTCCTCCGTTTTTTTTCGTCGGTTAAAAAGAGGAACTGTTGATTTTCTGCCAGCTCTTTACAGCTGAACCTGCCTTTCGAACCGGTGGTAGAGTCACGATAAATTGTTTAAAGTGCAATTTCAAAAGTGCTTGTACTAAGCCTTTTAATTACTTAATTATATAATTGCCGACAATGCCGACACCGCGCGGATAATTAGCCATCGATGCTGGTTCACGTAAAATGTTTCAACGTTTGAACTCTACACGCATTGCAGTGTAATTATTAATGATTAGCTACCTACCTACTGTTTCTCAACACTTACACAAATACAGGGTAGTTGGGTAAAGGTACAGAAAATCTTGTACCTTTAGGCAATTCAATCAAAGGCTATTTTTTTACGTAAGAGCCTGCGATGAGTTAACTTCGTCATTTCATAAAAGCTGAAAGTTTTCAGTCTATGCTTCTTTAGTTGTAGCTTGTACTATTATAATGTTTAGTTATATTGTAATATTTAGTTCATTAACGTTTACTATCAGATGTTGCAAATGGTGATCGGGACCGACAGCATAACGTTCTCTCTGGGGGAAGGGGGTTACACCACCAACTTCCCGACTCCGAGCTTAAAATTTACTGAAAGTTTCTTAGAAGATAGAAAAACTAACAAAAAATCTTCAAATAATATTGATAGCTCCATTTAAGAAGACGGTAAAATAATATCCTCATACCCTTCAAATGCTAGCCCTCGAATACTTAAGACCCGTAAGGGTGCGGCAATTGTTAGCGGTGTAATCAGACAAGTAGGTACAAGTACATAGCACTCTTACAAGTGTGAACCGAATATAAACAGATGGGGGAGAAGCTACCTGCTCTAGATAGCACGCGATGCGACAAAAGCTAGCTCATTGTATGTCTACTCTACAATGACTATGACGAGACGGAAAGTGTAATGAAACCACTCAGAAATATTAGTACGAATTTAGATTATGAACTGACATCTGTCAAAGTATAAGTCAAAATCATTTGAATTGAAATACATTTATTTCAAGTAGGTTATTATACAAGCACTTTTCAAAAGTCAAGTCTGTCAGTGCGTAGTGACTCTACCTCCGGGTTCGAAATGTTACAATTTGTATTTTATATGTAATCCTATCGTATGTGCAGTGGAAAGCATAGTCGAATGCCTGCAAGAATCTTTGTCGTTAAGAAAGATATCAACTATAACGATGAGTTTTGACATATTTGTTAAACTTTTGTAAATACAAAGTGTAAAACTTCCTTTGGTATTTATTTATAGGTATAAGTTATCAAATCGACTCAACCCCATGATGATGATTTTTGGACTCTGCTCAAACGCAGCGCTGGTGAAACTTGTTAAGTAATTCGTTTATTATACTTTCTTTAAAACAGCTGATATTTTCTTTAACAAAATAACTGTTTAAATAATATTTTTTTTTATATAGGCCTAGTTTACTAGCACTTTTGGTGTTAAATAATTATTTCAAAGTAATGGTGATAATGTAAAATCGGAAAATCGGATGTGCTGAATTACTTAAAATACAGTCAACTGCCTTGCTGGTCTAGAGATTAATAATCAGTCTATGGCGCAACTTACAATAGAAGCAAAGCAACACGAAAGGGGAATGCCCATTTATGGCCAGCAAACACCCGGTAATTTACTTTTATTAAAAAAAACTTCATAATTTTACATTACTTTTAGAAAGATTCATTTATCCAAAAAAGATTGCTAAGATTTTGCAGAAAAATAAATATTTCAATCGATTTTGTCATTATACCTTAAAAACAACAGGTGTATTTGAACATGATTTGAACATTTACGAAGCAGTGTTGCCAAATGCTAAATAAGAAGCGAATTATTTGGTCTAATCGATTTTTAACTAATTAAAATGCATCGATATATATGTTTCAACAATTATAATATATTCTTGATATTATTTGTAGTTATAAGAAAGGTTTTAAGTGGTAAATGATAATAAGAATGAATTTTTGTTTTATTATTTAATGTTAAATTAAACATGAGTAATTATGATTAGAAACATCAACCAAACGGCAAAAAATAATTATATCAAAAATACCTATATGGAACCTTTTTTAAAGTAGTTTTTTTTATGAAAATTAGCAAATACAAGAATGCAATAGTTAGTTAATATATGATAAATAAGTATACATACAGTTAATTAAAAATCGATTTGGTTTATTCGATTTATTTTTGTGGCAACATCCACTTGACTTGTTTATTACCAATGTCATTTTCAAATGTCAACTTACAAAAAAATCAACTTCTTTCATACTTCGTAAACGTCATAATGCAGTGGTTATATTCTCTTTGGTACCTACTTAGTAGTTCGTGTGCGTTAAGTTTGATTTTTCTGATTTTGCTATTTAACCGACGACTAAGCGTTTTAAATGGATTCCTGGATGATCTGCTCATAATATATGACACACTGAATGAGTCTGGGTAAATACAAATGTATTCGCAATATTTTAAAAATCATTTTACTGTGATAAATAAAAATATTTTTTTTCTACAATATCCAATCTTTTTTTAACCCAATTTCCTAACCATTTCCTTATTTATATTTCATATTACCATCCCCATATAGTTTTATATGAGTGTAGTCGTGGCCAAAGTTGCTATGGCAGATGGGCATTGTCCTTTGTCAACTATAAATTATAATATTCATCTCTATTTTCAAATAAAGAGGAGGGAGAGGGAGAATAAGAAGTTGGAGGAAAAACATAAAAAAATGTATTTTTAACATCGTTAGGTATTTTTAAATCTACGCAAAGTCTTGGATATCAGCTAGTACTATTTACTACTCACCTTCAATGTGTAGTACGTATCATACTCTCAAGATGCGTTTGGGGAATATTTAATAATAATAAACTTTTGTGGAGCTTGCGTAACACCTTCATAACTCAAAAGTAAATCCTCACGAGCATTACAGCTAGTAAGTACAGTTATTAATTATCAAGGGATGTTGAATAGATTACATGAGTTTCATTAATAAGCTGAGACTACTAAGATTGCTTTGTTGGTCAAATGCCTATGTGGCTACGATAACGAGATTCTGAGTTTGAATCTTGGTTTGAGTCGTAGAATAATTCTGAGTTTTACTTGCTTCTACGAAATAAAATAATTAATTATACTCGTAAATTCGAGGTCCGGATTCGCAAAAGTTGGTGGTGTTGCACACCTGTGAGAGCACGTCGAGAAGCCTGCCCAAGTCACTATCGTCTACTAATAGTGCTCGGTAATGAATAAAGTAATATCATCGTAGCCCGCCAACCTGCATTGGATAAGCGTGGTGGGTCTAAGCTCTATATCCATTCTTCTATAAGGAGGTAGGTGAGGCCCTGAAGTGACTCGATAATAAGCTGATGAATTAGTAAGCCAGCTATTTAGAATAAACTGGTTTACAGTGATTTGGAATAATATCCATAAAAATGTATGCCTATCGCAATAATTATTGGCCTTATCAAGCTAGGTAATAGTTAAAGTCAAATGTTTACGATAGATGATAAAATGTTAAGTCAAGCTCGTGATACTCACTGTGTCAGACTTAATTGTTTGCTTAGTGATTACAGAACTTGAATACAGTACATTACTTTCGATGCGACTACGCATAAATATCGCATTTTCTTTCGTTGCGTTCGGGCCAGCGCCAGACGTCCCGATTTTGGCGGGACATACAACTTTTCACATTAAAATTAAATGTCACACGCGAGACCGGCTCAGTCCCAATTCAGACTATTGTTTAAACGCCTCACTTTTCTAACAAATAAAACTTTTTAACTGATTTTTGTTAAATTTTTTATTGTAAACACGAATACAACAACCATTTAATGGTAGGGTAATAAATCTGATTCAAAATACCATATTATTATTGTAATAAATTTAATATTGCTATCTATTGTCACGAGAACTAATTTGAATTCAAATAAAAACATATTTATCTTCCGAGAATAATTTCTGGTCTTGCACTATGACTCGCATACGTGGAAAGAACCCCATTTTTTCGAAATAAATGATTTTGACTTTGAATTTTAAATCTAGCAATACTAATTAGGATGAAAGAGCGATAGATAGTTCCGATGTTCATTTTCTCTAGCCGCTATCGGGGAACGATTTGTCATTTTCTCTATATAAGATCTCTTCGGTCGCATCACAGGCCTACAGATTAGAACGGGGCTTTCAGTTTGTGAGACCTGCTAAAACTATTCAACAACCATAGAACTGTGCTGGCAATTCACAACAACCTAGTAGGTTGTAGCAATAGTCGTAAAAATGTCTAAATCCAGACAAGCCTACTATTTTACTCCATCAGCATGAATAAAACATGGCGACACTTGCAGTTTGAGTGCGCACTGCACGCTGCTCGCCTTGTACGGCGCATGCGTTAGCGGCGTAAGCATTGAACTAAGATCCCACGGGTCGATTCTGCAGGTATTTGTTTTTTTTTTATAAAAGTAATTTCAAACGAATGTTATGCTATCAAAAATTAACCACAATTACGATTACTTTTTATATAATTCATTTTCTGCTATTAATATTCTAACAATATAGGTTTTAATCAATTATACATTTACATTACTTTATAGGAAATTTTGTAAAGAATTGAATAAAAACAAGGATGCCAGCCGCAAAGCTAAGGTTGCTAGGTTTTTTTTTCAATATTTTACATAATTTCCTTTAAAATACGTAAAATTTAGTCAATTTAAAACGTAATCAGAATTAATTCCAGCAAATTTATAAAAAAAAATTCTAAATTTCTGATTGGCAATTTATCGCTAACTCATTGCATACGTCCTCAATATCCATTTAAAATTATTTTTATATAAAAAAAAACAGATAGACACCTGCAGAATAGAGCATTGGGATCCCGTACTACATGCCACTCGCGAATTATAGACGAACTTGATACCTCGTCCTTAAATTAATTCGTCATTACCTCACTTGGTCAATGGTAAACCGGTTTTGACTAACTAATGAATCAATCAAGTCAATTTTATCGTAATGATCAGGGACTTGTCAACAACACAATCCAATATGGTAGATTTACTTAGTTTTTAATATGTGTACTCCTATTCATGTATAAAAACAAATCAAGCGTCAGCCACTTATATATATCATAACGATATTTTCAACAATAAAAGGACAGAAACTGAATAAAAATCAGCTATTAATTTTTTTATGAACAAAGGCAAATTGCATGTAAAAGGGGAAATTGCTTAACGGATTTTCATGAAAATCACAAGGGAAGATAAATAATCTAAGCATGGCTTTATAAAAGTAGAACGTCATAGCGAACATTAAATAAAATATCTCTACTGATTTTACCTAATGAGATGAATCAGGGTATCTACTAAAAGTTAATTAACTGATTAAAAGGTAAAAATAATTATATTTATCACTTTCACCATTGTGTATAACTCCTTGGATTACATTTTTGCGGGTTCGAACAGGCTACAATTAACATAAAATCGTAACCTGTACGAACACTAGCTAACTAGCTTACAGTCATGATTGGAATCAATTCATTTAGTTTAACAAACAAAAATTAAAAATGACTTAACCTTAAGTGATAAGGTAGATGAAAGTTTGTATGATAATAATGCATGTTTGTTGCAAGCTTCCGCTGATTATACACTAGTAATGTAATAATATAAGCATAAGTTAATTGAAATAGCGATCTCATGTGCTAAGTGGGTTATTATGACAACACTCAAGTTCCGAGTCGCGATGAGTAGGGGTTTGTTTCGCAAATACAGTGATTGTTCGCTCCACTTGCAGCAAACTACACCAAATATTAGCATTCTAACACACACACCGACTAATATTAGCGTTGTGACATACACACACCTCTGTCTATCTGTCTGTTCATTACTAAACTGTAACTTACAGCAAAATACACCAAATATTAGCATTCTAACACACACACACCGACTAATATTAGCGTTGTAACATACACACACCTCTGTCTATCTGTCTGTTCATTACTAAACTGTAACTTACAGCAAAATACACCAAATATTGGCATTCTAACACACACACACCAACTAATATTAGCGTTGTGGCATACACACACCTCTGTCTATCTGTCTATTCATTACTAAACTGTTACTTACAGTAAACTACACAAAATATTAGTATTCTAACACACACACACACCGACTAATATTAGCGTTGTAACATACACACACCTCTGTCTATCTGTCTATTCATTACTAAACTGTTTCTTACAGCAAACTACACTAAATATTAGCATTTTAACATGCAAATAGACAAATATTAGCATTCTAACACGCACACACACCTCTGTCACATTATTACGTGTTTAATACTAAACTGTTACTTCATATTTTGTCAATTGAGTTACAAATTAGATTATGCTTGTAACAATATTAAAGTTATATTTATTTTATACTTGTAGTGCAGTAATAGTGAAAATTATTTGCTTATTTGCTACGTACTAACAATTAACTGTTCTTCATGATACATGTTGTTAGGAGTACGGAAAATGGTATCAAGCAAAAAGAAAAAATAATAAACTTTAGACGTAAAATTCGAGGCACAAAATCTACAACAGAGGTAAGTAGAGGTAGGAACGTTCTTTTGTAATGAGAGAATTTGACGTTTCAAAACTACTTATAAATTAAATGACTAGTTTTTAACGCCAATAAAACAGCGGACAGAACCTAGAGTTAACAGAAGCTTAATTTCAAAAGATTTTAACGAATGTTTCGAATGTGTGCACCTAAAGTTTTTATATTAAGTGCAACTTTATTTCCTCGAGTTTCGAGATATAAATGGTTTTAACATACATTTTTTCTATGTTTTTTAAAACAGAACAATAATCCTTTGAAATTACAAAACTGAATACTCCATAAATAGGCATTCTGTTAAAATATAGTGAAACTAACTCAAAAATCAAGCTCTGGGTTAACCACCACTAAGGCCTGTGTGCACCACGATTTCGGTTATCATAACCAACGGTTAAAATAACTTTACTACAAATTTACTGTTCACGACAATCCGTACGCCGGTTAAGGACGTAAACCGGGCGGTCATCTTAACCGAACTTACGTCTACGTAACCAGCTTACGGGTTGTCGTGAACAGTAAATTTTACGTTTAACTTATGTTAACCGTTGGTTATGATAACCGAAATCTTGGTGCACATATAATAACTTTTCATCGATGTCTATTAGTTGAATCGTAACTTATCAAACGCTTTACTGAGATTAAATACTTTTTGATACGAATCTATCAGACACGCCCTTATTATATTAATTTAATAACGCATTCGCCACATCACGATAATGACATTGCTTCTGTGAGTCAGTAGTCACACACGCAGTCAAAACTCGTGCACGGCGTGTGATCGAGTCACACAGATATCGGTGTTATTTGAACGGCAAGGTCAAATACTTCACTTTCTACATTTATATAATAACAATAATATCCGTGACTTATTGGAAACTATAAGTGTGGAATTCTGATTTCAACCGACTGCAAAAGTTGATTCTACTTTATTTAATAATCTGTTTCGTTTATGTAAAAGATGATATATCTATAATATTCATCGTACTTCTAGTGTCATAAAAAGAAAACCCCTTACCATGCACGCTAGAACTGATTGATTCAACAATAGCAACATTCACAATGCAATTTTTGACCTGCCATGTAATAAAAAAGCATTTATTACAGCATGGTAATGATATAATATAATTATTGATGAAATGCTTAGTATTAAAGAAGTTACGTTCACGTAAGAAGTTACGTTCACGTAAAACTTATATTCATACAAAAGAGTTTTCAAACAAACTGGTAGCAATGACTCATATTTGATTTTGACGTCTCAAAAGTGTTGTAATGACAAACATTGAAGCATTAGAGACGTGGAAATACCCGGTGGTAGGATGCTCCGCATAAGCTGGACGGCTAAGAGCAAAGTAGTTAGAGATATCAAGCAACGGAAATCTCATCCTTGGGACATATTTTGACATGACATCGCTTGTTGTAGACACTCATGATGGGAAATATTGCTCGAAAAAGAAGAATAAGAAGAATAAGAAGAAGAAATATGCCTTGGCTATTCCACTAAGTCATGGACATTTAACCAACCATCAGGATTAGAGAGGTACTTTAAGAAGAAGAAAAAAAGTACAGTAAACCCAAAATAAACAAGAGAGCGACGAATATCTATCTTAGCATTCCATGGATTCACCGTGCGGGTGCCGGGTCCATCGCGTGGCTGAGAGAAAAACTCCGAACAGAGCCCGAGACTTGTGACTCGGGTGTAGGTTTAAGGGTACCCTTAGTGACGCGCGTCAACACTCACCTCCTCTGTTCAAGTTATTCTCCCTGCCTAGCCAAATTCGGAAGGACCCTACTAGAGCAGCTTTGGACACTCGTTCCAATATGGAGCTTATTGCACTTCTAGTAAAGCCAAGGTCCTTTAGCAGGTTGTAGAGAGACTTCGCTGGTATACCCCTCGCACCCACTTCTACCGCGTATAAACTAACCACATAGCCATTTTTGGTTAGTTCATTAGTAAGGTCATAATATTTATTCACTTTGAATACATGGTCTTTAGGGATGTTTGTTTCCCACGGCACTGTAAGCTCAACAAGTACTATACGTTTGATTTGTTTGGAAAAAAGAAATATGTTCGGTCTAGATGTCGTAATAGCTAAGTCTTCCGGGATTTTATAGTGCTTTTCATACGTGTCCATTAATATAGTCCAATCAGGAGCAGAGCCCAGAATTGAATAAGGCTTGCTGGTGGAATTTATGCTTGAGCCTGCTTTAACGAAGTTAGTTTGTCTTTTATTCGTCGTCAACCCTTTTTGGACTCTAGCTACTGAAAGGCTTATAGCTTCACGTATGATTTCTAGTACTCTGTTGTGGCGGCGTGAGTAGAGACCCCTGTCCAGGAGTACCTTGCATCCTACCAATAAGTGCCTTGCAGTGCCCACTGCCTCACCACAGGTATAGCAAGATTTTTCCGAGGCTTTTCCCCATCTTACTAGGTTACTCTGATCTGGGAGAGTCTAAAGGCATTAAGATAAAATTTCAATAAGGCAGGGGACCAATCGTACAGCAAGGCGCGCCACTTCAGAGCCAGAGGGATGCAGAACTCGCCTAAGTTTAACCACTCGTTTTGCATTTCTAGGTTCATGGCATGCACTTTGTAGTTGTCGTCCTCATCTTGTTTAAGAAAAGATTTTATTATGTCTTGGTCTTCCATTTAACGTCTAACTAAAATTAAATCACGTAATTACATTTAAATATATTAATGATTATTATGACAGAATTTACATAAAAACCTTTAAATATAACTGCTGTGACAATATAAAATTAACTGTGACATAATCAGGGCGCGCTATATGAGCTAACAATGCAGTTGAACTACACGTAACTAAGTGTAACTATTGTAAGCAAAAACCGATCGGTTTAGACATGGAGAATGTTAACAATTGAGAACAAACTCTCAGTTGATGTTGAAACCAAAAGTATCGGAAGTTGGGAAACAAAGTTCTCTCAGAACTAACATCCAAATATTTGTTGTTTACGATGTTAGATAATTCTATTGAGGCAAAAAAATTCGAACTTTGAGACGCTAGGATGTTTTTTTTATTTATCGTATTACTATTACTGTAGACTTTTATAATACAATTTTATTGAATTTTTCGAAAGTAAGACGTGTTGCGCACTTATTGATTTAGTATAGCTATTTACCATAGGAAAGAATATATTATAGTCTACTTTACACTAACCACAATTATCGACATTAAAGTACTAAGTAACAGAAGGCGGCACCTTCCATGTAAATAAGATAAATCCAATTAAAAATAATAATTGGACTTATTTATCTTAGCAAACTCTCTGGTTCTTATTTGGAGCAAAGTTCATAGATATTTAATCATTCAAGATATTTAAACTATCGAAATTAGAAAATGTTTGGCTGCATAAAATAACTTTTTCCCATGTTCGGTAAAGAGGGAAGTTTGGCTTAATAGCTGGTCAAGTCGCAAGATGCCGCTTTCACGTTAAAATAGGTTGATAATGATAAAGATAACGAAATTGATTGTAGAATGAATAACAAAAAATAGAACCGTCTCAAAACGCACTAAAAAGTAAAAAATAACTGTGTCATTTAGTTGCTTTAATTTACTTAAGCATATCTATGAAGTCGGTGCCAGCAAGTTTAAGGAACATGTATTATATTATATGGCGCTTGTAGCCAAAAAGCTACCGATAATTACACAAAAACCGAAATCGCTGCAAGTGTGTCTGTACAATTTGAAGAGTTCCTTTAATTTTCCCAGGATATCATCATCAGATCCTAACATGATGACAATGGGACCTTGTGCGTGCCCTTTCTAGTGTGCCCTTTCTTATAAAAAAAGAATTATCAAAATCGGACAACTCAGTAAAAAGTTGTAGGTGGTCATACATAAAAAAAAATATATACGTGTCGAATTGAGATCCTCCTCCGTTTTTTTCGTCGGTTAAAAAGTGGTAAGACATTAACTTATTGTAAAAGGAACACAGGCTTTTATTTATATGTTTAAAGTATGCGCGCGCGCCTGCAGTCGACACTGTCATATGTTAATAGTTTTGGTCGCGTGCGCGCGCGCGCTTTCAAATACCGCTGCAGCTAAGTAATGACTTAGTTAACAGATTACTCGAGTAGATACATACGATATACATTTTAATTCCATTAAAAATAGTGATTAAGCGCAAAATAAAATCAGAACAACTCAAGGGAGTACTTTCTTATCGAGTACCTTTTTATTGTAATCTTTGCAGTCAAAATCAATTCATTTTTAATTCAATGCGCAAAAATTTGCATTTTCCATTATATTTATGTACTTTTTGATTTAATGTGTTATGCAATTTGTCCTTTGTTTGTCACGTTATCTTTCTGTCATCTTAATCTCAAAAAGATTTACATACAATTCAATAGGTCGATTGTGTTTACTTTAGCCAACATATATTATAAATAAGTCAGGCTTTATTAATGTTCTAATAAAAAAAAATATTATCAAACGGATGAAATTTGTGCGTGCTAGTATTATACACGTAAGTATACTCGACATACTTACACGCTAAGTCAATATTACGTCCTTTGTGGATATATTCTTAAACAGGTCCATTAATCACAAGCGTCAATGGCGGTATTGTTCCGCAGCCTTCAACTGTAAGTTACGGAGTTACGAGCGGCTTCAGTTTCAGCCGTACGTGTTCACACTGTCAACAACGCAGCCTTGGGGTTTATGCGCTCTACAGTTACGTCAATAATGTTACGAATATAAAGACCGTCTTATTCTACACGTTTAGTATAATAGCATTGTCCTACCGACTGAATTTCGGCCACGGCAGCCAATCTTATTTAGATATTACTAATTCAAATATGGAATATAATTCGCCTCTATCTCGCTCTGTCTAACATGTATCAATAGAGACGAATGCGAAACTCATAACGACGCGTCGAAAACATTGATTAAGTACCAGAAACGCGCACTGGGGTGTATTGAAATTAGATACCTAGTGTAATAATATTCCAGATTACACTATTACTAGGCAGGTACTTTCGGATTTACAGTCACAGCACACATGACTATGAAAATGTCATAAAAGTAGCCTACTACCTACTCAATGTATTTTGTGCTAAATATAAATTATACTTACGCTCTTAACACCTTAGCGCTTTAATATTAACAGTAGGTTATCGCATGTCCAAGCAGTCAGCGCATGAAGCGTAGCTACGTTCTCTGATAACGTTATCAGGGAAATTGAGTTTTCTTCCGTTTGCTAAAGTTTTAGAGCCATATCTCGACGTGTTTATTTTCATTGACGTCATGTTTATTTTGATGTAACTTTAACATCATGATGCATATGTATAAAATAAACGTTTACGTTCTTTCATTTTACTTATATACATTTACAAATAACAATAAAATTACTAACGACGTAAGTCACACAAAAAAAACAATTCTCTGTCGTTCTTATTTGCTTAGTTGTGCTTAGTTGTTTATTATGATTCCTAGTTTGCTCTGCGAAGTCTTGTTCTTTTTTCTTTTATGGAAGATGGTTTTCCACTTAACATTGGGCGGGTCAACTGCTTATTTTGTCAAATGTTACTTTGCAATAAAATATATGGCGAATCAGATCACATACTCGTATGCACGAGGTGGCTATTATGTACGTTGGATTTAAAGGTAATAAGATAGTCTTCTAAGACATTAACTAACAATTTATACCTTAAATTAAGATTAATTTATGTCGTAAATGAAATGTCTGAGCACTCAACAGAATGTAGCATCGCTCAGCACGTCGTAACGATTAGCTCCTCACTCACGAAGTGTATTCCAATCAGTCTATTTGTGGTGATCCCCGAGCGCCGAGCGCCGAGCGCCGCTCACTCAAATAAGAAGTATATTGTTGGCCGCTTCCCCTTCCGCCCTGCGACCGGTAGTTTGGTACACAGAAATACACCTGATACTTGCTCTATAAGTATAACGTACTTTGAGCTTAGTTTAAGGGCGCGTTCCCTCTATGTCGTGACGAGAGATCGCCATGCAGCTTAAAGTGTCGAGGCTTGTATATTTAAATGAAGGTATTCACATATAAAACGGCACGACTGTCTGTCTGCGACTGTCGTCTATGACTTGTTTTTTACAGTGACGACGGATCATCGTGATAGATTAGCCATCTATCACGATGATCCGACACGACAGTTGTAAAAAGGTAGCAAATCGTCACAAATTAATCGAGACACGAGAAACCTATTGCATCTATCTTGTAGTCCAAAGATAATTAATCCGAAGGACGATACAAGTATAGTCGTTATAGTGGTAACAGCTAGTAGCTTCTATCGTCTAAGAGTAATTTAATAGTCCTGACACAGTGGGAAAGCGTCCTAAGTTATATTTGAGCGTTTACCGCGACTTCGTTTGCGTGAAAATCTTATACCACGATTTTTTAAAGTATGAATTATATAATAAACTTATAAGCGACGGAAACCCACTTTATAGTACCTATATTTACTATATATAGGTACTACAAAGTGGGTTTCCGTCAGTACACTTTAGTTCTAAATATTACATTTGTCTATTTTATGCCAGCCGAGATACTAATTAGAATATTTGTGAATATACTTGTATTTCTCTTTTACCTTCAGCTAAGCGAAAGCTTTAATTATTGTCTATATAGGCATGACAAGAGAGGAATTTATAAACGAATAGGATTATAATGACCTCTTATGGTTTAATAGTTTTATTAGAATTTTCATATCCTTAAAATAAAAATCCTAAGTTGCAAACGAAAGCAATTTTACTTTGTGTCGAGTCGGAGATTATTTCTAATTGACACGAGTCAATCCAAATATGTAGAGCTCGTATTTTTTCATTCTTTTTAGGTAGACTGTTTCGAAATTCCTACTAATCAACTGTAGTCTCCAAATAGATTCATTTTAAGTGATAACAGAAAAATACATCAAAACTACATACCCAATTCCGATATTTTTCTTTGTCCAAACATGACCCGGCTTACTATCGTAATGCTTACTTAATAAACGCTCTAACTCCAAAGAATAACATAAATCAAATAAAAAAAAGTAATAGTCCACATAATATAACAATAAACACAAACATCTTAGAGTTGTAGTTAAGTAATAAAGAACGTATCGTCGCCGTGTCGTCACCGGGGCGTACGACACGCGTCGCCGACGACGCCGCGACGCGTACTCACTGCCGTACCGGCAGAGTAGCGCACGGGAAAGTGGCCGGCTTCATGCCACACGCAGCCACGCAAGGTCAAGTTCACTGAACTATCCAAGTTGCACTCACTCTCGTTCGTTGCACAACAAACGAAATTGAAAATTCAAAAACAACTTGAATGTGCTTAAGATAGGATAAGTTTGTACCACAACAAACGAAATTAAAAACAGAACGATTAGCTTGTTACACAATATGAACGAAATTGAAAGCTTAAAAACCACTCAAACTGTGCTTAACAAGCTGGGGTAAGTTTGTTCCACAACAAACGAAATTGAAAACTGAACGATTTCAGTCAACATTAGCTTATTACGTTATATGAGTGAAATTGAAAGCTCAAAAACAACTTAGACTTAAATAATAAACTGGAGTAACTTTATTACACAACAAACCAAATTGTAAACTTAACTTTTTCAGTTTTACTTGTTTATACTCGCTTGTTGTTGTTGCACTCGTTCGTGTGAAAACTCAAAACAAGTTTAACTACTTAATCTACCCTAATGCAATTAAACGAGCAATTCTTGTATACAGAGAATCTGAATCTCGGAGTCGGCTCTAATAATTTTCATGAAATTTTGAATGTAGAGGTTTTCGGGTGCTATTAATCGATCTAGCGAGGTGTCATTTTTAGAAAACATATAATTACCAAAAAAAAAATACCAAGCAAAGCTCTGTCTACAGGGTACTGTATAATAAATATGTCAATACTAGGCTATATATTGTTAAGCCACATATATCGTCTAAAGTTTTATTGATTTCTACCATAAATACAGAGTCAGTCTCAATAAAAACTTGTACTATTATGTATTCTGCAGCGAAACATTAACTTAAAGTAATATTTTCAATTTTTACATGAAAAAACTGAAATGTATTATACATTTTGAAATAAGTAAACTCGTAGCTGCATAAACCCCACCCAGCATCCGCAGCAAATGAATCAATTGCGTTCCACCCTCCCGCTCACCCCCTAAAAACTTTCTAAGCGCCAGAAAGGGAGGGGAGTATCATCGCATCGCGCAAGCCTCCCTCAGTTGAATATAACAAGGGGCCCGACACTGCTCAGACGATCGCCATTACAATCAATATCACTTATGTGCGTGTGAAAGCGCCTTAAATTAATTGAAATTTATATGACGGCAAATCGACGGTTTTAGTAGTTGGGAGATTATGGTATTGGTGGTGTCACTCGCCTTTTATTTTTCAGAGGGTGAGCTAACAGTTGGCTTTTATTTTATGACTATAAAACTACCATCAAATACTTTCTATTAACGATATTAGGGAGTGTCAGTTGTCTATACAGTAATAACTGATGGACCAAGTAGGTAGCCCACCAGATGCTAAGTGGCAAACATCTATAAATAAAGCAACAGTTTGCAGGGCATGATAGCAACATATTCTACGTCCTCAGTCCATCAAACGACTAAGACGTAGATGTTAGCCTCGTGTAATTCGCAATAACTCTCTGCTTCGTAGATCTGGTAGTTAGCTTCGGTCACGAGGTCCTTGGTTCTTATCCTGGAATCATTCCAAGTTATTCTTTCTTGTAAGAATTTTTTAGTAAAAATCGAACTAAGCCCAGAGTCGGGTTGTTGGTGGCGTTACATTCCCGTGCTTCGGAGAGCAAGATATGCCATCAATCCCGGTCACTATCATCAACAGCTGATAGTGATCGTTAATGAAATAAACGAAAATATCATCCTACGCCCGCAAACCCGCATTGGAGCAGCATGGTGGGTCTACATTCCACATCTCCTCTATTACAAGGAGGGACGCTTGGGCCTGGGTCGTTAATAGACTGATAATATAATGATGATGATGTTGATGACGAATTCATAAATGCACCGGCAACCATGCCCTTCAGTCGGCAACACAGCAATGTTGTTTTGTGGCAGAAAAAAGATGGTAATGATACTTTCCCGGTCACTACAAACTATCTATCTACTGTCACAAAAACTACTTCGCCTCGACTATCATAAAATAGTCTACTTTTAAAATATAATTTTTTAATTACACTTCTAAAATAAAATTGTTAATAAACTAGTGTTTATTTCATAATTACTAGCCAGCGTTCATACGATCCGTTATTATGCAGTTCATAATAATTACTTAATTGCAGTGTTCTATGTTACAGTTGCCATTACAATGGTGTTTAGAAAAATATTAAAATATTTATTTAATTTACTGTTGTGACTCTTATGTCTTACGTACTATGAATGTTTTCATTTTGTGTATCAATTTTGAAAATTGTTCCAGTTACAGAGTGTTTAGATGAAACAAGAAAATCGTACAATTAGCTTTCCAAGTCCGGACCAAGGATTTAGCTAATTTTAGCGTCTTGGAAAAAAGAAACATTTTAATTTCATATCCCGGCCCACGACTCGAACCAAGGATCCCTCACACTGTCAAATTTATAAAACTATTAACAATGACCATTTTCGGCAATCCCGTGGGAAGGACAATAAGTCATATTTGTTAAGCTCCTAACTAACTGTGTACGTTAGAGGGCGCGTTCCCACGCCCGCAGACTGCTCTGTGAGCTGTGACTTGTGACCAGTGCGCGTTGTAACTTGAGACCACTTATAAACTCACGTGACTCATACCCCAGTATATCCTATGGTGTATTCACTCAATGACCAATGAAGGTAAGTTGCTGTTAAGTTTCTTGTGACTGCTTTTTTTTTATCGACTACAAGTTGGCCTTTGACTGCTATCACACCTGATGTTAAGTGATGATGCAGTCTAAGATGGAAGCGGGCTAGATTGTTAGGAGTGGGACGAAAATCCACACCCCTTTCGGTTTCTACACGACATCGTACCGGAACGCTAAATCGCTTGGCGATACGTCTTTGTCGGTAGGGTGGGTAACTAGCCACGGCGAAAGCCTCCCACCTGCCAGACCAAGACAAATTAAGAAAAATCTCAATCTGCCCCGCCGGGAATCGAACCCAGGTCCTCTGTCTTATAAATCCACCGCGCATACCACTGCGCCACGGAGGTCGTCAAAAGCTCAGTATTACCGCCCAGTATTACCGCCAAATTTATTTGAAGTGCATGGTTGCCAGTTTAATTACAAGCAACGGACACTTAGGACGTGTTCCTTGCATGTTCTGCGATGTGTTGCTTTCTTTATCTTTATAGGCAATAATTTTCCACTCAGGTCAAACATTTATTTGGTAGGTATCGACTGTCCTTCTCTTCAAGTTATTTATATAAGTTATTATAAATAGAATATTTGGGATTTTTGGGAAAAAATATTTTAATATTAAGAGAAGAGAAATAAGCTGTCATTTAATGATTTTAATTACATACGAATAAATATACATATACTTTTTCTTTTCTCATTTATGAAAACAAAATAAAATACTTTGCTAAGTTTTCTTTGTTAATAAGTTAATATCTCAGATATTAGTTATTTATGTACTCAGTGACTAGTGGCCTATATTCTGCAATACAATCTATCACACTTTCCACAATACAAACTGTCGCGAGCAATTCAGATCATTTACAGTTGCATCAATTAAGATATAATAGAGACTCGTGATATCTGCGTCATATATCATCGCGACATCACTGCAATCAACATTCATCAACATCATCATAACAACTTACTTTTCAAAATCATTTTAAAGCTTAATAGCTCCGCAGATGCAAAACCGGACTTCAATTTTAGAGATCTATGGTTTGACCACCCGTTGTACTAGTGTATATAGGTACGTATAGGTAGTATTAAAATAAAATAAAGAAAATTAATCTTAATGAAAACGGTTAAAAAATACTGATTCACAAGTGTTTGATATCGTTCAGTTATTTACGTAATACTTGTCGTTAATACATCTTGTCGTCTCGTCTCGTCATTAAGTTCGGGCACTAATTAACCATGGGACTAAGGAGGCTTCGATAATTATCATTCGGCGCTCTGTGGTCCTCCTCTACAATTTTTCTCTATAGTTTTTAAGCTATTGCATAACTTCTATCGCGGGCCTTGAGCATGGAGACTGAATCCAAAAATTCCGTAACGAAAAAAACCTAACACCCCCCACTCCGACCAGCACAGCGGTGATACTTTTTAGTTTTTTCAGATTGTATTATTCGCGTCTTTGTTCGCCAACGTCCATACCATGTTGAATACACCGGTTCTCGTCCGATCACCGAAGTTTAGCATCGCGGTCAGTACTTGGATGGGTGACCGCCTGGGAACACCGCGTGATGTTGGCTTTTTTAAATTTTTATTTATTTTTTTTTATTCATTTTTAAGCTATTGCATAGCTTCTATCGCGGGCCTTGAGCGTGGAGACCGAATCCAGAAATTCCGTAACGAAAAAAATCTAACACCCTAAATATCAAAAACATAATTTCGGCACCGGCGTCATCGGGACCGTGGCCTAGCGGTAAAGCGCTCTAAGTAAACGGTGATAATTTTTAGTTTTTCCATCTATCGATAAATACCAGAACTTTTAATGACTTTTTGAAATATCAAGCTTGTAAAAAAATGACTTTAAAATATCACGCTTGGAAAAAAAAATTGCGGAACCGACGGGATTCGAACTCGCGACTCTCTGGCAATCCAGGAGAGACATAGAGCGACTTACCGCTAGGCCACGGTCCCGATGACGTCGGTACGTAAACATAACTTGATTAAACATGCTATGCAATAGCTTTACCGCGGCAGTCTCCGATTGCCACTCGTCTTTTTTATTTTTTTTAATTTAAATTTATAAAAATATAATTATAAATGCATAAGTTGATAAAAAACTTATGCAATTATAATTATATATTTATAAATTAAAATTTAAAAAAAATATTTATACTAACTAACTAAAAAAAAATTAAAAAATAAAAATTTAAAAAAGCCAACATCTTGCGGTGTTCCCAGACGGTCACCCATCCAAGTACTAACCGCGCCCGGTGTTGCTTAACTTCTATGCAATAGCTTTACCGCGGCAATCTCCGAGTGCCACAAGTCTTTATTTTAATACAATTTACAATTTGTCTCTATCAAAGTATATTCTTCGCTTCATTGTTTTAAAAAGTTTCCAAAGCTTCAGTTTGTTTAGTTAACAATAAAGAAACTAAGGCTTCTATAATAATTAGAAATGTTTAATAGATATACATGTTAACAAAGATGGCTAGTGAAGTGACAGGCGTGTGTCCGGACGGGCCCCACCCCCGCCTGTGAGCGGACTATGTTTAGTCAAGCCTGTTTTAGACTCTCACCTCACCACCGACTAGGGCAAAGATAGATTGTTTAGTGTCCACTTCCCAAAAGGGTTTCCTAAAGAAGTTTTCAAAACATTGGTCACTATAACCCCGGCGTTGTCTTTTCTAAATTTTAGCTTACAATTAATACATAAGCATGCGGTGGGGAGGTGTGACCTTCGACAATTGATTTAAGTTCATATTGGTACATTTCATCAAAAAAAACAAAAATTTCATAACGTTCTTTTAAGAAATACCTATTACATTTGAAGAGATTGGGAATAACAGTTTTTCTCTAGAAATTTATCAAAATGTACGTCTACGTTTTTCTCTCAGTCTGTGGTTCTGGCTCAGTAGAACGCCATTAGGAATTGAATTTCTATGAAAAGCTCTTCTCAAGTTATACGGAAACTTCCCCTGAAAAGTCTTCGTCAAAGAATCGGATGCTTTTTGTAGAAAATAGTGGAGCGTTTAAAATTAAAGAGATTTCTGAAAGCGTGCTCACTGTTCTGTTTGCTTTTCAGTTTATTCAAGTGCGTTACCGCAAGGCCACGGCTTCGTTAAACTCTGTTTTGAAAAAAATAGCCTCATTAATACATTTACATTGCATGAGTGCTCAAGATTATGAAATCCTAGCTTCGAGTCCTGGGTAGGGCAATGAGTAATTGAGTTTTTCTTTATGCAGATAATTTTAGTATTAGTAAAAAAAGCTGGCCTGGAATTGGGAAGTCGGTAGTGCTACACCTCCGTGCCTAGGAAAGGACGTTAAGCCGCGGGTCTCGTAGTTTCGATGAGCTGTCAATCCCGGACATTTAAATACCATCTGATAGTGATCGTTACAAAATCAATCACTGTTAAGCTAAGCCCGCCCGCTTTAGAACGATTATGACAAACTCGTGGCCCGGGCATGAGTGATTTTAATTTACTAAATGGGTAATGAATTTTCCATTTGGCGCAGTATTTATACGCGTTCTCCACCAAGCGGCGCACGATGCAGCGAATTAATTAAAGCTTCACTAAATTGAACCTGAATTAGTTCAACAGCTGTTCAGCGCACGACATGGAAAATGAAAATCGTTTTTAACGCATCTATAAAGCATAGTTTACATGAAGCCAGCTTTGGCAGGCAGTCTTCCTTCTAGCAGGATTGAAATTGGCATTGACAGTTTTCCAAGATTAATCAGCACTACTCGCCAGCCCTGGAGGAAATACAGCGACCTCCCAGCGATCAAGCCAGTGATTTTGACGTAAAATTGGAAACAGCTTACTGGCTTCGTATAAACCACGCTAAAGGGTATTTTCACATCTAACGGAAGATGCGTCCCGTAACGTCAACGTATAACAAAAACACACTTCTACACTTAACCCATTTTCCGTTTTTGCATCGAACGTAATATTAGAGACGTGACTGTTGATGCGTACCTTCCGTTAAATGTAAAAATACCCTTAAGCTAAAATAACTCGGGATCAGCCTCGATGTGGCTTAATAAGCTTTATTGATCGCGTCGCGTCCTGCCCACCTGATGCACAAAGGAGTTGTTATTTTAGTTACTTCCTCGGTCTATTTACGAACAGGTTTCTCGGTATTCCAGTAGACTTATCAGAATTAAAGCAGTCGTTAGGAATGTTTTAAAATGAAAAATGTTACAGGATGATATTGTTACCTCAAACTATTTTCGGTCCAGTCTACTAGTTTCAATTATTTTCGTCAATGAGTATTTTTTTACAATATTATTTTCTAAATGATTTATTTTATAATTTAAAGTCTGGCATTTAAAATTAAAGCTACGAGGATTCCGTCGGTTCTGATCATCAATGATTGGTAAAATGTTAAAAAACATTATCACCTTCCCGTAAAGCTCACAATCCCGTATTCGTTCAGAGTGGTGGGACTTGCTCCATATCCTGGCCCTTTAATGTTTAAAATAGACTAATAATGTCAGGGTTTTAAAGACATTTAAGAGTTCCCGCAGAAGTCTTTCTCGGTCAATAGTGTGGTCTAATCTTTAATAAATTTGAAGATGTATGCAAATTATAACGATTTGATCTTGAACAATCGATTAAGGAAAAGACTAAACTATCAGTCGATAAAAAGTCTGCAGTCTGCGAGCCCTCTGAATATAATATCTCCTAACAATTCCGTGTTACTACATCACCGGTTGCGTATCCCGCCACCTCCACCAAGCCGCCGCCAGCAGCGCATTGTCTAGACACGCGTACTGCAGTCTACAGCTTCCTGCACTGCGCCCGGGGGGAGTGGGGAGGGGGGAGCTGTCTGTGATCGCTTCTCATTCCGCATTGCGCTAAATACACCATTATATGTACACCACACACATTATATATTCCACATATGCTAATAGAGCCGCAAATTCAGTAACGAAAATGCCTTTGACAGTAATATACAGGGTTGTTTTAGAGCTTTTTATGATTAAACTCGGCCAGAAAAGTATTACATGCTTTTTCCGGTCTGAAAGTTATGGTTGCCGGTGTGATTCAAGACACATATCAAGTTGATACACACGCACGCACGCACGTACGCAAGCACGCACACACGCACGACTGCACACACATTAATACTGTGACAAAACGTGTTCCTTGGATGCTCTGTGAAATGTTATGTGTTTGTAAGTGATGATTTTCCACTTACCATCATGGGCCTTCTACTTGGTTAGTTTGTAAATTAAACTATAAAAAATTATTAAAATCTCTAGAATAAGATGACGTCACTCCAAAAATAAACCCTTGTAAACATAAAAAATGTGCTTGCAAATCCAGTCTCCGGGCAGTATACTTAAAATAGCTGAATTGAAATGACGATTATATGATATCATATATTTATGGCAGTTACATTTTTTATCATTAAAAGTTTCTCTTACGTGTTTAATTTTAGAGTCAGATTAAATTCAGTTAGAAGTTACAAGGTTTTCCATCAAGTTCAAATAAGAGGTAAAAAAGAAAAGTTATCCGAAATCTAATCTCAACATCGTAAAGTAAGGTTTCTTTATTTCCGTCATTTTATAATCGAACACTGCTCACAATCTTACAGTGACATATACAACTGTTACTGATAATGTATCGACTGGCTCTAGGGACCACCCGCAGTATTTACTCGCCACGGCATCCGTGTTTACGCGCTTTCTCCGGGATTCATTAAAAAGGCGCGAGTTCCGACATCCCGAGATCTTTGATCTGCCTCCCGCCGCCCACTGATTGATATTGCGGTGTTGCGGGACATTAGGCACCGACCGCAAGAGCGCTGTTTTTGGAAATTAAATATTTTTTTATATGTATTATTAGAAACATCATCAGAAGGGGTTAAAAGGCACGAGCAGGAAAACAACATTAATCAAAATATCAACACATTTTAATTACAAACTTTCTAAAATCAAATCAAAATGAAACAATGATGACGGTAATCACATAATTTACTTAACGAGCATTTACATTTTATTACACTTTAACTTTTAACAAAATTATCTGGTAGCATAACTGCCTATGCTAGAACTGGAATTGATAATGTTCGCAATTTAATAAACCGTCCTTTTATATAAGCCAATAATGCCACAGAGGACATTCTTTTTTTTTTAATGATTCTCGTCTAATCGTTGTCGTAGACTCTAGCTGTTGAAGCGCAGTATTCAATGTTGCTAACAGTATTTTATATTATAACTCCAGATCTGTACTCTAACTCTTTCAATTTTGAGCATGCATGCATCTTAAACTCCTGACAACCCGGAGCAGTTATATACGAGTATGCGGCGGATTTATAAGACGAAGGTTTTAAACACTACAAAAACACAAAAATCTACAGTTATATAGCGAGTGGTTGAAGGAATCCTGCAAACTTGCAACAGTGGACCTACGAAACTGCGTTACGTACAATATGTTTAAATTCTTGGTGTACCTTCGTTTATTATGTTAAACGAGAGAGTACACACCGACACGACAGTTACACATAGTGTGGCGGTTACCTTACCAGATGGCCACGAGCCACAACGCTCTCTGTGAAATCGCTCAAAGCATGGCTTATTGCATTCAAGAAGAGTTGAAGGAAGATCGCGTAATGGATAGAGATATAAAAATAGTTTTGATGTGAGGAGATTGTGCTAAAACAGCGATAATGTAATGTTCCTGGTTAAATTGGCCAGAATATGTGTGTGTAATTTAACAAATAAAAAAAAAGTAAGTCATGCCAGAATTTTTTTTCCATCATAATATACCTACCGATATCTAAGGATTGGATGTCGAAGTTTTATACGCGTTAACAGGTGAGAACCATTTCGATCACGTCAAATATCAACAAAAAAGGCGTATTTGGTACAGTCATTTGTTTATAAACAACAATGCTACAGACAGATAGACATGTCCTCTTGATCAACTCGTTTGTTAGAAACGTCAGCGACAAAAATTTCGTGGCCCGCCTCAGCGCCTAGCGTTTCCCGTTTACAAATCCGCTCCATAAACCACTCACGAAATGAACCGCAAAAGGAAGTTGTTTATTCGGCCTACGTTTACACGCACTCCGAGCCGGGCCGTTTTACGAGTATGAAGACGATGTTCAAACTATTTTTAAGTTACACAATATTGGCTCATCCTCATAGCTGCATAAAGAGGGCAGGAATTTAATGTAATGTTTGTTTCTTCTATGTGATTTTTGACTACACACAAACCATTTTTTTCAGCGGTACGTTTGAAAGGGATTTTTAGTAGTAACCAAGCTTTATGCAACATGATGTTCTGGTTTGAAGGGTATTGTTGTTTGTGTAATTACAAGCACATGAAGTTTAAGTAACACCTACGCCTCAGGTTGATGAATACAGGCGGCAATTTGTAGGACTTGTTCCATGCAAGCGTTGCGAAGTGTTGCTTTGTTCATTGGTTTTACATTTTACCATCAGGGTGTTCATCTGATTGGTCCGTCAGTTATTGCTATTTATATATAGTAAAATTTACAAAAAATATATTCGCGATCGAAATCACATACGTTCCAGCTACAAAAAGAAAGTGGGGATCAAAAAATTAAGTTTTATTATTTTCAACGAAAATCTTGCAGATAAATAATAAGTATAATAACGATGATACCCAGATCCTAAAAATCACAATCAAAAATCAAAACCCAATAAAGGTGATTAGAGTATTTCTTTTTTTTAATTTATGTAAACATGCTTATGACTTGAGATAACGTCCAGCTGCATCGCATCATCAATCTATTACCTCGTTGGACTAGCCTAGATGGCATTGATCAATGAAATAATTATGAAATTTTATTTATTTATTTGTTCAATTTTTAGTTCGGAGTGGTGTTGCACCCCCGGGTCTCGGAATCATTAACATCTACTACTGGTTGTTAATAAATTAAACAATATAATTCTAAGCCCGCCAGCCAGCATGGGAACTGCGTGGTGGATCTAAACTCCATATCCTCTTTCTTGCATGGAAAAAGGAATGACCTTGTAGTAAGCCGTTAAAGGACTGATAAAATGATCATCGGGAAATTATCATCATGCAATCCTCGTAAATCCGCACACGGGGTGAGGATCTAAACAATGAAAATATTTATTATTTTTATATAATTGTTAAAATAAACTGTTACAAACTTGATTTATCAGTTTTTTTATCGTCGTAAACGTATAATCCACACTTCCTGCGCACAAAAACCGCTGATATGCGCAATACGAATTAACTGTAGAACCAGTTTAACGCGCACTCATTAGCGAAATCATTTGAATACATACCTATACTTACATAGCCATAATAATATAATTTAAACTTTAAAACAATACTGACAATTCCATTCGTATTTATTTTTACAGATATTTCAATTTCAAAAGGCTTCATATTTCAAGGAAAAGAAAAGGTCTTTCAAAAATGGGAGCAATCCGGAGAAAAGTCTAGGAACGGTGATATTAGTTCAATACCGGATATTAATGAAACTGCAAATAATTCATACATTAAATCGAATTATTTGGAAGTCGTGCTTAAAATATAAAACTAAATGACTTGAAGATTCTGCTGTTTTCTGCGAAAACTATATTTCGTTTGCCGTTTAATTCGATTTATACCTTATTTTCGAAACAGCGTGACTAGGAGGTGGGGATGGACGCTTTTGTTTAAAAATTATGTCGTGGACGACAGTTACTCGTGCCGTCATATATGTGAACACCTCATTTAAATATACATGCCACGACACTACAACCTGCACGACAATCTGTCGCCACTACATAGAGGGAACGCACCATCATGCTGTTTTTTGTGAGACTTTAATCTAGGCTTAGCATTTTCTAAAAAATATCCTGCATGAAATGTAAACAGAATTTCAACTCGCATTTTCCTATTTTATACAAGTTTATTATCATGGCTGCCTAAGGAACGACCCTTAAATATTTATCGTAATTATTGTAATAACATTACACGTGACCTTAATGTTAAAGATGGGACCAAAGATCAAGGTATACGTCGCGAAATAGCCTCTACATATCGCGACAACCATATATCGTCCTGCAGTGTCATGTAGCCCTGGTAGTTATTTATACAATTGGTCCGTTCGCTCTTGACATAATACCGTATTGAACTGGATAAATATTTAAAACAATATATAATCGTTTATTTCGTTTAAAACGTATGATTGTGTGTGCTCACACATCTGCTTACATATTGCTAGCGTTGCATCAACAAGTTTAATGACGACAATCGCTTGTTGGTTTTGTCTACTTCTATTATTTACGAGTATAATATGTATTTCATGATTCATCTGTGTCAATAAAACCTGCAACGTTGTAAAACATGGCTGTAAAATGTACATTTTCAATAAAATAATAATTACTTTTCGATGTGCAAAAAGCAGGTAATACTTATTGCTCAGTAGAGCAATTTTCAAAGCGTTGATTTTTGGACAAAAACTTGGTCAGTTCTGATTCGTCGTTTTACTGAGTTCAAGGAAGACTACTGACGGAAGACTGGGATCGTATTGCACTTTGTATTTTACAACTTTTATATTTTTAAAGATAGAGGTTTTTTCATGTCAAACAACTTGTTTTTTTATTTTACACTATTTCGCTGATAAATAATCTTTTGCAATACAATGCCATTTCTTTGTTAGGTATACTAGAGAGATATTAGGTACGAGAAGTAGGTAGGGAAAAATATAAATTCTAGATTTAGGTAGATACTGTTGCCCAGCTTCGATGAAATTTTGAGTGAAAATATTATTCGACGCAAAAGCATAAATATTTAACGAAAAATTTAAACATTTCTTAGCTTTGCCTTTTTAAAGTTACTTGTGAAAGTAATAAAACACAGAATTACTCTTAAATCAGAGTGGAATCCTAGTTCAGATGACATACCGCGTCAAGTCTATGACGTGTCATCGCAAATTGCGCCCCGTGTCGTCAGACTGCACTTCAGTGAGTGACACTTTACTAGTGCCTAAATCCTTGTTATACAGTTCGCTAGTGCTCCTTATACAACTACATACACCGGCATATTTAGCGGAACATCGACTTTGGATCGATCCAATGGAGTAAGGTATTTTTTAGTGATGAGTGCAGAATTCTCTTAAATCAAATTGACGGCAGGCAAAGAATATACCGACTCAAAGGAGAACGATACATTCAAACAAATTTTGAAACTACAGTTGCATACGGTGGTGGATCAAGGTGGTTTGGGCGGGCATTGATTTGGGAGCTCGCACAGACTTGGTAGTGATTGACAGAGGGAGTCTGACTGCAGACCGCTATATCAGAGAAGTTTTAGAAGAAAATGTCGTACCGTTTGCCCCATATATCGGTGACGATTTTGTGTTTATGTAGGATAATGCTCGGCCGCATACCGCTCGGGTAACTGAAGCTTATCTTAATGGTATGAATATCACTGTTATGGAGTGGCCGGCGAGATCACCGGATATGAACCCAATAGAGCACGTTTGGGACTCGCTGAGAGGAAAAGTTAAGTTCAGAATTACAGCTCCTGCTAACGTGGGTGAACTGCGAAACGCCGTAGGTGAGGAATGGTGGAGACTATCCCAGGAGACCATAGATAACATCATTCTCAGTATGCCTAGACGGGTAGAAACTTTAATAAGAGCACGTGGAGGAAATACGCGATATTAATCACCATTTTTCTAATTTAATTAACAGTTATTTTAATATTTATTTTCACTTTTCACGGTTACATGAAAAGTTCAAAAATGTACCATTTTTCACAAATAGCCTTTACTCGCAAAATCTGTTCTAAATGTGATCTCATTTAAATTAAAACAAATGAAACTTTAAATAGCAAAAGAAGTGTAGTAAGTAGATTTTAAAATAAAACTATATTTTTTTAATTATGGACCTTTTTATATGTTCCACTAAATAAGCCGTTGTGTTTATTAAAGCTACGCCATACAAGAGCGTTACGCCATAGATATGCCATAGGACTGCCTCGTTGTTCTGGCTAGACTGTGTGACAGGTAGACCACGAGGTCCTGTCTTCGGTCCGAATCCACTGGGTCGTGCTATGGATTTGGATGGCATTTCCTATTAGAACATTATTGTAAACTGGCTCAAATACGACGATAATTGTTAAAAGTGTCCCGCCGCCCGGGCACTTTCATTGTATACGCTTTCTACTCCCTAAGATATAGTAATTAATGTATGCGAGGTTTGCTCCTCTTTGTTAGGAGTACAAAAAAATCCGAAATGGTATACATCTATCTTTTAAGGATAGCTGTACCCATTGTTTCTTAAAAGGAACGCGTATACTTTATATTATTGTTCTTGGAAAGTATTAAATACAATATTTCCTCGCGATCGAAGTCGCTAGTTCAACATGACTCATGAGAAATTGTATACAAATAAAACTTCACATTCAAATTATTTCAACCGAACCCTAATTTTAATAATTCTGTCACCATGTCACAAAAACAATCACTGTCACACTGTCTAATTGTCTTCATATTGATGGGCTTAATTGGCGGATGCGGGCTTCGTCGAGAGCACTCGATGCGCCCCTGCGCTGTAGGTACCTACTGCAAACAAAGGAAGTACTACTGTATGTAGGTATGTATGTACGTACGAGTGTCATTATGTGCCGTAGTAATGAACCCGGCGCACCCTAAAAGCGCTCTACTTCTAATTGGCACATTTTTGTTGTACCCATTAACCCTGTGACATGCAGAACAAAAAATTATCGAACGCAGGTATGTTAAATTATAAGATTTAATATCATTGACTATTTAGAAATTATTCGGACAAAATATTGTATAACAAAACTTATAAAAAAAATAGCGGAATTTTAACAGTACCTAGACTAATTGATTTATTTATACACAAAAATTAATATTTCAAAAAATATATAATATTTAATAATTATGTATACCGTGCAGTATATACTTTCATATTATGTCTTTTGTGAATCGATGTTAATTAAAAATTTCAAACAGACACTTTAATTTTATTTATTCGGGTAGATATATGAAAAAATGTGTTTCATATTTATATTATCTCTATCATTATCAACCTGTTAGTGGTCTGTGGTCCACTACAGGGCTACTAATTACTAAACTAATAGATAAACAGTGCTTATTATTTTTGCTTTATGATAAAATATTTAGGTAACTATATATTTAATCTAAAACATCCATTAAAGTTCATTAAATCAAACGATTGTAATCTATATCATAGTAATTAAAATTGCAATCAATTATATTTTTAGCTAAATTTATTTTGATTGAACTTGTTGATTGAGTTTGTTATTACGCAGTCATCATCATCATCATCATTATCAGCCTATTAACGGCCCACTACAGGGCCAGGCCTCCATCCTTATAAGAGGGGATATGGAGCGTACGACTACTAACAACAAGTAACGATCACTATCAGATGTTGATGACAGTGACCTGGACCGACGGCTTAACGTGCTCTCCGAGGCACGGGGGTGTAACACCACCACCACCACCAACTTCCCGACTTCGGGTTTGGAATGTTCTGAGAATTTCATACTCATTTCACTCAGATATATTCCGTGACCTGACCCAGGACCAGAAACCGGACCAGTGTGATAGAAGCCAGATAGGCTAACCACTAGACCAACGCGGCAGTACAGATATTTCCCACGGAAGAAAGACTACTTATTATACTTTGTGCAGCTAAACCTAATCAAAGAAAAATAAAATAAGTATATATTAAAAAAAAGCGACTTTGCATTTTGTTTTTACCCTTACTTGCTTGCTGCATGTTGTTTTCTTTTTATGATTACCCACACTAAAATTATCTTAATTATTTAAACCAGAACAATATTATCGTAAAATAGTTTTAGTGAAAGTAAAGGCTTGGAGATAAATACTAAACTAATATTTTTTGTCCAAACGAGAATGTGAGTACAATCAAGTAGTATTTGTAAAGGCTTTTAAGATCTAGTGTCTGTTTGTTTACTCAAAGCCTGTTTACTTTTCTGTGGATTAGGTGAAGGTGTTTGATCATGTCTCTGGAGGATTTGTGTATGCGCTGTTAGTCGAGAGGTACAGAGTTTGATATTTAGCTTAAGACCGTTTATTTTGAAAATTGACTAAACATACAAATTTATATCGGTACAGGAGCTAACAATGGCAACGCATGTTTATTTTTTGTATTTACAACAATCGATTACTTCCTCCTCTTTCGAAAATCTGTTAACTAACTAAAATCTAGTAATATTAGTGATAAGTAACTAATACCTACTTAATACTTAACTATTGCGTATTGACTAACTGCACATTTTGTTTAACTAAATTGCTTAAGATACCTACTCGTAGGTATTCTATGCAAAAATGGTAGTCCATTACTTCAGTTGCATGTCGAAATTACATAGACAATAAACAAATCGCAGTTTGCTATTGATCGACCACCAAATACACGGCGTCAAAAAAATCGCACCTTTTAAAAATCTTATTCAAAAATTCCTAAACCTTATGTAGAGGAAAGTGTTAGGTATCATTAGAAAGGTAACAAAAAGGACTATCAAAAAACAATTAAGTGTAATCTTTTTTTTAATTAAAATTATACAAAAAAACATTAAAATTTAAAAAATAATAAAAATTCTTAATTAAGTACTAATTAACAATCGATAATTTACAAAAAAAATGTACAAAAAGTGTCTTAAAATTAACTTAAAATCTAGTGTTACCCCCCCTTGCCCTGATGACGGCTTAAATACGGTCCCTTATAGACCTCACGAACTTCAGCAGCTCTTCTTGAGGGATAAGACGCCATTCTTCAATCACCGCGGTTCTACAGTTCCTGTAGAGTCGAAGGAGCCGGATCCCGACATCGAACCTTACGTTTAAGACAGTCCCAGAGGTGCTCTATCGGATTCAGAACAGGACTTCTCGCTGGCCACTGCATCACAGAAATTTGGGGCCTCCGCAGGAAGTCGCTCACGATGGCTGCAGTGTGAGCGCGAGCGTTTTCGTGCATTAATGTGAACCCCTCGCCAAAAAATTCGGCAAAAGGGACCACATGCACATCCAGGATCTCTGTGATATAGCGGCGAGCAGTCAGCGACCCTTGTCCGCGAGCACCTCCGGTCCGGGAGACGCAGACAAGGTCGGTTTTGCCGGCAGCCGACATACCGCCCCAGAACATGCAGGATCCACCTCCATATTCCACCGTCCCCTGGATGCAGGCTTGGGCGAAACGTTCACCCTGCCTCCAGTATACTCTTCTTCGTCGGTCGTTGCAGAAAAGGTACACTCGTGTCTCGTCTGAGAAGAGAACAGCTCCCCACTGCTCAATGGTCCAATCGACGTGGTCGCGAGCAAACTGCAAGCGGGCTCGCCGGTGCGCTGCAGTCAATTTTGGACCTGTAGCAGCTCTGCGGGCTGCTATGTTCTTCTCCTTCAGTCTTTTTCTAACCGTGGAGATACTCACGCTGCGTCTGCGAACTGCCTGGAGCTCCTGTTGCAACTGAACAGCGTCTGAGAAGCGATTTCTCAAAGAGTACGATACAACCAACCGGTCGTCTGTTTCCGAAGTGCAGCGACATCTACCGGACCCATGTCGCCGGATATAGCCACCGGTCTCTAAAAAGCGCTGGTAGACTCTTCGAACCGAAAAACGTCTCAGACTCAGTTGCCGGGCGACATCACACTGCCGCACCCCTGCTTGCAGTAGTGCAAGCACTTGAGCGGCCTCATCAGCTGTAGTATCCATTTTACAGATGTTCTTTCTTCAGTAAAATCAGTGCGTGTGTCCTCTTTAGCGGTTTAATAGCGAATGACCCACATTGACCCCGTGTTGACCCCTTTATACCCACAAAGGTAGCGCAACTCGCGACTCTTCTGAGCAGCAAAATTTCCCTAGAATTTTTGTGACACTTTATTTGTTGCATTAGGTTTTATTTGATAATGAAAAATAATGTTTTTTATTAAGTTAATTAAGTAACCTTTTAAATAAAATTATAATTAATACGACTGCATGTGCATATCAAGAGCTAATGACATTTGAACGTGATTTTCTTGGAGGTGCGATTTTTTTGACGCCGAGTTTAGTTACAAATTACAATGCATGTCTTAGTAAAGGTGTTCTCACATCTAATCGCATGCGCCGACAGATGTGCCTCTATAAATTTTATCATTATTTCTTATTTCTACCTAGAAATCATCATTAATAATGAATTTTAAGGCTCAGACCATTCCTCCTTATATAACCCCTATATATAGCCTAATAGCCTATGTATCCCCTCACTTGATATCAGACCCACTACACAGCATTCAACCAATGTACAGGCTGAAATAGTTTCTAGAATATATTCTTACCTTGTTTTGAGATCTACTTCAAATAATAAACATTATTTTACGCCCTTATCTAACAGACTTCTAGTGGTCGTTTGAAATTACCTATTCCAAATATGATCTTGAGGAGTTAGGTCAAATCCACAGCGTGGCTTTAAACAATTCTGAGAACAATTTTACACCAAGTGATGATGAATATGTGTTGATTTCTTTAAAGAAATGCGATTGTAGCGATTCGCACTGGCGTATGTGTGACAACTTTAACATATTGGTTAAGAAAAAAGATTTACTTTGAACCTTGTGTAGTTGTAATACGAACTGCGATTTGTTGAATTTTATAGCTAATTTTCTTTGTAAAAGGAGACAATAGGGTATATCAAGTGGGTAGAAGCGTGGGTGGCTGGAAGTTGCGAAGTTTAGAGTGCTTTGTGGCGCTTTGATGGCCTGTCAGGATTTTATGCTGGTTGCTTACTTGAAGGAGTTAACCTACTCAATATCTCATCCCATATGTGTGAGTACGAACTGATTTAAAATACACTCGAAAAATAGTTTTCATTAAACATACGATTATGTTTTATTTTATTTTCATCTCAGTTAAAAGAGTTTGGAAGTATAATTGTGCAACATTAATTTAGATATTTGTAATATTAAAGTTAAGTTCAGTAGTAGCCGCTAGTAAAAAATGAATATCTCTAAAAAGATTTCCAGCCGCTGTTGTTATTCATTGTGATGTGTTAATTCTCTATTAACTATTTAATTTTGTTTATTTAAGAAATATATAATAAGCCATGTTTTTGATATTCAGATGGGAACACAAAAATAAATATAACGGCAGAAATATTGCAGGTCGTAGTACTTCCCCTAAACGGACAAAATACAAATAATTGCTCTTCTAAACTACACAACTAAAATTAGCTTGCATTGAAACAGTTAAAAATAAATAAATTTCTACAAGAATGTAGGTAGTCTCACAAATATTGTTGTAATGCTTCCTCGTTCGTGTTGTGCCAAAATACTCCGCTAATTAACTAAACAACAATTAAACAACTAAAATGAACTTGCACTGAAACAGTTAAAGTTAACCAACAAGTTACTAGAAGCGCATAAAGACGTCGGCGGTCGCCGCTGGGTCATTATCCTGCTAGTACTCGTAAACCCGATATTGAGATTCCCTAGAAAGGTTTTACGAGCGTATAAACCACAGATATAAACCACGACGCGCGACGTCGCGTTGTAAATTGCAATATTAAATGGACAAGTAAATTAAATAGCATCTGGAACAAGATTCTAGCCGGCTAAAGCGATTACTGTCTGATGGTGAAAACGGAATTTTTCTTTAACGTCTTCGTTTCTTTATCTGAGATCAGTTTCTGAAATATAATCAGATTTAAGCGTTAGTTTTATGATATTACTGATATTTATTTTATTTTATTATGTAATGGGAATGAGAAAGGGAAGGGATGTAGGGCTTAAACCTACCACGCTCTTCCAAAGCGGATAAGCGGGCTTGGTTAGGCTTTTCAGAGATTTTCTAAGCCTTGTTGATTAATTGCCAATAGCATTACACACAAGGGGCCTTACGAGTGGGTAAGCCGAGAGTACAGGACAATATGGATTACACGGATATTGTGTTTGCGGCCGGAGAGATTTAGCGAGCCGAAGTGTGCCACAAGTGGCCGCAACAGCCTATTAACCTAAACCAAACATGCGTACTGCACGTACCGGTTCGTATTCTATGCTTATCTATATAATTAATATATTTCAATAAATAACTAACTTTTCAATATTATCGAGAATATCGAGTCACTAAAAATCTACATTAACTACACATGTACTACTGAAATTATGTTTTTCAAAACCTTTTCTAAACAATAATTTTAAAGAGGAGCGATTGCTAACGAGAATTGCTCGCCCTTCTCGGACCAAGGCGTGGATGGAGCTAGTGGTGGCTCGTAGGTTTAATTTTAAGTGTCCGACTTTAAATTATCACCTATTTATCTATACCTACAAGAAAGAAGTTTGAGTGTCTGCTTTTGAATAAAATTACAACGAATCGAATTGGGGTGCAAAAGAAGAGCAGCAGAACACAATAGATCAGAATTTAGTGATAAAAGGTCATGATTAACACAGTAGCTATCCTAAAGAGAGTGTAGAGATACAAAATGTGTACTGTAAAGATACAGAACTGAGAGACTCCTGTTTGAGAGCAGGATAAAAATATACCTCAAAAAACATTTTTTAAAAGACTATCTATCACTATTGGGCTTTGTCTGTCTGAATAAAGAAATTTATTTATAACTTTTATAACTTGCGAACGCTGTAGTGTTTGGTCTTTGTATTTTGTTTGAGATAACCCCCAAAAGAGAAACAAATATTTACATAAGTAGATATTTATAATAATTTTATTCGTTGGTCCACAGGCATAGATAACATTCAGATTCACACATTCATTCAGTTGAAAAAAACAGAATCTTGTCTAACAATAATCTAAAAAGGATAAAAGTAGTTTTTACTTAATGTGATACTTATACAAACAAATAACGGAGTGAAATTGAATCCCAAGATAATAAAATCGTTATCATAACATAAAAGCGAAAAAGACTTCTCAACAAGGTCGCGGGTTATCACAAAACCCAAATATTTGGGTCCACACTTAAAGAGAAAGGAAAGCAATTCTTACCTTAATACGTTTTAAACAAACAAGTTTAATTTGTGTTTAACCAATAATCACTTAACAACAAGGTAAAATTTTAATCAAAATATGAAATAAAGTTGACTTAAACATAATGTCCAAGCGTCCAATTAAGTATAATGTCGTCCAATAAACATGAACCAGAAGACGTATCAACTACCATTTATTAGGATTTGGAAACTTATTGATCCAAAATCTTTTTTTGATATTTATCTACATTGTGATTAGTAAGCTACCTAAGACACCTTACCTAGTTTAAGGCCCAGGGTATCATTGGAAAAGCTCATATACATTTTCAACTAAATATCTTGATTCATCATTCTAAATGTCACTTGCAGTTAAATATTCTGCTTTATATAATACTAGCAGTCGCCTGAGACTTCGTCCGCGTGAAAACCTCTTAGGTACCCTTTTAATTTTAAAGACAGACTTTCATATAAAGTGTGCTCTTTCCCCGCTACCCCTCTCAATTTAATTTTTTTATATTTTCCCGTGAGACAATATCCTCCGTCCCGTCCCATGCACTAAAGATCTACATTTTTCTTAAACATTGTACGATATTACAGTACATTAACATTAACAATATATATTTATGGCAAGCTGATGTGTATATTTGTATTAAATAGTCTATTTCACTTTTGAGTCTAGCTTTCATAATAAACAAAATAATTTACAATCCGACATGCAGATCTTGAGATTAGCCCGTTTAAACAAACGAACAAACTTTTTCGTATATTATATAAATATGGTCTGCCATGTCAAATAAACTGAAAGAAAAGATCAACCCTATTCGGTACGTATAACATAACACGGAGGAGGTCAACTTAATCTATTGGACGATATAGCGGCAGAATTGTTTTTTAGAAATTTTGTAATATCTCCGAAACCATATAACTAATTAACATACTGTAAAAGCCAAATCTTATCTCTATAATATCCTTGTAATTATTAAATAATTTATTTTGATAAGGATTTGACTTTAGTTCTATAAATAATGACGTAAACGTAAGCATATGAATTAAATGATTTTTAAAACACAAAAAGTTATATATCTGCCAAAATATAAAAGATAGATAAATATGCTATCGCGGACTTTTTTGTAGAACTTTTTAAGATGCATAAAGTTTTCATACAATGTTTTCAATTATATCCAATATCTAAGGCAGCGTACGCGCATAAAGCTAAATTTAATAAATTTCACGGTCCGACTCGCGCGACAAAAACTGTGATAACTTGGTTAATATATACAATACAAATATAAAATATAGCCTATAACACTCACCGATAACGTAGCATTCTACTGGTGAAAGAATTTTTAAAATCGGATCAGTAGTTCCGAAAATTAGCCCCGACAGAACTTTATTTACAAACTTACAAACTTTACCTCTTTATAATATTAGAATAGAGTATAGATGTATAACTTGCACCTTCAGCAACCATCCGTTATAAAGGAAAAAAGTATGATAATTTGAGGAAAAATTTAAACACACAGTTGGGAAAATTAATCAACTTTAAAACATGTACAAGCATTCACATAATACAGGCGGCAAACTGCACTGCCATTCAAACAAAGGATTGGCATCTTTGAAATATTCACGCTTCGAGCCCTGAGTACAGTGAGAAAAGACCTACCTACTCGTAGTTCACTCCTCTGAGATTATTCTTCATTTCTTGCTTATATTGTGACACTTATTACACAGGACATAAAGTCTTAAGTGTTATTTATTTTTATGCAACATCGACAATCGTTTTTAAATCAGATTGTAGTGTAGTGTGGCCAGGCGAATGTAATGTAAAACGAGTTCCTTTGTTTTCGTTGCTCGATTCTGAAAAATACATAGTTTTTTAAAACTGTATACTATATATTCGAGTCTTAAAGACATTTTTTGCTTTTTTCCGTAATAAGGCATCTGAAGATGCTATAAAAATATAATTAGATTAGAAATGTAATCAAATCATTACAAAATTCATCCTTCTTTGGTATAATGTTTTAAATAGATTATTTAAACTTTTGCATAGCCTGATACAAGCTATTCACCGGAAATATACTTAAACTGAGCGTTCAAAAAATTATGGATACTAATAAACGTATTATTTTTACGAGTTTGTTGCTTCAGCGTCTGATGTGCGGATAGTAACGACTCAAAAAGATGAGTGACAAGTCAGGAAGTATGGCTGAAACTGTCAGTGACGCGTCAATTTTTCTTTTCCAGCCGCATTTCTAGAGCGCTCGTCAACTGACCAGTTTTTCATCCGCAGTATATTGTGACGGAAGGGTGCTGACCCAAATGTGGACACTGTGAGCTTTTTTCCGTACTTCTGAGAAGCGCCAAAGGAAACACGTCAGTAGACGTTTCAACTAGTTTACCACTGTAACATTAGAATGCGAAAGTGTATCTGTTATGTTTCCACGACAAAACCACAGAAGTAATATTGACCATTTCGCACAGAGATCAATGGCAACGTGTTTTGTCAGTTTGAAAATAAATCCATTCAAAAAATGAAAATCTACTGACAGTAATTTAAATAACTTATTACCTATATAAGGGCTTATTATAGAAGCTTCCTTTGAATTATTTAATTTGATTTGATTTTATGATCAGTATGTAGTACAGCAATCGAAGTAGCAGGATTGCATGCACATCAAAACAGCAGCAGCCATTCGTGCTGGAGTCACACTAAATCATCGGTATCGTAAAACGGATCTAAGACCACTTAGCTTTTAACTTTCTCTTTCGCTTCAGCCCTTTTTATAGATTCCATCTTTTTAGTTTTCAGAGATAATATGCTGCTATTTATGTTGGTACGATGTTTAATTACTTCACTTATCGGCTACCTGTTGTTTGGCTCTTTAAATTCTGATAGTAAAAATTGAGAAAGTAATTAAGAGATCAATTAAATACTTGTAGGTATTTAACAGTGCTTTAGTAGATATAGAAAGATTTTTTGTAAAACTTGTATTTAACAATGTTTTTAGTTTTACAGATTGTCCATATACAAAGAACTTTTACTAAAATACGAAAATAGTAATAGTGGGAAAATATTTTACATCTACTTAGTAGAAGAGCAAAAAAAATATTAATCTTAATTACTACTTAATTACCGTCGGATATCGGCGTGCGGCAATGACTGAACTAGCTTTCATCAAACGAGTAATATAAAATTAGATGTAATAAATCTAATGTCTGCGTCTGGTCAAGGAGCCTGCGATTGGACCTTCGTCTTATTTACTCAAAACTGAGAGTGTGTGAGCGGTGAGCCCATGTTTCTATCCATACCTTAGGTACTTACCTATAAGTTAGTAAGTCCAGTAGGCAACTTTGAAGTTTGGATTATGGTGCTTTGTGTGGCAGTAAGACTCTCTACCGACCAAGTGTAAAAAGAGAATATTGCTTTATTTTGTTCAGGATAGTATTCTATCCTAAAATGACGAAGATCTGGACATGCAGGTTCAGACCGTCAGACATTGGATATATCATTCGAGCTGGTAGTTGTCTGGCATGAAGCCGAAATGTCGATGGGTGACAGGTGGTGCGGAACCGGGCTCAGTAATGACTTCCTGCGGCCCGACGCTCCACGCATATATTACGCCAACGCGCCGGTGTGGCTGTAGCTTTGAGCTTTTTGACTGCTTATTAAATTAAGCTGTGATAAATTTCGAATAGATGCAGTTCACTTTGCGAAGGTTCATACGAACTGTGAATAATTGAATTGTTTTGTTGTAAAAAAAAAACAAAAAATATCTCATGCGATTCCAACACAAGAATATTTAAAAAACCATTACTATGCTTTGTAAACATAAATTTTTATCTTACTTTAAAGGTTTTTAAAATCGATAGTTTGAGCAGAAAAATATTTACCTAATAAGTATCAAGAATGAATAGGCATTTTGTAGGCCAAGCATGATTGTCATCAAGTGCAAACCAATTTACCATAAAAACGAAAATAATTGAAGGTAGGAAGGAATTATGCAATCAAACGATAGCAGTATATTACAACGTCATGCCCATGACGAACGTCTACCGTTTCAGAAATAAGCACAGTTAAATACCGATTATAATTCACAAAACGATTGCAGATAAAGCGAGGTTCCCACGAGACAAGGTCGTTCGATGCGTTAGTGTTACATAACAACACATCATACTGGTATTATATTTACTAATGACACTAGCTGGGAAGTAGGAAATACGCGTGCTCAACTGTGTATTTTGTTTTCGCCGGTAGTAGAGCTACTACAAGTAGACTAATTTTGCGTTTTAAAGTCCGTGTAAGCTAAGCCTATTAACGAATTTTAATTTTATAGTAATCCAAGCTTCGGTGGTTTCCATTCTAATTCAGATTATTAGCTCACATTTTCAAAGTGTAATCCATTTCTACACAAAATTCAGCTAAATCGGGTTTCATAGAGTGTTCACTGTGAGACAGCAAATCAGCCTTATTGACATGACATGTCAACATTTAAAGTAAATTATAAAAAGTTATGTTTTAAAATATTAAAATTCGAAATTTTACATTTGTATAATATAGTTTAGTAAACGCATAATACATGAAATTTGCTAAAAAATAACTTAATTAAGCTTTAAATCATCAATCAATGAAGTTTATGTCTACTCACGTATGAAACGTAATTGCTTTGATTTTTGTTCGCTACGACTGTTGCTGCGACACTGATTACAACCCATATAGACGAAAATTTTTAAATTAATATCGTAACCGCAAAGTTGTATTATTTATCAGCAAATTTAATAAAAAGCTACTAATTACTCAGATATGTCCTTTGCTTGTCACCAACCTTATTCTTGACAAATAATAAAAACGAAAAAAATAATCTTGTGTCACTTTCTAATAAAGGCTGAATGAAATAAGTCTGTCACGCTCTTGAACCTACAGCCGCGTTATGACTCCATCTATTAGTCTTTAATCTATGGGGAATATGCAACGATAATTGGTATGTGACAGCAGACGACATGTCGCTGCAACACTACTGATTTGTACGTATTTTTTTGAAATGAGCGATATCGAAACAGCGAAAGACATCATCTCATATAAATACCTACATAGAAATCAGTAGTGCCGCTGCAACACGTTGTTAGTAGTAAGTAATTATTAAGCTTAACGTTTCGAATAACAAAACAGACAATACAAATATAAATAATAATCACAAGATATCTAAATTAGGATTAAGATAAAGTAGACGAGAATAACACAATCACTGCCACCCTCTGGCTTAATGCTCGACGTGAAACATAAACAAAGCCATCCCACCCGCTGGGCTTAAGTGTTGACAAGTGCTCTTAATATATCCAACTACTTAAAGCTTGCCTGACTGCCTCATTGTTTTAGTGGTTAGCCTATGTGGCTTTGATCACGAGGTACTAGGTACTTATCCTGCGTCAGCCTGTGGAATAATTCTGAGCTTTTCTTTCTTCTAAGAAACTTTCCGTAACTTCTAAGACCGAAGTCAGGAAACTGGCAGTGTTTCACCGACGTGCTTCGGCGCAGTGGCATATCTCGGTCACTATCATTAACATCTAATAGTAATCGTTAATAGCCTGATAATAATTATAACTTATAGCTTACCATGTAGTGGGTCGTTAATAGCCTGATAATGAAAAAAGATCCACAAAAACGTTGGTGTAGGTCGCGATATCTATACAATCTTAAAAAGTATAAAAACTTTAATAAGCCAACCTTTGAAAGGTAATTTTATTTATCCTTGTTGAAACCTTGTCCTTTTATGAATTTTAAATTCCAGTAAGTTTTAATGTTATAAATTCATAATATTTTCACTGAAAATAATGTGCTATTATGCAATGTTATTAATATTATTCTTCTTTATCGTATTATGGACCATTCATGTAATAAAAAAAATTAATAAGAAAGTAATAAATCACGAAACTAATTGAGTTCTCACAAAGATTTTTAATTAAATGTAAATTATAAACATTAAACCAAATAAAGTCGATCACTTTCACTGAAATTTATCAAGTTACTTTTTATATTTACACTCTTAAAATATTTTGCGACCATTTAATGCAGCGAATAGAGTTTATATAACGATAAATATTTTGTTTAACATTCAATGTTCAATAAATAACACCTTTTAAAGACGTCTAAAGAAAGTAGGTATAATAACCTACCTACAGATATTTTATTCTTCACAAAGCACTACTATACTAAAGCCAAACTCGATTGAGAATGCTTGTCAACAAACAAATTTAAAATGAAGGTAGAAAATGCAACACATTTAATGCCTAATATATTTAAAATTATGATTTGTTTATTTATAAAATCTTATTTAAAAGATATTGAATATATTAATTAGTTTTAAACTTACTTATCCAATTTTTCGTCACTAACTAGTTAATTAAAAAAAATAAGTGTAAAATGACTAGTGATTCCTACCTTCATTTTTAATTTGTTTGTTGACAAGCATTCTCAATCAATCATAAAAGTTATAATATATGTTTATTTTGTAAGTTTTTCTGAAATAAAATTTTATTTATCTAGTAAGATTTTTTGAATAGTGCTATAGTTTTATTTCAATGATTTCTTCATACATATATACGTAGCTAGTTAGCCACATATTATCACATCTAATTTGTTTAGGGTTAGGCAGACACTAAGTCCTTCCATTTTCCACATTTGTGTATAACTCTTCAATTTCTTCCAGTCTCATTAATCCTCTCATACAAGTTCGTAATTTTAGGGTAACAGTAACTCCTAACAGACCATTATATAGAATTTCCTGAATTTGGACTGTTTGCCTAAGTAATCTAAAGTTACAATTTACTTCTCATCTTTTAATACAGTTTTGAAAGTCTCCTTTCATTTATTCTGTTCACATGCCCAAACCATCTAAGCATATCTTTCTCAATTTTAGTTACTTCATCTTCTTTTATACCACAACATTCTTCTTACATCAGAAAAATACCTAAATATGAACTGCAAAGACGCCTTGAATTTAAACAGGTTTCACGAGTGACCTGCAAAATTCATAACGAGATTTATAAATCAAGCAGCGTGCAGTTTTTGCTGCCAGAATATGTAGCAATAGTTAATTGACAAAAAAATCTAAATGTTAAATAAACAGGCTGGTGTGGTTAAATAAAGATAAGCTTATGATTTTTAAAGGGCATTTTGGTAAATAATATCGGAAATTTAAAGGAATTATTATTATTAAAGAGGATCAAACATACTATCGTCAGTTGCAATATTATGATGAAAATCAAACAATTAAGTTGAAAAAATAAAATACTAAGACACTCGTTCAGAAAGTAAGAAGTCGGCTGCCTAATTATAATCATTGAATAAGATGAAGATATGAGCGTATGTGATCATTCATGTGTCATGAATGATCACATAGCCAGCCATATCCCATTCCCATAGTTATGGAAAGTTGTGATGGCATGAAGATGAAAGAACAAAACGCGGGTTTGGTTCAGACTAAAAAATTGTAACATACAATACATAAAGCTGGAAATTTACAATTACGAAATTTTTCAATTCATGCGTTTCAAGATATGTGTTTTTGCAATAACTGCACAGTCTAGCTCTGATTAATTACTTATGACTGAACCAATGGACCTAGTTATTTTTCGATAAAAATTTAGCAACAATTAATGAAGGTTATATCTGACTTGCGTATAAAATTTTAAATTGGTGTAATAGCAGACGAAAATGTGTGAGGTGTGGAATCTGAAGAAATAAGGTAAGGATTGGAATTATCTGGGGATGAAGTCGCAGACAGCTACAGAAATAAAACATATCAATCAACAATCTTAATAGAGATAGAATGCGATCAATGTCTGCTGAGATAAATAAAACACACAGAAGGAATAATCTCGTCTCGCTTCATAAATAAAGATCATAATTCAACGTCAATTAACACCAGTGTAAAATTCCTGAGCGTATTCTCTAAGTGCATAATAATCCTCGAGAGAAATCTTGAAAACCTATAGTATAAGCGCCATACTTATCACAACTTTATCATGGATTTATCTTTCTTATCGTCTCGCCGTCGGAATGAATGTATTCAAAGGTTCCGGGTTCAGAACACGAGGATGTTATAACAACGAGGAGGCTATTTATTTTGTCAAGTTTTTGCTAGCGAGTACCAGGCTCGCAGCCTCATAAGGAGATGGCATTCGGGCGGTCGGTAAAAACTGCGCTCCGTGTATGGGTTCCGGTATTAGATCGGGGTGTGCGTATCTTCTTGCAATACGACCTGTATTCTCATGAAGTAAGAATCATTTTTCGTAGATGAGAAGATGAATATTCAGAGGCTCAAAATATTGCGTACAAAATACCTTCTAATTAAACGTTTATTATCTAACCGTAAAGTAAACATAAACAGTTAATCGCAAGTCTTTGAAGGATACATGAGAAGAGTCTTATAAAATTAATTAAACTCGGCCTAGCGCGGTATTAATTACACACTTAAGTTCCTAATGAATTAGTTCCTCAGCTGAGTAACGCTAATTAAAAGGTACAGCTAAAGATTAGAGCTGATCATTTTATAATTTATTGGATATCAAAATGTTAATGAAACATTTTGCGGTCGCGACATTGATTGAGAGGTTCGATACAGTTTTTGTTCGATGTTTAAATGTGTGACAATTGAAAAAAATTATATTCTCAAGATATTATATTATAATTTTATAACCTTACATGAGTTTCTTGTTACACTTTTTGGTGTAGAGTGAAATCCTAAACGAATGTACCGATTTAAATGTAATTTTACATATTGAAGAATTTCATTATTACCATACAACTTTATGCTCATAGCCATAGAAATTTATAGAATAGCTGTTATTTTAGCTACTGCTCAAATAAGGCTTGACTTATGTACCTATATAACTATTGTTGTTATTATGTACCTAAATGATAGTTTGTTTGTTTATGGGAGTAGTTTAAGTTAAAAAATATTATTATAAAAACAAAAAACCCAACTGCTTAGAAGTTATGAAGTGAAAAGAGAAAAACAAGGATCACTATATCTGTATAAAATTCTAAATACTTTATGATGCTGCAAACAGGGACAAAATACTTTAACCTGCGGGGAAAGAAAGATCTACCAAAACTACGTTTGTCCCCGCCTGCAGCACCATAAAGTATTTAGAATTTTATACAGATATAGTGATCCTTGTTTTTCTCTTTTCAGATCGTAACTTCTAAGCAGTTGGGTTTTTGTTTTTATAATAATAATTTTATTTGAGACTTTTTAGTTTTAGTTTATGGTATAGAAATGAGACGGTACACTTAGCACACTTTTTGCCATTTTTTGTTAAAACGGCAATATAAACATGATATGATAATTATATTTTTGAAATGGTCTTTTTACGACCTTTCAATTGGTACCCATATTGCTAAGATAAGAGAAAAAAATACACACATCCCCCCTTTTTTCCCCCATTTACAGCCGCCATTTTGAAAATTTATATAGCCTATGTCAATACCACAATTTTGACAAATTCAACGACACCTCACATATCAAAATCCGTTCAGCCGTTTTGGCTGTAGCGCGTGCCGAAGAAATGGACATACATACATACACACATACATACAACATACATACACTCGAAAAACATAACCCTCCTTCTGACGCAGTCGGGTAAAAAATAATAAAATGCCTAGAAAATGGAACTGTTTGGTGGATGTCCAAGGATGCAGAATACTTTATTTTTACCTTTGATAGTTTTTTGCGAGAAATCGGAATATGCTGAGGTGTATTCTAATATAATTAATGAACCTTTCATCTGGATTATATCACTTAAAAATAAAAATCGTTAAATACAGGTACCTTATTTATCGTAATCTCACTAAGAACCTGAGATAGTAACAGGAATACAAAAAACAAAAGCCGTTAAACAATGTTATCAGCAATTGTCTAGCCTACAACAATCAGTGAACTTATGGAATTTATTTTGTCCATTACAACTGTTTTTCTTGGGATCTCTTTTCATGCATTTTGGCGAGACTTTCTGTTTAATAAACTATGTCTAGATCAAACTAATTTTTATTTATTTTAAACTATAATTGCTTATTGAACTTTATTGCCTTAGGTACTTAACTATTCAACTTTAATTTTATTTTGTGCCCCACTCCAAAATCTTAATTATTAGCGAAGTTATTATTTACAGTTAAATTACATTCGACATTTTAAGCTATTCGTACCGTTTTAATACGTACAAACAGCGACATATATACGTAAAAATTAAAGAACAAGTCAAAACAATTGGTAAGTCGAGTGCAGTATCATAGTACCTACATATCATACATCTTTATCTTTCGGTAATGTTTAAACTTTAACAGAAATCTCTAGCGAACTAATATAATAACAAACATACAAAAACAGTTAAATGAAATAAAAACAATAGTGCTCAAATACCAAAATAAATGCGAGTACCTACTGTCGTAAAAAGCCCATAAAAACACTCACCGAAATAATATCAACAGCGCAAGTATTCTTTCCACTCACAAGTCATAACTGGTGTTCCACAACAGTGCTTTAGCGTCACAAAAAACTCTCACTCACTAATTAATTTGAAACTTTGAGATTAGCGTAAATTATTACGATACGGTTATTATTCCACCGGCGACGTTACAACCAACATACGTCTGCTCCGCACAGCGTCTGCGTGCAATATGATGGCGGCAGCCGGCAGGCGGGGTAACTACACTGCAGAGTGCAGACTGCAGAGCACCTATACCTCGCGCCGATGCTCCTGGCATATAAGGCCTTGAATCATTGAACCAACGCTTAACCCCCAAGATATGCAGCAAGCGAGTAAAACGTCTCTCTAGATCTGGTTCACTACGAAACGTATAATTACAATATACGATGGTCAGTGTGTGAGTGTGTGTGTGTGTATGTGTGAATTGAGGGAAGGTCTTTTTACCTTTCAGTTTTAAAAGGAATAATTTTGAAATCATTATTTTTTTTTTATTTGGGTGAACAATTAAAGGGCTTATATACTTTTTAGACATATATTCTTTTATTTTACAATTAATTTTTTATTTGTTATAACTATAAAATGTGTACTTGTATATACAATATAGTATCCATGACTTAATAAATCATCATCATCATCATCATCATCATCATCAGCCTAGTAACGGCCCACTACCGGGCTAGGCCTCCCTCCTTATAAGAGAGTGGATATGGAGCATAGACCCACCGCGCTATCCCAATGCGGGTTGGTAGGCAAATAAACTACACTTTATTAAATCGCTAGTATTAAAATGAACAGAGTGCCATATACGAACTAAGGTATTTTTTTGCTTTAGATGAACTAAGATTTAAGTATTTTGCAATAATTACTCATTAATCATGATGTAGGCGATGACTAAGAACGGACTATCTCGCTCCTACTACGGGAGATAAAACCGCTGGACACAGTCAATTATTATAGCAGTTACAATGTCAACTAAATTTCTTACTCACTTAGAACGACAATCCTAGCTAGAAAAATAGCCTTTACCAAGTACCTAGTCCAGGATATTATTAGCCCTGTCTCGACTCTAGCAACTTCTCTATAAAAAAACTCCAAGTCAACAATACTCCGACCGCAAGTACAAAACGCAGCCGAGAACTGAAAAAAAACCGGTAAAGTATAAAAGCCTTCGCTTTTGCAAAACGAAAAAATAAAATGGCTAGTGGATGCAAATACGGCAAATGCTCGAATCGTGAGCCATTACCGTAGGTTACGCAGTTTATGGCATTTGTCGGGTCGATTCGACCGCTGAAATCCGATCCGCATTGCTGATTGCTGGATTTTTATTGCAATTCGCGCCCGGTGATGTTTACTTTTATTTTAATTGGTCTATGTTTGATTATCATCATTGCCAGTCTATATGAATGCCGCGGTCAGGACAGGTCTCTCCTTATAGAAGTGGGGATTTGCTTTATATTTGATATATATAGCACATGAAACAAGTAGAGAGCATATGGAGCAATAAGCATAGACTCCCTACTCTGCTTCATTGCAGGTTGGCAGGCTTATGTTGCAGGTTATTATGATAATGTTTGCCTCAGAAGAAATATTGTGTTTCTTTAATAATCTATAAAGTATCTACTTTTGTATCTTTGATTTGATATATATAGCACATGAAACAAGTAGACCTACTCTTCAATGTAGGTTGGCAGGCTTATGTTGCAGGTTATTATGATAATGTTTGCCTCAGAAGAAATATTGTGATTTAACAATAATCTATAAAGTATCTACTTTTGTATCTTTAATTTTTTTCGATTTTTAGAATAATAACGATCCGATTTAGATAGAGTTTTCAATATAAAAATATATATTTCAGAGGTCTTACATCATCATTATCCACCTATTTACCGATCTAAACTCTTGCATGGACTTGAAAATACAACTTACTGACGCCAACGCCAATTGCATCTACTCATACCGGTTCATCTTCGGTAACCCTCTTGCTGTAAACAAGCAACACTGCTGCAAGCAGCAAATCTCCATTCCAGCACCCTGGAACCCCAACGTCAATAAGCTTTTATAACTACGTGTCTTGAACTTAATCAACTTGTCATTACTTTGTTCAAAATACTACACCTAACCTACCTGTATAATTCAAACGACCGTCAATTTCGTTATTCACGCATCTAATTACACAAGACTTTTGGATATCAAGTTATTTGACCCTTATTACGTTCACTTTTTAACTTTTTCAAGTAGATATTAGGTATTATTTCCTCTTACGGTTTTATTGCAACAGGACGCGCGTGTGAAACTAAAAAGAGAAACGAACGTTTATCAAAATATGACATAATGAATTACTTGCCCGAGACGCATTCATTAAGAACATTAAAACAGTAAGATTCGCTTTTCGCTTTTGCGCCCATTGTAAGAGAAGTTACATAATATTTTATATCGACTTCCAAAAATTATGACTTCCATATCTTATTTTAGTCATGTTGAACATAATTTAGCTAATCGTAATAGTATATTACTTCCGAGCTTGTCATCATCCTGGGGAATCCCTCAGACATATAGTTTCCGGGTGTTCTCCTCTTGCTAATGACGAATACTTGCACAGACATAATCAAGTAGCCAAGATAATCCACCAACAACTTGCTCTTCAGTGTAGCCTTGTCGATTTTGTAATGCCTTACTATGGGTACGTTTCTGCGTCAGTTCTTGAAAATAGGAGTGCGTTGCTCTACTGGGATCGAATGATTATCACTAATAGGTATTATGTAGCCAATAGAACTGATATAGTGATAATTGATCGATCAACGCGCCTTGCAATGATTGTTGATATTACTGTTCCACATGACGATAATCTGGTGAAAGCTGAAAAGGAAAAAATATCAAAATACTTGGACCTTGCTCGTGAGATTACCGCCATGTGGAATGTTGAGTCAACGATGATTGTTCCTATAGTCGTTTCATTACCAATCTTATAGCGGAAAGCTTTGACCAACATTTTAAAAAGCTTTCGCTTAGTTGTTGGATCAAGGGTTGGATACAGAAGGCAGTAATTCTTGAAACAGCGCGTATTGTGAGGAGGATCCTTACTCTGGAGCCATGACCACAGGTTGTTTGGACCCCCTGGCCCCGCAGCATGCGGACTGGATTTTTTTATAAATTTTTAATAGTGTTTTTTTAATAATTTTGATAATCATTGTTAAAAATTTAGAAAAGATTAAAAAAAAATGAAAGAATAGACTTCAAAACATGGTAATCAATGGATGGATGGTATGATAGACGTTCAACGACACAAAAGTTTAAAATTATAGTCTTATATATACAAAAAATTATCTCCGTGGCATTTATAAGACGGAGGTCCTAGGTTCGGTTCTCGGCTGGGCCGATAAAGATTTTCTAATGGTACCAGGCGAGAGGCGACGGCCGTGGCTAGCTACCACCCTGCCAGCACGATGTCGTGTAGAAACTAAAAGAAGTCTGCATCATCACTTACCATCAGGAGTGGTTGCAGTCAATGGCTAACTTGTAAAGAATAACAATTAAACCTATGAATGGAATCACCAGCAACAGTAATAATTAGGTCATAGGTAGCAAAATCAAACTTAGTGATAGAATTTCATCGAACTAGCACAGTCACAAAGAGAACTACCAGTAATCTGTTTACTCATATTGATTTGTTTTATTTTCTCAGGCACATAATAAGCAAGTATTTATTTCGCAATTGAAAATTGCAGATCTAGAGCCAATGGTTAAATCTCATGAGGTTGTCCCGGTTTTAGAGTAAAATGAACATAGAACATTTTTGTTGAGGCTGGGTGACGTAGTCACTTGGAATCCTCGGATTTTTGCTATTAAAATAAATCAGTTATTCACTGTACATCTAGTGATTTAATGATGGTAGATGATACTCCATATCTGGGCGGCGGTGCTTTGTTGTCAAGTTCGGTCCGTCTGGTTCTGTAATCTGATCTGAACCAGCGCCTGCATAACTTTATCTTGTTGAAGAGCTGGTTTACCGTCATACAAGGTTTCGTGTTCATATTAATCTTGCCTTAATCTTACTTTAGCTTCTTGTATATTGTAATTCTGATTCCTTAGATCAAATTCAATACTTAAGGCAAAAATATCATAAGTTGTTCAAGATGCAGCCACGGTCTGCTCGTGTGCTTTTTACTTTTGTCTATTTAAAATAACCTTTGATTAACATTAACTTTCTAAATTATAGCTAAGTTTTGAGGTTTTTTACCATTACATTACGCGTCACTGGCCAGTCCTGCCAACTGTGAAGGGAAAACAGGAAGCACCTAATCAAATGAAGAGACATAATTTGTCAGCATATTAGAGTAAGTTTGGGCAGATTGTAACCATGTAACATAACACTCTGGGCACAATAACGCAACGTCGTGTGTGAGCTCTTGTTTTTGGTCTCTTAAGTCTTTAATATTTTAACCGTTATTATCATAACAATAAAATTCATGTTGTGACACAAAGATCACTTCTAACCAGTGGAAACGAATTATTAAGAGGAAGCTCCATTGCGTATATTTTTCGTTACGAACCATCGCAGATTAAACTTTGCGTGTTGGTAGGTATCATAGAAATCTTAGTAAAAGAAGATGATGATAATGAGGATGTGCCAATGACTGTAATGAAATAATGAATAAGTTCGATTGCAAGACTCACGCAGTCCCAGGCCTGATGCCAGGAATAAATTAGTTGGCGTTTGACATCGAGATGTTCCAAACGCTTTTGCTCGAAGATTTTATATTGGTCTCTGCAACGCAAGCTGTTTCCAATTACATGTGATTTTCCACTTAATTTTTTTAGAATTTCTTTAGTAGATGTGCATGTATTTAGTACTAGCGGCCGCCGGCGACACTGTCCGCAAGAAATTCTGTTTCGTTATAATTCGATATAAAGTGGTCTTTCTCAGGCTGTTTCTGATACTATCCCTGTACCAAATTACATTTAAATCGATTCAGTAGTTCAGACGTGATTGAGTAACAGACAGACAGAGTAACTTTCGCATTTATAATATATAACTAGATGTATGTATACAAAGACTTATTATTTTTACTCTCAGAATATAGACCTACTTTAATAATCCAAGACTACTAATAATTAAACTAATTGAAGAATTTCAATCTATGGCCAGAGATACGCCTTTAGTGTTTAATTTAAACTAGGTTAAGTTCATTTAACGAGTTCAAACGAAGGTAAAAAAGTACCTGCCTATAATTTTATTTTATCCTTTATTAGATTTTCTTTAGTTGGTACTATTGCGAAACTTCTTTGTTGTCACTTAGCAAAACATAAATAGGTATCTCCGTACCTAATAGCTCACTACCTAAAGTATTTAATTACTTCAGTTTACTGAGCCTTAATATCCCAGTCTTTGGTCACAGCGCGGCGTGGGAGCGGAAGCTGCGCAAAACAAAACCTCACGTCTCGCAGTCGGTCAACTCGAGACAATACCAAATGTGAGGCATATTGAATAGCATGCATGCATGTTCACATCGTAAGAGTAATTATACAAATGTGCGCTACGTATTGTTTTATCTCTTTTGTTGCTAAAAATGCTACTTTCGCCCGACTCTGACGTTTGGACTTGTATTTTCATTTCTTTATTTTATAACTATACGTTCACATATTTTATAGCTCGTTATTTCAATGTTATGAAGAGAAATAACGATTGAAATATCTTGGTGCTTCGATAGTCCAGAGGTTAGCCTATGAGGATTGGGGTTTTCAGATCCTTGTGGTCGAATCCAATGAGCTATTGGACTATTACCCAGGACCTGATGAGATGCGCACAAAGATTCTGACTGAGTCAGTGAGTCCGATTAATAAAAATTGGACTTTTCTTTCCTATAATAATTAAATACGATCCACGAGTCACGATCCAGCATTGAAACTGTGTGGCAGAATAGTGGCAGTGACATTTATTTTACTTTTAAAAACAACCTACTTACGTGTTAAGTAGTAACTTTTTATGTTAGTAGGATTAAGGATATCTGTCCGGATAAAATCGCAATCGAATTAAACCAGTTAAAACACCTATCCTTTATTTAATAGCGACAATAAATGACGAAATAGCTGTAATTACGTGTTGTTGTATACGTGTTGGTATGAACGACTTTTTGTAGCATTCGTTGTAATGGCTTGCATAACTGCAGACAGGCGGGACAGTGCGGCGGACAGACTAGCGCTTCTATAGGTAATGAATTCCTTTCAAAATTACAAGCTACAACTTTTGGAAATTTTAATTTTTTATACGAGTATTAATGGTCTATGGTTTCAAATACCTACTTCATCCTAGCTACATACAACATATAGCCGCACTATACTTTCCCCCCATAGTTAAAAGTGTAAAAAAGTTTAAATATCTTCTTCTTTTACTCTTAGACTGCTAGACCGATTTAGATGAAATTTTGTGTAAAAATTTGAATTCGTGCATGAAAATACCTAGGTACAACTGAAAACCGCATATGGAGTCGTGATCGCGTTCGCGTTATATCAGGATTTTTAAACCCTTTAGATAGTAGTAGGATTTGACGATATTTTATATTATAGACGCATACCTAGCCATGCGATTTTAGTCGCGTGTCGATTAGCTAGATGGCTTGGCTCGATCAAATTGATTCAGGTTGGTTACAGACATTAACCTTTATATTTTAGACATTAAATTTTATAAAATTAACCAACAATGGACTGATGTTTGACGGCTTATACACAACAAAAAAAATCGAAACTTGTCTGCCAATGTGGCGCTACATTTATTCCAACAGGTGTGGCCGCCACGAGGGCGCACCGGAAGTGTGGCCAGCTCAGACACACCCTTGCACTGCACCCCCACACACACACACATACACTACACAACAGGTGTATAGCGATTAGCGAGCGCATACAGAGACGGGGCGCGTTAATAATAATAATTTTTGTTTTATTAATCGGCTAAATGTAGGGTTACAATATAATTTATGATTGTTATTACTGCCCCAGTTGCCTCGTCGGTCTAGTGCTCAGCGTCCGTGGCTCTAGATGTGGTATGAAATACTGAGCGTTTCGTTCTTCAAAGTTTTCTGTAAAAATCTCAGCCCGGAATTTAGAAGTTCATAACGTTCCATCACCAATCCGCGAAAGAGCACGTTAAGCCGGCAGTCCCAGTCTTGCTACTTACCTTTAAGAGTAGTAGAGTTTAATAACTCTAAGCCCGCTAATCTATATTGACGCAGCGTGTTGGATCTATGATCCATATCCCTTGGAGGCTTGGGCTTTTAACATTGAATGTAATTTCAATATTCATAATTAAAAAAAATCTATTTAAATTATGCTATAGATCTATCTGGGATTGAGGTAGCTTAATGACTAACGTAAGTACATACATACCGCGGGCCGCGCCCAGATTTAATGTCGTGGGCTCGTGGGGTTGTTTCAAGAAAAATATCCCGTTATTTTTCAGTGTTCGAGTGGGAATTAAAGTGCCATGAAGAGAGTTCGGTATTATTTATGTTATTAACGTAACTTATCGAAGAAGTTTGAAAGTAGAAGACTGGCTGCTTCCATGATGAGTATGCAATTCTGTCAAATAATTTTAAAACGCATGGCAAAGCATTCTTCACTTGCGAATATTACTGTAATAGTAAATCACCATTTTCAGCCTATTAACGACCCACTACAGGACCAGATCAGATAGGAGAGGGGATATGGAACTTAGACCCAGTATACAGTTTATACGATAATAATTTACTTTGAACTTCATACTTTGTGATTACTATTAATAGTAGAAGCTGACAGCTTAGCTTTTCAACTTAGGGTTGAGAATTTGCTACCACGCCTGACATCACACTTTTCCAATATAGGTTGGCAGACTAAGATCTATAACGACTTGTAAGTACTTACAAGTGGACATATCTATCCAGTTATCAAGATAGACGTGTCCACATGTCCAGTGGGTCACGTCTATCAAATACCAAGAGCACTCCATCTCGCTTGCGAGCTAATCCCGCATGAGCAATATTCCCGCGCACGGACTTGATGGCGAACTATACGTGTTAGATAGGGTTCCTGCTAACAATTTTTTTTAAATTTTTTTAATGGCTGTAAATGAATTTTTTAAGGCTCATCAAATAGAAAATCTACAGTAAGGAACAGAGTACTTTATGTCCACAAATATATGTCTGTAACCAACCTAAAGCGTTTCATCAAATGGAAAGCCTACCTAGCCTAGCGTATAGCCTGTAAACAAAATAACCATCGCATTTAAGGAACAAGGTCTACAAATCTATGTCTGTATCCAACCTGAAGCGTAGGTGTTGTCAAATATGCTATGCTCTTCATGGGCAAAACAACACTGAAAGGTAAAAGTCCATCCCAAAAGTAAATATACCTTAAGTATAGGTTAATGAAATAAAAGAAAATGCAAAATCTACCGCACCATTTATCATTTTCAACCTAGGGCCCACAACTGGGCCAGATCTTCCTTTTTATAGGAGTGGATAAAGAACATAGAGTCACCACGTTGTTCCAATGCGGATTGGCGAGATAAAATCTACTTTTCGGTTGACAAAATGTCAATTATTTTCAAGTCAGAATCCGCATTTAAACATGCGGAATTTGCTAAAGGCTTATGTAAATTGATAAAATAAGAACATGTTTAATATTATCATAAAGCCATATGGCAGCCCTACGTGTGTGACGCAGCCTCTCAGAGTCCCGCATTGCAGTGCACCAGCTACCCGCTGTCAATAGTTAATTCAAATACTGAGACTATGGGCTTTGTTAAGCCCATATACGAGTTAAAGTTCTTGTAATACAATTATAAAGTATCGAAGTAAATGCTGTAATTTCTACATCAAATTCTTGGCATTCAGTTCAAAGTGACGCTTCATATACCTACTTCTTAAAGTGCAGCTATTGGGCGTTACGGCGATCTTTCTGTCATAACGATTAACGAAATAGACGCCCGCGACTTCAGCCACGAGGAAAATAATGTATTGTAACCTTCCAAGAACACTAAAACAAATTGGAAATGATTGAAAATCCTAACACGAAAGGATGGGTAGGTATAGCAAACTATCCTCAAAAGATAGATAAAAGCCATTGTGAACTAAAATGCAGTCCTAATAAAGAGGGGCAATCTTTCTATACATTATTTTGTCTCAAAGACATTAAGCCGCGTTTTCAATTAAAGTTTTATTGGCGGCGCACCTCTTCCAACAATAATTATCGTCATATTTGAGCCAATTTACCTCCATAAAATCTTGTTACTTAACCAAAAGTTGAATGAAGTCAGATAAACTTTAGTAGGTAGGTTCGTTGTTGTTTTAGCAACAGTGTTTTGTGATATGAACTATGAAGGAGCACTTTAAAGTCACATTGCTCTTTGAAATCTCACAAAACAACAAAAAGTAATATAAGTTGGAGTCAGTTTCTTGTTTGTGTGTAAAACAAAACAAATGCGAAATCTCACCGCACTGCACCGTCGGGCTAAATAAATACCACGATAGCTTTTATTTCGAGCTGAAACATTTGTTTAAAAGTTTTACAGGCGTGAGTTTTATGAAATTTATTGTTTTTGTTTTTCTTTTTTGTTGAATGCTTTTTTAATAAAAAAAATTTCAAATAGTCATAATTGCTAGAATAATGACTAGTATATGATGTCTAAAACTCTTGTACGGCTATGGATGATAAAGTTCTAGGTTTTTTGAGTTTTTAGTTTAATCTCTTTGCGAGTAACCAGCGAGAGGACCAGCCAGGAAATGGAAAGTCGGTGATGGGCTACATGAGCTCTAGTATAGATCAAAAAGTTCTAGTTTTTATGAGTCTGGAATTGTGACAATAACAAAATTAAGTTGGTAATTTTTCCTTGTAAATAACTTTGAGTAGCAGACTGGAAATCGGGCAGGTTTGTGCCTTAATAGCACGTTGAGGCGGTCAATCCGATTATTATCATAAGACATGATAGCGATAAAATTAATAGGTGCAAAGCCAAACATTTGGTAATGTTTCATGTATATGTATGGTCTATGTTTACGCCTACCTGCATGAGAGCAGGAGAAAGATCTCTCCTAAAGAGACCAGTAGAATGCTTTTAAAGAAGGATTAATATAAATAACAGTGTTATCGATAAAAATTATCACTAAACCTATATTAAAGTTAGCAAACAATTGCATAATACCTACATACTAGGTAGTTCAGCCAAAAATAAAAATATTTTTACCCCTCAAAAGCTCAAAAGTTTGTAAAGACGAGCCCGAGGGTGGTGAACTGGCTTCCACTTGACCCTCACGAGCGCTCGAGAATTTCTTATGACCCGCTGCTTTACTTGTCTTTACATTTCGCTCCATATGTGAAGAGGGCAGTAGGGCAGCTTTCCGTAGAAACATTTGCCTTTTTAAATTGTAAAGCCGTGTTTAGAAACCTATATAAAGCCGAGAAATTATTTTGACCGTTTTTAACACACTACTAATATAAAGTTTTGTTGGATAGAAAAGGTTTGTTAGATAGAAACAGGCGTTAGGTACATACTTTGCGGAAAGTCAACAAAAATAGTTAATAAATTAATTATTTTCTGAAAAATAGCAACGAGCCCAAGCTACAAATTCACCTAGAATCGAAAGAAATTCTCTACATTGTTCAATTGCGTCAACTGTAATGTCGACTCTACAATGTTGGATTTTGTTAGATGTTCGGACTGCATTAATCGCCTGTGAGCGATGATGATTTATTATGTTTAATGTTTATTGCTATTAGGTATTTGTAATTTATTCGTTTTCTGGAATCTACGCAGCAAATACCTTATGAATAAAATGTGTATTAAAATATTAAAGTAAAGCGCATTAAATGCTTGTAAAATGATTACCTACATAGTACAACGTGATGCGGTGATGCGCTTCCTGGCTGCATGCGGGGGAGGCGTAGGTTTGTTTACTTCACTACTTATTATTTTACACATTGAGAAGTAACGAATCTATAAATAATAAACCCTCATAAATCAGCGAGCAGGCATGGTAATTACGTTTGACTCTTTGATGATCTCTCATAATTATGATAGTGACCTTTACCGATGGCTTAACGTGCTCTCTAGAACACAGGTTTGTAACACCGGTGGTCCACAAACTTTCCAACTCCGACGTTCCGGACTGAGAACTTTTACTGAGAATTTCTAAAAGAAAAAAGCTCTCTTTTTCAAAGCCACAGCACGAGATCCCAGAAGCTTGAGATCCTAAAACACATAGATTAGATACTAGAATTATGAAGCACATTTTTATTTAAAGTGCACACGTTCATAATTATGCACTTTAAATAAAAATAGGGAAAATAGTTTTCAAATTAATAAGACTGGTGGCACTGATAAAAAATCACTTCTCGTATAGGATGTCGAAGTGACAGTTTCCACTCATTAATTATGCAGTGGGGTTTTTGATTTTTTCAATTGATTTAATTTTTATTTTTTCGGTTTTGAAAGATTCTTTTGTGAACTCTAGAATAGATGTCATCTCACTGATTCTCGTCCGTCATTGTGGGTGGTAATGTCGTAGTTTGTTGTTTGTCGCAGTATCTACTTTTCTTACCTAAGTAGATAATATAAGTATACACCTACCCACTATTGTACAACTACCTATTACATCATAATTTCCAGAACAGAAACTATGTAATTATATTTGCTATTGTATACTTTTCGTAAAAAATATAAAGCAAAGCTTTTAAAAAAATAAAGCCAACTTCAAAAGGCACTGAAAAGTAAAAAAATAAGACGGTGCCATCCAAGTTTCCAATGATCAAGTAAATTAAAGTAACTAAATGACGCAATTATTTTTGACTTTTTAAAGCGTTTGAAGTCGGTTTTATTTATGATTTTTTTTTCATACTTTCTAGTGATTTATCGACAACGAACGTAAGTAAAAGCTACTTGTCCAAATCTATGATCATTATATGCCAAGAATGCCTATAAAGTTTGAAAACTTCCCTCGATTTTCCCAGGATCTCATCATCAAATCCTAACATAATCCAGGTACCTACCTAGATTACAAAAGTTATTCCTTCTCATTTCCTGATGTTCTTTTTAGACACATACCTATAGATGATTTAGACATAAATATGTACATTGTACATATTTTATTATTCAACGTAATTCCTAATTCTCAAATCTCGAAAGTTTATTTGTTAAGTTCAGGCACAGTACACACATATTGACTACTTGAACTAGACTAGACTCTATAATCTAAGTCTATACAAAAATACCTTGTTGCTATTGCTAAGGTTATTGCTTATTTTTCTTCTTTTAGGAGCATAGAGGCAAATATCAATTTTTAAAAATATTTTAGGTAGATACCCTTTTAATTTTAAAGACAGACTTTTATATAAAGTGTGCTCTTTCCCCGCTACCCCTCTCAATTTAATTTTTTTTATATTTTCCCGTGAGACAATATCCTCCGTCCCGTCCCATGCACTAAAGATCTACATTTTTGTTAAACATTGTACGATATTACAGTACATTAACATTAACAATATATATTTATGGCAAGCTGATGTGTATAGTTTGTATTAAATAGTCTATTTCACTTTTGAGTCTAGCTTTCATAATAAACAAAATAATTTACAATCCGACATGCAGATCTCGAGATTAGCCCGTTTAAACAAACGAACAAACTTTTTGTATATTATATAAATATGGTCTGCCATGTCAAATAAACTGAAAGCCTATTCGGTACGTATAACATAACACGGAGGAGGTCAACTGAATATATTGGACGATATAGCGGCAGAATTGTTTTTTAGAAATTTTGTAATATCTCTGAAACCATATAACTAATTAACATACTGTAAAAGGCAAATCTTATCTCTATAATATCCTTGTGATTATTAAATAATTTATTTTGATAAGGATTTAAGTTTAGTTGTATAAATAATGACGTAAACGTAAGCATATGAATTAAATGATTTTTTAAAACACAAATGTTATATATCTGCCAAAATATAAAAGATAGATATATGCTATCGCGGCCTTTTTTGTTGAACTTTTTAAGGTGGACAATACTGTATTACATTATTTTGGTCTATCTCGTAGGATACAGCCAGCGTTTGCAATATAAGAGCAATAAAACGTGCTTATTTACGACATCACATTAGAAACCTCTAAATTTATCAGTGTTTCTATACTATGTTATGCATGTATTACACATATAAACCTTCCTTAAGAATCAATCAATCATCTATTAAAAAAAACCGCATCAAAATCCATTGCGTAGTTTTAAAGATCTAAGCATACATAGGGACAGACAGACGGCGGATAGAGACTTTGTTTTATACTATGTAGTGATTATACATATAAACCTTCCTTAAAAATCACTGTATGTACTAAGGACTTAAACCTATAATTAGGAAACTGTTTGATATTAAAAAAAACAAAATTGAGTAATTTGTAGGACATTTATTTAGGTATCGTATACCGTATAACAAAAAAATCCAAAATTTAAATAAAAGGTAATTATTGTCAATTTAGAAAAAAACACAAAGGCGCGGTATTTTCAAACTAGTCCGATAATATCGTGCCCAGGTTTGACTAAATCGTGCACACATTATTTGAACGCAAATGGGTAAGTAATAATAAAAAATTAGTAGAATTTCTTGCATTAAGATAGGGAAACCCAAATGTATTTATAGAAATTAATATCAGGCAATAAGTATTAACAAAAACTTAAATAATTTACCTATGACAACACGTAAATATCTTTTTATAACTGTAAGTCCATACAATATATGAATTATCTAGACTAGTCAGTCTCAAACATACCTAATATCAATTAAATATCAGACAGCAAGTTATTTTAATCAAAGCAAAAATCACATATAAAGTCTTTGGATGAATCTTCTCCGCTACATTGCTTATGTATCCAATTCGCGTATCTACAACTACGAAATCAGATTTCTCCATTAGATACCACCAAACTATTGACATACGGCGCAAATATCACGATTCTCTATATAGTCATCTTCATCATCTTCGCACAGTTGAGTTACGGGCAGATCATCCACACTATCTTCACTGCAGTCGATACATTTTTTAGATTTTTTTTGCCTTTATTTTTTCCTTGCCTGACCTTTTTCTTGCTTTTCATATTATTATCTTCATACTCTCTACTTTGGCAACTGTTCAAAACTTTTCTCTTGACAGCTCTCCTTTAGTATGTTTCTTTTCTTTAACTTTCTTCTCTGCAACGTTCTTTTCGTTTGCTATCTTCATTTGTCACTTACGTGCTTTGTCCTGTAACTGCTCCGTTAATGGGATGTTGATGTGAGAATATTAGAGTGCTGTTTTTAACACGACTTTGTATTTTATTTTCTTTTGTGGTATAGGGCTCAAATCTTCTGAAGTATGTGCTTAATCTTCTAAAGTACTCGGCTTAGAGACATCTTTTCTGATGCCTTCACTTAAAGCAGTGGGAGGCATGTTTTCATTTGTATTGCTGTTAAATTGTATGCCTGATTCTAATGAAAAGAAAACACACTTTTCATAGTTTACAATTTCGCGCCCTTGACTGACAATACCGCGCCCCCGGCGCGGATTTATCAAACTTGATCATTTTATTTTTGAACCTCAAAATTATATGGAAAATATTATAGTACCTACGTAAAAACATATTCTGGCATTAATTCTACAGTATACAAGCATTAAAAATGTATAGTATTAAAGTATTACAATATAAATTCAGTATACTTACCTCTTACCGAAAGTACACGAAAAATTATAAGGATTGATGGAAAAAAAATCTAAAGGATTTGCTGTCTCCGTCGTCTCGTGGATCGTAACGGCAGTGCGCGGGGCAGGGTATAGGCATGCCCGGCTATGATTCATATACACTGTAACGCAGAATTTGTTGATAGTTTTTGAATTAGCGGTAATATCCAACTCTCCCCTATATATTTTTTTATGTATGACCATGCATAACTTTTTACAGAGTTGTCCGATTTTGATAATTCTTTTTTTATTAGAAAGGGCATACTTCCAAGGTGGTCCTATTGTAATCATGTTAGGATCTTATTAGGATATCCTGGGGAAATTGAAGGAACTCTTAAAATTTTGGAGGCACGCTTACTGCGATTTTTTGTCTCGGTATCGGTAGCTTTTTGGCTACTAGTGCCATATAATATACTGTGACAGTATAGTACGAGTACAATACGTGGCGATAAATCACTAAAAAGTAAGAAATAATAATTTAAAAAAAAAAATAGAACCGACTCAAAACGCACTAAAAATTAAAAAATAACTGTGTCAGTTAGTTGCTTTAAATTACTTTAGCATATCTAGGAGTCGGTGCCAGCTAAGGTTTTTACTTTAAGGACTTTACCTAGAACCCACAAAGTCCTTTACTACGTAAAATAAAGATTCCTTAAAGTTTCACAGCCCCGAGGGGTCCCCTGGCAACCGTCAGGCAAATAATGACAGCTGTCATTATAGCTCCGTCGCTACCCGGGTAGCCGCGGGCCTCAAAGAAGGTTTGAATGTCAGGCCCACAGGGGTTAAACTTGACTGGCACCGACTTAATAGATATGCTTAAGTAATTTAAAGCAACTAAATGACACAGTTATTTTTTACTTTTTAGTGCGTTTTGAGTCGGCTCTATTTTTGTTTAAAAATTTTATATGTCATGTTTCTGAACACAATCGTTGTAAGTTTTGACTTTTGACATTACCGTGACTTTGACACACAGCTGTTTGATTTACTCAATTTGTCAAAAAAAATACCGCCGCGCTCAAAGAATGGAAATTACTCATTAATTAATGTATTCCGTATAAAAATTATTAGTTTAAGTTTCAGAATTAAGCATATATTAAATAGCAAATATGTTCGCCAAGCCGTACAAGTTAAAATCAAACAAAACTTTGAAAAACTCTGAAAAGTAAGTTGGCTATCTGCCGTGCGTTACTAATAAGATATTAACAGGATTTCCCTATTAAAAAAGTTGTTTTTTATTATTTTTGTAGGAAATGTCTAACTCAACGTATACAAAGCGAGTTTCCAGTGGCAACGGAAGAGAAAGTAAAGGAATTGGTGCCTACAAAGTCAGCCACCAGTTGCATGAAGCTTGTGCTTCATTCTGGGGAAACTGTTAGCGTGTTCGTAGTGGACGGAGTGCCCATGATGATAGAGCTCGGCGACAGGCTGGTGCCCACCGTATGCGCGCTGTGGAAAGTGCCCGATCTAGTTCCTACTATTATGATTCATTCTATTGTGCTAAACAAGGTACTTAAGACTTTTAAGCAAATATATTAAAAGCTTTTTGTTGCTATTTCTGTAACCTGTCAGAAAAGAGCCTTAAAGAACATTTTTAGTTAGTCTCAGTCATTGTCATCAACATCTGTTAGTGTTTGTTAATAAATGAAACATTATCACCCTAAGCTTGCCAACATGCTTCGGAGAATTGTGTTGGCTCTACTTTCCATATTAGTATAATGGTACATACTAGGAGAGTGGCTTAGCTTAGTGGGCCTCTCACAGGCTTAATGATGATGTTGATTATTATGAGGATAGGCTGACTCGGTCCAGAGAATAATGATTAGTTTTGAATTAATATCTGATATGTTATATAGTTATTTTTTACGCACAAAAGCTTAAAAAATTTGTTGATAACTGCAAGTGCACATGAAGCATACTGAGTGAGCAAAGAATTCTACAAATGAATTACAATTTTAGAGTTCAAAGGTGTTTATGCACAAGAAGTAAATTTGACTACCATATGCTACACAAAACAGGAATGTCATCTGACTGTAGTGAGATAACAATGCACAGCAAAATTGTTGATTGCTGGTAATGCATAATTATAATGAATTTTTTTTTCTGTGGAATACATTGATCTCTTATTAAAAAAAGGATGCAAGAAAAGCAACCAAAAACATCTGAATAAATCAGAGCTAAAAAAAGTAGTTTTGATTTTGCTCTGTATTTGTGGTTTTATTGGAAACAGGTCCAATATTGAACTTTAGGCAAATAATTTTCTCTCTATACTAAAGCCAAACTCGATTGAGAATGCTTGTCAACAAACAAATTTAAAATGAAAGTAGAAAATGCAACACATTTTATACCTAATAAATTTAAAATTATGTTTTGTTATTTTAAAAAATCTTATTTAAAATATATTGAATATATTAATTAGTTTTAAGCTTACTAATCCAATTTATTGTCATGAATTCGTCATTAACTAGTTAATTAAAAAAAATAGATGTAAAATGACTAGTGATTTCTACCTTCATTTTTAATTTGTTTGTTGAGAAGCATTCTCAATCAAGTTTGGCTTTAGTATAGATTCTAAAACTGCCTAACTAAAAAAGTCTGTCTTTAAGTGAAATAATCTACATGATTGCACATCCCCTTTTTAATTCAAGGTTAATGATAGAATAACAAATGAATATATTACATACCATTGTAGTATTTAGATTAGCATTATGAGTTACAAAAAAATGAATCATATTAATTGGCAATAAAGGAACCCTCAAAAGGTAAACAAAGGATTAACACCTGCGTCTTTTTAAACTATTTTAAATATGTTATTTGCAACTATTACAGATACAAGGTGGAGCTCCTCTGTATGCACCAGGTGTGGTCACACAAGGCTCCTTCCCGCAGTTCCGGCGCGGCGCGGTGGTGGCAGCCTGCACCAGCGACAACAGTGCGGCAGGGGTCATCGGCCATGCTTTGATGTCCTCCTCTGATCTTGTCAGAGCTCCTATGTAGGTATAAATACTGACCTAACATTACTTCCGTCCTAAAATTTGTACTGATATCATCATCAAATATGAAATTGCACCTAAACAATGTACTGATTCAATTTAAATTAAATTTGGTACAGAGATAGTTTAGAGCCTGCAAAAGGACATAGGGTACATTTTGTCGAACTATCACAAAACAGAATTTTTCATCATGCTACTGGCAAAGGTGCCAAGGGTTCCAGTACATACATATATGTTTTGTAGGAAACAATGGACGTGTCAATTACATACTACTCCAAACAAGATAGTTCGCTTCCATCTTACATCACTTAACATCAAGTGCGATTGCAGTGAAAAGTGAATATAAATAAAATGTTTACAGGGGAGTATGCTTGGAAACCCTGCATGTGTATGGTGACCTACTGTGCAAAGAGGAGAAGTTCTCCAAGATCGACAGACCCAAGCTAGCACCTGCTGCTTACTCTGACACACCTGATACTCTAGCTGTCGACCTTAATCAGGTATGGTTTATTTTTTATCCATATAGGAATACTGTTTCGTCACGACATTTTTAAATCCATCAAACTGATTGAATGAATTTTGGTACAGACATAATTATATGTGACAACTATTGTTGATAAACTGTCACAAAACAGATTTTATCATGGATGGAATCCACTGCATAAAATATAAAATCTCAAGATAGTATAAAACAAACTGTGTAATGGATATTAAAGTTGTTTATTTAAAATTGAAATAGAAAATAATGTAGTTCACTTCTTCATTCTTCCTGGGTTTTCTGCAATTAGCCATTAAGTTGGCTATGGTGCATGGGTCCCCCGGTGTAGACTCCTACTGGCTTACTCCAGCCTGCCGAGCTCGCTCCAGTGGTTTAGCAGGCCACCCAGGTCGCCGATTGCCACTTGGAGTGTCGCTTTGGAGCCAATGTATGTTTCACATTGTTCTGATACTCTGCTGATAGCCGAAACTGAGCAATAACGTGTATCAAAGTCTAGTCATACATGCCCTGCACAGGAGAGTGTCGATCGTACCTAGAATCGAGAGGCGTTTGTTTAATGGACATTGTCCCGTGAGCAGCCCTGCAACCGTTCTCAGCTTTACATGAATTAAATGTGAGAGTTTTGTAGCTAATTGTGTGTCGTGAAGTAGTAGTGCTTGGTTAACAAACCAATTCATTTGTTTGTTCCCATATTACTGCATATTTGCTGTAAGTGTATTTGTGTAACGAAGTTTTATATTCACTGAAGAGTATAGGCACTATAGGGTTTTAGGTCCGTTACCGAAATCGGCGCGTGGCTCTTGACCCAGTGTAAGGTTATGTAGTAAGCTTGTCTTGTACAGCTAAATATCCATCCAATCAAAGAAGAGTGGCCGAGCCTGGTGAAGGAGCCCCCAGCGCCCGCAGCTAACGAACCCGCTGTTATTGCTGACGAGTCTCTGGTGGAGGCTGGAGGGGAGCCTGAACCGACAGACACACAAGCTGATGAAGATATGGTTGATGAGTTAAATGAAACGGTCGCCACAGGTATAATAATTATTTTCTTTAAATAGATCAACTTAACCTATAATAAGGATATTTTAAAAGAAACAAAACTTTACAAAAACTTATGTATTTGGTATATATAATATTTTTGGATGGTTGCAGCATACTACTGTTTTGCAGATTGTTCAGAGTCCGAGGAGCAGGTTCCGAGCAACATGGACGGGTTGCTTCGGTGGTGCCTGCTGTCCTTCCTCAAGACGCAGGGCAAGCACGTCGAGCTGCCTCTCAAAACCAATTTACTGTACAAGTAAGTCATTTGCGTGTATTGAATGCTTCATTGGTCCTAATGGTTAGTTTGTGTGCTGTGACACAACCATGTAATAATTCTGAGTCATTTGTTTCAAATTTAAGCCTAAACCCGCCAAAACGTTACTGTTTTGGAGCAGCGCGGTGAGTTTACGCTCTAAATCCCCTGCTACAAAGAGACCTAACCTTGTAGTGAGTCGTTAAATATGCTGATAATAATGAAATCACTTTTTGAGAGGAAATTCTCAATATTTTTTCATTACTTTATTTATTATAAACTAGGATAAAAATAATAAAAATTAAAATTCGATAAATATGTCAAAATTCTTGAAATATGGATATGTTCCTAATAAAAAATTTTACTCAGAAATATTCTAATGCTTGTAACTTTTTGTCTATTTCATTAATTTAATTAGTTTTACATAATTTTATTTCTAAATGAATCGAGTTTCAAAAAGAAATTTAAATTCTAATATTTTGATTAGTGTTCCCAATTGAAAGTGGGTTTGTAGCCAATTCACATTTGGTCTAGCGCTAACACTATCGATGTAATGTTCCAGAAATCACCTGATGCCCTTCTGTCCGGAAGACAGGACTCTAGAAGTGAAGAAATCTAGTTATAAGAAGATGGGAAAATTCCTTGAAGCCATGCAGAGGGTAATGTTAATGACTTCATCTAAACTTCTATACTAAGGTAATGTTTGTAAGTTTGTAAGGGGTAATCTTCAAAACTACTGATCCGGTTAAAATAATTATTTTACTATACTCTGAATCATTTAGATTGGTGATAAAAAGTAATCGAAAAACATGCAACATCAACCTTAAGATTGACTTTTAAATACGGATATTAGTGCCTGAGAAAGGAATAGAATACTTTTTCGGACTATCACGAAGTCGCGGGCGTCCCCTAGTCTATACTAATATTATAAAGAGGTAATGTTTGTATATGGGACATCTGTTGTGGCTAATTTTCGGAACTACTGATCCGATTTGAAAAATTCTTTAACCAGCAGAATGTTACACATATATTTTATATATGTATTATATATATTAGCCAAGTTATCACCGTTTTTTTCGCGCAAGTCGGACCGTAAAATTTATTAAATCAGCTTTATGCACGTGCGCTGCCTTAGCTATTGGATATAATTGAAAACTTTGTAATGTAATTGTGATGTGTCTTTAAAAGTTCTAAAAAAAAGTCTGCCATGGCATATGTCTATCTTTATATTTTGCAGATATAGAACTTTTTGTCTTTTAAAAAATCATTCAATTCATATTCTTACGTTTACGTCATTATTTATACAACTAAACTTATCAAAATAAATTATTTAATAATCACAAGGATATTATGTTAATTTGTTACATAGTTTAGGAGATATTACAAAATTTCTAAAAAGCGCGACACGCGATACGTGCGTACGAGTACCTACTGAATAGGCGTCAGCATTTTGTTAGGTATGCTGTTTCATAAAAACGGTAATACGGGGTTGAGAATTCGATCTTTGTTCAATTTATTTGCCATAAAAGACCATATCTATACTATCAATATAAAGCGGAAGATTTTGTTCGTTTGTTCAAACGGGCTAATCTCTAGATCTGCGTGTCGGATTGTAAAATTATTTTTGTTTATTTTGAAAGCTAGACTCAAGAGTGTAATAGACTATTTAATATTAAGCTATACATGTCAGCTTGCCATAAATATATATTGTTAATGTACTGTAATGTCGTACAATATTGAACAAAAATGTAGATTTTTAGTACACGGGGCGGGATGGAGGATATTGCTTCACGGGAAACTATAAAAAAATTAAATTGAGAGGGAGCAGGGAATGAGCATTTTTTATATGAAATTCTGTCTTTAAAATTAGGAGGGTACTTAAGAGGTTTTCACGCGGACAAAGTCGCGGGCAACTGCTAGTATATGTATAAATAAACTGTCGCGGCTCGCCTCACGGCACTTGTTGTTCAAGGAAGGCCTGCTCGAGGTGCGCGAGATGGAGAAGGGCGTGGACGCGCTGGTGGCCGTCAACACCGCGCACCCGCTGGTGCGTGCTCACCGCGCCGTGCTCCGCGCGCCCGTGCCCCAGGACGACGAGCGCGAGTACGTGCCCCCGCAGATACGCGAGCTGTACTGCGTCACTGCCGCCGTGCTCGAGCTGCTCGCGCCTAACAAGTGAGTTGCCGAAACGGACGATTAATATTCTGTTTTACCTTATCCACAAAAACGTATCGCTGAGAGATTTAGCGTTACACTGCGGTGTTGTGTAGAAACCGAAAGGATATTGATATCATCCTATTCCCAACAAGCTAGCCCGATTGCAACATAACTTATTGGATGATCGCTGATTACGTGCGTTTTGAAATTTTATTGCCACTTTTTATTACATTGCTACTTTTTGTTAAACATCTTTATTAGTTAGTTATTATTTTAAATCGTAATGAGATAGATTAACTAAGGGGGCTCCGTACTGGGGTTAGTAAAAAAATTTTAATCTTGGGAAGAGCAAAGAAAAATCCTAACAGCAAGGGGCTCAGAATCATGTACTGAAACACTGATTTAAGTTTTCGTCAACATGTCTCTTACGCTCGGTATACTCGTCGCATGGAATGTTTTGTTCAGAACTAAACACTAAACCTGAGTGCCGCGTGGGGGATTTTATCGAGTCGCTCCTTAACGTTAACTTATATGAAATATCAGCGCTATCTAATTATAACCTGAGAAAAATTATTATTGTAAAAACAAAAAACCTGACTGCTTAGAAGTTATGAACTGAAAAGAGAAAAACAAGGATCACTATATCTGTATAAAATTCAAAATACTTTATGGTGCTGCAAACAGGGACAAAATACTTGAACCTGCGGGGAAAGAAAGATCTACCAAAACTATGTTTGTCCCCGCCTGCAGCACCATAAAGTATTTAGAATTTTATACAGATATAGTGATCCTTGTTTTTCTCTTTTCAGTTCATAACTTCTAAGCAGTCGGGTTTTTTGTTTTTACAATAATAATTTTATTTGAGACTTTTTAGTTTTAGTTTATGGTATAGAAATGAGACGGTACACTTGGTACACTTTTTGCCATTTTTTGTTAAAAAAGTAATATAAATATGATATAATATTTATATTTTTGAAATGGTCTTTTTACGACCTTTCAATTGGTACCCATATTGCTAAGATAAAAGAAAGAATACACACATCCCCCCTTTTTTCCCCCATTCACAGCCGCCATTTTGAAAATTTATATAGCCTATGTCACTATCACAATTTTGACAAATTCAACGACACCTCACATGTCAAAATCCGTTCAGCCGTTTAGGCTGTAGCGCGTGCCGAAGAAATGGACATACATACATACATACATGCATACATACATACATACGCTCGAAAAACATAACCCTCCTTCTGACGCAGTCGGGTAAAAACGTTTCGATTTCATGTAAATTGGTCGACAAAAGTAAAATAAATGCCATAGAGATTAGCGCATTGAGGAGTATGTGTGGATTGAAACTGAGTGACAGAGTTGGCAATAGACTGATAAGAGAATAGTGTGAAGTAAAAGAAGATATAGGCGTGTCGAGAGAATGGATGAAAGAAGATTGACAAAAGAGTTTTATACGGCGAGGGTAAATGAAAATGTTAGAAGGGGAAGACCTAGGCAAATGGTCCTGGACATTTAAAGTATGGTCAGGTCAAGAGTACCCTACACCAACGACCTTGTATGAAAGGATTAAAAGTAACATAGCAAATGGAAGGATGTAGTGTTTGCATACTTTTCCCTTATTACTACTCGACGTCCTCTCTTCATGTCGTAGCATCATCATAAACTATTTGTATAACAGGAAGGGCACGGCGCTGTCGGCGGCGGAGGTGCGGCAAGCAGTCGTCGCGCACGTGACGGCGCGCGGGCTGGCGACGCGCGGCGCGGTCACGCTCGACGCGCTGCTGGCCGCCGCCGCGGGGAAACAGCCGCAGGTAATACAAATATTATGCAGGCCGTCGACATTCGAGTCATTAGATCAAACAGGCTGCTTCAAAGTGGCTTGAAGATCTGTGAGAAAGTTTAATCAAATATGTATAATGAGTTTTCAAATGGAAAAAATGAGAAATTCGAGTGAAGAAATATGAATTTTGGTATTTCAATTTTATCAAACTGTTTAATCTACAGACTATGTATTTTCGCATAATAGCGTCTTTCTGTTTAATCAATGGTCATACTAACGATAAAAGCTTTAAATATGTTTCCTCACACATTCACAAATAATTATGGCAGTCTTTAGGAGCAAATGTCAATTCAGTTAACAAGTTTATTTGCGAATATTGGTTTTAGTAAACGTAAAAACATTGTAAAGAAACACAACCACTCTTCAAGTCTGTATAAAGACGTGTAGTCGCTCTTCTCAGATCATGCCAATTTGAGAAAACTGTTTAAAGCAACCTGTTTGTCCAATTACTTGAATGTCTATGACCTGCATAAGAGAGACGATGTATCAACTCTATTTAAGGAAATTTCTGATTAGTAAAATCCAGTTCATCAAAACGCACGCTTTTCACAAACTAATAACCCTGATCAAAATGCATACGTCGTCACCAGGAGGTGCTCAAGTGGGAGGAGTTGACGGCAGCAGTGCTGGCGCGTATGACGCCCAGCACCGAGATGCGGTTCAGCGACGGCAGCGTCAAGCTCACCAAGACCAGGCTCGAGCCTGTCAACATGCAGGTGGTCACGCGCAGCGGGAACAAGAAGGTTACAATATATACATACATACCGTCACGTCTCATTCCCATAGGGGTAGGCGGAGACCACGTTCTTTCATCCTTGCATACCTCTCTTTCTTACAATTACATCAATTTATGGTACTTTTGACCTAGCTGTCCGGGGTCCCTCAAAAGTTGCTAATATTGCCAATTAACGTAACTTATTATTTCATAGAGAGACTCACGCAGTGGATTGCAAATACATAGGTAAGAGAGAGATACATAGTAGTTTGTCTACTCCTTTGTCCTTAGCAACGTTCAACGGTTCAACGCCCTTTATTGCCAATTTACATGGTATAGACCATCTAAGCAGTCAGTTAACTAATAACCCACATTGTGCAGGTAACACTGGTGTCGAACCTGGAGTCGTTCGGGTTCAGCCTGCGACCACTGGCGCACGCGTGCCAGCTGCGCGCCGGAGCCGCGTGCGGGGTGACGCGCAGCGCGGGGGCTAAAGCGGACCAGCTCATGCTGCAGGGGGACCAGGTACAGTCAGTCTTCATAACAATATTATACAGGATGTGCAGGACACGATAACGAAAACTTCGTCAAAAGGTTACTATTACATGTCTACACCAATATAACGAATACATACGTGATGTAGAAAATGAGTGTTGCGGACAGTGTTATAACAACACTACGCAATCTATAACAAACGTAAACGTAACCGCGCAGCACGTACCGATACGGTAGATACGTGCCTACTTGTGAACTGTGTTGAATAGCTTATTACGTGCGTTTTCAAATTATATTTATATTGGTAGTTTTAGCTAAAATCCTTATTGCTGGTTTTAATCTAAAATTGTAGAGAAAGGGACTGCTTATGTGTTGAAATGTTGTTATTAGTTCAAAAAATTGTTAATATCAAATGTCTTTTAAAATCATGAAAAGAGCGACCAAAAATCACGGACTCTGAATCATGTGCTCAGTCACTGGTTTAAATTTTTGTATATGTGTGTTTTACACCTGGTATATTTTTAGATGGGATGTCTGCCGAGGCCAGATATGTGACCAATCCATATCCACATTTATAGGACTATTCCAACCAATTCCGGTGATCTAATGTCATAGGTTCACTGGTGTCTTGACAGTGAAAGCCCTCTCCCCTCAACCTTAAACCAACCTGTAGCCATCATAAACATATCAATTCCACTAGTGGTGGGACTATATGCTATTAGGACTATATCATACTTCCCAGTAGTTTCGTACATGGGACAGTCAGCTATGAAGTTAAAGCTGATCTCCCATCTAGTCATCACCACACTCAAACATGAAGAAGCTTATTTATTTTCATTACCTTAAGGTGTCTACCGAACAGCCCAACTTAGTGACAATGCCATACAAATGTAAAGAGCACAGCTAAAAAATCCCAGGCCTGGCCAAATGGTATGAATGAGTAAATAATAACTGCATCCTAGGGACATTCATAACCTCTCATGGTCTGACTTGTAACATGTCTAAAAGTGAATACCTGATTCCCCCCATAAGTATATAAGATGAATCTAGTATTTCTCTCAATGGGATTTCTCTAAAAAGGGTTACCACTTAGCCACTTACCCAGTTGAAATATCTGGTTCACTATGTTACGAAGTACCTTAAAGATCAAGTGCATATAGAAAAAGAAACAAGAGCCTTATCAGTAAGATGCAACATGTTGGCACGCCGGTTCTCAAGCTGCAGCAAGGAGGCTAAAATACTGGAAGCTTGTAGGTTAACTACTTACTAAAGTTGTTGGACAACTTTAGGGTACAATATAATATCGGTTTTGGTATGCTGTTGGGTTGGCCGCTTTTGGCTCAATCTGTTTACATGCTGTGTGATATCTAGTTTAATATCTTCAATTTTTATATTAATTTAGTTTTTTATGTTATTATGTACCTTACTAACAAATGGTTGCTTGTAGATAAATGTATTATTAATAATTGATACATTAAGTAATGACCCCTATCAACTTCAAATAGCCAATTATACGATTGTTTCACTTTGCCCCTTAAGTCATTTATATCTGTAATGTGAGTTACTTCATATGTGCTAGGCCAATTATGGCCTCATGAGGGGCTTATATCCTAAATGTTTAAATATCCTTTTATTTTTATAATCCTAAGTTGTACTGCCTTCATACATAAATTTTAAATTACTAGTAAAATAAAAAAATTACTTTAAATACCTATCTTTTCTTTCTTCCAGACACATCTTGTGGCCAAACTGCTAATAGAAAAATATGGACTGCCCAAGAAATTTGTAGAAGGCGCTGACAAAGCCCTCAACAAGAAGAAATAAACTTGTAAAAAACTAAGGACCATAAAATATACCTTGTATATTAGTTATGTTGAAATAAAACTGCCTGATGTTATCCTTAACCATTTACTGTTTTTATTATACCCTTAAAATTTGCATTGAATTTATTTAATATATTTATCAAAAGCTATATTTTTCAATTTTACAATAACATTCTCACACCATCTTGATATAAAAATACAATAAAGTATTCAAGATTCGAGTTAATTCTAATATACACATTAAGGTTTGACATATTTATGTAAGTAGGTTGCAAATAATAACAAAAGAAGCTTGGAAGACTAAAGACTAAATTGTTATTTCACACTATAAGAAATTGATTTTTATCTAAAAACTATCTAATAACTATCTATTATAAAGTACATTTATCAATCTCAAGTAACATTTGTTGTATAAATCATAATACTATACAAATATAATATTGCTGAAACAATATTCAATATTTTCTAATCACTACAGTTTGGGTGGGTTTTGTCCGTATTTCTTCTCTTAAATATACAGAAAAAATAAACTTAAAATCATAATATAATAATTTGTTTGTTCCACAATATCTTGGAACTGCCAAACATTACAACTAGTCACTAGAATAAAAATTAAGAAGCACAAAATTCCACAACCAATTACATTTTAATTCAAATATGACACAACTTTGATTAATATTAATAAAAAATAAAGAAAAAATAATTTTTTTTATGAAAAATATTTAAAATAAGTTTCTTTTTGCATTTCTTAAACTTTTGTAGAAGTTTTGAACTTGAATGGAGTTTTAAAAGGTAAGAGAGACATTCTTTTTGATTTCTTAACTTCTGGAGCTTTAGGGGTTTGGATGGAATGGGGATTGTCGTCAGTGGGGACAGACTCGGTGATGTGACTCTTGCCAAATTTGGAGTCATTGCTCCACTGACTTCTAGTGCATATCATGGATTTTCTTACATTATTGGAAAATTTGCCTTTGGAAGGTGTCTGCCTTGAGTTCTTATTTGTGATATCAGTGAACGCTTTACCTGTGACTTTAGCTTGTTTAGAAGGCGAGGACTGACTCCACTGCCCTGCAGATCTCTTCTCAGAAGTCTGCTTCTCCAAGTTCAAGTATTTGAACTTGCTGATGTCTTTTGGTGGCTTATTATCACTGGCGGTCACTTTGTTGTCACTGTGAACACTCTCCAACTCATAAAAAGTTAAAGTCACACTGTCATCGCTTTCCACAAATGGGTTACTGGGTGTAAAATGCACTTTCTTAGCTGTCACTTGAGGGAATATGTTTCTCCGTGGCATGTTCTCATTGGTAATTTTGGCAGCTGTTATGATCAAACTGCCATCCCCATTGTCTGCTGACAGGGAACTATCCAGGTCCTCGTAGGCGTAGCTCTTCCTCCTGGCCCTCGGGCGCACTGAGCTGGACCGCCGGTGACGCCGCCGCGACACCCAGTTGCGTGTTTCCTCACTGGCTTGCCCAAGTATTTCAGGCAGTGTGATCCCATTTGTTTTTATGCTCCCGCTGTCCACAGATGTATCTTCTAGAGATACAATGTCTATGCTCGGGCTGTTCATTATTTCTTTTGCTATCAAGTCTCTTTCCCTTCTATTTAGAGATTCCTCCCTTTCCCTCAATGCTATGAGGCGAGACATCCACTGATGGCTGAGAGTCTCCTCGGACACCTTCTGTGGCCCATTATACCTCTCTAATGCCTCACTGTAAGGCTTTCTGCTGCGAGGCACATACCCCGGCAGCTCCAGGGCCAGAGCAGCCACAGTAGGAGATACGGGCTGCCAGGGTGAGTTATTGTTGTCTGTGTAATCATTGGATTTCTGTTTTGGGGATATGTTGCAGTAGATGGGGCTAGAAAGGGGGGCGCGAGATCTCGGCAGGGGCTCTATAGTCTTTCGTCGCTCGACAGCTTTCTCTGAATCACACTTGTTGGTTTCGGAGGCCAAAATTGTGGTTTCCCTGGAGGCGAATATGTTCGAGCAGCGATATGAGCGCGCCAGGGCGCCGGTGTTGGCCAGCACCGTGGGGTGGTAGATCACAACGTCGGCCCGCAACTCATCGGTCTTGGCGTCCGTGAGGAAATCTATAACGTCTCGGAGGTCGTCGCTGTACTGAAACATCTGTATCTTGTCGTCACTGGTGCCGGGCAGGTAGCACAGGGCGTGGATCAGTTCCCCAACCTGCCGCATGAGTCCGGCCGCGCTCGCAGCCTCCGCCGTCAGCTCGAAGCAGTTGATGCGTAGCTCGCCGCTCGGCCCGACGAAAATCGCCTGCGGCACGATACATTTCTTCAAGGTGACGAAATTCCATCCTTCCGCGGATTTACAGGCACGCGCGAGCTCCAGCAGCGTGTACCAGATGAATTCCTCGGTGAAATGCTTGTCGGTGGTCTTGCATAGCGCGATCAATTCCTGAATGCTCTGCCAAGAAATGTACTCGAGGACAAAGTAAAGCGTTTTGGTCGGGCCGTGCAGTATCGTATCGTAGTACCGTAGGAAGTTGCCAGATAACGCCTCGCTCAATGTTTTCACTTCATTGTCGACGTTTTGTATTTGTTCATCGGAGAACGCAGAGCAATCGAACGCCTTCCACGCGAAAATGCTGTTTGTGACCTTGTGTCGCACTTTGTACAACGTGCCGCCACAAAACACATCGAGAACTTGATAATCCTTTAATTTTTCCGTCATTGCGACGTTGTTTAAGATTTTCTTTCGTGAACTTTACATTTTGCAACCGAAACAAAGCGCCCAAAGTTTTCAAATAGAATGGCCGTTACGCGTCTAGTGATGTGTACGTCACGTTATCATACAAAGAATATACCACGAGATATAATATTATCGGTGTTTTGTTTCAGTTGGCTTTTTTTGTTTTTTATAAATTAAACTCAATAAAACTCAATGAAGTTTACTATTTATTAAAGTAAAAATGTTTCATTATAAAATGAAAAATAAGTTTTATATTACATAATGAAGGATTATGGCAATTTATACTAGTAAACTTATAATAAAGTAGTAAATAATTTTAGCTACTAAAAAAATAGATATTATGAAAGAAAACTATCGATAAAAGAACAGCACTAAGGTATTATGGCCGTTCGTTCAAAAATAGCGAAAATTAAATATTTTATTTACTAAATTTTGTTAACACCGAAAATTAAAAAACTTACCTTATACCTTCTCAGTTAATAAAACGTAAATTAATCTACGCTTAAATTATTATTTAAAAAGCATTAGGTATTTTCTTTGTTAGATATTAATCTCCATTGAATTTTTGAACGTTTGTCGGTTTGAATTTAAATTAAATCTTTCGAAACGAATTTTATTTAACCAGTTTCTGAACAGCTTTTAAGCCGCAACAGACGTGGCAACTTGTGGTGAATGTTGATATAGTCTGTGTTGTAAACTCATGCAAAAACGCGGCTTTAAGATTTCATTTGACGAACAGTGATACCAACATTTACAGTCAGTCAATATATTTAAATCGTCGTTGGCGGTATTTTTGAACACAGATTAGTGATTTTATATTATTGTCTACAAATTTTAAATGGTAATATAATTATTACTATTTTTATTTATTCCCTGTGATATACAAGAAATACCGTAAAGATAAAGAAATTTATCAACTTTTCAGCCAATGAAATTTGAATCCGCTCCGCTTAGGATTTTTGTTTTTTTACTTTTTTCCCTACATGCGATATGATCATACATATGCTTAAGTAAATTAAAAAAACTAAATGATGCAATTATATTTTTTATAATTTTTAGTGCGTTTTTTAATGTTTAATTGACAACGACACCTAACCTACTCATACTATACTAAGAGTTCATTATACAGCACTTGTAGCCAAAAGGCGACTGACACTTACACAAGTACCGAAATCGCTGCAAGTGCCTATAAAATTTAAAGACTTCCTTCTATTTACTTAGGATCTCATTCTAGAATCAACATGATGACTATAGGACTATTTTACAAATGTACCTACCCTTTCTAATAAAAAAAGAATTATCAAAATCTGACCACTCTGTGAAAAGTTACGCGTGGTCAATGGCCATACATAAAGAAATTCCTATCTAAAACCTGGTACAAGAAGAATTACTTAAACCGAACTTGTTCTTTCAGAGATATGCGACAACAAACATAAAAACATACATACCTAGCTACTTTTTTGAAATTTGGCAAATTTATTCATACGCTGATATAGACTAACATATACGAAAACTGGACAGTTATTTTAATATTACATATAGCAGTCACCCGCGTGAAAGCCTCTTAGGTACCCTTCCAATTTTAAAGACAGACTTTCAGAAAATGTGCTCATTCCCCTCTCAATTTAATTTTTTTATAGTTTCGCGTGTCGCGCTTTTTAGAAATTTTGTATTATCTTCTAAACTATGTAACTAATTCACATACTGTAAAAGGCAAATCTTATTTCTATAATATCCTTGTGATTGTTAAATTATTTATTTTGATAAGGATTTAAGTTCAGTTGTATAAATAATGACGTAAACGTAAGCATATGAAATGATTTTTCAAACACAAAAACTTCTATATCTGCCAAAATATAAAAGATAGATATGTGCTGTCGCGGACTTTTTTGTAGAACTTTTTAAGATACATAAAGTTCCCATACATTGCTTTCAATTATTCTCAATAGTTAAAAGGCAGCGCACGCGCATAAAGCAGATTTAACAGATATGTGCGGTCTGACTCGCGCGACAAAAACTGTGATAACTCGGTTAATATATACAATACAAATATAAAATATAGCCTATGACACTCACCGATAACGTAGCATTCTACTGGTGAAAGAATTTTTTAAATCGGATCAGTAGTTCCGAAGATTAGCCCCGACAGATCTTTATTTACCAACTTACAAACTTTACCTCTTTATAATATTAGTATAGACTAACGGGTCGAATTGAATAACCCCCTTTTTTTAAGTCGCTTAAAAATAATTTTTCATTCGTAATAACGCACATTAATAGGCTATTATAAAATTCAAATAGGTATGTGTGATCATAATCATCATCAGCACCCTGACCTTTGATACCTCCTTGTAACAAAACTCTCTTGGCTCTTCTTGTATTACCTTATAAGGAGTTCAAAGAGAAAATGGAGTTACAGGAAAATAAAATAAAAAAGTAGTAAAAAATAAAACTAAAAAGTCTGTACATTTCAGCTTTGGAGGAGAGCGTTAAAGATCTTCAAAGATAGGGTAAGTAGAGTTGAAAAACAATATCAAAATACCAAATCTTCATTACATTTCATATATTTTAATAATCTGCCGAATGGTTGGATGTTGTAATAAAACAAAAGTAAAAAATTAAAAATGTTTATTTAGTGAGTATAAGCGTGTTTGCGGCACAGCTGACTAGCGGATTCCAAAATACATATCACATGATCACTGTCTTCACACTGTCTCATACAGAGCCAATCGTTTTATAAATATTAACACTTACACAAACTTAGCTCGGTAAAATACAATACTTGTGTTTATTTCATTTTTAATTTACAAACAATAAGGCATCGCCATTTGATCCAATAAAATAAATATAATCTGGAAATTTTCATAACTTGACGTATAACCAGGGGCCAAACAATGCCGTTTTCGTTGTACACAATCCCTGAATAAAACCGAAAGGTAGGGCTCCTGGAGAGGCTGCAGGCCTAAAACATCCCTGGATCTTAGCGTACAGGATCAGTGCACAAGGAAACCGGCATCAAGTCTCGTTTCTCGAGCGGCATTGTGCGAACGTAAGCCCTACTTATTCACTAGGTCTATTTACTTTTAAATACCTACAATAAAATATTTATTTACATATTCATTTGTAAAGAATCATTGACTAGAAACCGTGTCTTGGAAATAAAAAACATTATAACAAATACCAATAATGGAGTTTACAAGTAGAGGAACATGGGGGGCGCGCTAACAGTAACTGCGGCGTGGAATGGACACGAACCATCTTTGGTAACACATTTGAACACTTCATCACAATTTGGACTCGCCACACACTCGACACGGGACGTGCACGCAGCGTTCCCTACGACAGTCGCACGTGTGTACTGCACCGCCGTCCTAACGCTTCGTACAGACTAACGTAGAGACGAAGCAAAGCCTCACGACATGAGCTTTCCAGTATATTGAACTCTATTTCAATATATTAACGTACAATTTTGTAAGTAAATATAAAAAGCGTTGACGACATCGCACGCACTTTGTACATTAACAAATCGAAATAGAGTGTATCATGCGTTGCGATGCTTTGCTTCTACTTTTTGCCAATATAAATAAAACTTCTATTTTGGTGCGACAGATGTACCTATTATCTTGGTAGCGATCCACACTATCGACATTACAGTCGTGTATACGACAGCTCTTCAGTCCCGGCGGTATGCGGCAGCGCAGCGCACTCACACTCTCGACACACTATCTAATATCACGTGCTTCAGACGGACGGCGAATGAAGCCAAAATAAAATTTACTAGAAACAACAACGTTAAAAATATAATAATAATCATACAAAACAAATGACAACTTAAACTGACTAAAATCAAACGAACATTCGGATAAATAATGATTGCCAACACAATTGTAATGTAAAATTTCAAGCAAATAGTGTTTCCTCAGCGACTACACGACAGACGCGTCAATGGCGCGACATTGCAAAATATGACACATTACGTATGGGCGCGTAGAAATAACGTGTAAAAGTGACGAATTTATAAAAACAAATAATAAATAAGTATATATACATATATTTTACGCGATAGACGCATGCAGTTTTGTCGTAATTTTATATAAAAGGTGTACGTAATTAAAGGCGACGCATCTGTCGTGTCGCCTTTACTAGGGATGACTAATCCATAAACCGACTTACACATTCAGCATATATACTCATACATGCATGACTGATGACAGAAAAAATAAAACATATGAATTGCTCACTATTTTTCATCATCAATATATATTTTTTCACAGACTGCGCGTTAACTATACTGAGATCATTCGCACGTCGCACTGCGACGTTCCACGCGACTCTTTCTTCATGGTTTAGTTCCAAATAATTGCGGAATACCAGACAAATATGTATATAATACAAAATTTTCGCACTGCTCTTCATAATTAATATAACATATTTTATTTAATTGTACGTAATTGTCGAGGATATTCCGATTAGAGCCAATAAATATATTTAGTAGAGGTACTGCTTACACATCCGTGTACAATAAAAGCATATATATTTTATATATGTACAACGCAATGATGGCGGGGCTTTTGCCTGTTTTCAAATTGGTGTCACAAATCATTTTACTACGAGCCCAGCGCGATGTGAAAGCGTAACAAGCGATCGCTCTTAACAATAATACCTCTATGACGTATAAAAATATCATAATACACATTTTACGCACAAAAACTTAAGACTGGGCTCGGAAATCGTTTTACAACTGCAACATGCGATTAAAAGGCTAAAATGCAATTTGCCAAATCAAAATGCAACTTACCATATAAAAATGCAACTTGTCAACTGACAATGCACCATTCAGATTGCATTTTGTATCGTCCTTTAACAACACAAACGTTAGTGAAATGCTTACAAAAGAAGATGTTATTTTGTGTTGCAGTTGCAAAACGAAAGTCAAGCGCTTTAAAACCTACTCGTGACAGTAGGCATAGTCGAGTGGCGAATGCTTCTGCACTATTTAACACTGGTAATTTACAACTCTGTAACATTATTTCTTCTATGGACAATGATAGTATACTCTAGATTTTTTAGTTATTAGGTACTATTAAGGCGAGCGCACACGGTCGTCGCACATCGACAACTTTTTATCAAACAAATACGAAGCGTATTACAGCGATGCCAGCGCCCCCGTGTGCGTTTTCGCTTATCACACGACAGTCGTTTTCGGACGCAAACAGGCGCGTCGTAAGTATATCTACTTTACGTATATTTACTCATAGAATGTTTAAAAGTTTCGGGTTGTATACCCCGGTAGAACTCGACGAGAGACTGCTCTCGGCGTCAAATTTGTAAGCTGAGTAATGAAAATCAGAGTTAAATCAACCTTGTACTTAGATTGAGTTCATTCAGATGTCTGAAGATTAATAACAGTAAGTAAGACTTTAAAACGTGGGACACAAGGTCCATTTTACTTTGAAGTTACAATTACACAGTCTGAAATTAATTAAAACAATGTTAAACCGAGGGTTCTACAGCCTGTGACTACCCGGAATGATGATATTATTGGCTGATTATATTTTTTGCAGATGTAAAAAATATATTATTCAATTATAATTTCAGTAGCCATTTGTTTAAATTTATCCTTTTACAGATCAGAGAGGCAAGTGTGAGTTTCTCACCGAGTTACTACGTAAAAACGTAACCACTTGTAACGTCAAATTATATAGAAAAAGAAGCGTTCACTGACGCTATAACTTGATGGCGCTGCTTCAATTCCATATAAATTTGCTTTGTTTTTATGTAGCGACTCGGTAACAAACTCACACTAAGCACTCAGATAACATGTCTAGATTGACGCGGGACTTGTGACCTATCTCTCGCCGGGCGGCTACAGTAGCGACCGCTCGACGGGCTGTAGCTACAGATAAGTTCTCATCTGGGCTGCTGGGGCGGAGGCTCTTGGCTGGGGGCGCAGGCCTACCGCACGCCGGCGGTGCCGAGCCGGTGGTGCGCGGAGGGCCCGCGGGTGCGCGCGCTCATGCGCCGGCTGTCGGCCGGGAGCTCCTTCTTGACGGCCACCGGCGCCGCCTCTAGCGCCTGGAAATATCCAGATTACTATTATTACGCGTTTTTGAACGATGTTTCTGACACTATTAATTCGTAATAGATAACAGGTGGTGTAGTAGAGGGCTCCCAAATGTGCAATCGTGAGTATTTTAATCTAACTCATCTCTAATGAATTTTTGCGACTGCAAATTAGGGTACTGTTTTTCGAGCGTATGTATGTATGTCCATTTCTTTGGCAACAAAAAATCGACAAAAATGGTATCAATAATATTATCAGAAAGTGATAGCAAGAATGTATTAAAGTTAGGACTCAAGAATGACATTGCCTGTTCTATGTTATATATATCTGGCCAGACTAATAACCCAAGAGAAAAAGAGTTGGACAAATGAAAAGATGTCATCAGAAACATTGCAGTACCAATATGGACTTGTGAGGCAAAAAATAAAGCAGGATGGGAATATTCAGAGGAGGCCTTTGTGGGAAAACAAGCTGCACCAGAGTAACGACCGTTTGGCGATAGTTTATTCTATTAGATAAACTAGTAAGTTACCTTGGGTCTCGGTGCGGGCGCGGGCGGCGGCGGCGGCGGCACGTAGCGGCGCGCGGTGGGCGGCAGCGGCAGCGGGCGCAGGTCGAGCAGCGCGTGCGCGCGGCGGCGCGGCTCGGCGTCGGGCAGCGCCAGCGCGCACACGGGGCGGCGCGCGTGCGGGTGCGCCAGCGGGCGCGCGGCCAGCGGCTCGGCGCCCGCGTGCTCGGGCAGCTCCCAGGCGTCGCAGTCGTCGTTGTAGCGCAGGCGCAGCACGGTGGAGCGCCCCGCCTCGGGCACGAAGCTGTCGGCCACCAGCAGGCGCCGCCGCAGCTCGGCGATGAGCGCGGCCTGCAGCGCCTCGTGCTCGCGCCGCTCCGCGTCGTGCGCCTCGCGCTGCTCCACCATCTCCTCGCGCAGACACGCGTACTTGGACAGGCACTTCTTGAGCCTGCACACAACACAGACGCTGTAGAGCACGCGGGCACACAAGCACAAGTGAACACATGACGCAGAACCTCACCTGGCCGTCTTGTGGTCCACCTCCTGCTGCAGTGTCGCGAAGGTGTTGGTGACGATGGTGGCGGTCTCCTCCTCCAGATCGATCTTCTGCTGCATCTCCACCTCCCTCTTCTTCCTCTCCGCGATCTCCATGTTCCTCTGCTCGAGTATGATCTGGCTCTCGTTCAGGTTGTTGATGAGGTCCTTGCCTCCGCCGCCCTGCACTAGTCTCTCCTCCAGAGATTTGATTTGATGCTCTAGTACTTCAGTCTTGGTTTTTTCTTGTTCTATAGTAGATTCGGCTAAAATGTGTTCACTTTCGAGGCTCACGGTTTCTTCTTCGGCTGTGGAAGTGATAGTGGATTTTTTAAAACATGATCAATTATTATTTATTACTAATTTAACTTCCGTGTCCAGACGTCGTTTCTGTACTAAGATATGCTGGTAATGTTGTGTGGAAGGAACTCGATCTGCGTATGGTGTTAAGTTACAGTACAAATGAAGCGTTACATAAACATTTGTTTACGAGAATATTCCACTAATCGATCGCCCACTAGTGAAACGTATATTATCGAACGAATACTGGACGCAAGCTTGAACACGTCTGTGAACTATCAACGTAGTTGGGTCGTAGCACGTGGAGCTGCACGATGCAGCGACTGGGGCAAGTATCGCGCGATGAGTTGTCACGTCACCGTGTACGTACGTTCGTGCGGCTGCGGGCGCGCGCGCGGTGCTTTCTTGCGGCGTTCGTGCGCGCGGCGCGCCTCGATGAGCGTGCGCAGACGCTCGATCTCCGCCTGGTACTCGCGCAGCTTGGCGTCCTTGGGGTCCTCGTTGCGCACCGGTTTGTTCTTGATCGCTGCAACAGTACAAACAGGTATGTATCACCCGTTCGCGCGATGCGCCGCATGTGGTGCGTGTAGTGTGACAGGGTGCTTACCTTTGGCGCGGTGCGCGTACCGCAGCGTGGTGATGGTCTCGTCGTAGTTGTAGCAGGCGGGCCCGATGTTGGCGATCATGATGGTCTTGCTGTTTCCGCCCAGCGAGTCCTGTAGGATGCGGGTAAGTTTGGAGTCGCGGTAGGGCACGTGCGGGCTGTTCTCGGCTAGCGCGGAGATGACATTGCCGAGCGAGGACAGCGCTTGATTAATGCGCGCCGCCTCGCGCAGCCGCTCGCCGCCTGCGCCCGTCTTGCGCTGCCGCTCGCTGCCCGCCAGGTCCACCAGGTTCAGCTTGCCCACGCTGAGAACAGATAATACGAAGAACATTACACATCAACTAATTCCAATTCTCTACATCACTGAACTCAGATCCAAGTCCAAACTAACCTAAAGTAGACGTCCATCAAATGATCCTATTACGTAAATTAACTTGTAACTTATTTTAGTAGTCTGTTGAGGACAATGACGTTTAGCAAAGGTTTACGAGATATGTAAGGTAAAATAGCTTCCTTGCCTACTCTTCTCGGTACGATTAACTTTCCAAAGTGATAGAAGCCAACTACTCTTTAACATATTTACACATGTATTTGAAAAGTGCCGCCCTGTGTCGATCAACTTACGGCATAGGTCTCGCGTGCCATTAATTTCACTGGCAACCGTACTCTTCAGATAATGGCAATGCTTGGCAGCAGAAATAAGCACGTCGATAGCACTTCAATCCAATAATACTGGTGGTAGCTTCACATTCAGAGCAGAACGCACTACTTGTATCACGCGGCGCGACGTGCACCGCCGCGCGAGGCGATGAACAGTCGGAATGCGATTGTTTCACTTTTATATCGTTGTTTTACTATTTGTTAACATCGCTAGCGTGTCATGATCAGACTGTTTAACGGCGAACTTCAGGACCAAGACTCCTTCCTTTTAAAAGAGGTATGCGTATGGAACTTATTACAGGACAGCATGCTGCTCACATGCGTTTGAGCTTAATTATATAAAAAAGTACATCCACATTCCATATGATCATGTAGGTATTACATACGATGCTAAGGATATGTCTATCAATTGGAATTTAAAAATTTAAAATTTAAGTATTTTAAAAGTAATTTTATGTCTGTTCCGTAATATAAAATGATTTTTTAATAAAGGTATCAGGGTCTACCGCTTCGCGAATATTGACTTTTATTATTTAATTGAACTGTATTTACATTGACGACAAAGGTCGCCCTAGAATTAATATCCGCTCGACCAAAAAATGTACAAATGTATATTATTATTGTTTGATATTTATATATTAATTGGTATAACTACATATTTTTTAGTAAAAAGCCTCAGCCCAGAGTTATAGGGGATGTAACTTGGTTGAGTTACATCCCCTTGCCCCGAAGAGCTGGTCAAGCCGTCAGTTACGGACATTATCATAAATGGCATTTTATAATGATCGTATAAAGAAATCAACACATTATCTGGCTGGTGGAATAGGTTCCCAACCTATTCTCCAATCCATTTATTACTCGAAACTGTTTTTCCAAAAGAAAATAGACACACGTAATAATATTAAACGCATTACAAATTCAAATTAATTAAATAACATTATATACATATTAACAGCTGTCAACAGTTTTGGAGGAAGTGTTTATGTGTCATAGATCATGTTCAACATCGCATCGTGGGCGCTGTAGCGTGTGACGTGGGCACTAGGGCGCGCCTACGGGCAGTGACGTGCTGCATGTAGCGGTCGCGCTGGCGGTCAGTTTCCGCCCACGCTTTTGCTAATATGTAAATATATCTGGCCTAAAAATGGAAAACAGATTTATAACTCATCTGCGGATTTCTAATGGCTATGTTTAAATATCTAAGTGCGCTTTTAAGATTATTTGAGTAAGTAGGTAATTACTTGAGCTGACAAATAAGCAACAAAATTAGCGATATCGATTGTTTCGAGTTCTCAGTTAATTCATTAAGGCAATTTTTTAACAATTCTTGCATAAGAGCAAAAAAAGATAAATAAAATTAAATCAGTTTTTCCGTTTTTAACCGACGAAAAAAACGGAGGAGGTTCTTGATTCGACACGTATATTTTTTTATGTATAACTGCGCATAACTTTTTACAGTTGTTCGATTTTGATGATTCTTTTTTTATTAAAATGGGCACACTTCCAAGGTGATCCCATTGTCATCATGTTAGGATCTGATGATGATATCCTGGGAAAATTGAAGGAACTCTTCAAATTTTGTAGACTCACTTGCAGCGATTTCGGTTTTTGTGTAAGTATCAGTAGCTTTTTGGCTACAAGTGCCGTTTGTGCGTTCTAGGTTATGTCCTTAAAGTAGAAACCTTGGCTGGCACCGGCACACTCCTAGATATGCTTAAGTAAATTAAAGAACTAAATGACACAGTTGTTTTTTATAGGCACACTTGCAGCGATTTCGGTTTTTGTGTAAGTATCAGTAGCTTTTTGGCTACAAGTGCCGTTTGTGCGTTCTAGGTTATGTCCTTAAAGTAGAAACCTTGGCTGGCACCGGCACACTCCTAGATATGCTTAAGTAAATTAAAGAACTAAATGACACAGTTGTTTTTTATAGGCACACTTGCAGCGATTTCGGTTTTTGTGTAAGTATCAGTAGCTTTTTGGCTACAAGTGCCGTTTGTGCGTTCTAGGTTATGTCCTTAAAGTAGAAACCTTGGCTGGCACCGGCACACTCCTAGATATGCTTAAGTAAATTAAAGAACTAAATGACACAGTTGTTTTTTTACTTTTTAGTGCGTTTTGAGTCGGTTCTATTTTTTGTTAAAAATTTTTGAGTATCAAGACTAACGAACAGAAATTCATTTTTGTATGCGTGTTGCGTGAGACAGTAACAACATAGATTCATCTGTGTATACAAACTTTCGCCATTATAATATTAGCAAGGATATGTTAAATAATGGTGGTGAGTTTGTTTGTTTGTTTGTGAACAATTTTTGACATATGATTCGTTGAAAGTTGCCATAGCAAAGTATAACAGCTGCGGTCCAAATATTTTAAAATACCAATAGTTTCAATTGCTATTCAGGATAACCTCCTAAATAGTTTTTGAAAATACTTATTTATGAAAGAATAATAATTTGAAATATTAATTTGATAGCGTAAAATATACCTACATACCTACCAGGACTAGGTAGGTAAGCACCTAAGTATCTATTCCGATAAATATAATATCATTTGATTACATTATCTAATTATGATAATTGTGTTAGACGACTGATCGTATATTTCCTATCCTTTACGGCGATTTTGCGACGCGTATGGACATACGTGCAGTAAATTATTATCTTAAGGTCATGTTAATATAGATAAGCGTAATAATGTAATAGTGAGTGATAAAAACTCAATTTTGTTATTATTGTTTATTTATTTATGCCTTTTAAAAGGCAATCAGAAGTATTGGTTCTATCACACTATTGTGTTAGAATGTTCAAAAGCAATCACTGAAAACATAACATGCATTAAAGAATGTTTTCTATTATGGTATGTCATTTATAAGCTGCGATCAGCGGTGTCACTGTCGTAGATTATGTTCCACAATCGTAAGTGCGTTAATCATTTTTCATCTTGAAAGACACGTCTCTCGTGTAAACTTCTGCGGAACATTGATCTTAATTCTCAGTTATAAGTATTTGGCCCATGGAACTAACGATTGACGCCGATTGCCGATATCGGAGGCGTGTGCAGACACTACGAACTTCTATTTGTCTGCACATTCTGAAATCACTAGAATATATCGTTACGTGTGTAACCGACATTAGCAACATAGCTACCTACTCAGTTTAAAGGCAGCAGTGCAATCTTTAGTGGCAGAGAGCTAATAAAGATTACAAAACAAAATATCTGTGACGGGTGTAACGAGCGTTGTTAACGAGCACAATAAAGCGCCTCCCTGCTAACGCAAACACAAAACGAGTAAAACACTCATGTTTATAACACAATGACGGTCGTCGTCAACTTTCTTTGTCCGTATCATATTTTATTTTGCTTGAGCGAGTGACGGAACTCTGAAATAATAACAGACAGAAATGCTAATATGCGTATTATACTACCTACTTTATAATTTGACGTCTGCTAGGAATAATTCCATCATCTTCATTACTATCATCCTATTTGAAAAAATCCTATTTTAAAAGAAAAAAGTTTGAACTACAGGTTTTCCCTCTCCAACAAGAATAAAGGCCCAGGCCTTTCCCAGAGTGGGGGTTACCACTTAATAAGTCGAGGTTAATTTATAATTTTGCCTTTATTAGCGACGAAGATTGGATGCATTTATTATAAGCAGCAGTATCCCTAATGCCGCCAGTGGTGCTAAGACGTCGCAATCTTCTAGCTCGCCATTTAACCAATAAAAAAATCTCTATAAACCAATATAGAAACTAATAGAAACTCCAAATGGGTATAATTTCGTGCCTATCTATATAATAACGCGTAAGTAAACAACAAGTGCCACTATAATTAGTTCGCGTGAGCAAGTCGCTCATTTCGTTGAACGTAGTAACTTATAAACGAGTTACACCAACGAATACAATGAGTCACCTGTAGAGTTGCTACTTAGTCAACGGCAACAAACGGCAACAACGAAAACTGTCTTTATATAGATTATATACATAAACTCTTACATAATACATAGGTACTAAGAATCAACAAAATTTTTGAAAGCATACGATGCGTCAGTAGACATTAAGATAGCTCGTGTGGAGAAAAAGATATTGTGGACTAAAATGCAGCGAAATCTTAAATGTAACTCTCTTACGCCTAGGTAGGGTTTGATCTCCACTGTAATTCATAGGTATATCAGGGGCTTTTCACATCTGATACAAATATATAAATTTTATTGGATCACAACACGTTGGAAGCATTAATTAAATTGCACAGCAATTCGTATGTTCGACGCATTAACGCATTATCGGTATACTGTGAAAGGTTATTACGTGACGCATCACCCGTTAGGTGTGCATAGATCATATCATCAAATATCGAAACTTTTCGATATAGTTGTGGACAATACGAACAAAAATAAATGTAAAGCAACAAAAGACACGTCGCGGTAGGCTGTACGAGCTAAAAACTGCAGTGTTCACGCTCCGTCGCGTGCTAACACTTTCCACCGCACCACGGCTCATTGAGTGCCCAAGGGCCTGAAGACTGAAGTAGCTCACTTTAAACACACTTAGCTACATATTATAACTCAAAATAATTTACCATTTCTTTTTCTAATTGCGTAAATGTTCAATCCTGTGCCCGATCTACAATTTTAAAAAGTTCATTAAGTAAATAAATCAAATCTATATCCAGTAGAACATTATTGAAATTCTAATTCATTTATTCAAAAAGTTCGCTTAGTTTCACTAAGAATAAAAAGTCCTAATAAAAAATAAAATGTTGGTTGCATACATACATGTTAAGATTAAATATAATAATGTAGGTAGTACAAGAGTTACGAGTAAAAACATAATATAACATAGACAGCCACAGTAGCGCGGCATCTACACGCACGCTCGCACAAACGTCAATTTTAGTGAAGGCGAGTGGAGTTACGCGTGAGGACGTAACACAGACCGACAGTGACACAGATGGGCGGCCTCTACCTAAATGCCTTACTAGTTCCCGCAACCGCCGACCGCACGCGCGATATTCTAACACCCTTGAAATTACTACAGATATTGAAATTACTGCATGTACCTACACCTTTATCAGACTTCTTTAGGGACGACAGGGCCAGGTTTACCTATTTTCAAAAAAATTGTAGAAAAATTGGTATCAGTCTAGAGTCAGAGTGTTACAGTTGGGTGTTTACATCTCCGCACACCCTTGGATAGCAAGACGATCCTGGTCATTATCATTAATGTCTGATAGAGATCGCTACATGAATAAAATATTAGCACCCTATGTCCGCCACCCCGAACTAGAGCAGCATGCTGGGTTTAAGGTGCCTCTCCTAGCGTAGCCGGGGAATAAGCTATTAAGGATGATATAAAAATAGTTTATTTTATTTGAGCGAATGTAATTTAGAATCATTCAAAATACACCACTACTTAAAAAACTTTAAAGAACATAATAAGGTATATAATATATATTAGTCGGTATGTTTTTATCCTCTAACATCTGCAGTGGCAATGGTTACTAGCAGTAGTACCTAAGTTGTAAGGCCGCCAAACCACAATTGACCTACTTTTGGTAAAATACTTCAACCTCTATTATATTATCATAAAACCAGGACGGTCTGTGTCCATTTCCATACACAAATACCTACATAATCTCGACAAAATTGAGTAAAAAAGAATTTGACTCCCCGACAACGACAGAAATTTGACAGATATGAATCCAAAACTTTTAAAAAAAAGAAGATCTCATTAGCTTTCAAACGAAAAATCGCATCGTAATCGGTCGATTAGTTTCAAAGCCACACGCAGATACATATTGTTCTATGCAGCAGTCAAACTGACACGTAAAACTTACCCCTAATTAACCCCTCTACTTTAAGCCGTGGGTGAAGAAGGCAAAGAATAGAAACTGTTAAATTTTTATTTGAGATGAAAAACTATCCCAAATTCCCATTAGCTTACTCGGGGGTCAATAACACTGTCTCAACCGAACAACAGCTCTTTAGACGGGGGAAAATAATTACTGGTTTATTTTGGGCACATTATGCGGGTATAATTATGAAGAATTTACACTGGTAACACTGACGGGAAAAAACCGGGGTCTGCTCTCCAACAAGATGGGCTAACCAGCTGAAGGAATGTAATAAGATGAACTTCTACTCGATAGCGAAGATGGCTACCAATAGAAAGCGGTGGAAAAAATGGACCCTTGATGTTGGGATCCTACTAGGGCCACGATCTTCAGAAATGAAGGAACTACTGCAGAGAGAGAGTAAATTATTGTTAGCAGGGCGAAGTGTCAGGAGCGGACAGAAATGTAAAGACCAGGACCACATACAAACAATAATAATTTAGAATTTATATAAATAGTCAGTTACAATTCTGTAGGGTGCAGTTATGACGCTTACACCGGGAGCATTAAAAGGTAATTATGCTAACTAAATGCTGGACTAAAAAGCCAACAAGTTTTCTACGGAAAATTGTAAAATAGTCGCGTTTGAAGTTCTAGTCAAGTTGTTAGATTAAAAAACATATATATTTATTATTTTCGACGCAATAAAGCACAAATTTCTGATATAATTAAACGAACAGAAATTGAATTACGATTAAAATACTTAATCAGATAACTGTACTAAATGAACAAATCATTTGCAAGAAACCTTGTAAACATTCGTAATTCGTAATTTGCGAGTTAACCTCAAGATTCAGATCGCTCGGGCATGAGGCATCCGACACTGAAACCTCATTACTCGAATGTGTTTAGTTACATCCTGCGTTTGATTGGATGAACGCACCGGCGCCGTGACGTCACCGTGCGGGCGACGGGCCAGGGAGGCAGCTGGGTCAAGTATGGGCTGACCAAGGGCAAGGCCGAGGGTGGGACATATTGTACATTGCTGGAAACGTCGATATTATGTTATCGAACCATAGGAAATTGCTTTCAAGGCGGCGCCGAATCAGTTAATTAGGGCCGATGTCATATAGATTTTGGTTTTTGGACAGTTCTTTTCATTATTTCTTTAGGAAACTGCATTAAGTGAGACGCCACTTGCTTGGCAAACCTACAAATACTTAGATCAGTAGATACTAGATAACCATCTCGATGTTTTTTTCGACTTTTTTTATTCTAAACGATCTTACTCGTAGTAAAAGCTTCAAGCTCGTAGAAATCAACCTTCAACGATTAACGAGCTTTAGAATATTAAGCGTAATTATTTGTCACTTTTTTACACATACTATATCGGTATATTTTCATTTATTAAACGACATATAAAAATGCTGGTAATATTCAGTTTGGCACTGCCTTCAAATCGTTAGCATTACGATGTTATTTCTTTCAAAGTGTAGCAGATTTTCGCGATTTTAGGCAGTTTTTTTTTTAAATATTTTTTATGTTTATTAAAAATTTACGAAAACCGAAAAGAAAAAAGAACTTTCAAATTAAGATAACGCTATTAAATATGCTTTCTCTCTCTAGCGGGTGCCGTGCATTCGAGATAAAACAAAATAAAAAGACATTAATAAAATTGATGTAATGTTAAAAACCAAAGGATTACCTCATCCACGAATGTTGACCTTCCCACGTGCAGTTTTCAGTCCAGTTGTACATATCTACACTTTAAACTTTGTTCAGACTTCAAACAGGAATGGAAGAAACAGCTGGGCCATCTGCTATATACTGATGATATGAAAACTGCTCCAATATATTCGAAAAACGCCTAAATACAGGCACGTACAAATAGGCCGAAGGTCGCGAAAACATTGCGAGTCCCGCTGGCGCCGTCGGGTGGAGGAGGCTGCGATGAGTCACCGCTTAACAGCGTCTGTGCGACCGCTGGACTAGCACTATGCTACACTAGGATCACAAGGATAATGAGCTGTGACCCCAATCTATACAAATAAATAAAATTGAAGTGTTGTTTTGTAATTTCAAATTAACAGCTTTTTATTTAACGCATATGAAATTATATACGATACTTACATTAATTGTCTGTCTTTTCGTCTATCTTTCATTGTGCCGGTGTATGTTTGTGTGTTTGTTCTCGCTTATCTCTGAAGCTACCAGTCGGATTGTAAAAATCTTTTTGTATGTGATAGCCAGACTCATAAGGAATGTCATAGGCTGATTTGTATCCTGATGTTCCACGGTAACTACGCGGGTGCAACCGCGGACGTCCGCTTGTAGTTTAAAAGATGAACACGAAGCAATGACACAGTGTGGCATTCACTGTTAATCTATCTCAATCGGCTCTAACGTTAAAACAATTTCCATATCACTTCAGTCATTTAATCAAATTGCACTTAATTTCTTTTGTAGCTTTCTTTACTACACTGGTTTCTAGCCCTTTTGAGCCAGAAGTCACTAATACAGTAACATATTTTTAGTATTAATTCATACTTTTATTCATCACAATAAATTGAACAGGCATCCTGCACAAATCTAAAAACGTGTTTTTTTTTACTAATGAATTCAATTGAGGCTCGATGATATCAAAGAGCACGTTAAAATTCCTGTAATATCCTTTTCACGAACTCGGAATGTTGTTGGCATTCCTTTGTGGTTGTAAACAACACTAAGCCTAGTGACAACAAACATCTCAATTATAACAACATCAACATTTAGTTCTTCATTACGTACGCACTATTTAACTTTATTCACGTCACATCAAGGCATGTTTGTTTATATTTTTTTGTGAAATTAATCAAATAAACACTGGCAACACTTATCGCACGTACTCGCTATATATTGTATTATTAGAGAAATAAACGATTATTATTATTTCTTCTTTTACTAAAAGAACTTTTAGACTAAATGCCATGAGATTGCTTGCGTATTCTAAGGAAAATTATGGAATGACATGAGCTGTCACGCAACGTCAACTCCATACAATTCGATCACAATGACTTGATCATCTAATCGCAAAGAAAATTTGTCTAGATCTAGTTAAAGTTTGTCTAATACCCGAACTGAAAATTTGATATAAAATCCACACATGCGCCTTTAGCAGGAATAACTATCGACTTTCTCATCGCGTCCTTCGGGTTATACTGCCGGAGCAGCGTTCAGCTTACTGCCTTGGTGTTGAATAACGCCTGCCAAGTATTCAAATTAAGAGATTCTCTTCAGTCGAGAGCAAATTGTTAGAATTAAGACGAGTATTTGGCAATGTTATATTGTCACTGTTAAATCTAAAGTAATAATATATTATGCACATAAAATTCTAGTTGCAATTCTAGTCATAAGTAACTTGTCAGAGCGACTAAAAATATTTCGAAATAAAATGGTAAAAACGGTAGTACTGTCGCTGAATTTACCGAGTTATTAATTATAATAATTAAAATGTTTCTTGTTAATAATTATGTATTAGAATGCATATCGTTTAAAGTGACACAACTTTGTAGTAAACATAATATTTCCATTATCCGTTTTAAATGTTAAACGATGTTATGCAATTCCTGGTAATATTTTAGGTTATCTTAATACGTTGTGTAGTTAGTCACAGTTCATTATTTGAACAACTATGTAGAATACATTAGCAAAGGAAGTATAAGCAAACTACGTACAAAGGATTATTTTCAGTTCTCCACATTAATAACAAAAGATTACATGAACGTTGAAGGCTTTGTTACGAATGGTAAAACAGCCTACACTCTGGCGCTTTGTGGAACGCATCCCGGGGAACACAGATGAATACTGTAAAGGGTCTATAGAAAATGGTGCTCATTTGAATGATAACGAACGAGGTGACTGACTTTGAGGGCCCTACACACTGGTGACGTCGCTACAACTTTGACAAAAAAAGCATTGCACAGGCAGGACGTTGTGTTATACCGTGACGCGATACTAAGCGTAAGCATTGGCTGTGTTGAAACCATTCAACACACAGCGGACGGGATGGGAAGGCAACGCGATGCTAGCGCCACGTAACCATTGTAATGTACTAGTTAATATAGAATAATACTGATCTTCACCCCGAGTGCGACGTATGATTGGTGTAATGTGTTCTAAATTAACTAGTGTAGATATTACAACTGAATAATTCATCAGCGTCCCATCGCCCTCCTCAGAGGAGCTGTAAAACAGCGTCAAGTACATAAATTAATATGAATAATGTTCTATGCTATAGACCGTGACGAAACTACTGATTTCGTAATGAAATTTAGATTGTTTTCACACTTATACACATCATGCTAGAATATTTTTCATTGAAGATCACTTTTAATAATTAAAAAAAAATTGAAATAGATTCTAAACAACAAGTATAACCGTGCCCGAATTATAAATACAGTGTAAATAGACAAAATTGCTTGTGAACTATAGATACAAGCACTATTGAAACGTCAATATTGTCTGTAGTGTAGTGTAGTGGATAGCCTATCTACCAGTAGCTTTGGATCAGAAGGTCCTGGGTTGAAGTTCAAGAAACTGAGCTTTTCTTTTATCTAACAAATTTTCAATAATCGAACGTCACCCTTAGCCCGCCAACCCAAATCGGGGCAGAGTGGTTGTACAAGCTCCGTATCCTCTCTCCTACAAAGACAGAAACCTACCCTGTACAGTGTCGTTAAAACATTAATAATGATGATGTCAATAATACTAATCTAAATGTAGCTCTTCCCGTTAAGAGCATAAAGGTTATTTTGCACTTTCTTCTATTTAATAGATACAGATATACATTGTGATGTATCGACCAATAGTTATTTAGACAAGGATAATAAGTTTATGTCATGTCATTTCCTACAAGGGAGAAGGTCTGGCCCTGTAGTGCGCCCTTAATGAAGTAAAGAAATGAAATAAATCTTTAGAGCTATCGATTTCGTTAATTTCTAACCCGAACATGCCCTGTATATCGCGCGTGTCTATCATTTCTCATTCACCACAAAGTGGGTCACAGTTCAAACATGAAAAGCGGTTATCTCCACGGTGATCCGATGAACAAAACGGTTTGAACGACCCATGCACTTCCGTTTGAAATGTATAAATGTACGTGACAAGCGACTGTCGATAGCGGGCTCTACTTTATGAAGTTCGCATTACTAGTGGATTTACTAGCAAATCTTGCACGACTAATGGAATTATATTAACAAGGAAACATTGTAGAGGACGCTCCGACTTCGGTGTGAAACGTACGTTGAGGTTTTTTAATCGGATTTTATATTTACTGAAAATCTTGATAAATCTTTGTTTTTAAAACCTGCACAAAATAAATGAAATTTTGCCGAATAAATAGACGAAGAGTACAAGATAAACGGTAAAATAAGGTACACGAAAATTTTAGAGAACTTGCAGTTTTATTTAAAAATGGAGATCGTCCATGAAGATGCTCTAAAAGTCAAAGGACACATTGACCTGTACGTCACGTCGAAGTTGTTTATTTAAACAAATATTTAGGTCATATTTCCTACCTTTAGACTAGCTACACTAGACTTATTCAGACAATGCACGTAGGACAAAAGATGAGTAACATCGCGCGTGTGACAAAGGCTCGCTCAGCGGCCAACGCTCCGATGAGCAAGCCTCTAATGAACGATTTAGCGCTAATTATTTTGTTGAGTGTATAATTCGCTAATGTTCTCACAACTGAAATTCAGTTACATTCAGAAGTGTGAGACCCAATATTTAACCCAGACACCCATTTTAATAGACGAGTCATGAAACCTGATTTTATTCAGTTTTTCTAGTCACTAAAAGAGTGCAACATTTTTTATAATGATAATGATACAGTCATTCAACTTGTATGCATGGCAACAAGTATGAGTTTTACAATGAACACAGTCTTGCAACAATGCTTTTGACAAATCAAAGAAAACACTAATAGAACATCACCAGATATTATACATGTTTTAGAAGTTCCATTCATGCATCAAATAGATGTTGTTGCGTCCATTGCAACCTGATTTTAAAGTATTTACCGTTAATTGAATAAAAATGTAAGTTCGGTCAGCCGCGCGGTGGATTTACTCACCGGATTCGGTTGGTGTCGCGGTGCGCCGTCTCCACGGTGACGAGGAACACGGCGTGACTGCGCGACGAGTGCTCGTTCATATCGGTGCGGCCAGCCGCGCGGTTGCGGTTCCCGGCGCGCATCGCCCGCACCATCTCCGCCGCAGACTTACACACCACCGACGTCATCTCGGGGATGTAGAAGCCGTTCAACTCCTGCGTCATATAAAAAAATTTTTGACTTTCATACACAACAGTTTACTAAGAGTTTACTTTCGTTCTTTAAAACAATATCTGTTACAGTGTGAACTGGGTGAGGAATTATCGTGTTTAGAGTCCATGGTCCATGAAATAAACAATTGAAAAAAAAAACGTCTAATTCTAATAATTCAATTTCATTATTTAGCACAAATATGTACAATACTCTATCAATTCGGACTTTGTGGGAAGACCTTTTATTTTGGAGAAAGACTTAAAATTAAGAGCTTCTAAAAAAACTTTTTATTTTAAATTTAACAGACTCAAAACGCACTAAAAAGTAAAAATAACTGCGTCATTTAGTTGCTTTAATTTACTTAAACATATCTAAGAAGCTATTTAGTTGCTTTAATTTACTTAAACATATCTTGGCTGCCAGCCAAGGTATCTACTTTAAGGACGTTACCTAGAACTCACAAACTGCTTGACTACGTTAAATAAGTATTCCTTAAACTTGGAAAATGTACAAATATCACAACCGCTAAATTTATTCTGTTCTATTTTTGGAGACTTTTCAATAATTCATAAATCAGCCTTGACTTTTTAATAGCACTTGTTATGACTATTTTAAAAAATAAAGAGATGTTTTAAGCAAAGTCAAAAGTGGCAAGACGTTTCGTTTACGTAGTACCTACGTCCGTCCAGTCGACGCGAACTGATCTCGACCTCGTGCTCCCTCATTAGTCATTAGTTTATATTTATGTGGTAAATAAGGCATTAACTATTTACATTTTACCTTGTTAATGTCGAATGAATAAACATCTTGTGTAAATTCAATTGAGTTTACATGTGGTTAACATACAGTACATACCTAGAAACTTTGCCAATGACAACTTTGCACATAAAAGCACTTTTAAATTTTGTAATTAAATAGCAAATAGTGCAATATAATAATGCATTTAGGATGCTGATTGGACTGCCCCGATTCTGCAGTGCTTCAGGTATGTTCGCCGAGGCTCGTGTGGATTGCTTCTATGCAACCATACGTAAGCGGTGCACATCTCTGTTGCGAAGAGTCCGAGCTAGTTCCAACAGTCTCTTGAGTGCTTTTGCGGCCAGGCTCGACTGTCAGTATTTGAACCACTGCTCATTGGTTCATGTAATAACAAGTCAGACCGGAAATAGATTTAAGTAGCAATAAATGTCAAAATTACTAACACCTAGTTTTTAAGTTTATCAATCTATTTATTAACAGTGCTATGACCGTTAAAACGGTTGAAATAAAAGATCTTTATTTATTATTTATAGTTTAGTGTAATATTTTCAATATCTTTATTTGCAGTCGATTTTGAAATCGTGATCAAAAGCGGCTCGCTTATAGAAATCGTACGAATATTCGTCTAATATAATTTTATATAATTTGTATTGTTTTAAGGCCGACGGTAAGCTTAACATTATAATTCACTTGAGCCACGAGAACATCGACGCAATCAGGTAACAATTCGTAGCGCTAGCAAACAACAGAACTATCAACATTGCAGACAAAGTATTTGTGGCCTAGACGTAAGCACATTTTATTCCTGATAAAAAAATACACGTTCCAGTATAAATTAATGCATAATTAGACCTTAGAAATACTAAGTATTCTATTATGCATTCTATGAATGTCACCGTCAATGAGCTGCATATATTTCTTATACTACCAGGTAGCAGAGAACAAAGTAATACCTACTAGCTAGTAAAAGTAGTAATAAGTACTCGGAACCAGTTAGAAATACCTACAGATCAAGTTCTGTTTGATGGAAGTCGTCTAAAGAAATCAAGTAGAATTAGTGAAACTTGCACGGCCAATAATTTCTTTAGAAAATTTTCAATTGAATGTATTCTTTGAATCTCCGATACTCAGCCTAGACTTCTACTACGTACTACTTTGACATTAAGAAAATGCATACAGCTCGTTTTACATTACTACTACTTACATGTACATAACAAAATAAATGCCATAAGTTAGGTTGCCCCAAATATTTTGATCTCGTCTGCTAGTATTCTGGATATAGTTGACCCATCGAAACGACATAAAACAATTGATTACTCTTAAAAATCGGACATTTTTGCTTACGAGCGATAAGGATAGAGATAATACACGTATGCTTTCGTATGCTGGTCTTTCGTTTAAGTTTATTCTTTAAAAAAAATAAAACAAACTATATTGAAATCCTTAAACAATCCGCATCGAATTCGCCTGTTTGAATACGTAACTAAATGTGAAAAGTGTCCAAAACACTTATATCGGTCTAGAAATAAAGATTTTCAAATTTGTTACCCATAAAAAAATATAAATGGAAACTCCCCCACCTACTTTTTGGTTTACTTTTACATTACTGCGTTTTTTTAAAGATCTATAGCTTATTTGTAAGTTAAATAGTTTCTTTTTGATTGCAGCTTAAGCCAGACTTCGAACCCACGGACATTATAATGAGCAGCTGACCAAGCTAACCACTAGACCAGAGACATTTCCACACCACAGCAGCAATGTGGGACGAAATTACACGAATTCGCAACCGTAAAATTGATGTAGTCGTAACGACGCACCGCTGCGTCAACTGTTGCACAATCACACACGTGGGGCGCGGAACGGATGCCATGCATGCTTTTGACGGATGTCCTGGGTTCGATACCCGGCTGGACCGATAGGGCCTCATGTGTACATGAAAGCTATAGGTAATAAATAAGAGATTCTGCTGTGACTATTTACCACCCTGCCAACAAAAACGTACCTATTAGATAGAGTTGCGGTACGATGTCGCGTGGAAACCGAAAAGGTTATGGATTTTACCCTATTCCTGACAAGTTAGCCCCGTTCCATCTTAGTTTGAGTTGAACATTATCTCCTTTCAATTTGGATAGATAAAGTTTTGTTACACTACCAGTTGATAGAGCATGCGGACGAATGATGTTAACTGGTTGTTATCGTCTATTGCAACTACAGCGCACGCAACGCCATGTGCAAAGCTTTGTCCTTAAAATTGATCTTCACACATAATACTCAAGGGCTCGTTTATGGTAAGCTTCGCCAACACAACCTACACAACCTGTTACAGACTGCCACCATACTTATCCTGTGCTTAGGATGCTGGCAGTTACTTCACTTTTCAGCCTCTCACTAAAGAGACTCTATCCTCAAGTTCTAAGTAATCCTCGTGTTATTGGAGTAAGCCAATGTCTGGAGCGAATAATGATCGTGCGACTGCTTATTCTTTTATTCACTGGCAAGTTAGCCTATGACTGTGATTTCACCGGACGTTAAGTGACGATGCAGTCTAAGGTTTCAGGTTAACTTGGAAGAGGTAAGTTTTTATGACCATACCTCCAAATGGTGTCTACGCCGCAACATACCGGTACGCTAAATGACTTAGCGGTACGTTTTTGTTTTTGGTGGTGAATAGCCACGGCCTAAGCTTACCCACCAGATTCTACAATGAGACAATTTATGAAATATAAAATTCTAAATAGACCCGATCAATAGAACCTAGGACCTCTGTTGTAAGCCACGTCATTACCATTGCGCTAGAGAGGTAGTAGAGTCGGATGCGTGTCGGCAAGGCTGGCGCTGCGCTTGCGTGCACTAGCACTAATTACATTTATCTCTAGAAGTTTCGTTTGCTCGTCATACGCCTCTCGCTATTGTCCAATATAAAAGACGTCGCAAATGTGTTTTGTGACATCACTCTAAACACTTAGGTTATTGCGTCACAGTGCCAACACTTATTTAATGGCCCTCAAATTTTGTGCGGTTTCGCATTTAACATTTCTTGCGATACATAATTTTTATATAGTTTCATTTATTCATTTATTTATTGCAGCATTCCATGAACATACACATGAGGCCCTGTTAAGGCGTCGCTAACAGAACGAAACATTTACATTTTTAAATAAGATATACATCATCACATTTTTAATTTGTATCTATTATCAACAATTAAGTTAAACGCTAAATAAAGTAATTAAAATTTCAACAGCATTATCTATTTAATGGCTCACTATGGTACTGGGTCTCTCTTCTTAAGGGAATGTAATAACACCAACATTTTAACTCCTAGACTGAGATTTTAATTGAGTATTACTTAGAAGAAAGTAAAACTCATTTATTGTAGCAGGACTCGACCCTAGATTCTCATGTTCCCAAGTCACATAGGCTAAAAAATTGACCATCGAGACAATTAGACAATACTACACAGTTATTAAAATTTTACATAAAAATAAATAATGCGCGTTTGCGGTTGCGATTTTACAATGCGCACACGTTTTATCCCCAAACAGACTTGACAGACTATCTATGAAGATTGCGTCACCTAACATGCTCTAAAAATAATTTAGAACAAACTTATATGGAACTTATATATACTAATTGTGTCTACTGCGATGTAAGAAGAGCTAGAGCTGGAAGATTATAGAGAAAGATAGAAGTAGAATAAAGAGGGATCAGATAGGTACAGCGCCAAAGACGCAGTCTAGAAGATTGCAGTTAATGATTAAAGATTGACGGTTAATTATAATTGAATGTTAGTTAAACTACGCTTTCGCAGCCGCCGCACGCTGCGTTTCGCCTGTTGTAATGCTAGCCATCAATTGGTTCACTAAAGGACGATTCCTTTCTATATTAAAAACGGTTTGGCGGACGTGTCTTAATTATCAAAGTATATATTTAGGAAAATTCATCTAATCTCGCCTACCTATATGAGCGAGTGAGAGTCGCGTCAAAATGGATCATTTCAAATGTTAGCCTGAACAACCAGACAGACAAATTTTAAAAATTTATTGATTGATTAGATGTAATTATCTTTATATAGAATAGATGTAAGTATATTCCATAAATGCATTTAGTGAAAATTATTATTATAAAAACAAAAAACCCGACTGCTTAGAAGTTATGAACTGAAAAGAGAAAAACAAGTATCACTATATCTGTATAAATTTCTAAATACTTTATGGTGCTGCAAACAAGGACAAAATATTTTAACCTGCGGGGAAAGAAAATCTTCCCCGCCTGCAGCACCATAAAGTATTTAGAATTTTATTCAGATATAGTGATACTTGTTTTTCTCTTTTCAGTTCATAACTTCTAAGCAGTCGGGTTTTTTGTTTTTATAATAATAATTTTATTTGAGACTTTTTAGTTTTAGTTTATGGTATAGAAATGAGACGGTACACTTAGTACACTTTTTGCAATTTTTTATTAAAAAAGTAATATGAACATGATATAATATTTATATTTTTGAAATGGTCTTTTTACGACCTTTCAATTGGTACCCATATTGCTAAGATAAGAGAAAAAAATACACACATCCCCCCATTTACAGCCGCCATTTTGAAAATTTATATAGCCTATGTCACTACCACAATTTTGACAAATTCAACGACACCTCACATGTCAAAATCCGTTCAGCCGTTTAGGCTGTAGCCGAAGAAATGGACATACATACATACGCTCGAAAAACATAACCCTCCTTCTGACGCGGTCGGGTAAAAAGCTGTTAATTTGAACTTACAAACAGACAATTCAATTTTATTTATTTGTATATATTATACTGTTTGATGAGTTAATAAAGACGTATAGCATTTTTCTACAAGTAGTAATTTTTAGGCGGAGCATTTTACTTCCACCCGTGTGTCGTTTTATTAGCCGGGCAAACCAACACTACCCTTAAACCGTAGAGGTTTAAGGGTAGTGTTTGTCAACACATCAACTACCAATGCAAGATTCCTTTAAACTAAACTATAGGTAGGATAGGTAATATAAAGCTCTCGTCCTCTCTTTAAATGTGGGGTAAATTATAAATATCATCCTTAATTATCTTATCAATATCAAGCTGCCATGTTTAGCTGCTATAAGAAATCATCATGTCAGTGGGCAATAAAAAAGCATTTATAATTTCATGAGCTACCCTTTTTTCCTCCACAAATTAGAAGAGAAGGCGATCTCGTAACATGGAAATGATCAATAATATAATGTAGTCACGTACTAGTAGATCGATCACTCACTACTTTGTGAAGTTTCAATAAAAAACGCATTTCTTTTTAAAATAACTGTAAGCTGAAAGGCGAAACGCCATTTAGTGTTTGTTATTATTCCGGACGAATGCTTTTATATAAAGTACATCTCTAGCTGTACTATTTAGGTAGGTCACCATTTTTGTATGAAAATGGGTTTCTTCATGTAAACAAAATCGACATTTTAAAGTAAAATGTACATTTTATTCGTAAGTTTCTTTTGGCACACGCTTCCGAAAGAAACTTGTACCGAGAGGTTCTATTGCCTACATCTTGGGAAGGTATTAGAATCGCCGATATTCATTACTTCCAATTTTCGATTTGCTATTTTCTGAAAATTACGAATTCGATGTAGACGTGGTTTACGTTATTTATAAGCAGAGTTTTCAGTAGGTAGATATATTATAATTTTTTAAATAAGAGTTGGACTGTAGGTATTGAAATAAATATTTTACTGAATTCCCCTTCAGTCCCGGTTCCCGGACAGTCTCCTTCAGTCAGCATGCATGGAAGCCCTATCGCATGTAAGATAATTGCATTCGCAAATATGTGGCGTTGTTTGCTTTAAGGTAATTATGTAAGCAGCTAATACACAGAGTTAGAACTATGATTGTGTAACTATTATTATTATTGCGAGATTGATGTGTGTGGGACGAGGTAACTACGAAATAATTTACCCAATTTTAGTGTAACATCCATCTTATGCAGTTATGAAATAGATAGGAATTTGATTAAACGCAAAAATATTTGTTTTGATTTCCATTTATCGACATGTTTTTCAATGAATTTTTTGTTAAGAATTTAAATACGGTAATGTTTAATATTTAACGGCACGACCAAAAACTTGAAATTCTGACTTTGTCGAACGAGGAAAATGTCCGTTCCTCATGTAACTCGAGATAGTTGGAAGTTAGTTCCACAACTAGTTGCGCATATGTAGAGAAAATTACCTAAAGTCAAATCATGAAATTGGATGACCGATCGAAGTATATACATCAAGTAATTTTATGCAAGTATATTTATTTGATATTTTTGAACTATTTTGTTGTTTTTTTTTAGTGATAAGGCCGCCGTTACACCATTGTTTATATTTATACTTTTTATTTTCTGCAATGTTTTGTTCCTTGGAGTAACAATACATTTTGAAATATACGAAGTCCTGAAAACTGTAACTATTAAGTTAATGGGCGATGAATTAACTAAGTATCCGTAACTTGAAATGCTGAAGGTCGTTACAACTAGCTCGCTTTGCCGCTTACAAAATGTATACCAAAATACAGCGATATTTTTTCAGCTTCAGTAAAACACTCTACAATGACCTTACTATTTCTAGAAATCGCGTTGATTTATTTCCAAGATAAAAAGTGAAACTGATTCATTTGAAAGGAATAAAAATAGATTAAAATGTTAACTTACAGTTCTGCTCTTAATAATAAGTGTTTCATTTATTTAAATTATACGGAATTTGACTGTATTCAGCAACGTATTTTGATTTAAGAATCGCTAGGTGGGTACATATTCGTCGACATGGCTGAATAGGCAAACAACACCTAAGTCAATTTAGAAATTAGAAAACTCTTAATTGATTTTACTTGGTCGCTAATTATGGACCTCATATAGTTCAGAACCACTCAGCGGGCTTTTTTTTTATTTTTTTTTTATCGACTACAAGTTGGCCCTTGACTGCTATCACACCTGATGTTAAGTGATGGTGCAGTCTAAGATGGAAGCGGGCTAACTTGTTAGGAGTAGGATGAAATCCACACCCCTTTCGGTTTCTACACGACATCGTACCGGAACGCTAAATCGCTTGGCGATACGTCTTTGTCGGTAGGGTGGTAACTAGCCACGGCGAAAGCCTCCCACCAGCCAGACCAAGACAAATTAAGAAAGATCTCAATTTGCCCCGCCGGGAATCGAACCCAGGACCTCCGCCTTATAAATCCACCGCGCATACCACTGCGCCACGGAGGTCGTCAAAAGGGGGGCTATGGAGCAAACTTGTCTATAATTGTCGTGAAGTGAAGACGTTAACCGTGTTTATATCAGAATAACCAACGTTACCTTGGGCTTAGTTCAGCGACGCAATACTGAAGAAGCAATGGGCGAAAAGCTGATGGGCGTTGGGCTGAAATCAGTGCGTAGCCGACTCCACTATTTACTCAGACGACGTCAAACGTATCCTAGGAATCCGTTGTTTGCAGATGGCTCAAGTCTCTAATGTTTAAGACTTTGTAAGAGGCCAACACCAGTAGTCGATGTCCATCGACCGAATAACGATGATGATCAAAATAAGCTAGCCAGAGAATCGAAACTAGAACCTCTCGGTTAAAAACAGCGACTAGCGATAATGTTAAAGTAATAAAGCAATAGAAACTTGTTTTGTACGTATTTAGAAGCAACATTACGAGTAAACGTGTGACATTGTGAGTCGTTCGCGTGTTTGTTGTAAAATTATTTTAAGGGTTTCCAGCTTAGGACAGACTCCCTCATTAAAAAAAATATAAGTATAGACTAAAACACGTACCCTACCTTTGCATTACACAATCTGATAAAAAAAATTGGTTGTCTGTAAAGTCGGTTTACTGACGATAGTTGAACGTGACAATGTCAATGAAAATACTGATGGAGTGGTAGCATTTAATTGGTTATTAAAATTTTTAATTTAAGTATATTTTTATAAATATTAATTTAAATTAATAAAATAATTGATTTTGATTTTATAAATTTATATTTTAAATTTATAATAAATATATTAATTTTTAATTTAAAATTAATATATTTAATAATTATATTAAATAGACGGATGTCGAACGCTGTCGAACGCAAAGGCCGATTGTGCTTCTTTGTCGCTCGTGCCGCACTCTCACTTGCACTTCAAGCTTACATGGAACGCCTCAAAGCGAGGTAACGACGCATGACGTCATGTTTTTTCGTGCGTGCAGCCGGCTCTATCGAATTATAAGACGTTGTCACGTCAAAAGGTGTAGAACTGAAGCCGAAGCCTCCCACCAACCAGTCCGGTGGTTAATGGCCATAGATAATTACCACTCAACCGTACCGTAACCGAAAGGATGTGTTAACAAGTTAACTCCCTTCCATTTCAGAATTCATCATCGCTTACCACCTGGTGTGATTGCAATAAAACAGACTCCTCTGGCAACCCTACGAGGAGGTGTTGACGTCATGACGTAGTTTAAGCCGCGCTCCAACAATTCATTACTGAATATTATGACTGGACCAAGTGACGCTTTACCTCAAGCACGAGTACTTGCCGATACAATAAAAATACAATGTTCGTTTACAGGAAAACTTAAACTTTAATGGGATATTTTTTATTATTATTAATGCTTGTAATCGAACCGACTTCAAAACGAAACATTAAATAATGAAATTTGCAATGGCTTAAATTCATTCCGGCTCTTCTCTGTAGATCGATCTCACCTTTCAACTGGTGGTAGAGTCAAACTTGACGTTTCAATACTGCTTGTAAACAAAGTTTACCTACTTGAAATGAACGGATTTTGAATTTTAAAAAATTTTTGAAAATTAAGTTAAGTAAAAAAATATACTTACAAATACTACAGTTTCTCAACACTACCATAATTTGGAAAATTTCCAAATTGAACATTGTATTTGTAACCAATGAAGTCAGTCATTATCATTAACATTATTGCTGATCATTCTCAACCTAGGCCCGGTAGCCCACGTTAGAGCAACGTGCTGAATCAAAGCAAAGCTTTACATCTACAGTGGGACATTAATAAAACCCGACATACTTACGCTACTACCTGTGCCTCGTTGTGTCGGCTCGTGGAATAGTATTGGGTATTTCTTTATTATAAGATTTCCTAAATTCGAAACCCGGAGTCGCGTAGTCGATGGTTTACACTCCCGTGCCTCGAAGAGCACGTTATGTCGACGGTGCGATTACTATCATCAACATGGGACAATGATTGTTAATGAATTATCATTATCATTTTCGCCATAAACCCTGTAACGGCCATGCAACATCTAATAATTATGAATGAAATGAAGTACTATCCGTATTTACATTACTAGACAATGAATTCATGCATCAAATCCAAATTCGATTCACAATCGAGTAGCGAGTTGGATGCGCGCCAGCAACGGCAATCGGCACAATTAGTGGTAACAGGCAAATGTATAATACAATCATTAGGAATTTAAAAACGAAATCGACTACTCCTATGTCTCGTTTGTTGGCTACATTGCCTAAAAATATTTTAATAACGTTGAATTCAATACAAAGTTGATGGTCAACAGTCTAGTAAATCAATATTAGCAACCGACAGTGAATGCACCTAATAAGCCGTGATAAGCGTTGTTAAGAATACGTGTTGTATTAGATCGATAAACGGAAAATTTCCTTGTAATGACATATTAGGGGAGCGACGAACTCGAGCGAACCAAGCCCTTACAAACGAAACTTGGTCTGCACAAATCAAAACTTACCCGTTTATTTGTAAAATTAGCTTTGACTTGCTTGATTTGCTTTAGACTTTGAAACTTGAAAAGACATAAATTGTTTTTCGTAATCCTTAACGTCTTTAAATACGCTGCCAAAGATGGAATGTATTTCCATCTTCTGTTTTACCTACTTTATACCTACTTTAAGTAAAGAATAGTACACATTCGGGCAAAAAACACTTTTTTGAATTGTTTCTTTATAGCAAAAAAAATAATGTTGAATTTATTAGAATTAATTAATAGAATTAGAAGGCGTTATTTTACGAAAGTTCATTATCTGCGAGAAACCGTCGAATCCTTCAAGTTGGCAATTGAAAACTGTAGGCAAAAATTCCTGAGGAGTCCCCAATTTCGAGGTGAAGCGTACATCGGTCGGGTGACATTGGCACTGCCCGGATGTTTGAAGTAGTGTTCTAGAATTTATCTCTACATCCCCAAGAGAAAACCTACCTAGCTGTGGGACAATTATGAGGATTATGATAGTGATGACGCCACCTGAGGCTAACAATCTATAACCGTTCATAACGTCATTCCAGTCGTCAGATCATATTCTTAATTTTGAGTGGATCCGTTGGCAAATCACCAATTGCTAGAAATCACGTGAAACCTAAATTGTTGCCAGGAATAACTTCTCCATATACAAGTAAACTATGTACCAACTAATAAACTTTTTAATTAAAAAAATATAACGACCTGATAGCGCAGTTGGTTGACTGGTTGCTTGGCGGTATGGCATTGTCGGCAGCGTGGTAACTAGCCACGACAGAAGCTTCTTACCAGTCAGACCAATTAAGGAAACCTCTATCGTATTGGCCAAGATTCGAACCTAGGATCTCCGTCTTATAAATACATCGCGTATACCTATTGTGCCACGGCGGCCGTCAAACGTTTTAGGCCTGTGTGCACCAAGATTTTGGTTATCATAACCAACGGTTAACATAAGCTAAACGTAAAATTTCTGTTCTCGACAACCCCTACACCGGTTAAGGACGTAAGCTCGGTTAAGATAACCGCCCGGTTTACGTCCTTGACCGGCGTACGGATTTATTATAAATAGTAAATTTATAGTAAAGTTATGTTAACCGTTGGTTATGATAACCGAAATCTTGTTGCACACAGGCCTTAGTAGAACATTTATTACATTTCATATTATATTATATTCAATTGTCTACTTAGCAAGCCGGTGTGAAGCTATAACAAGCTAGTATTGTTTACTCGACTCGTCCTCGACGGTAAGTGTGACAACAGTGTGTTTATGTTTTTCGCTCAAACATTATGTCACACTATAACAGCTCACGTAACCGAGCTTTGACAATATTACTCAGAGAAGTGTTTGCTTTGCGCTGTCAACCAATTCATTTAAATAAACAACGTTGAACTGGTCCAGATGGCATTCCACCTTGTTCCAAAAAAAAGCCATAGTTCAATATTTATTGACATTTCAGACCTATATTATATTATCAATTGCTTTCGGCAAGTTGTTTGAGTCGATATTGGAGAGTCGAATTAGGAAGCAATTTGAGCACCAACTAACGGACGTTCAGCATGGTTTTAGAACGGGTCGCTCAACTTGTACTAACTTGCTGTCATATTGGACTTACGTAACTGGGGCTGTTGATGGTAGTTCACAGGTAGATGCAGCTTACTTTGATTTTCAAAAAGCGTTTGATGCAGTTGATAATGACGTACTTCTGAGTAAGTTTGCTTCTGTCGGATTTACACCGCTACTACTTAAGTTCTTCTCCAGTTATCTAAGAAACCGTAGACAGTATGTGCAGTATGAACCACCTTTAGAGTTTTTAATAATGATCAATGATCTACCAAATGTGATTACCCATTCCAGGTGTTTGCTTTTCGCAGACGATTTAAAAGTCTTTTTAAAGGTGCAATGTGCTTCCGATGCCCAATTTCTTCAGGGTGACGTTGATAATGTGTTGCAATGGTGTAATCATAACAAACTGTTTTTCAATGTTAATAAATGCGCAGTGATTACATTTAGTCGGAAAGTGGCACCAATTAAAGTTTTTTCGTAATCACATTAAAGATGTTTGTACAAAAGCCTATAGAACCCTGGGATTTGTCCTCCGACAATCACGGCACTTTAAATCTATTGAGGTCATAAAGCTCTTGTATAATGCATACGTGCGAACTAAACTGGAGTGTAATATTTAAAAAATACAAAAAAAGTTTATTCGTTGGTTGTACAGAAAGCAGTATGGGTACTCAGTAGGGTACCCTACTATATATCCAAGCCTCTTTCTGCTTGGCATGACTGGATATGAGAAATTAGAGTTGAGACGTAATGTAGCATTGCTACAGTATGTTTTACATTTAATTCAGGGCAAAAAATGTAACTCTACTTTGCTGGATTCAGTAGGTTTACATGTGCCAGACAATTATGTAACGGCACGGCGCCGCCATTTGTTTGTCATAACGCATGCTAAAACAAAAGCAAGTCAGCATGCGCCGCTAGCTCATGCGCTGCGCCTGCTCAATGATTTCACAGGCTATGACGGAGAATTAGACCTCTTCCACTGTTCACCGCCGGTACTTGTAAAAAGTATTTTAATTTGATATATTTTTCTTTTTTTTTCATTAATTTTTTATTTTTATTGTGTTTCTTTTTTTTTTTATATCTGTGTTTTATGTAAATTTGTGTTGTTTTTTTTTATCTTTTGTAATCTGGAGAGACGAATTGGGAAACTGTAATGTCTCTCCGGGTTTAGTTAATAGGATTAAATAAATAAATAAATAAATAAATAAATAAATAAATTACAGACTATTGTAAGTACTTGTAAATTACACTAAATTACGTTTTTTTTCAGTCAAGCTATGTTTCCTCTACTTAGTAGTGGATTACCTGACGAATTACTTAAAGAATATCTGTTTTCTTTTAATAAAATATAAGTCCTGCGGTCATATCCGACTTCAAATTATATTATTGTATCATTATATTACAATTTTGAAGTTGGCAATTCGCTAGCAGTATACATTGGACAAAAGGTTAGACGTTATTTCCAGGTCATTATCATTAACATTTAATATTGTGATCATTAGAAATAGAGATCTACAATACTATCACCCTTGACGTAGCGATCCTAAGCTCTAAATTCCTAATCAAGAAGGATAAGTATTGTCTAGTGAATTGTCAGAAAAATGAGGTTGTGGAGCTCCCAAAGTATGGAATAAAAAATCATTTTCATTTTGACGAAATATTTTGAAGGAAAAAGAATTACGAATTATTTGAATTAATAAATCTCGTGACGTATACTTACTTTGAGGGTTCGTAGCCGGCTGGCGACACTTATATGTTTGTATATGTATATTGTGTTGAGGAACACGTTGTTTCCACATAAATCATACATCAAACATAGAGATCAGTAATGACGTTTGACGTTGCGACAAGTCGTCTGCTGTTGTTCTCTGTGATCGGCTACGACCCGATATGCAAGAGAATTTAATTTGCGGGATAGTCTCGTGCAATAGGGTATCGTGGTTACTTCTCAAGAGCAAAAGCATCCTTGCCGAGCGTTGAGGGAGCGCGGGTGCGGGGGACAAGTTGCGTCACTGTTTGCACAGTGTCGGAGTCGGACGAGGAAGTGGCTCGTGCGCCCGCATGTTTGTCGAACCTTTTGTGTGACATTTACTTTACGTTGTATCGTTTTCAAATGTCGAAACTTTTTATGGAAAACATCCTATTTACCCTGCCAAAACGTTTTAGTTTGTCCATAATTTTAATGCATGCTTTGCTGGCGAAGCTTTTTTTATGAAATGCACTTTTTCCGCAAAGACGAGGTGTCCGATTTATTACGACACCCGGGAATAGCTTCTGAACGCGGTGTGGAACGTTTGTCTAAGTCCGATTACTAATTATCCCAGAAACCGCCGTGAAGAAACGTCCAACGCCACCGTTTCTCATCGAACCCTCGAGATCTACTTTGATAGAACTTTATGTTCACCCAAACTGCTCCGGTGATACTACTGGCGAGCTCACACGATCACAAGAAAAGAAAAACGAAAACGACGAAGAGAAATAACGAACTATGTATAACTTATCTAATGATAGCAAAAAACGCATGATGTCACGCGTGCTACCCCTAAAGGGCTCGATAGAAGGAGAAGGAAAGGACGCATGAGGCGGAAGGTGCACGACGCGATGCTCTAGTGCTTGAGAGTGCACCTTACGGTGTTGGACTGCCTTTATGTAGACAAAACATGACTCACCTGCCCCCTGATGGTCAGCTTCTTGGGGTCCTTGGAGAGTAGGTCGCGCACCTCCTCCAGGTACAGCTCGACGTAGGAGCACGACACAAGGTGCGTGACGTCGGGCGACGCCGTGTTCTCGATGTGCGCCCAGATGTGGCGAAAGGCGCGCGGCACGATGCCCTCGTGCTCGGGCGTGCCCTGCATGGTGTGCGTCTTGCCCGTGCCCGTCTGCCCGTACGCAAACACGCAGCCGTTGAACCCGTCCAGCACGGACGCCACCAGCGGCCGCACCTGTACAACACACCATATCATATATGTATATCACATTCCTGTATGAGCTGTTTCGTTGGCCCAGCAATAGGGAGATACTAGACCACTGTTTAAAAACCTTTGGTTATATCAGGCTATACTTTTGTTTCTTTCGTGAAATTCCCAGTAGCAACCCCGACTTGAGAAGTTGGTCGTGTTACACTGAACTTCAAGATAACAATAAATCTTTAGTCCTCGGTGCCTTTTATAGATATTTGATCTAATCTGAGTGAATCTTACAAAGTCAAAATTTTTAACACCCTAAGACATAGAACACAAATTGGAGCAGCGCGCCTAAACCACAAAACTCCTCTCCTGGTGTATGATGAAAAGCCTGGTCGTACAGTGTAGGTATTGTTAAAAATAGACTGATGTAATCCTGAAAAAATAGATCGCGAAAATCATTTTAAAGTTACAAATATGTACTTAATTACAAATACATAATAAAAAGTGGAAATGCAAAACTTGTAACACCTTCGACTCGGACGATAGTGTTGCCCGCCAATTCAGGTATCAATATCAATTTGAAACTGCCAACCAAAGCAATTAATTAAGAACGCATCAGACATAATAGGCATGTATGTGAGTATAAATCCAGGGCAAGGCTCACAAAAGCTGCCCTAGAGTACAACTGGGCACGAGTGGAATCTGTCTGCTAGCGTATGTTTACGATCACGTAACATCGGCACTGGCCGACAGGCCGACGGTTCAAGAGCGCGCACTTGTATACAAGCAGCTGATGCCGACAGTCGCTTGCGCATTACGCACGCGCCGCCAGCTGGAACTTTACGATCTGTTTATAACTATCGATGGCGCAATGGACACTTAAATGATTCGTTTCCCGAAAAAACAATCATTTTATGGGATTGCAACATTTGTGGGAACGGGGAACAGTTATGTTTTTTATTATTCAGCAATGCTCTATAGTTTATGAGCGATTCTTGTTTAGACGTAGTATTCTAGAGACTTGTAAAATTGTTTAACTATATAATAATAAAACTTTTAAAAGGCATTAAATAAGCATATTTTTATTAACAAAAAAAAGCATATTACGTTTCTGACTGAAATGTAATAACTTTTATATATATTTAATAAGTTTAAAATTTCGGTTGATCAAGGCGTCCGCAAGACAAATAAGGTACCCTTTTTTGATTTTAATTTCACCCTTCTGTGTAAACTATAACTTTAAGTATAGAGTTGGGACTTTTTCAGAGAGTTTACTCTACGTTTTTTAAAAATAATTTATATGCTGTTCCAGCCATTACTTATACCTTGTTTATATTTTTCAGCGACTGCAATGTTGGCTAATAAAATCACTTGTTAACCAGAGTAAAGTTAATTTAATTAAACTCAAAATTTCGGGGAGAATGCACTTGTCACCTGACCTCCCGACCGACCGCGCGACCTTGCCCACGCTGTCAGCTGACCGAATCTAGAGCAAGTGTAGTGAAGCGTGCTGATGGACCAAGGCTTCGTTTTCGATTCGATGGAACTTAGACCCACTACGCTGCTACATTGCGGGTTGGCGGGCTTAGGTATGTTATAAATAACATCGTTTCTCCAATCAATTTCCAGTTGCTTGCAGTAATTGTTGTGGCAAATACAAATGGAATCAAAAATGCCAAATAGTTGCTAAGTGTTTCTATCATTTATATAACGGTACGCTAAATTGCCAACCAATCAACCAACAAAAACTTCAGGGTGGTACTAAAGTTTACCACCACCAGAGCAATTGAGCGAATTTAAATTAAAATCTTTCAATTGTCCCGTGGTGGGATCGAAATCGAACCTCTCTATTGTAAGCCAAGGCATTAAACACTGTGTCAGGGAGATCGTCAGGGGGCGCCTGGCCGCTGTGTACACGGCGTGACGTCACACCAGCCTTGAACACCGGCGAAGTATCGAAACAAAGCCAAGCTGCACAAATTTGCACGATTGTTGTAATTTACACAACAGCTAAACGAGTACGGAAGACCAGACACGATTGTTTTTTTTTCATTTATCGACAAGTTTACGCTTGACTGCGATCTTCGCTAGTATTAAGTGCCTATGCAATCTTTTGTTGCTAAAACCTTTTTCTGCGTCACTGGTGCCTATGTTGCTTCGAATAAAATTTTCAGCAAAATATTAAACCTGGATTCGGAAAATTCGGAAGCACGGCTGTCTCGGAGAGCACGTTACTGATTACTATCATCATCATCTGATAGATTGATACTATCACTCTAAACTCGCCTATCCGTATTGGAGCAGCGTGGTGGGTCTACGCTCCAGATCCTCTCTACTACATGGAGGGAGATCTGGTCATACCATTAATAGGCTCATAATGATGGCAAGTGTTTTAGTCAGGTTCCTAATAACTTAGAGCTTCGTGCCAACTGTGACAGTAGAGCTTGCCACTGTAAACAAATGATTTTCACATAGATTAAAGATACATAATATTCTCTGAGGCGGCAAGACAGCCTTATTGACATGACATGTCAACATTTAAAGTACATCATAAAACGTTATGTTTTAAAATATCGTAAAATACGAAATATTACTTTATATAAGATAGTTTAGTAAACGCATAATACATTAAATTTGCTAAAAAATAACATATCTAAACTTTAAATCATCAATCAATGAAGTTTATGCCTACTTACGTATGAAACGTAATTCCTTCGATTTTCTGTTCGCTGCGACTTTTGCAGCCGAAAATATTACAACCCACCATAGCACGATAACGTTTAAATTAATATCGTAACCGTTAAGTTATATTATTTATCAGCAAATTTAATAAAAAGTTAATAATTGCTCAGATGTGTCCCTTGTTTGTCACAAACTCCACTCTTGACAAACAATAAAAACGAACATTTTGCACATTCACGAACACAACCCTTACTGACTCCATCTAGTAGTCTTTAATCTATGGATTTTCATATTTAACATAATTTCTCTGTACCAACACTGAACGACAACCTTTTGTTAGCGAGAATTCACTACACGACATCGCAGTGACTGCAAGTGGTCAAGAAGTTCTCACGAGTGAAAATAATTGCTGCAACTTCTTGCAAGAAGTTGTCGCAAATCAATATATTTTAGTTACATTCATATTCAATTCATTTATTCCAATTAGTTTTTCATACTCGTTCGAAAAGTCGAGTCTGTCAGACACTAGCAATAAATCAAAAGTAAAGTCTGTCATTCAATAACGACTATATAAAAGCGTCTGAAAGCAGATTCTACATAATACGATTACATCATTATTCAATACACATATTAATCATACCCGAGAAAGATACAAAAGCAGAGATCAAAACATAACCATTACTGTTTTGAAAAGAACAATGCTTTTGCAGGCACACATAAGGCCGTGTTCTGAACCCTCGCCCGCGCGCTGACTCACGCGCAGTGGAACCTTCGCCAGCGTCAAGGCCCGAGCGAAGCCGCGACGCGGATATTGTAGTTTGGCGCTCCTGTGTAGGACGCAGCCACCTGCTGTGTCACGATCATTGCCAACTGGGAGCTTAACCTTTTTAGTTTAGCAATTACATCACGCAATAGTCTAAATAATTTTATAAGTAAAAATAATTATCAAAACAATCGAATGGTTCATCCAGAAAATATTAAATGGATCATCCAGAAATCATCGCCTAAACCGGGACATCAAGGAATACTCGAGGTTAGGAATAAAATACAATTCTGCACCAGATATCTAAGGCTTTATGTTAAGCCTATAATTCATGTAACCAAAACTGAAACGCAGTAACACTAAAAAATTTCTAAAACACCTCCGAGTGGTTATAAAAATGTCTGTCCGTCTGAATGGCCGGCATCTGGTCTATTTGATTGCGTGTTGCTTACGGTTGATACGTTTTCACCGAGATCCGAGTAACACAAAACACCCACCAGCGCTACATTGTGTGGAAATCGTTTTTTACCAGTGTTTACTTTTTGTTCAATACGATAGGCGCATTATTGCCGCACAAGGTTATGACTAAATCATGCCAAATGATCTGGCATAAACTTATTATATTTATGTGCAAATAACTATTCGTCGAGACATCACATTGTAATATCTGTATCTACTGAACCTGAAGAGAAAAATCCTTGTGATCCAAATGTTCTACAGAAATAGCTCGTCCGAGTAGTTAAGTAATACAACGGAATACATAATAATACAAGGTATTACCGTCATATTTGTTAATGTCGCCAAACAGCATTGTTTTTTTCTGAAGGGCCAGTAAAATTGCAGGCACTTGACGCTGTGAATTGACGGGTGCAAGTGCATTGTAATACCCGTTCTACGAATATGTTTTGCGAAATATTGCTATAATTGAGGTGCTGGATTTTAACATATCATGAGATGGACTATTTTCTTGTCGCCATCTCTAAAAACGTTTGCCACCAAGATTTGAACTCCCAGTAATTAAATGCTATTATGACGGACAATGTTGGTTTAAATATTTTGGGTCAGTTTACTATTACTATTGTCTAATTATACTTGTTTTTTGTGGTCCTAAGGCATCACAACTATAAGTTTTGGTGATGCTAACCCAAAACAAACTACGAGTATTTAATCTCTATGTTGTTAAATCTAGTGGAATTGAAGGTTACTATTAGAAGTACAATTATAATTTTAGACGACCTCCGTGGCGCAGTGGTAAGGTATGGATTTATAAGACGGAGGTCCTGGGTTCGATTCCCAGCGGGGCAGATTGAGATTTTTCTTAATTTGTCTTGGTCTGGCTGGTGGGAGGCTTTCGCCGTGGGTAGTTACCACCCTACCGACAAAGACGTATTACCAAGCGATTAAGCGTTCCGGTACGATGTCGTGTAGAAACCGAAAGGGGTGTGGATTTTCTAACAAGTTAGCCCGCTTCCATCTTAGACTGCATCAACACTTAACATCAGGTGTGATAGCAGTCAAGGGCCAACTTGTAGTCGATAAAAAAAAATATGTATAATTATAACGAATGGTACAGATGTTGTGTGCTGTGTACAGATGCAACGCCCGCTAAACGAATCATTAGTAACACTCCTAACGACCTTGATCTTCATGGGCCAAATCATGTTTTTAAGGTTCCGTAAATCCGTGATGTTACAGGACCTGTAGAGCAATACTCCAAATTGCACGTTAGTTTTGAAACCGATGTACAGCGGTTGTAAAGAGAGTGACAGTCGAACGGTAGCTGGGATATTCGATGAAATGTTCGTAGATTGCATTTTTTCCAAGAATCTGCATATCGCAGATAGTGCCAGTATGAAAAATATTTTTTATTACATCTCTTGTATCTTATTGACTAATCAAATATAATAATTATAGTAAACATAAACAATTTTAATTTGTGACAACATAAAATATTTTTATGGTGATATTATGCATAAATTCTATGGTTCCGGCTGTCAAAATATATACGTAAAGATAATTGCTCCCGACAAAAATTCATTTTAAGCAGTGAAAAACATAGTGTGTGTTTGCAAAACAGTATTTAAGTGATAATAATACTAAAAAAACATAAAACATCCAGTGAAGTGACGTATTAATAAACATCGAATCACGTTTTAAACTTTATAAATTATAACCTCTTAAGTGTATAACCGCCGCGATTCCGCGCTTACGTCGTAATAATAACAACAGATATTGCTCACATTAGACAAACGCAACTATGGATAAACATATTACTACACTTTTAGACGAGTTGAAGCTGGAAATGCAAAGACAAACTGACATAATTATGCAGAGAATGGATGAAAAATTGAACCCTTTAGTCAAAGAAATAAAGGAATTGAAATCCGAAAATCTGAACTTACGCGAAAAAATTAATAATTTAGAGCGCGAAAACCGCAGAAATAATATTATAGCTTTCGGAATCAAAGAAGAGGAGCTATCTAAACACAATCTGATGGAGATGGTCATCAAAATTATAAGTTCAAAAACCAATATGAATATTAGTAACAACGACATTAACAATATATACCGCTTAGGAAAAAAGGACACAGAAAGTGAAAAACCTAGACCTGTTCTCATCTCCCTTTCACATGCTTGGAAAAAAGACCAAATTATGAGGAATAAAAATAAACTGTCTGGTATTCAATTGTCAGATGACTACCCAAAAAATGTACTTATAAAAAGGAAGAGTCTCCAAGAGCAACTTATAGAGGAAAGGCAGAAGGGAAAATATGCGGTACTGAAATATGACAAACTCATCATACGAGACAACTTCAAACCAAAAGAGAAACGGAAGCGTGAGCGCTCAGTATCAAGTTCGCCACAAAACTGTACCCAAAACCGCAACACTCAACCTACCAAAACTACTAAAACAAATAGATCGAATGCCTTTGACGTGATGAGAGGAAGAAGCAACTCTTTCACCATCGCCTCCACTTCAAAGCAATTATAGGAACCCGGCAGCCGGATGAACAATGAACAAATGAATATTAACACAACACATAGAAAAACATTCCCCAATCCGGCTGGTCCCCGTGCGGAATCAGACCAAAACCCTCCAGCAAAAATAAAACCACCAAAAATGATCTTAAAAATTGGAACTTATAATGTGAGGACTTTATCATCACCAGAGAAATACATAGAACTTTTGAATGCACTGGAAAATGTCAAATTTGATACATTGGGATTGTCAGAAGTAAGAAAATTAGGATGCAATATAGAGGAACACCTTGAACATATTCTCTGTTACAAAGGAGAGACACCTGGGCTTCATGGAGTTGGGTTTCTTATTGGTAAGAAACACAAGGCCAACATTGTAGAGTTTACTGGCATATCAGAACGGGTGGCCCTGCTACGTATGCAATTTGGAGAATTCCTGATATCTCTCATTCAAGTATATGCACCAGCTGAAGAAGCAGATGAGGCTGAAATAAACAAATTCTATGAGGACCTTGAGAGGGCCCATGGCACTCCTGATGGAAACATACTAATATTGGGAGATTTCAATGCCAAGATTGGCCTACCCAAACCCAAAGAAAACCTCATACTAGGCAACTACGGCTATGGCAGACGCAACCAAAGGGGTGAGAGACTAATCCAATATGCCTATGCACACAAGCTATCTATAATGAACACATACATTAAGAAAAAATTTAGTCGTAGATGGACTTGGATTTCCCCCGATGGTCTAACTAAAAATGAAATCGATTTTATTTTGAGTAATCAACCCAAGTGCATAACAAACATAGAAATCATAAACAAAATAAAGTTTCCATCAGACCATCGATTAGTCAGAGCCTCTCTGATACTGACAACACCATCTCTGTCAAGAAAGACATTCCAAACATTACCAAAACCACCAGAAACTAGCACTGAAAAATCTGAATATCTGAATAACTTGATAAATAATGTTAATACCCACTCTATAAACATAAACACTAGCAAAGATATTCAAACTTGCTATGATGCACTGGAATCAGTAATTAAAGAAAGCCTCAAAATAAAGACTATGAAACAAACAAAATACTTAGCGAATCGACACAAAATCTGATAAAAGAACGATCCAATTTGATCCATAAAGAAAATAAAAACAAAAAAGATAAACTGAAACTTAAAAAATTATTTAAAACAACAAATAAAGCCATAGCAAAAGATTATAAGGACCACAGAAAACATATATTAGAAAAAAACCTAAAGCAATTCCGAAGTACAAAAAGGGGGCTCCAAGATTTAAAGACACACAAGAGCTGGATAACAAAACTAGAATCAGGTCATCAAGTAAAGAGAACAAGGAAAGATATCATGGATTGTGCTACAGAATTCTATAAAGACCTTTATAATTATCAGAATGACACTGCAGAGGAAGCCCCAATCAACGAGAACTCTGGCGAAATACTACAAGCCATTGGTAAAGAAGAAATCCTTAAATATATTTATAAATTAAAGTCTGATAAATGCCCAGGACCTGACCACATAACTAATGAGGCCATAAAGATTGGAGCACCCATACTTACTAATATACTAACAAGATTATTCAACATGGTGATAGAGAAAGGCTGTGTACCTAAACAGTGGGGTAGTTCAAACATTATATTACTATACAAAAAAGGAAACCCCCAAGACATTGGTAACTACAGACCAATAAGTTTGATACCGACCATCTACAAGTTATTCTCATCAATTATACTGAGCCGAATAACACCAATAATTGATCGAAACCAACCAATTGAACAGGCAGGTTTCCGCACAGGTTTCTCAACAATTGATCACATCCATGTTATAGAACAACTTATAGAAAAGTACAAGGAATTTAATAGGCCACTCTACATTGCTTTTGTGGATTATTCTAAAGCATTTGATAGCATTACACACACATCTATATGGCATACTTTGGAAAATAATAAAGTGGACAACAGATACATTCAAATCATCAGGGACCTATATTCCAAAAGCACAAGCAGAATAAAGCTGGAAACTAAAGGCACTATGTTTCCCATTAGACGAGGCCTAAAACAAGGAGACCCCCTCTCCCCAAAGCTATTCATAGCTGTGCTTGAAGGGGTCTTCCAAAATATAAATTGGAAATGCAGGGGCATACAGATAAAAAACAAGCGCTTAACACATCTGAGGTTTGCAGATGACATAGCCCTTTTTAGTGAAACTGCATCATCTCTAGAAAAAATGTTGCAAATCTTAGATGTCGAAAGTAAGAAAGTAGGTCTGAATATGAACCCTAACAAAACAAAGATCATGTCAAACAGCTTACAGAAGCCTATAAAGGTAAACGAAAAAATAATAGAATATGTGGAAAACTATATCTATCTGGGAAAACAAGTGTCTTTTGGCACATTGAACAAAGAAACAGAAATAGATAGGAGGATAAACATAACCTGGAACAGATACTGGGCACAAAAGGAGATTTTTAAAGGAGAATATAGCACAAAATACAAAAAAATTGTAATGGACACCTGTATATTACCAAGCCTAACTTATGCCTGCCAAACATGGGTATTTGATAACAAAACGAAAGGAAAAGTAAGGTCCTGTCAGAGAGCCATGGAACGCAGTATGCTGAAATTGAAAAGGATTGATAAAGTAAGACATGAAAACATCAGAGAAAGAACCAGAGTTACAGACGCCTTAAAACATGCTTTGAAACTAAAATGGCAATGGGCGGGACATACGTCACGCTTGAAAGACAACAGGTGGACATTTACTATTACCAAATGGCTAGGTCCACAAGGAAAAAGAAGAGCTGGCAGACCTCAGAAACGCTGGACTGAGGACATTGTCCAAATAGCTGGAAATGATTGGATGGCAAAGGGTCAGGACAGAGAAGTTTGGAAGCGGCTGGAGGAGGCCTATACCCTAGAAAGGGATCCATACTTAAAAACTTAAAAATAAAATAAAAAACAACTAACAACACTAACAAACTCATTTAATTAAACATTAAATTACATTAAAATCATTTATATCTTTATTGTACTACTAACTATACTAACAGCTTAGTTAAGGTTTTGTAATGTAAATGTAAGTATGGAATCAAATAAAGGCTTGATTATTATTATTATTATTATTATGCATAAATTAAATATCATTTAATTTTTATAAGATCCGGCTCTTAATAGATTCATCAGAATACGATATAATAAATAATAATACGGAACCTTTTCACCGTATCACCCTTGACCGCTGTTTATTGCCACCTACTCGTACAATAATTGCAACATACTTAGTTATTTTTGGTCCGTGTTTGTATTTAAATTTTGGTATAAATGCATATTCTCATGCGTGCATTAACACGTTAATACTCGTAAAGAAATAAAAACTTTGAGACGTTTTGAGAAATCACAGCCTTGATGGACAAACATACACGATGGTAATGCGAAAAGATTAGCGCCTTTGCGGCCGATCTTAATTCATTTAGCCATTCACTTTGGAAAATTATAATTAATGACTATAATATATTTAGACAACGCAAATTATCAGTCGATAAATCGATTTTGATAACATTTTTGTAATATAATTTTCAGTGTCAATACAAATTCACAAGCCAGTGTTTAGGGTTCAAACACCACCTCCCCCAAGTTTTAATATAATAAATAAATAAGCATCAGGACCCTCTTTAACTCGCACTCCAACACGAAAAATATTTTTTTTTAAATATTCCTCTTCCACTAAAATTTGCTCCCTGAAATAACTACCTGTCTGGCTACACCTGTTGGCTACCTTTAGTTAGTAATTGTAGCAAATATTAGGACAGGACAACGTGTGTCGAGGTGCTAGTTATCGCAGATGTGCTAATGTTAGGAAAGTTTTAGTTTATCAGTGCGCCCGCATGCACGTAGCCACTTTACTGTTTCGTGAAGGGAAATGGTTTACATACATTGCTGTTATACTTATTCATCATCATCATCATTACCAGCCTGTAGACGTCCACTGTTGGACATAGGCCTTTTTTAGGGACTTCCAAACACAACGATCCCGAGCCGCCTGTTGCCAGCGGCTCCCTGCGAAACGTTTGATGTCGTCAGTCCACCTGGTTGGGGGTCGACCAACGCTGCGCTTTCCGGTGCGGGGTCGCCAATCTACCACCTTGGGCCCCTAATGTCCATTAGCTGTTCGAACTACGTGCCCCGTCCAATGCCACTTCAGTTCTGCGACTCGCTGAGCTATGTCGGTTACTTTAGTTCTTCTGCGGATCTCCTCATTTCTGATTCGATCACGCAGAGATACTCCAAACATTGCTCTTTCCATCGCCCGCTGAGTGACTCTGAGCCTTCTTATGAAGCCCGCAGTCAGCGACCAAGATATACTTATTACGTATATTAAAATAATTTTAATGGCCTCCGTGGCGCAGCGGTATGCGCGGTAGATTTATAGGATGGAGGTCTTGGGTTCCATTCCCGGCTGGGCCGATTAAGATTTTCTAAACTGGTCCAGGTCTAGTGGGTAGGAGGCTTACGTCGCGGCTAGTTACTAGCCCTACCAGCAAAGACATACTGCCAAGCTAATTAGCTTTTCAGTACGATGTAGAGAAATCGAAAGGATTGTGGATTTTATCCTACTCTTAGCACTTACGCAGCATCCATCTTATTTTGCATCATCACTCACTTGGGCTAACTTGCAGTAAATAAAAAAATATAAATAACTACTAGGTACTTCAGTTGTTACTCACCATCTCATCGTAGATGGTCTGGGTGTCAGCCGTGCAGTCGTAGGCGGCGTCGTACGTGAACAACTTGTCCTGCCCCTTGGGGTTGTACACCTGCACGGCGCCGCGCTCCGCCCACACCTTCACCACCTGCGCACATTCACAAACAACGCTCACACCGCTGCCGCTGTACCCAGCACCGCTGGAGCAGCACTCCACTGCTCCGACAGTACAAAAACCATCACCGAGTTAGACTTATTTACAGGTGTTATATTTTATTATTAATAAGGGTCTTTGCACATTTAACTGAAAATGCGTTGCGTAACGTCAGATCAGCCACATATAAACAAACCTTTCACACTCATTCATTAATGAGTTAAGGTGCGAGTTGATAGCCGACCGCAAACGACAGCTGCAGACGACACGTCGCAGCAACACTACTGATTTCTGTGTACAAGTATTTATATGGGCACGTGTCGCTCGGCACGAATTTATTTCATAGAAATTCCTACAAACCAATTGTGTTGCTGCAATATTACTGGTCGGCGGCTACCAACGTCGAAAGTATTTTCATTCGGATGCGAAAAGACTCAATTTTTTAATCTACCTTTGATTTGTATTTCATTAAAATACAAATCACGTAAAGCAAGTTCTATATATAGATATTTTGACCAGCTCTACACCCCTACGGATTACGGACGATGATATAGTATAGCACAATCATTCTTACAGGCCTAAAGAATATTAGTCGTATTAGGTATTTAAAAATATTGCTAAAATTCTTTCCACAAAAACAAAACTGTTTAGCCTGTGGTCTGTTCTCTGTCAGACAAAAGGCATTGTTTAATCAGTTTTGCGTTAAAACAAAACACATTATCTGCACGACTATCGATTACAATACATCGATATTGAATGCCAATTGTGATAATATAGCTGGAGAGTTGGTACACATCTTTGGATAATATTTGAGACAAGATTGAAACTCGCTCTTTGTTGTAATGCCTACATACATAACTTCACTATAGATTTCCCTCAAGTTTACATATTCTAGAAAAAATCGAGGCCTGGAGTTCTGTTTTATGATATTATAGTAGACTTAGTCACTGAGCAGGAGCTATGCTCGCCATACCTCTGCGAAATCGAATTAGAAATGAGGAGTCCCCAAACTGAATGGACAATGGGCGGGACACGTAGGGATAGCCGATAGAAGTCCCGATGGAGGGTCCTAAGGTGCTGGATTTGCGACCCCACACTGGAAAATGCGTGAGTCGATCTCACACTACTTTTTAACCGACGAAAAAAAACGGAGGAGGTTCTCAATTCGACACGTATATTTGTTTTTTGGTGGTCCACCTTGGATGTATGCCCTTTCATGCCATTGTCTTCATGTTAGGATGTGATGATGATATCCTGGGGAAATTGAAGGAACTCTTCAAATTTTGGAGGCACGCTTACAGCGATTTCGGTTTTTGACTCGGTATCGGTAGCTTTTTGGCTACTAGTGCCGAATAATATACTATGACAGTATAGTACGAGTATGTGATGTGGCAATAAATCACTAAAAAGTAAGAAATAAAAATTTTTAACAAAAAATAGAACCGACTCAAAACGCACTAAAAAGTAAAAAATAACTGTGTCATTTAGTTGCATTAATTTTCTTAAGCATATCTAGGAGTCGGTGCCAGCCAAGGTTTCTACTTTCAAGGACGTTACCTAAAACCCACAAACTTCTTTACTACGTAAAATAAATGTTCCTTAAACTTGGCTGGCACCGACTTCATAGATATGCATCGGTTGATGTGACACGGGAGGACAAGTTTTCAGATTTTGCCTGCTGCTCAAATACCTACCCAAAATGTGTACTATCTCTCGGAGCACAGTGTAGGTAATCGTAGCACGGTAGCGGCATTTCTCGCTCCGCGTAAAGCGCGGCACGGTTGATATAATATAATCGATTAGTCGCATGATCGATATCTCCACAGAGCGTGAATAAACAGCGATTATCCACTCGCTCGCTCGGTGCTGAATGATAATTGGCGAAACTATCTGTTTACATAAACTGACCATTTATTAAATCTCTATTTTGTCTCTGATTTGGCCACAAACAAAACATCATAAATTACAGTAACTATTGTACGACTGTTAGTGCCGGTAGATATTTATATATGACGATTAAAATTATATTATGTTATATACAATTTTGAACTAATATTTGTTATTGTAATTTTAATGACACCAATAAAATACATTTTATTAAAACTAATGTCTGAAAAACATATTAACCAACACCGTGTTATAAACGCCAAACTTCAAATCCGCTCTGAACAAGAGGCATATGACGACGCAGCTATTATACCTGCGCATCTCGACGTAATCTTCAGAGCAAACTAGAAGTTTGGCGCGGACTATGCTATTGAACTAATTACTCATAACGTTAATCACATTAGTGCCCATATTCATGAATAACGTGCAAATTTGCCTCTTTAAAATACAAGATCCAGAAGATTTAAATAAACTTTTATATTTATTTAATTTGCGCGTCATTCGAACCCTGCGTTTTGCGCATGACCTTCGCCTTAAATGTTCGCGTCTATTCTACAAGTAACAATACGGTTTACGGAAGCAACGATTCCGATCTTTTCCAAATACGCGCGAAATTACTGGCTTTTATTATTTTTCATAATGTGAACACAGCTAAATTCATTTTGTAGTGAAACAGAGTTAACCAAAAAAGATAATTACCGATACACTATATCGTGTCAAAATTTCGCATTTACTTGAAAAGAAGTCTATAACGGGAGTCACTAAACTAGAAACTGAGTTGCTCGTGCTGCGATGTTTAATTCTCACTTTTTAATATGTATCTTAAAAAACGAGGTTGCTGCAGTTCCTGTTTTGTTTATTTTTTCATTATTATTATTATTATTACATCGTCGACGTTGCCACGGTAAAGCCATTGCATAGCATTTTTTATCAACTTATGCAATTATAATTATATATTTATTTTATTTATGCAGTTATTTTTTGCGTGATATTTCAAAAAGTCATTAATTAGATAGATAGAAAAACTAAAAAGTATCACCGCTGTGCCGGTCGGAGTGGGGGGTTAGGTTTTTTTTCGTTACGAAATTTCTAGATTCGGTCTCCACGCTCAAGGCCCGCGATAGAAGCTATGCAATAGCTTAACAATACTAATTATTAATTATAACAGGTAAACATTCATGTATCTACAATCCTCCTCCTTAATTCATACAAAAAGTTCTCGTCAATAAATATTCTTTCAACATTATTGTTACTACACAAGTACCTCAGTTCCTCAAGTTTGGTGTCGCTTGCTATTTACTAGTTAGGCGTAGATATTTCAATTTAAAATAGCGAACACTTCTGTGTATACTACTGGACCGTTTTTTCAGAAAAAATACTGTTCACTTCTCGGCGGAGGCTCCGGCAAGCAGGTGAAACGAGTAGTGATTACACGCGGTTATTATTTAATATTATTATTTTATTTTTTGGTAATAATATTGTACAAGCGACAAGCTTTTTAAGATTTGTCGTTTTTAATAACTATGCATTGAAATTCTATCCAGTAAAGTAATCTAACAAAACACTGGTAAGATATAACTGAACGTCGGTCGAGTATAACACACAGAAGTGTCGGATGGTATTAATCTCATCAAACATCAAGTCCGCTCTGAACACGAGGCGTCTGCGCAGTTAACAAACTGATTTTGTATTTCTCAGTGCGGCTCACCTACGCAATTCGGCCTGTTGCAATTTAAGAGCGGACTAGAAGTTTGGTGCGGACTGTATGTTGTTAGGTGTAGGTCCCTTCTTCCAGCGGTTAGTGCCGTCCCCGTAGCGTGTGGAGTCACACCTGTAACGGAGAGCTACTAGTCTTACTGTCGGACGGCTTGGCCGACAGCCGCTCGTACCACTTCTGCTCCGGGCGCGACTTCTCTCGCTTCTTGCCCTATAGTACATCATACAAATACTCAAAACATCGACAAACACAGATTAGAGCATACATAGAGCTGGAAATAAATTAGATTAGACGCACGGCAGGTTTTATACGTGTACAAAATAAGCGTACATAGAGATTGTTTAAGCGAATATCATTTACTGAAATTGTTATGAAGTTTGGAGTATGAAACTTGCCGTAGGTATACATAACTCTGATTAAAAAAAATAGAACAACAGCTTGAAAATATTTTCTTTTCCAATTTGTTCGAGATTTCATTTATAAAGACATATATTATACATTTCATTTATATATACATTGTGTTTACTGTAACGTGCGGTATATACCAGTAAGTTAAAGAAGGTATCATCATAATCAGCCTATCAACGGACCACAACAGGGCCAGGCCTCCCTCCTTGTAGAAGAGGGGACATGGAGCTCACCCGACACGCGGTTCCATTGCGAGAAGCAGAGTTAGCAGGTTGATATTGATGATAATGCAAGTTGTACTGGGAACGTTCGAGTCTCACAATCAATGGCATAGTATCAGCACGCGTGCAGGTGCCGCCCGGCGCCCGGCGCTCGCGTTATGCTAATCTTACGTTCATTATGCAATTTACGTACATCGTACCTACTTAAACATAATTATATCAACAATGCGTGCGTCATCTCACTCGAGCCAGGCTTTCCTATAAGGGCACCAACACGAAATGACTACACATTACAAAATTACCTTTAAGCAAAAGTTTAAATAATAACTTGACCTTTAAAACAATTGAAACCAAATGTCTGTATATTAAAGAAATTAGAATAAGAACAATAAACACCTATCTATTTGTTAAACAAATACGTAATATAATGTTATGATATGAAGAGTTTATATAGAATTAGTTTCTCGAGTCCCTAAGACTATCCTCTAACTGAAGTTGTATTTTATCCGCCTTAAAAAGGAGGTCTCAGTTTGACCGATATTATTGTGTGTACATTTGTCAACGAACGTTGACTGAATCGATTTTGATAAAATAGATTACATTTACGAGATTTTGGTATTTTCAAACTTATAAAATTTATATAGGTAGATATATATGTTTTATATATGTTTTATACTTTGAAGTCAGTTTATGTTTCTTCCGCAACAATTACATATTGTCATCGATGAATCTTTTGAATCAATTCCTATTCTTTGTAACTAAGTTGCCTTCAACACTAACAAAAAGGTTGCTCAAATCTCGGCGAGCACAAAACGATTTTCGGATCCCCTCGATATGATACACTGAGCAGATGAACATCAATGAGTGTAGGTTAAACCAATTGAGCGGGTCGTTGATCGCGCCAGCCGAGCAGAGTCGGGGCGGGATGTGTTTATAGTCTGTTTTTTGTGTGTAATGAGTCAATCATTAACTCGTTAAACTTGCAATTGCAACCTTTTATGTTCGTTCTATGAAATGTTTGCAAACAGTTGAAGCCGAGTACGAATTTAACTTTTTTAATTTTTACTTTTATTGGTAGTTTACGAAACAAGGATCTATATTTTCTATATGTAATTTTAACCAAAATATTAGAAAATCATCGCCTACTTGTAAGTTGTAACAGATGTCTGGTATACATACCTACTTATTGTTGCGCGGTACTTTTATAAAACGGAAGACCCGGGTTCGATTGAAATTTACTTATTTCGTTTAGGTCTTGCTGGAAGTTCGTCTAGTTATTGGTAAAGACGTAGCCAATCGAGAATTTGATCACAAACAATAACGAGGCGACAATAGCCTAAGGGTGCCAGTTCGTAGCCGACTGCAGGCAGCAGGCGACAGGTCGCCGTAATACTACTCATTTCTATGTAGGGATTTCTATAAAATACCAGACGACACGTGTTTTCCATTAGAATACTACATAGAATTAAAACCAGTAGTGTTCGTTGGGCTAGTGGTTAGTCTGTATTATATGTGGCTTCGATCACGAGCTCGCAGGGTTGAATCCTGGGTAACGTTGTGGAATAATTCTGAGTTTTTCTTATTTATACTTAAGAAATTTTCAGTCGGGAAGTTGGTATTGTTACAAGCCCGGTCACTATCATCAACATCTGATAGTGATCGTTAAGTATCACCCTAAGCTCGCCAACAGCATGGTAGATCTACTCTCCACATCCCATTTCCTACAAGGATGAAGGCCTGACCCTGTAGGGGACGTTAATAGACTACTGTTGATAAATAGTATCGCGGCGACATGTCACCTGCTGCTACTGTCTGATGTCGGCTACGAACTCGCACCCTAACCCGGCGGCTGAGTCAGCGGGCTGAGAGCCCCGGATTGCGCCACGGCGGTGTAATGTTCGCGATCGAGTAAAGTAATGCTATATTATTGCGCGATGGCCAGCCTCCGAGTTTCACCGCTAATACAACGATGCTACAAGGTTGTCCGTCGGCCTTCGCTTTCCACTGACACTCGACTATTTCATCTGCTGTGCTGTCTGCCTCTTCGTATAATCTATTAACTGCCTCGGTGGACCAATGGTTGTGGCTTCGATCATGAGGTCCCGGGTTTGAGTTCTAGATCGTGCTAAGAAATGACACGAAATTTTTATTTTTCTAACAAATTTTCAGTTAAATCTCGGAGTCGGCAAGTTGACGGTATAGACTCGTGCCTTAGGGAGCACGTTAAGACATCGGTCTCGGACATTATGACCATCATCTGATAGTGATTGTTATTTAACATTTAATCAACATCATCACCCCAAGCCAGGCAACACGCATTGAAGCGCCTTGCGCCGTCTAAGCTCTATATCCCCCCTCAGAAGAGCCGTTAATTGATTGATAATAATGATGATATCTAAAATCATTTAAAATTGTACCTTCTCTCTAGCTTGCCTATACCTCCAATACAATACCTCCAGTTTTTACACCATATGGTACCCACCTGACGAGCGGATCAGAAAAGGATAAATCTTTCATTTATCGATAATAATGAATGTGGACAGTACGCTATGTTTTGCAGCGTGTGTGGCCCGCCAGCCGATGATCTATGGCTAAATACGGGCCGGCCCAGTATGGACAATACGGCCAGCCAGTACCTACTCCACTCGTGTACGTACTGTACTTGCGCGTGTCGAGATTACTTCTTGACCGACTTCGACATATTCACTTTATTATTATTGCACAGGAAATTATAACGATTAACACTACATAAAAACATCATACTTTACACTAATATTATAAAAGCTAACATTATGAGAGCCTCCACAGCGCAGCTGAGTGCGCGATGGTTTTATAATATGGAGATCTTGGGTTCGATATCTGGGCCAATCGAAATTGTCTTAATTGGTCTACCCATCCTATTTGTCTCTATCTCTCCTTGTCTATAGTATCGCGTTAGACTGAAAGACAGAGACGAATTCGTTCACAACACAGTCGAGTTAACATCCTTACAGAATAGTCTCTGGTCTGACTGGTGGCTATTCACGACCCTGCCGTCAAAGAGTTACTGCCAAGAAATTTAGCGTTACTGTACAATGTCGTAAACCAAAGGGCGTATTGTCCTGGTGGATTTCTTCCTACCCCTAAAAAGTTAGATTCCATCCGTTTATTTGCTATCAGGTCTTATTGCAGTCAAATATCTTATAGTGAATAAAAAACCGACTCGAGGTGACGGCACTTAACAAAGTGCTGTTTCAATATCTTTAATAAATTGCTTATACTTGCAAGGAGGGTAGTGCACAGTTTTACATAAATTTTAATTGTATGTATTTACTTTTAATTAAATTGAGATTTTGAATTCAAGTAGGTAAGTTTAACTAATGGGAAAATTAATAATGGTATTGATAATTATTTCATTCATACATGAATAATAAATAAATAAATATTAATTTGTTTGCATTGTATGCTTTAAAGATAATAAAAAATAATAATGTTTATGATGATACAATTTATTGTAATCTATAGGTACTTTTTATCAGTAAGTACTTCAGATACCTTATATTAGGTATATATATAATATTTTTCATTAGGTACAATATTGTGTGTTAATTATGTTGTAGGTAAAATGTATTGATTAAAGTAATAGAAATTGTTAGAAGATTCATCTTCATACATACAAAAACTACTTTACACATTAAAGTATAATATTTCACACACAGGACAAGTGGTAATAAATTATTTAGAAGTATTTATTAATAAACACAGTCTGCATATTTGTATGTGTTTCTTTTCTCTATTGTATATGCTACCCAATGTATACTTAATATGAGTGAAAAAATTATTTAATTATTGTTACTTTTCTTATACTACCCTATGCTAATGGTTAATTTTATTAAATGTACAGACATTTGGTTTCTCTTCAATTATCAAAATAAAATCACAAGTCTCAATAGAGTTACTAACTTGTATTCAACAGTAATCACAGGTCTCAATATTGTTGTATTCAAAGGTAAATTGTTATCTTACAAGTGCATAGCTCCTAGCGTAATCTATGAAGATGATTCACTGAACCAATAACATCCAAGCTGTTGTTCTAGCTCACACACTGTTTTATAAACTATCTGTTTCTCTTTCAGTATTACTGTGATTCAGATAATTAAACCTATTTAACATTTGAATTAATTTATATTTTATTATCTATATTTTCATTCAGTATATAAATCTATGTAAGCTTGTATTTAATTAATCTAAAGTGAAGTTTAAAACACACACATTTTACACACTTGTGTAAAATCTGACAATTTTCATTTTGTTTACTCATATTTGTTTTATCAAATTAAACAGTAAAAAATATTACTTGCATAATACTTTTAAATGACTAGTTTTTCTATTCCCAAAATTGCCTCTTTGCATCAAAATTTATATATAATAAGGTATTTTAAAAACATCTGACTGAATGTAGGATAAATGCATACAAGTATTGATACCTTTTAACCATCTATGGCATAAGTGTATGATAAAAATACAAGCTCACTTGATTTATAAATTATTGAATTACTGTTTGTTTTAGTGTACAGTCAGACTGCAATAATAATGAATAGTTTACTTGGCGTGAAGCGCAAGGGCGTTTCAAATAATTCACGAACTATTACACGCCGGTAATGCTTCCCACTCGCGTGATTCACGACCGAAAAGCGAATGCTTTAATCACAAAAGAACTTAACCTAATTTTATCCTTCCTTGCACTAAATTGCGAAACAAAGTTTTACAGGAAACACATTTAATATAATGTAGCGAATAATTCGCGGGAGCGCGGTGCGATAAAAATAAACTGGAACGAAATTAGATTAAATAAAAATATGCTAATACGTTGCCAGTGAACCGGGCTCCCGCGACAGAGAGCAGCAGACCACGCACCAGCTCTGCGCAGCCAGCTGCGCCTGAAGTCTGGACCCCGACATCAACAAATCAAAACAACTGCTCACCTCTTCGAAGCCCTCGTTTTTCTCTCTGCTCGAGAGCGGTCTGCATCGCACCACCACCTTGACACACTCATTCAGAGCCGTCCGTGGTCGTGCAGACTTTTCCATCTTCGACCACCCTCCGGTGACGCAAATAAAAGCAAACTCGGAGTCACCGATATCGATCCATTCGGGGTAAACCTATCGTCGACATCACCTTTGTAAACCGATCTCAACTTATATTTCACGACGCTTGAAACCACACCAGTGTAAAATAAAAAAGAAATCGTATAAAAATAGTTTCGCACGATTGAATATTTATAGTCGTAACAAAATAAATAAAAATCATAAAATGTGATAGAATGGAGATTTACATACAACCGCCACAAGCGGGCATTGTTAAACAACTGTCAAATTTTAATTTTGAAAAATTCGACAATCTGTCGGTCATACCAACATTCACATCGAATTTAAAACATTTTACACGTTCCAACCTACAAGAAACTCAAGAACAGTAATCATAATCTGTGAAGTTTTCTATTAATCTGTCATTAACAGATTGTTATCTATTGCGTGAGATCAATGATAAAAAAAAAATATAGTGTACGACTGAAATGTTTACATACAAGTTTTTATATAAAAATTACAATTTCAATATTTTAAATTAAATAAACATAGCACTTCGTCATAACAAAAAGACGCTGCAAGAATAAAAAAAATATATATTAATAAGATAGTTCCCATTAAGATAATTTGATTATAATATTGTGACAGTAATTCAAAGAATTTGAAGGAATCATTTACAATTAATTTTAAATTATCAGAAGGCCGAAAGGGAAGAGATGTCGGCTAGTCTTACCATAACTCTTAAAAGAGCGAGTAAAGTTTACCATGAAGGGGTAAGTCAATCCATTAGTTTTGCCTGTGTGGGCTCACTGAGCGTTAACTGCCTACTTTGTTTATTTTTGTCAATAATTCTGATGTGAAATGTTGGGTAAATTTTTTTGGCCTAAGCCTCCTTCCTTTTAAGATGAGGGAACACATTTGGTTATAGTCCTAGAACTAATCACAGATCTACCATACAAGAGAAAAATACGCTTACTTATCTAATGACTTCGCAATGGCTTGTTCAAGTCTTTCATGGCAAGTAAGAACCAAACGTCTTGTGTCATGTGTTTACAGGAAACCATTGCTGGTGTGGTAGTAGTGGACACAACAGGAGACCTGCGGCACGAAGGGCTCACTCTCACAATGGAGGGCTCTGTCAACTTGCAACTCAGCACCAAGAACACAGGCATCTTTGATGCTTTCTCCAACAGCATTCGGGTACAATATCATTAATTCTTTAGTACAGATGAAAATTTGGCATCTATCTTTGAAACAATTATTATTTTTTCAATTATATTCCTTTATTTGCAAATTGAAATCTTTTTATTTATTTTATTTTTATTGCACATTCATGAGTAATAAACAAAAAATACATTATACAAGGAAGTTACAACCAAGTGTGCAAAGGAGTCCTTATTGCTAAAGCAATCTTTGTGTTGTAATGAGATAATTTTCTGTTAAATTTCAAGTATTGAAAAGTTACGCTGTAGAGCTATTCTGTCCAAGAAAACTTGACAGTGCCACTTGTAACTATATCTTTATTTCTCTCTACCTAATACAATACTTCAGATAGAGACACAACAAATTAGAAATGCACACTGTCATTACAAAATTGCACTACATGTCAAAGTGCTGAAACATTTTATTTGCTCAAATTAAACAGTAGATAAAGCCATTTATACATTTCACTTTCAGCCAATAAATCTTATAAACACAACAATAGAACTGGCGGCAGCTGGGAAGATCCCAGTAGGTGTAACAGAGATACCTTTTGAGATGCCTCTGGTAAGCCGACAGAATGGCCCTGCGCTGCTGGAGACATACCATGGGGTGTTTGTGAATGTGCTGTACACACTCAAGTGTGGCATGAAGAGGTCCTTTCTCAACAAACCACTCAACACCAGCTGCCAGTTTTTTGTGCAGTATAAACCTGTGAGTTGTCATTGAACATTTGTACATCATAGTAGTAATATTCCACTGTAAGACTACATAATTTTCCAAGAACACCCCATATTGGTAATTCTTTTAAAAATATGAATATTATTGTAATTTTTAAATAAAGTAGTATGTTGTGTGCAGCAAGAACGCGCGCCCGCCAAGCCGGTGCGCTGTGAGATCACGCCGGCGACGCTGCGCGCGGCGGGCGGCGGAAACGCGCGCGGCAATATGCCCAAATTCCAGCTGTACGCGGAGCTCGACTCGACGGTGTGCCCACTCGACGCGCCGCTCACGGGCAAGGTCAATGCACCTATCGAATCCTCAAAAACTCGTCCCCTCGCTTTCCTGTCCCTTTCGCTTCATCACCACCTCTCCTCCTTCGCTTCCTCGCCCCACGCACATGCGTAGGTAATCCAATTTTCGTTACAAATAAACCACAACAAAACATATAAAACAATAATTTTTATTAGATAGTGATAAAATATACTGTTGTAAATTTTTATGTATATCTGTTCCACTGTGTGCGCAGATCCGCGTGGACGAGTGCGTGGCGCCGATCAAATCCATTGAGCTTCAGCTGGTGCGGCTGGAGACCTGCGGCTGCGCAGAAGGGTACTCCAAAGATGGTGACTATTTCACATCAAGTAGCAACATTAAAGGATACACCAGGTGCCGTGTTAATGTGGATGATCTGTTTCAGCCACAGAGATCCAGAACATCCAGGTGGGCGAAGGCGACGTGTGCCGCGGTCGCGACATTCCACTGCACATGGTGCTACCGCGGCTCTTCACCTGCCCCACCACCGCCACGCCGCACTTTAAGATCGGTGAGCGATAGTGTTTCCTGTGGCGCAAGAGGCGAGGGGTCGGGTGCACATCCTGCATAATTATTTCATGAATATATTGTTCAGAGTCACCTAAAAAGACTTGTGAAAGCACATTTTTATAAAGCCAGCCTCTTTTGACCCGCTTGCTCATATATCGTCATCTGTATTTATCTAATTGAACTGAACGCAACTGCAGCTAATAAATATATTTTTAATTTCTTAGTACACATTTCAATTATTAATATTATTTTCAGAGTTTGAGCTGAACATTGCCGTAGTATTCGAAGACGACTACTTGGTGACGGAGAACTTCCCCATTCTACTGCTCCGGAGCAGGTAGCCGCCACTGGCGGATTGAATGTTGAGACAGGGCTGTTTATTAAATATTTAAAAGGCAATATGATATTGTATTAATATAAATAAATTATTTACACACTAATTAAACCAACTTCTTTTTAGTTGTTATTCCAACTTATTTTACTATTTATCAGTACATATTGAGTTTACCTGTAAATAAAGAATTTTTAACAATAAAAAAAGGTGTTAAAAATGAATATGCTGTGTACTGAAAAAAATGAACTTTTGTTTTTTACGCTAACATATCTATTTATTTAAACAAAATTGTAACTGAAAGTAAATAACATCTTCACCCTACACTCTGGGGATCTGGTTGATTACCTTATCATATGATAAGGTATACATTAACTATACGAAAGTATAATTAAGGCTATGTTCTGAAAGTTGTGGTGACTAGACTAGACCATCTTCGTTAAAAAAAGCTCTATAAGACCAAAAGCCCCAATGTATACTCGTACGCAGGAGCATGGCCTGACAAACTAAATTTTTATAGAATGATGGATGGTCGTTATAGGTTCCCAATGAAACAAAATATTATTTGTGTAATAGAAATTTATTTCTTAATATTTGTAATAGATACATAATTTTTATATATCTGTATAATTTAATATGTGTGTATTTTTTGTACGCGCGGAGTTATATATACTTCTTTACACTCAAACACTCTAAATACCATGTTGTACTTATATTTCAATGAGTGGTGATGTTGTGATCATTCATTCCTAGGTCGTTATAATAAGATCAGAATCATAAGGGTCTCTTATATACTAGCATATAATTGCGAGAAATCCTTTTACTTGCTACGCTCAGCAGCATCCAAAAATCCGTTCATGCCCAAAATGAACTATATTTCAAGATAAAAATAAATGACTCGAAAATTTTTATTTCTTTATTATAAAGTAAAATAAAAGTTAAATCCGACTAAGATATACCTACAAAGTTATACGCACTCTTATTTTAGTGTCTTTGCCCCTTTCCCGCAAAATGAAAATTTGTACTGAGCTACTATTGTGTTACTTATGATTGACGTCATGCTATTGTAAAGCCATCTCTGTCTAACTCTTAACAATTAGTCATAACTTTTTAGTTATTTGATTGATTTAATTAATTTTCTCATAATTTAATTTGTTATTAAATCATTTTTTAAAAAAGCAATTCTAGCTAGCAATCTATCCCCAATTGTATTTGTATTGTTTTAGAGATGTCGTGATGAGTCGGTCAATGGTGTTTTACTTATATTATAATGCACACACGGTTGAGTTATCAACCGTCTTCGTTGACGAAACGACAGTATGAGTGGGTTTAATTGCAAAAATAGTTAAATATGTAGTTACAAATATTGGGTTTACATTACTATAATACAGTTAAATTTTACAAAAATGACACTTTTTAAAACAAACTGATTCCTTTGCTATTACGTCACAAGGCGAGAAGACGATAGAAAGAAGAAAGTGTTTTATGTGTGCAACAAAAACTATAAAATAGTGGTTGGCTGAGTGCTGCCGGACATTCTTTGATTTACTTTTATTAATCAAATTAGCAAAGTTAAGCCCATAAAAAAATGTTCTGGATTTATTGAGACTTTTATACAATCATCAAAGGCATATCATACTTGTTTTCAGTTTTCATGGGCTTCGATGTTGAATTTATCAACAAACAAATTAAAAATGAAGGTAGAAATTAGTCATTTTACACCTAGTTTTTTTAATTAACTTGTTAATGACGAATTCATGACAATGAATGAGATTAGTAAGCTTAAAACTAATTAGTATATTAAATATCTTTTAAAAAAGATTTTATAAAAAAAAATAAATATAATTTTAAACTTATTAGGCACAAAATGTGTTGCATTTTTACCTTCATTTTAAATTTGTTTGATGATATGCTTTCCACATTGATTGTCTTTAAAAAGTACCGATCAAGCTCGGTCAACCAGGTCAATGTCTACTGATGCACTGCATGTTGAATATTCTACAATCTTAAGTTATAATAACATATAAATAATTATGTGCACTACATATAATAAATAATCAACATAGCACTGTCAGCTGGCATCACAGTTGGTCAGTCTGCACTCTGCAAACACCTCAATATATATTTTTGTCCCATACTAGTATACAAGTTACAATAAAAGTCAGCCATTGACTGCCATCACACCTAATAGTAAGTGGTGATGCAGACCTGGAAAAATCTTAAGCAGCCCAACCGGGAATAGATATACCTTATAAATCCACCGCACTTAACGCTGCGCCATGGAGGCCGTAAAATATAATGAGGATTAAATCCATTTTGCAAAGTGGTAAATTGTATAGCCGAGTTTCACCATGTCGCATTAAATTGACAGACTAGGTAACAGTAAATTGCAGAAAGACCTGCCGGACCTTATCCTTAGAGACTTATGAAGGCTACAGGTATGTCAGGGGTAACACTATTGGAACACCATTGAACTTGTGGTTTATGCGGTCATACCATGGGAATTGGGTGGCACAGAATCTCCTAATGATAATGTTTCATTTATTAACGATCACTATCAGATGTCGATGATAGTGACCGGCACCGACGGCTTAACGTGCTCTCCGAGGCACGGGGGTGTAACACCACCAACTTCTAGACTCTGAGCTTGGAATGTACTGAACATTTCATAGAAGAATGAGAAAGAAATGTTCCGTGACCCGACCCAGGAATCGAACCCAGGACCTGGTGATCGAAGCCACATAGGCTAACCACTAGACCAACGAGGCAGTCACCCTAAGCCCGCCAACCCGCATTGGAGCAGCGTGGTGGGTTTACGCTCCATATCGCCTCTCCTATAAGGAGGAAGGCCTGGCCCTGTAGAGGGCCGTTAATAGGCTGATAATGATGATGATGAATCTCCTATGCAATTACAACATTGACATATTAATAGTTAGTACTATGAACTTCGGGTGTAATGCAAAATTCACGACAAGTGTCCCGAGAACGCGAGATATCTTATATATACTAGAATCAATTTTTATTTTTATAAACAAACTAAAATATTTTAATTTATGTCCTATTTTATTATACAGTCTAATTTGCAACGGTCTAATTGCTTGCAATAAGTAATCAGCTTTGACTGACGATTGCCATGGCAACCTTTTTTTGACATAGCAGCTTCTCGTGAAAATAAGACAACATATATGGTGTGGAGTAGGTAGCTTTCAATGTTTTTGGCATCTTTTACCTATATATTATATTCACAGCAAACTTTAAATGTATCAGTGACCTTTATAACATATGCTGGAATAAATCTAGTACCAACCAATATATTATTTTTACACCAATGATGTTAGGTCCCTGTTTTAAATAACTATTCCTTTCATGTAGATAATTGTTATAGTTATCAAAATTATCGAGTGTCATGGACTGACGAATGGAAGGATTCTATTTTACCATTATGGTAAAACTTCTTTGATTAATATTCATGGCATAAAAAATAAAAGTTTAATAATCTAAATTATTTTCAATTGAAAAGTTAAAGAATTCAAATATTGAACAACAAAATAACTCTACGCCAGTTATTATTCTAAAACATTCTATTGCTCACGGTATCCGAACTAAATGCGATTAATTAGATAAACATATTGCATTCCTATCCTATACGCAGGTAGCGCATGGGAAAAGGACAAATAGATACTTTTTGCTCATTTTGGTTAGTTATGCAATTTGTTTCTAAAATTTATTAAAATTTTAATAAAATAGCCTGTTCCTAAGCAAAATAATACTTTAAAATCATCAATAAATATTTACTTACTGAAAATATGATTACACTGTCTTCTTTCCTCACCTTACTCGGGTAGTTCTTATAAGTTTTTTATAACACGTTACGGCATTATTGACGTGTGTTCTCTCAGTAAGCTAATATGAGACTGAATGCGATTGGAAACCTTTTTCTCGTTTTAGCTCTCTTTTGGTTCGGACACTTTATAGCACTAACCCGAAGTCCATATTATTAATATGTCAATGAATTACAAAGACAAGATCTCATGTTAGCAACACACTTCAATAACAGTGGCCATCAGTTTATGCTCTCTAGTATTTCGCTACAAGTCCAAGTAAGGAAAATACTCGACCTCTAAGTATGTTAATTTTAGAATTCATATTTGATATCATCATCGACATTCAGTTCTGGACAGTTCATTATGTTCAGTCCCTATTAAAAAATAAATACATTAAATGTTACCATTATGGCCTTGTAATACACAATAGACGCACGCGACTTCGCCCGCGTAAAATATGTACGTAATCATTTTTTTAAGAAAAAAATGGATATAAAATTTATCCTCAAAAGATATAGATAGATATTAAGATATTCGTCTTCGCGGACTTTTTTCTAATGTTAATAAAGAGAAACCATTCTTCCATACATTGTTTTGTTGTATCTCAAATAGATAAAGCAACATTTTTGTTGAAAGCTCCCATAAATTTCTGCAACTTTGGCAACAAATCATCATATCAACAACAAGTAACAAGTCATATTTCATCGAATATATAAAATTTTTATACTAAAGCCTTTCACAGGAACCACTATTTGTGAAAACCGCATGACAGTCGGTTCAGTAGTGTTTGAGTTTATCGCGAACAGATAGACAGACGGACGCGGTGGGGGTCTTTGTTTTATAATATGTAAGACTGTACGGTATTGGTCAAATGTAGTTACATTAAAATGCGAATCCGAACCGAAGCGAACCATTTCCATTCTTCGTTTATATTTCCTTTGCTTCACATCGCGGTTGTTTCGCCGTTTGTTTGACAAGGACTTCATTGTCAGGAATTAAATGAACCTCCAAATAATGGCACCATCTCAAATTGTCATTCGTTGTAGTTTGTATTGCACAGATCACACAGATGGCGCAACAAAACAGTGTGGAAGTGTCTTATTCAAGTCGATTTTATTGTAAAGTGTCAAGGCGAGCCAATAGATGATTCACAATAAAAAAATTGAAGTATTTTTGTTTCATTTAAGTAATGTGTCCGTGGGATGGTCTTCTTTATCTCATTGCTATGGTTAGCACACTCGCAACATCAACCGTCACTCGCCACTCACTCTATGGGGCACGTGCGATGTAACATTCACTTCTCCTCATCGCTGACAGCCTGGTATCTGTCATCTTCCTCCAGTCTTATACAACAGGGCTCTCGATGGAGTCGGTGAATGGTACGAACAAGATCATTCACAGCCAGACAGCCATTCTCTTCCCGCCAGGATGTCTGTTTGTCGCCATGTATTTTAACAATCCTACGACGTTAAAACAATAAGATAACCTACCATCTGGATAGCGGCCGCTGTGGACACCACTCAACACAGGCATGCGGTGAACGTGACGAGGAATAACTACTGCTCGGGCGGCGCGGCTTGTGGCGGGTCGTGCGGGTCGTGCGGGTCGTACTGCGGCTCGTCGTACGGTTCGTCTTCCGGCTCGTCTAGCAGTTCGTCCTGCATCTCGTCTGGCGGTGCGTCTGGCGATTCGTCTGGCGAGGCATCAGCCGGCGCGTGCGGCATGCGCACTAGCTCGGAGAAGGCGTGCCGAGCGGCTCGCAACTCATCGGACAGACGGCGGCGCGGGCGCACGGGGGTGGAGTGGCGCGGCGGCGAGCGGAGCGGGGAGGGCGGGTCGAGGCGGGGCAGCACAAAGTTTCGGCACAGCCCGTAGAACTGCTGCGGGCGCAGGTTGCGTTTGCGCGCGTCGAACCTGCATGGGGAATTATTACTTTTAACCTAATTCATTCTTCCGAGCACCAGATCGAACAGCATACTTTCAAACTAGATGTAAACTACGCCACAAATAATGTCAACCGGTGGGGATGATAGTTTTAGCGTACCTACAGGAGTAGACAACGCCCATTATGCCTATACCACTCGGGTACTTGCTGTTATACGGGTACGTACGCGTACGGGTTGTTTTAGGGTATAATGTTTTATGATTATCATAGAGTTTTACGATCCTTATATAAAAAAAAAAAAAAAAGTGACACTGCTTTATTAATAGTATTAATTAAGTACTGGTTTGCCCATGACAGGGCTACAAACAGCTCGGTTGCCCTTTCATCGTCGATGCAGTAGGTATATATAATATATATCCATGTATCTGCATGGAACAAGCTCACGAAAACTTATCGGTGTGGGTGCGGCACAGTGTTGTCATCGCATTGTTAGAGCACGTACCTCCAGCCGACGTGCGCGCGGCACACGGCGCACACGGCGACGGTCCACGCGTAGCCGGGGAACCACGAGTAGTCGGCGGAGGGCGCGCCGCTCAAGCGCGTGTTGCTGACGCTCGACACCGTCACCACGTCGTGCACGAACCCGCCTGACAACAACTATACAAGCACGTACCTCCAGCCGACGTGCGCGCGGCACACGGCGCACACGGCGACGGTCCACGCGTAGCCGGGGAACCACGAGTAGTCGGCGGAGGGCGCGCCGCTCAAGCGCGTGTTGCTGACGCTCGACACCGTCACCACGTCGTGCACGAACCCGCCTGACAACAACTATACAAGCACGTACCTCCAGCCGACGTGCGCGCGGCACACGGCGCACACGGCGACGGTCCACGCGTAGCCGGGGAACCACGAGTAGTCGGCGGAGGGCGCGCCGCTCAAGCGCGTGTTGCTGACGCTCGACACCGTCACCACGTCGTGCACGAACCCGCCTGACAACAACTATACAAGCACGTACCTCCAGCCGACGTGCGCGCGGCACACGGCGCACACGGCGACGGTCCACGCGTAGCCGGGGAACCACGAGTAGTCGGCGGAGGGCGCGCCGCTCAAGCGCGTGTTGCTGACGCTCGACACCGTCACCACGTCGTGCACGAACCCGCCTGACAACAACTATACAAGCACGTACCTCCAGCCGACGTGCGCGCGGCACACGGCGCACACGGCGACGGTCCACGCGTAGCCGGGGAACCACGAGTAGTCGGCGGAGGGCGCGCCGCTCAAGCGCGTGTTGCTGACGCTCGACACCGTCACCACGTCGTGCACGAACCCGCCTGACAACAACTATACAAGCACGTACCTCCAGCCGACGTGCGCGCGGCACACGGCGCACACGGCGACGGTCCACGCGTAGCCGGGGAACCACGAGTAGTCGGCGGAGGGCGCGCCGCTCAAGCGCGTGTTGCTGACGCTCGACACCGTCACCACGTCGTGCACGAACCCGCCTGACAACAACTATACAAGCACGTACCTCCAGCCGACGTGCGCGCGGCACACGGCGCACACGGCGACGGTCCACGCGTAGCCGGGGAACCACGAGTAGTCGGCGGAGGGCGCGCCGCTCAAGCGCGTGTTGCTGACGCTCGACACCGTCACCACGTCGTGCACGAACCCGCCTGACAACAACTATACAAGCACGTACCTCCAGCCGACGTGCGCGCGGCACACGGCGCACACGGCGACGGTCCACGCGTAGCCGGGGAACCACGAGTAGTCGGCGGAGGGCGCGCCGCTCAAGCGCGTGTTGCTGACGCTCGACACCGTCACCACGTCGTGCACGAACCCGCCTGACAACAACTATACAAGCACGTACCTCCAGCCGACGTGCGCGCGGCACACGGCGCACACGGCGACGGTCCACGCGTAGCCGGGGAACCACGAGTAGTCGGCGGAGGGCGCGCCGCTCAAGCGCGTGTTGCTGACGCTACCTCCAGCCGACGTGCGCGCGGCACACGGCGCACCGACACCGTCACCACGTCGTGCACGAACCCGCCTGACAACAACTATACAAGCACGTACCTCCAGCCGACGTGCGCGCGGCACACGGCGCACACGGCGACGGTCCACGCGTAGCCGGGGAACCACGAGTAGTCGGCGGAGGGCGCGCCGCTCAAGCGCGTGTTGCTGACGCTCGACACCGTCACCACGTCGTGCACGAACCCGCCTGACAACAACTATACAAGCACGTACCTCCAGCCGACGTGCGCGCGGCACACGGCGCACACGGCGACGGTCCACGCGTAGCCGGGGAACCACGAGTAGTCGGCGGAGGGCGCGCCGCTCAAGCGCGTGTTGCTGACGCTCGACACCGTCACCACGTCGTGCACGAACCCGCCTGACAACAACTATACAAGCACGTACCTCCAGCCGACGTGCGCGCGGCACACGGCGCACACGGCGACGGTCCACGCGTAGCCGGGGAACCACGAGTAGTCGGCGGAGGGCGCGCCGCTCAAGCGCGTGTTGCTGACGCTCGACACCGTCACCACGTCGTGCACGAACCCGCCTGACAACAACTATACAAGCACGTACCTCCAGCCGACGTGCGCGCGGCACACGGCGCACACGGCGACGGTCCACGCGTAGCCGGGGAACCACGAGTAGTCGGCGGAGGGCGCGCCGCTCAAGCGCGTGTTGCTGACGCTCGACACCGTCACCACGTCGTGCACGAACCCGCCTGACAACAATGCGAGTCCTGATATACTCCAGCTTCCAAATATTTAACTATATCCAGAACAATTAATAAACTAAAAAATATCTTTTTTACATGTTCAAAATATTTAGGATTGTTCACACTTTCATTTTTAATTTTTTACAATATAATTCTTACCTAAATCACTGTAAAACATCATCATGTAAATTGTTTTCCAAAAATAAATCTCCAAGTTTGGGAACAATAGCAGCCTGCAAAGTGTTGTTATGTCATAGGCGATGATACCTATCGCTTATGATGGTGATACCACCATCTGCATGGTCCGTTAATTGAATGGCACAGTTAACTTACCCAAGTTGATGAAGTTGGAGTGCACGCCCTCGGTGGACATCGCGAAGATGTGCTCGCGGCGGGCGATCTCGATGGCGCACGCCGAGCAGCACAGCACGCTTTTCTAAACAAAACAATATTCACAAGAATTGATAACGATCCGTGAGCTCTAGAAAGGGAAAGCGTCAAATAGGGACAAAGATGACGAGATATACAACATGTGTATCTCGTCGCTTCATGAAAGCGACCGGGTTTGCGCTCTGAAGATTCGTCACACATGACTGCGAAATTGAGGGGAGCCCCGGGAGACGGTGGGTTGTCTCAAATTCATAAAGGAAGATTTATATATAAATCAGGCAATCATCAAAGGGCGAACGCAAGTTTCCAAACAGACACTTCAATGCCTTCAAACACTTGCGTCCTAGAAGCCGTCGTCTGCAGAACATACCTTCGTGATGAATCCCACTTCCATGTGCAGACGCAGCAGCGCGTCGTCTACCACGAACAGCGCCAGGCGGTCGCGCGGCGTCAGCGCCAGGTTAGAAGCGGTCCAGTACGAGAGCGCCACGGCGTCCGTGGGGACGTCGTCTGCGACACATACCTACATCTTAGTCTACGAAAAGAGTATTATGTTACACTATATGACTATAGGATGAGATTGGCTAGGATATAATACTTTTTTGCATAGTATTTAATACCTTAGTATGCAGTTAATCCGGTCCTTATCCTGCAGAAACAAGAGAGAAGACTAAAGACGAATATTAAGTATTCCATATATTCACCGTGAGAGTGCCAGGCCATGTGTAGTTAAGTGTTGTAGTGTTATCCGTCATCGCAGAACAGATAGTACGTGTCAGCATTACCTAACGCCATAGTCTTGAAGAAGTCGCAGATGATGCGGCGCATACGGCGGAAGTCGAAGATCTCGTACACGAAGAGCGGCCACGGCGTCAGCGCCGCGTCCATGCTGCGCAGGCGCCGCGCCCCTCTGCACACAATGCACGCATGTCAGACCCAGCGCGGAAAGAGCGCTACGAAGAGATGATCTCTGTCACGGGCCTTGAATTATTGACAGACATTCCCGACATTGACCCTTTTTCAAAAACTAGATGTTTATTGACTACTGGGCACCAAGTCACTGATGATATTATCCTCGTTCCGTCTAGCTCATTGGTTTAGTGGTAAGTCTGTGACTTTGAATCTTGAGACGATTTTGTTGGCGTCTTGCCTCGATTTGAGTCTCTCAACGCTGTTGGATAGTTGACGTTGTAAGAAAAGTATAGCCCCAGCCTTTGGGAGACAGGTGATCAACACTCACCGCTCGTCCCCGGCGCGCAGCAGGTCGGTTAGCATGCGCTCGCGCAGTACCACAGGGACAGGCGCTCAACACTCACCGCTCTTCCTCGGTGCGCAGCGGGTCGAGGGCAGCGAGGCGCGCAGCGCGCAACGGGTCGGCGAGACGTACGTCAGCCAGCACGCGCACGTCCATGAAGCGCAGGCGGTCGAAGGTCTGCACGGGCATAGCGCGGCGTGGCATCTGGCGGCAGCGGAAGCGGTGCGTGGCGCGCGCCTTGAACGACACGAGCGGTGGCGACGGCGAGCGCCGCTCGCCCGCGTCGGGTGGCGCCGCCAGCACCTCATAAACCTCGCACAGTACGCCGTAGCCAGATACCAGCACGCCGCCCTCGTCGGGGCACAGCAGGCCGAACATCTTGTCCTGCTGGATGGCCTCCGAAAGGATGTCCACGTCCTGCGTGAACAGCATTGGCACTGTCTCGCCAGGAAACACGATGCCATGGTGTGCGATCACAGGCACGCGGCCCTGCCAGCCCGGCTCCACAGAGCGCGCGCGCGACCTCCCGCCTGGCGTAAGCACCGACGGGCCCATGTACTGAAAATCACTGTACTATAGATACACCCTAGGCAAATTCTGTGAATTACTAAAAACAGTAACAAAATTGAGCAAAACTAAACTTAACAATAAGTCTCAAGTATGTCTTTTATTTAACCCATCATGATTCTCAAACAATAATTTAGAAAAGGACCAGCACAAGTTCTATAAAGAACAACAAAAAACTCAAAACTGTAGAAATCCTGTGAATTCACACATAAATCAGATTGAAAATTACTGTACTACTTACTACTTAGTACTAATATTTTCCTAAGCCCAAGGTTGCCTGGAAGAAATCGCTATTAAGCGATAAGGCTACCTTTTGTACCTACTTCCTTCATAATATTGTTTCTGTATGTTTTTTTTTTATGTTATCTTATGTGGTGTACAAATAAAGAATAAATAATAATAATAATAAAATGCTACTTACTGAATGTGAGGCAGGCAGGGTTCTGTCGAACTGCTGCTCTTCCCCATCTGTGTCCTCATTGTCATCAAGAATCATCCTAGCCCGAAGAGCCTCCTCTTCCACAGAATCTAATCAACAGCATTAGAATGTATGAATTGTGACAGCAATATAGTACTGTTTAGTTTAATGTGATTCAGCAGTCTAACGTATGATATTGGCCCATTCATTTATGTGTACAAACTTGAAAAGTTTGACAGAGTATTCTTAAGTACTATGTGATGGTTACTAAAGGCAAACTAGCAAAACTCAATCACTACAGATATCAAAAATATATAAATTATAAAATAAATAAACATCATATAGGGCTATGAATTTTATGAGACACCAAGTATTTTTAATAAAAAGAATGAACACAGGACGGTACCTGTTGTATTATAGGGCAATTATTTTTAATAACTTGTCAAGGAGTCAAGCAGCAGTCGGATGCTACTTTCACATATATTTCAGTCACGCTCACCACGCCTGATGTTTGAATAATTCATATTTATTAATATGTACTACACAAAACAATTTTCATATTGGAAAAGGTCAACTATATACAACCTTAAAAGCACCCAAATTCTTTACATTGTTTCCAATGAAGAATGGACCAAATATTCAAAACAAGAGAATAAAATTGCAACATAAATAATTAAAATAAGCCAAACACAGTGTCGAGGCACAACAGGTACCCCTCTATTTTTCTACATACAGCGGTTCATTTTAAATTAAAATTAAGTTACAAATGATATAAAATATAAACATTTATTCAGACTGAGTTGTTTTATTTTACACCAATCTCACTACCGATTTGCTACATTGCAATCAGTGTAGCTCTTCAATTATTGCAGAGCAGTGTTTAGAACTAATTCCACCACGCCACTCCAAAGCAGGTAAATTATAGCAATCGTTCAGATTTTGTCGTTATCAATACAATATTTATGCACTATAAACCCACGCGAGATGAGGTGAAAGATATGATAACAGATTATTCTATAACTGTAGTGTATATTTAGAAGCACAATGTTCAAAATAAACTTGTAAACAATGGAGATATGTATGTCGTCTCCAATTCCAGTAATGGCTCATCACAACTTACCGCCGTCGTCCATTGCACGTCGCAAAAGTCCCCGAAGGAGCGAAATTTTGCCTTAGGTCTTTACGGCTATGCCGAATAAACACACAGCTGATTATTTCGGTATATGTCCTGGCTATTTGAAGCTATTGGTTTTTATTTTTCCACAAAAAGATATGTTTTGTTGTAATCTTTTTTTTTTAATTTATAAAACGGTCTGGAATCTAATTCTTTATTTTATGGTTTGTTGCAATCTGTATATAGTGTATTATCTATGGTTGTAATTTTACACAAAACTTCACAGAGCTTAAAAATTAAAAACCCGCACACGAGATTACTTGGCCGCAAACTTAGATTAAGTATACTTAATCTGAGGCAAAGGCCAACTTTGAACTTATAAAGTGTCCATAAAATGATTTCTCTCTTCATGAGTCGTTTCCTCAGCTTTAAAGATCGTGGTACCCCAGCGACACCTTTTTTAACGGTATACTGAATACTGATATGGAAGGATCTGGGAGCCCACCATACTACTAATCCAAAATAACAACCTTTTGTTACAATAAAATGATTTATGTATGAGTTTTTCTTTCAGCCACGCTAGGATATTCGTTTCTCTTGGATTCTTTGATTGCCAAATCTAGGATTGAATTAGACACAAGTATAAATGTTGTCATAAAATTATTTTTCGAAAAAAAAACTAATAATTGGCTGACCTTTTTGCCATGCCATTTTCTTTTTTGATCACTATAGTGAGATGAAAAGTTGCATGTTACGCGTGGCAATGACAGCAATTTTTTTGCTTCTCGTGCATTGAATATTTCGTAAAGCTCAGGATTTTTTTCAGTTTTAGAACCCTTCCTTTGCTTGGTGTATAAAGTGTGCACTCGCAGCAAAGTAAATTTTTTTGTTGTCTAGCATAACAAATAACTATAGTTCATGCATTCAGGTTACGTTACGCATTTTGCAAGCATAATACGCTGCTAGATGTTAAATCAATGTTTGATGTCCTTTTGTTGTCCTTACTCTATGTAGTCTGTGATTTTATTGAATCGAACGATCGACGCAATATAAAAAATATTCTGTGGATCTACGTCTCGTGCACACAGTACGCATATCTCGTGAATTTCAGGATTTGTGAATGGAAAGTGATATTGAGTGTTACGATAATATATTAATAATTGCATTGAAATGTGATTAAACGGCTGTAGTTAGTGAATAGTGTGAAAAATGTATCGAAATATATTACGGTGCTACGTTTTTCTACTGACTTTATTGGATTTATCGCTGAAAACTAAGCTGACAGCTCGGGGAGAGAGCCATGGTAAAATCGATTTCTGTTTTAAATAATATTCCAAATCGCATGATCGTGTCCGTTTCTGGTGCGACAAATATGTATAAAATATCTATACTATTTATATCGAGCGTCGATATGGGGGAATACAAATATTTGGCATGTCGCGCGGCGGTGTTATTTTTGTTCGGGGCCGGACTTATTTGTCGTTTTTATTTTCCGTTGGAAGTGCGGATATTTCCGTGTGGCCGTAGGTGTCGGAGCGCGCGCCACAGCAGCCGGCTCCAGCTCGCGCATCTCGCCCTACGCGACCCTGACGAGACTGCGCATATTTGGGATATTTTGAAACATTTGTCGGTATCGACTACTTGAGTGTCATTTGCACCATTTTGATACACTGTATTGTTTTACGAAAAAGAAAACAGTAGTAACTGTGATAGATACTGCAAAATGAAAAATACAGTCTTTTTTCGAATAAATGATCTCAGGCAGACAACACCCTTTGATGGGCTGACATGGTATAAAGAACCTAACTCATTATGGTGTACACTAAACTTAAATAAATTAATTTCTGTCCCTTCAATTGTCACTCACAAATATTTGAATATATTTTGTTTAGCTATATATAGTTTAGGGTTTAGATAAAAGTTCAAACAAAGTTTCAACTTGTTGTGATCCCAGAGTTGCAAGGGAGTGGTGGACTGCTATGGTTGTTCTGAAAGGCCATATTCAACTATAAGAATTTTAAAGATTATTAATATAACCTTCTAATTACAACATTGTGCATATAGAAACATAAAATGGACAACAAATTGATACTGGTGTTACCACAAACAAAACATTTTTGTTTTTAAAATAATTTAGCAGAGTATTTATTACTTAAATGTTATTATTTATATCCACAGTGTAATTTGTATTGTCACATAATCTTGTAATGAAAGTAATAATATATTTCTTGTTCGCAGGTGTCTCAATACATGATTCTTTGGTAGAGGGCATCACATTTCAGGTAATTATTTTAATTGTATACCCACTTATCTGACAATTTAATTGACTGTCTCTTTGGTATGGTTAGCCTATGTGGTTTTGATCACAAGGTTAGATTCATCCTGGGCAGGGTCACTAAATACTTCTGAGTATTTTTAATTTTTCTGAGAAATTTTCAATAAAACCCAGAGTCAAGATGTTCGTGGTGTTACACCTCATGCACTGGAGAGCACTTTAAGCTGTTGGTCTGTGTCACTATCATCAACATCTGATGAAAAAATCACCCTAAGTCTGCCAATCACCAGACAGTACAGCTTCTTACACAAGGAACTAATTTTCTTGTGTAAGAAGTTTCCCTCAATACTTTAGTCTGACAGGCTAACTAGTGGAAATTGACCAATACTGCACTATCTGTGGCTATCGTTTCCAACATCTGAAGACCTCAGCCAGGCCCAATGCCAACACAGAATCAAAAAGTTTATTGAGAATAGATTGAAACAATAACTATAGTATTCATATTAATTATCTTAAAATTAAATGAGTTGACAGACTTATACCAAAATCTTAAATTCATATAATCTGTGTAATAGTCGTTTACATCGAATCTATCTATTGGATTTTTTTTTCTTAGTTTCTTACATAAAATAAATTAAATTTGTACTTTGTACTACATTTGTAATTTATACTAGTGCACTCAGTCTGGCTATCCTTGGACATAGGTTTACAAGTCTCCATTGCAACCTATTACTGGATATTTTGCACCATCCTTTTACAAATGCATCCTCCTACCTGTCTCCTTTGTCTCTTTCCATCTTTGGTATTAATTTATTTAGTAATATTTTTTTATTGTGATATACTGAATGTGGAGAGACATGTTAACAAAAACTTAAACTAGTGATTCAGTCCATGATTCTGAGTCAAAAAAAAATCTATAGTTTTTTAACCTCAATTAAAAATTGAATCACCTTTTAAGATAGTAGAGCCCTGTTATCGCATTGTCTGCAATACAACACACATAAGATTCAAAATCAGTAACCACTCTTTTCCGACATAGTGGTTTTTCATTATCGAGCCACTTACACCCAGTATATAAATTAGTGAGAATAGTATGAGTGATGGACTTCTTTAAAGCAAAGTTTTAAAGAATCTTTTTAGGCGCCCATTTCTACTACAGACAAGTGTTCAGGGTTCGCATGCTGTCCCCTAATTTTGCCAGATTACCAACCAACAAGCGATTTTCATACTTGTTTCAAGAAAATAGTCGTTTTTCATAGTCCTTATGCATACACCAAAATTGTAGGTATCAACTTCATAATCTGGGGAGTTATGAAGTTGATACCCTATTTAGTTTTACAGCATCTAGACCCTAACAAGCTTGGTCCGCAACTGAGTAGTATTGAATGAATATCAGCAAAAAGGCACTGCTAAAATTTGCAATGCTCTTCCAGATTCCGTTTTGCCTACCACCTTCAATATGGGTATCTTAATGTCAAGAGTGAATAGGAATCTTCTAGGCAAGCTCAGGCACTCTAGGCAGGCAAGAATCTTCTGGTACACCATAGGCCGCATCATCGCTCACCATCAGGCTTGGTTGTAGTCAAATGTTAGCCTATAGCCATGTGTGATGTTTCAGGAATGGGAGTCGGGATTAGACGCAGAGGCGGAGGCGGAGATGGCGGCGGCCGAAGAGGCAGAAGCGGAAGAGGGCGCGGAAGGTGTGTGGGCGTGGCCGCGCGCACTGCGTTTTGGGCGCGCGGCGCTGGGGCAGCCGCACGCGCGCTCCGTCACCGTCACCAACCGCGCCAACACCACGCTGCACCTCGCCTCCGTGGCGGGCACCACGCCCGACTTCCACGCATCCTTCTTTGAGTCTAAGGTGACCGCCCCATCATTAGCTTTAGTCTCCCGATCCCAATGACTATTGCCCAATCTTACCTTAGCTTTTCGGTTAGTTAGTGGGGAAAGGCAATATTGATCATTAAATATGATCAATATTTCCTACTAACATGACATGCTTAATATTCTTCTTTAAATTAAGGTTGGTAATGTTTTAATCTGTTATGATCACTAAAATGTGGTAAGTAATTGATCATATTGGCCTAAAGGCATAAGAGACTTCCAGTCTCCTTGTCAAACTGGTAAACTCTTAATAGAATTAAAATCTCACTATTATATCCTGTTCTACTTTTACTGTTCTCTACTATCTGTTACAACTAACCCAGGACCAGGATTGGACCTGAGGAGGAAGTTCACAGCTGAAATACTAGAAGCCAAAATATTGTATTCCCATATTATGTTCTGTAAGTTGTAACACTAACATCTGGATACTTAAACAAACAAAATTTAAGTGCTTCTTGAGTAGACTTTGATAGTTTGCCCTAGAAATCTGTCAAAATAATTTATTTAATTTGAGTTATGTTTTAATATTCAGGCGTAAGTAGTTTCTATTTGAGAGATGTTATGTATGATAATGCTGTGTTGTGTCCATTGTATTTTTAAAACATTTTATCTTTGTGTCATGTATTATTCTATATGTCATTCCACCAATCAAGATTCTCTCTGAAGTTGCAATATGTCGAACTGCATAATTCATAATGGGGATGCTAACTATTTTGTACTACAAAATCAATTTGTATAGTGGTCAGAGTGGACTTGATGATTGATGCAAACTAACCATTGTATTAAAAAATATATGGCTGAAACTCACTTCACTGTTGTCAGAGTATGTCCGACTAGTTTCGAACCCAAAAGGACCACGTATGGGTTCGAAACTATACTAAAGCCAAACTCGATTGAGAATGCTTGTCAACAAATAAATTTAAAATGAAGGTAGAAAATGCAACACATTTTAGTCATTTTACAATCTATTTTTTTAATAAACTTAGTTAAAGATGAATTAATATAATAAATTAGATTTAAGCTTAAATCTAATTATATATTCAAAATCGTTTAAATAAGTTTTTTAAAAAAAAACATAATTTTAAATTTATTAGGCATAAAATGTGTTGTATTTTCTACCTTCATTTTTAATTTGTTTGTTGACAAGTATTCTCAATCGAGTTTGGCTTTAGTATAGTCGGGCATATCCTGCAGTGACGTGAGTTTCAGCTGTTTATATTTTAATAAATGATTCTATTAATCCTTTGCACAAAATTATCGAATTTCTTTTATTTAATGAATATTGTCACAATTCTAACTTGCCACTGCCAACGATAGAGTGGTCCTGGGTTCGATTTCCAGTTCAGGTCATTTTAGGATTTTCTAATTTGGTTCAGGTCTGCTTTAACAGGAACTAGTTATTATCCTGCCGACAAACGTGTAAGCGATATAGCGTTCCGGTATGACCACATAGAAACCAATTGAAGGTAAGATTTGAACAAGACCCCCGAAAAGTTTGCCACTATTTTGAACTGCTTTTTCACTTAACATAAAAAAACTCATTTGAATTCGTGAACGCGGAATACGGCTGCCATTTGCGCCTTGGCCGATTAAAAAAGCGAAATCGACGTCTAAGATGTAAAAACCGAAAAATCAACCCGATTAGTAGATAACACATACGTACGATGTTATTTATCGCTTTTTCGTGTAATATGTACATCATTGTAGTCTGTTCGATTTTATTTAATTTAATTTCCACATATTTCCATAAATTTCGTTTATAGTGTGACCTACAATCACTTGATTACCAATTTTATTATTATTTGATTTGATTACTATGTTCAGTTATTTTTAAATCAAAACCAAAGTATTAAACCGATTTTTTAATTTTTATGGGAAAATTAAAAATCGGTTCACAATTGACGGAGTTATTAGGTGAAAAACATAAAAAATACGCGTCGAATTGAGAACCTCCTATTTTGTCAAGTCGGTTAAAAATGAACATAAAATAATAAAAGTTTAGACATTGCTGTGATGTAATTATGCGTAAACAAATAGGTTGTGCGATGTGATATCGTAATCGTGTTATCGGCGCGTCACCCGCTCGGCGTCACTGACCACTATCCACTGATCACTGACCACATGACCCGCTCGTACGGTTCACACTGTCTAAATTATGACGCAGATAGTTTTCTCACAGATAGAAATTTAGTCATTTTGGCGGTCATTCTCAGGTTGTAAACCGTTGCAATGGTGCTTGTTTGACCCATGAACTTTGCGATTTGTAACAACAAGACGCCAACAACAACAGTAAGAGCGATTATTGAATAAAACATCAGTTTTGAAGCCTATGTACAACAGTTGCCAAGCGGATGTAACATAAACCGGTAGTCACCTATGACATTTTAATTCATTAACGATTGAAATTAATTTGCAAGGTATAGGAGGTACAGGATCACCACTACCAACTTCCCTTCGAAACTAGAATCTCGTTATCGATGCCACATAAGCAGAGCCGTAACCAACAATTTATGCGCCCTGTGCCAGCGTGCGTAACTGCTTCCTACAGACTTGTAGCTGACTCTAAATAAAGTACTGTTTTATATGATCTGGTAATTTTTGCGCTCCTCCAGGATCTGCGTACTGTGCCTGGACACCGAGCTGGAGACCAAATTTTCAATATGGACGGCTCAGTGTGAATCTGCGCACAGCGGGCAGTGTCCTTCATTAGCCCTTTCTTTGGTCGAGTGGCCCAGTTCCGCGCAAACTGGTTCGCAGTTCACTCGTGGACGCGACGCACAAAACTCGTCCTTGTTTAGCAACAATTACGCAACACGCGCCACAGCTCACTCATAAAGTCACTTCATGCCACTCTATACTTACGAATACTATGTATTTATTAATATTTTACTAGGACCCCTTTCCGTGGGAATGTTAGGATAAAAATTTGTCTTGTCAGTCCTCATTATAATTATTATTTTTTGTTTATTTTTAACAGACGAAAAAAACGGAGAGGGTTCTCAATTCAACGCGTATATTTTTTTTAATGTATGACCACGCATAACTTTTTACAGAGTTGTCCGATTTTGATAATTCTTTTTTTATTAGAGATGTCACTTTTATTCTTATACGTATCAACAAAATTTCCAAGTAATACATCAAAATAAATAAATTACTAATCAAGAGTGGTACTTATAAAATATTTATGAAATGATTTAATTCAAATAGAATATGTGCATTTGATTTGGTAGGAAAATAGCGAGAAAAGATATATTTATTATATTAAAGTGAAAACACAATTAAATTTTATGTTTTATTCATTACACGTTAGCCCGTGACTGCAATCACATGTGATGGGAAGTGATGATGCAATCTAAGATGGAAGCGGGTTAACTTGTTAGGGATAGAATGAAATCATAACTCTTTCGGTTTATATCGTACCTAAACGCTAATTCGCCACTGTCGGAGCGTCCCAACTAAATCAATTTACACAATGTAAATCGGCCCAGCGGGAATCAAACCCAGACCTAGCCTTATAAATCTACCACCACTGCGTGCACAAATAGTTCTGTTACTCTTTTATTAGTGCCCCATATTTTAATTAGTATCTATTTTTGCTAAAAGTTCTGATTTCTATGTACAATGTACAATCACTTTGTTTATGTACTCTGCTTTATAAATATATATATACTAGCGGACGCCCGCGACTTCGTCCGCGTGAAATTTAGTGTAGACTTGAACTCCCGTTTGACCCCTTAAGGAGGTGAGCATTAGAAAAAACGTTTCTTAGCGCTCGCCTACGTCATTATAGCTATATAAAGTGTGCTCTTTCCCCGCTACCCCTCTCAATTTAATTTTTTTATAGTTTCCCGTGAAGCAATATCCTCCGTCCCGTCCCGTGTACAAAAGATGTACATTTTTGTTAAACATTATACAATATTAGAGTACAGTAACATTAACAATATATATTTATGGCAAGATGATGTGTATAGCTTGTATTAAATAGTTTTTAGAAATTTTGTAATATCTCCGAAACTATATAACTAATTAAAAGGCAAATCTTATTTCTATAATATCCTTGTGATTATTAAATAATTTATTATGATAAGGATTTAAGTTTAGTTGTGTAAATAATGACGTAAACGTAAGCATATGAATTAAATGATTTTTTACAACACAAAAAGTTATATATCTGCCAAAATATAAAAGATAGATATATGCTATAGCGGACTTTTTTGTAGAACTTTTTAAGATGCATAAAGTTTTCATACAAAGTTTTCAATTATTTCCAATATCTAAAGCTTTTATATTTTTGTAAGAAATGTATGTGTTTTTTAAATAGCAACACTTTGTGTATTGATGTTGTTGTAGAAACACATGTTTTTATATATATTATTATTATTACGTTATTTTACAAACTGATACATATTTTCGCTGTTGCTATTATTGCTAAACAGAGAAGTGTTTTAATATCGACAAATGTGTACTTTTAAATATTCCGAAGTCTGAAGAAAGATTCGAAGATAGAAGTCAGAAAGCACAGGAAGCAAGAAGCATGAGAGCTTGCGCGGGCGCGGGAAAAGTTCGCATTTTGACTGGCGTGGAGGAGTCAAGCTCGAACTTTTCCTGCGTCGACGCTCGCTCGCACTCTGCGCGCAGCAGCAGCAGCAGCAGCAGCGGCAGCAGCGGCCAGCCGTCGCCGCACGCAGGTACTGTACCGCGACTCGCTCAGCTCCTAACGCGCGCGTTGTCTGTGCAGACGCTGGCGCCGCGCGGCAACACCACGTTCACCGTGGTGTACCTGGGGCGGCGCGAGGGGCCCGTGGCCGCGCACCTGTACATCCACACGTCGCTGGGCGTGCACAAGTACGGCGTGTCGGCCGTGGGCGTGGCCAGCCCGTATGGCGTGTGGCCGCTGCTGGGGCTGCGCGTGCCGCTGGATGCGCACGTCGAACCCGAGTTGGCGCTGTACAACCCGAGCGATGAGCCGCTGCAGGTGCGCGAGGTGTACTCCAGCGCCGCCTGGCTGGGGTTGCGCCTGCCTGAAGGCGAGGAGCGTGCTCCGCGGGCCGCCTGGGCCGTGCCGCCGCGTGAGACGCGCACGTTGGTGCGACTGCGTGTAGCGCCGCCGCCCGCGCAGCAGCCGCTGACCGCCTACGTGCGCGTGCGCGCCGACGTTCCCGGTGGCGGTATGCTGCTGGCCGTGGAAGCGCGTGCCGTGCCCGCCGGCGAACACGCGCGCCCGCCGCACGTGCGTCTGCAAGCGCACGGCTCGCGGGATCCCGCGCTCACCGTGCGCCTGGAGCTGGCTAACAGCGGCAGCGCGGAGGTGCCGCTGGAGGGCAGCGTGAGCGGCGCGGGCTGCTGGCTGGGCGCGCCGCCCGCGCCGTGTGCCGCGCCGCCTGCCGCCGCCAACGGTGCGTGTGTGTAGCCTGAGCCCTTATGTGTAGCGATGGCCACGTCTCACCGAGTGTCTGTGCAGGCGGCGGGGCGGCGGGCGCGCGCCTGGCGCTGCTGCTCTCACAGCTGGCGCCGCACCAGGACTTCGTGCCGGCGGCGCAGCTCACGCTCGACTGTGAGTCTTTCCTGCCCTTTTTTTTGTCCTTCAGCCTTTTGGAGTTTTTAACGAAACGTAACCGAAGGATCATTTTATTATATAAATAAAATATACAAAATACCCGAGTGTGCAATCTCTGTGCTAAAGTGATGTAAAGCTGCAACCTAGACCGCGGCAAAACTTTTTCATGTAGACAGAGTCGAGAGAGTTCAGAGTTTGGCAAAACTAACAATCAATTAAATTATGGTTGTATGGAGCCGCATACCTGGAGCGAACCCATATAAATTTATAAGTCCTATGGTCAAATAAATAAATAAAAAAGAAACACCAAATATACTTTTAATTTGGTAAATATAATATTCATTACAATACTATAAGAGTAATAAAAATATGTGACAAAATCTAGAGCTGCTAAGTAATCCCTCGTATGGCAGTTGCAGAGTTGTGGGCGGGCGCGGGCACGAGCGCGGATGCGACGGAGGCGTGGTGCGCGGGTTGCGTGCGGCTGGGGCGCGCGCTGGTGCCCTACAGCGTGCGCGTGCTACCCGGGGCGCTGCGCTTCGAGCCGCCGCAGCTGGACGTGGTGACGGCGGCGGCGGACGCGGCGCGCGAGCGCGAGTTGATCGCGTACAACGAGTTCGCCGCGCCGCTGCGCGTGCTGGCGGTGCGCCTGCCCGCCGCCGCCGAGCCGCACCTGACGCTCGTGGCGCACACGCCGCTCACTTTGCGCGCTGGCGCGGCCGCAGCCGTGGCGCACCTGCGCCTGCGCGAGCCTGCGCCGCCACCCGACGCAGCACTGGACGCGGCGCTGGAGGTGCACACGGAGCGCGCGCTGTACCGCGTACCGCTGCGCCTGTACAGCGGCCGGCTGCTGTTCGAGTGGGACTGGCCCAACGCCACGGGCGCGCTGCTGCAGCTGGGCGCCGTGGGTGCGTCGGCCACGCGGCGAGTGGGCGTGCGCCTGCGCAACCCCGCGCCCGTGCCGCTGTGCGTGACGGCGCTGTCGGCGCGGCTGCCGGGCGGCGCGGCGTCGTTCCAGCGCTCGGGTGCTGGAGGGGGCGGGGGAGACTGCGTGGCGGCGGGCGGCGCGGCGCAGGCGTGGCTGACGGTCGTGGCGCCGGCGCGCGAGGGTACGCTGCGCGGCGAGCTGCGACTGGACACGGCGGCGGCGCGCGGGGTCACGGAGCTGGCGCTGCGCGTGCGCGCGGGGCACGTGCGCCTGCTGCCGCTGCGCCTGCCGCCCGCCGCGCCCTACGTCGCCGTCGCCGCCGACTTACACGCCGAGAGCACCATGGCGGTGCACATGCGCCTCACGAGCCTGGTGCTGCCGCCACCGTACTCAGACCCCGCGCTCGTTTTCCAGTGAGTAGCACAAAATTATATTTAAAAAATTATGAAATCAAAAAAAGAAGATTACTTTTCAAAAATTTTAAAACCAAAGTTTATACTTTAAGGATGTTACTTAAACTTGGCTGGCACCAACTTCATAGATATGCTTATTAAGTAAATTAAAATAAGTAAATGACGCAATTATTGTTCACTTTTTAGTGCATTTTGAAGTTTTATTTAATTTCTTTTTTGTTTCGTTTATCAAAAATTTGTTTGCATATTTAGTTCCAGTCTTATCTGGAGTGCTAGGTGTGTTTATTGTAAGCAACATCATTTTCAATGTTCAATTCTTCAAATTTATTTATCCAAGGATATTGTATCTAAATTTGTGTTTGATTTGTAAGATCCATTCATAATCCAAAAAAATATACATACCTATCTATTATATAAAACAAAATTACCATATAAAACTATTGTGACTATGATGAAAACTTGCTGCATTATATAGAATGTCCTGAATTTGGTCCAGGATCGTTCGCCTAAGTCTTCCCCTTCCAACATTTCGATTCACTCTCGCCTCATAAATATCTTCTTTCAATCTTCTTTCATCCATTCTCTCTACATGCCAAAACCATCTAAGCATCGCTTTCTCAATTTTAGTCATTATATCTGCTTTTTCACCACTGTTTTTAACTCTGTCACACAGTTTTAACTCGCACATACTCCTTACTCTCATCTCTACCACATTTATTTTACTTTTGTGCTTCGTCTGCCATACCCAACTTTTAAACATGTGTGGATGGGTACATAACAAACATACTTCTATGCACAGCCAATCTTGCCTTTTAGGGCACTTTCTGGCTATTCATAGCATACCACATTCCCAGCATTTACTCTTCTTTCAATATCACTCTCACTTGTTCCATCTTTCGTAGATTTATTACCCAGGTAAGTTTACTCCCACAAACTCGTTTACTTCTTCCACTTTTTCTCCATCTGTCAAAATATTACAATCTGTCACATATTCTTCTCTTTCAAAAACCATTACTTTCGTTTTGCTAAAATTCACTTTCATTCCTTTCCTCTGACCTAAAATTTATATAAAAAACAAAAAATAAACAATAATAAAAATATAATATATATAAATAAATATAATATATAAAAATAAAAATAGAATATAATGATAAATATATGAAATGAAATGGTAATTAGTGAGTATAGCATATTGAGGCATTCGATGTTTGCGCGTAGGTGGGAGGACGCGGGCTACGGCTGGGTGCGCGCGGGGCGCTCGCGCGTCGCACGCGTGTGGCATAAACCCGAGCGGCGCTGCGAGCCCGCCTGCTACTGCGGCCTGCCGCTCGACAGCGAGGACGGCGTCGCTTGGATGCGGCGTGCCGCCGAGCCGCACGACGCGCTGCCCGCTGACCTGGCGCTACTGCGCGCGCGCCTGCAACTGTTCGAGCGGCAACGCGCAGCGCTCGACACCAACTTCACACTGCTGGCGCACACGAGTGAGGCGCTGCACGTACCGGCGGAGGGCGCGCTGGCACTCACGTGGCCGCGGCTAGCGGCGCCGGGCGCGGGCCGCGTGCCGCTTGCCGCCGTGGGGCGCGCCACCACGCTGCGGCTGGCGCTGCGCAGCGTCGCCACCGCGCCCGTGCTGCTGCAGGCGCTGCTGGGCCCGCGCGTGGAGCTGCCGCCGCGCGCGGGCGGCGAGGCGGCGCCGGCGGACAGCACCGGTGCGCCGCACGCCTTCCGCCTGGAGGGCTGGCGTGCGACGCGTGGCTCGGCAGTGCCGTGGAACGAGTCGCTGGGCGGCGCGTGGGCGGACGGCGCCGCGCTGCCGCCGCTGCTGCTGGCGCCGCAGGCTGAGCTGGAGCTGAGCGTGCGCTTCTCGCCGGAGGACGCGGGCGCGTTCGCCGCTTACCTGTTCCTGCGCAACAACCTCACCGTGCTGGAGGGCGTGCAGCTGCTGGGCGAGGGCGAGCACCCGCGCTTCGACATATCGGGTCGACGTCCCGGCTCCAAGGCGCCCTTCACGCTCGAGGTGAGCCACGCGTGTTCAATAGAGTAAGAAATTGACGTATTTGTTACGTTCTCATATTCAATATGGTGGTATTACCTTAAAATCACGCGGCAAATGAAAACTAATTATTATATTTTAATTGTTTTTTTGTATTTAACTAAAAATAATGGAACTGTAGATTTTAAGTTTAATCTGTTAATTTTTAACATAACAAATAACTATTTTTAATCATTTCCGGCCGTTTATATATTTAATAAAATCTTTGAAGGTTAACGAGACTTGTGACACGGCTGTGGGTTTAACTTGTGAAATTAGGCAAATTATATCATCTCATAGCGAAAGGCAAGAGATCATGCTGCACAGAGCTAAATACGTTCTGTAAGTTTATTCAGTAGATCGTAATTTGCCTCTCGTATTTTCTGGCATCCTTGAGACTTTCGTCAGCAGGCATCCAGAAATCCTAGGCAACAACAATTTTTGGTGATTAGGTCTGAAATACCTATTGTTTATCATGAACTTGGTCACTTTTGTTTGTAGTGTACTTAAAAATATTTTGGAAATAGTATTAGTTACAGCCATCGGTCTAAATGGAATGAGGACCAAAATTGTTTCGCCAAATGTCTAGTATTTGTTGTCCTAACCAGATCTTATTAGATACTAGCAACCCGCCCCAGCTTCGCATGGGTGCAATGCTGGTACAGTGTCCCTGCATTTTGAATATGGAAAATCATCATCATCATCATTATCAGCCAATGGACGTCCACTGCTGGACATAGGCCTTTTTTAGGGACTTCCAACCCGTTTGATGTCATCAGTCCACCTGGTGGGGGGTCGACCAACACTGCGCGCCCCCAACGTCCATCAGCTGTTCGAACCACGTGCCCCGCCCATTGCCACTTCATACTCCGAGCATTGCTCTGAGTGACTCTGAGCCTTCTTATGAAGCCCGCAGTTAGCGACCAGTCTCGACAGTATGTCATCACTGGCAACACGCACTGTTCGAAGACCTTCGTCTTCAGGCACTGAGAAATTTTGGACGAAAAGATGTTATTTTCTCGAAATTGGACCTATATATGGAAAATATTCACTTTTAATTAATTTCATTTAAGATACTTAAATGGATAAGAATAAATACAGTATTGCTTAAAATCACTTCGTATAAATAAGCCATTACTTTTAGTTGAAAGTAAAAGATAAAAAATGGTTATTTTGGGTTATATTTTTTGTTGACCTTTTTAAGTTGTGTAATACTGTAGAACATTATTTTGATATATCTCCTAGGGTTTAGCCAGCGTTTGCAATGTAAGCGCAAAAATGCGGTAATTTACGACATCACATCACAAACCTCTAAAATTATCAGTTTTTCTCTACTACACTGTGCATGTACTATACACATAAATCTTCCTCTGGAACCACTCTATCTGATAAAAAAAATCCACATGAAAATCGGTTCCGTAGTTTTAAAGATTAAAGCATACATCCGGACAAACAAAAAAGCGACTTTGTTTTATACTATGTAATGATGTTCAAGAAATGTTTACGGACTAAAGCTCATTTTTGTACACAATATAGCCGTCGTCTAAAACCCTACTGAAAACCATTGGAAAACCACCCAGCATACTTCTCATTTAGGTTAGGTATTTTATTCAAATTCAAAAACTAAAAACTATACTGTTGCACATCATCTAATTTCGGACCGTGAAGAAATGTTTGAAGTAATCAGTTCACTGTTCCTATATATATCAGGTGAAGGAGTGCCTGTGGGGCGGCGCGGGCGAGGGCGCGGCCGTGCGACGTGTGGTGGCGCGCAACACGGGTCGCGTGCCCGTCACGCTGACGGGCTGGCGCGTGGCGGGCGCGGCGTGCGCGGCGCGCGGCTTCGCCCTGCGGCCCTGCGAGCCACTCACCCTGCCGCCCAACGCGTCGCTGCCGCTGCACCTCACCTTCGCACCCGACTACACGCTGGCGCGCGCCGCCGCCACGCTGGCGCTGGCCACCGACGCGGGGCCCGCCGAGTTCCTGCTGCTGGCCACCGTGCCGGCACGCGTACTGGCACAGTGCGCTGCCGCCGCGCCGCGCCCGCCCTGGGACGGCCGGCTGCGCGGCGCCGGCGTCGCCGTGGCGTGCGCCGCGCTCGCCTGCGTGCTGGCCGCCGCCGCGCTAGACGCCGAGCGTCTGTTGCGCCGCGCGCGCGCCGCCCGCGCCTCTTCCGCACCGCGCGCGCCACTCGATCTGCGCTCGCTGGCCGAGCCCGCCGCGCCTGCGCCGCCGCCCGCGCGTGCGCCCCCGCGTCGCCGCCGCCCACCGCGACGCGCGATTCCTGCGCTCGACCCGCGCGCCGAGCGCCGCGCATTCGAGCGTTGGCGCGCGGAGGTGCTGCGACGCGACGACGAATCCTCGCGTTCTAGCGACGACGACTCCGCGCCACTTGCACCTGAGCCCGCCGCTCGCGACGACGCCGCCTCGTCCGTCTCCGACGAGTCCACGCCGCCCGACGAGCGTGACGATGAGCGCGACGACGAGCCGTACGGCGGCGACGCGGAGCCCGACCAGTCCGATAAGCCGCTCGCACCCGCGCCGCCACCCGCAGCGCGCCCGCTGGCCGCCACACCACCGCTCGACGCGCCGCGCTTGCCCGCTGACGTGCCGCGCCGCGCCGAGCGCGCCCGCAGTGATTCGAGCCGCCGCTGCGCGCCCACCCGCCACGTGCGCAAGGTACGTCCGGTAGCACTCAGTTTATAATTTATTTTCCTAATTAAATTATATATTAAGATAATAAGCATAAGTACAGTCCAAAGAGTGAAAAAAACTGGTTGTTTTTGCTACTATACAGTGTTGGCTAAATTAAAAAAATATCAAAATCATTGCATTGGTACAGGCGAAAAATTTCAACACTGAGATTCTTGAGTTATGGTTTCAGTTATCTGTAACACCCGGTATAAGGCTTATATTTCAGACACTGACAATTTTTTTAGAAATAATTCAAAATCGATAATACTCGATTAATTATTAAAATAAACCTCGTACTCAACGCTGCCGTATCGCAGGAGCGCGCCAGCAAGCGGCGGCCGCCGCCCACTCCGCCCCCGCGCTCGCCCGCGCCCGCAGCGCAGCCGGCGGGGGTCGCGACGGGCGCGGGAGCGGCGTGTGAGGCGCGCGGTGCCGTGCGGCCGTGGGCGTCGTGGAGCTCGGTGGTGGCGGCGCGTGGCGCACCCGCCCCGCTGGCGCCCATCGGATCCGACGTGCGACGCCGCGAGCCCGAGCGCGCGCCCGACAACTCGCTGTTCTACTTCAACGGCTCGGCCGACAAGCTGGCGTGGCGGCCGCCGGAGCGCAACTACGCGCCTTCCGTGTGGGGCTCGTGGGGCGCGTGGCCCGCCGCGCCCGTGCGCCCGCCGCCTGGCTTCGCGGCGCCCGCGCCGGCGCCCACTCCGCCGCCGCCGCCGCTGGAGCCGCGCACCTACGACCCTTTCCGCTCGCTCGCCTCCATCTGGGCGCCCGCACCTAGCGACTGGCGCGCCGCCCCCGCTCCTGCGCCTTCGCCCGACGAGCGCCGCGACTGATGCCCTCCCCGCCGCCGCCACAACTAGCTCCTGCCACAATATCACGGAAATGTTTCATATAATTTTTAATCTAATAAAGCTGTTTGTTAAGGCTGATCCCATTAGTACCGGTCTGCGTTCGACGGTTGCATGCCGTGCGTTATCAGTCGCTAGTTCGGAGTTGGATATCGGAGTTCGACTTCCCATTTTCAGCGACATCGGCGATGCTCCGCCGATGTCTCTGATTCTGAAATATTCAAAAGTTTTAGTTTCCAACCACCAATCAGACTCGTAGTGTGGCAAACTTTTTTTTTCGTCCACGCGATGTGAACCCATTCTCTTTTGCTGGCACAAGTTTCTTCCAAGTCTTTGAACTGAACTGAAGAATATAGAAGTACGACCACAATTGAAATATATCCCATACTTCTAATAAGAAATCACAACATACGTAGATTTCGTCACTGACATGTGTGGATAGCACGCCATGGAACTGTCGACACTGACGTGTGCGGATCGGTCTTTATGAAACGATAATAATAATCAATGTATTCTCGTTCTGCTATGTTGATATATGTCGCCCCCACTCTGATTCAATAGGCGATGTGTCGTGACACTGCGCTATCAGAATGGTCTTTAGTTTGACGGTATAGGAATCTCGTTTCAGTAAGCCACATTTGGCATATGCCTGACAAAATTGTGGACTAACTTGGTATGAACGTGCAAAAGAAGGTTGTCATATAATTTTAAATAACGTTACGTAAATTTTAAATAACAAATCAATTACGTATAATTTGAAACTAGTTTTAAAAATTTTCTCTTTGTTAAAAAGTATTTAAAAAAGCCAAATTCTACATTGAATAATACTGTTGGATGTTGTTATAATGATTTACCACATGACTAGTTCCATTGAGCTGGAACAGTATAGAACTATTTAATGAGAAACAATATGATTAAACATTGAAGTAATCAAAATAATTGGGCTAATATATCAAATTATTGAACTTTTAAGCATTAATTCTTAATTCTCTTTCCTGTTACTTAGTTTTTGTAATTTATTTAGTTTGCTCTTCTCCGCGATAAATTGATAAATTAAAAAATACTTCCACTACTACAATAGACTGGTTCATCTTCTGAGAATTTCAATGTGTTATATTTGGAACTATTCGTGAGACCAATATATATTTTAAATGTAGAAAATAATAATATAAACACTATTACTAATTGTTATAGCTTTGTATCGATTTGCCTTAATAATCAGGTTCTTCAGTGTACGATTAATTCTTCACTTCTCTAGGGACATCAGATGACACATGCCAAATGTGGCTTGTAGAAACGAGATCACAATAAATGTTGTATATGTTCCGATAGACACTGCTAGCATTGCCCAGTGCTCTTACTGAGGCAGAATTAGTTCCATTATAACTGACAGTGCACTGCCGCAGCATCCTAGGGAAGGATATGACGTCATATATCGGGCGCTATTGTATTTTTAAGCTGGCGCTTTCGAGGCAAGGTGCTCTCATTGCTATTACGTGATCAACAGTGTCCAGAATTTTTAACAGCTTGCACTTACAATAATTGATTGTTATTTTTTAAATGTAAAATGAATATTTATTATGCGAAAATACTGACAATTAACTTAAATATTAATTTTTATTGTACATTCTAACATTAATTTCTTCGAATACCTTCATTTAAAATGTGAAAAATATTCTAATATACGATAAAGGTCAGAACGAAAGTGTGCTGGACAGCATTCCGTTATGAACAGTAACCAATATTGCTAACTATAAATGAATGGGTCGCAATCGCACTAAGCTAAATTGACGTCATACCTTACCATGCTCGCAGGTGTAACGGAATGTGCCTGTTGTGACAAATTGTCTCGATGATGTATGCAACTCATGGAAATGATAAAATTAAAGAACATCAGTTTTATAAATGTTCGATAAAGAATATTTCAAAAAGACTATAATATTGTTAACTTACTTTGCGTTGCGACACGTCGGCTGTACGCTACTCCTATTTGCGTCGATCTATACCACCGGCGTTATACAGGTGTATAAAAAGGAGGTTATAGTTTTATGAGTTGTATTTTGATATTAAGAGTTCAGTCCAGTCTTTTTGAAATTGAGTAACTCGGAGAATTTCTCCCCGGTGACCGGACGACCTCACTAGCGACGCGACGCCTTATTGTATAAGATTTTTCATATAGAACTTATCACGAGTACTTACACGTAGTTGCGAGCAGCCGGCGCGTTACGGCGCATTGAGGCGCCTGGCGAGCGCACACGCCGCAGCGGCGCGCTAGTCAACCGTCCTCCGCCGTTGCGGCGCTTCCCCTGTCTCAGTCCATGGAATGCGTGGATACTCTACGGTTAAGTTTTAAGTCTTTTGTAACAAACTATTATTTTTGAAAAAAAAAAGGTCCAAGTGACCGCTCTTGAGCCTATTTTGTTGTACGAGATCTGAAGTAAAGTAATGAACAACTAAAACGTTTTTTATTTTTAAGCTAGTAAAGAGCTTACACTGAGTATACGCTTCCCGAAGATCTAATTTTAGCCATCTGTTGTGAGGATGAGTGACTTTCCCAGGCAGATTGGTGGTAAGTCACATTGTTCATTCATTCAGCGCCATCTGTTGTACTTGTAGAGAGGAGAGCTCAGAGATTAGACTGATAAGTGACCTGCGTTGCAAACGGTAGATTGGCTGCTAGTCACATTTTTGATAATATGAAAATAATTTAATTTCTAATTAACAGCTTTTCACTAAAAACTACCAGTTGGATTGTAAAAAATCTTTTGTATATGATAGCCAGACTCATGGGGAGTGACATAGGCTAATTAGTATCCTGACATGAGTAAAATCGCGGGCGGCCACTAATTTTAAAATAAATATATACATATAGTTGACTAAGTTACGATGTAAATGTTACAGACTTGCCATCCAAAAATCTCATGTAGATAGACTTGGAACAAGCGCGCCGAGCGGACTAGTTTGTGCACTATGAACCCACCGCCCCACAAACGTGTTAAACGTGTTTTAAGGCAAATAAACATCACACATTTTAATATAAATTATATTTATTAACAAAACATTTGACTTATTACATCAATATTTACAGGATTATAGGAGATAGAAAACTTGTACATATCAGGCATGGTGAAGCATTATTTGAGCTGTTGTGGTGGCGCTCCCCTAAATAAAATCAGCTTAGAGCTTACAATAGATGCAAAGTATTTTACAAATAAATGTATGGATATGATTCATCCTATTTTCTCAGCAAATTATGATAGAGCTACATACACATTAGGTAAAATTGTCTTACAGATTTTTAGGTTTTGTAAAAATAACAAAATTATGCTTTGTTTTTAGTTATTTTCGTTTATTGGTGTGATTATTTTTAAATTAACATTTCATTAAAAATATTACATTTCAGCTTCATTATCATTTTGAAAGAATTCAGTCTTAAAATTTTTTACAGCTTCATAGAAGCTTTTCCTCTGCATCACACATAATACAGCAGTTTATTTTCAACCATCAACAATGCAAGTGTGAGCTTGCAAAACAACTGCGCTCAATATCTGTACTTGGTGGAGTAGTCCTTGGGCGACACGACCAACCCCCGGCCCTTGCGCGCGCCGCGGTACACGGTCTCGATGATGTCGATCATCTCCTGCTTGTCCTCCAGTGGCCAGTTGATCTTGTTGTTATTGCCCGTGCCCAGGTCAATCATGATGTGCTTGTTGCGGAAGAAGAACATTACCGTGCATGGGTCGTACAACTCGTACCTGCAGTTTTCAGCAGTTAGTTAACAGATATAGAGGTCCAACGACCTCTGTGGCGCGGTGGTATGCGCGGCGGATTTATAATACGGAGGTCCTGGGTTCGATTCCCGGTGGGGCAGATTAAAATTTGTCTTGGTCTTGGGAGGCTTTCGCCATGGCTAGTTACCACCCTACCGACAAAGACGTACCACCATGCGATATAACATTCCGGTATGATGTCGTGTAGAAACCAAAGGGGTGTGGATATCATCCTACTCCTAACAAGTTAGCCTGGTTATCTTAGATTGCATCATCACAAGGTCAGGGCGTGATAGCAGTCAAGGGCCAACTTGTAGTCCATAAAAAAAAACCAATGCTCCAGGTTTGCTTAGGCTGATAATGTTGGTTATTGATCATGATTACTTTCAGATGATGATAATTATCATGACCATCAGCATAAAATGCTCTCTGAGGAATGTGGGTCTCACACCATCAACTTCCCAACTCTGGGCTTTAAGTGATAATTACAAACAAGTGAAACTGGACATACATAATTTCTTTTAATTATACAGGAATATATGATAATTGATGTTTTATTACCACACAGCAACCCTTCTAGTTTAATTTTTAATAGTATTTTTCCAATAGTTACATACAAGTTAACTACCAGGACATACTTTCTCATTTCAACCAGAAGTAAACTCAAGAATAATGTTTTAAACTTGAACAAAGGGGGCTCAGATGTTTGAAACCAGCTACCTTGAAAAGCTACCATTATCCAAACTTTCTTGTCTACAATATCTATGGTAAGAGCAAATTTCAGATTATTTAGCATTGTCAAAACAAAGTTTGCTATCTAACAACTAATAAAATCACAGGTGCATCTCATTACAAAGCAAGAAAGTATAGTCTTACATTTTGTTGAAATCAGGAACTTCTGTGATATCCACCAAGTATATGACTGCAAAATTTTTCACTTTCTCAGCAATGCTGTACAGCACTTCGTCCATCTTCATACAGGTAGGATCCCAGTCGTGACCAAATCTTATGACCTACCATAACTCTTTATTAATTTTATTTATTAAAAAACATTATAATATAAATTTTTGGTGACCTGCATGGCGCAGTGGTATGCACGGTGGATTTAAGAAACGGAGGTTCTGGGTTTGGTTCCCAGGGGGGCAGACTGAGGTTTTTTTAATTTGTCTTGGTCTGGCTGGTAGGAGGCTTTCAACGGGGCTAGTTACCACCATACTGACAAAGCCATACCTCCAAGCAATTTAGTGTTCCGGTATAATGTTGATGTTGAGATGATTGGTACAAGGTTTATTAATTTTGTTCAGTACAATAAATACATTCAGTTGTTGCCACAACAAGTGTTAAATAATCAGTTACAAAAATAATAAAAAGAAAAATTTTAAATGGGCAACTTCACCAAACAAAGGGGTTCATTTGGCTATTGCTATCAAACTTAAAGTGCAAAAGTGATAGTTTGTGTGTATATTATTTTTGTTATTCCATCATGCTATTGACCAGATTTAGCTGAAATTTGGAAAAGAGGCAGATCCTGAATAACAACATCTTAGGCTACTTTTACCCTGATATTCTAACTGGAAGGAGAACTATATGGGTGAAACTGTAAGGCAAAGCTAGCACACAATCTTCATATATAAGGGTTATAAAATGTTAGTTTCAGTATTGCAAAGAACTTGATGTAAATGTGACTTGGTTTATGATTTGGACAACTATCAAGAGGCCGAGGGTAAGAAATCAATATGTTTGAAAAATTTAGAATGAGGACCGACCTCTTTACGTCGGGACAACTAACGCTAATTCAGCTACGAAATGAGATTTAGATGTACAGCAACGCACCACAACTCGGTCTTCTTCGGAGAGTATAGCCTGGTCCACTTGCCAGCCGTTGTGTAAATGTCCCAGCATGTAACTCATTATCTTATTGTTATTATAGCCCTGTTAAAATCTATACTTAAGGGATTTATATTTTATGTGATTTACTATTATTATTTTAATTCACTTCTTCTTCTTCTTCTTCTTTTATTTATGGCTTTTAGTAGTGCCAAATTAACACTATATATTTCGCCAATGTCGAGTTTTTTAAGAAGAGGCACGATGGAGTTTGACCGGTCAAAAGAATTATAAAAAATTTTAAAGAATAAAAACCCGGTTTCAAAGTTTTCTTTACCTGCAATAGAAAAATTAGTATACACAAAGTTGTTAGTATGAGGATAAACTAAATATCTTGTACACAACACAGAGACGGACACAATATTATACATTTTACATATATACTAATATTATAGTTTTAATTTATTAGCTTTAAAAAATTTACATAAATATTTAACATATGGGCTAAACACCAATTTTAATACACACTCAACATTTAGTGGACGGGGAATTTTGGGGGGTAGGATATCATAGAGGCTGAGAGAAAGTTTGGGGCAGGAAAAAAGAATGTGTGCAATTGATCCCTCATCCAGGCCACATTCACATAAAGAACTGTCTCGTATTCTCATTTTCCTCAAGTGAACTGGAGTACAAGCATGGCCAATCCGTAGTCGAGTAATTGTAGAAATGATACATCGATTAGGTTTTTTGTGCGAGAAGAACCAAGGTCTCCTTGGAATATCAGGTTGAATTGAAGCATAGTGTTTGCCTTTAACCTCTTTTGATTCCATCCATATTGAGTTCCAAGAGCCCTCTAGATCTATTTTTGCTTTGGAACGAAGGTCTTGGGGTTGGTTTATCATATGGGTCAAGGTCCCAGATTCAACTGCTATTTTAGCCCAATTGTCAGCTGTCTCATTACCGCGAATGCCAGAGTGACCTGGAACCCATGCCAGTACTATGTTCAATCCTCTCTCTTGACAAGTGAATAATGCTTCCCGGATTCTGAATAAGGTAGAAATTCTAAATTTACTGCGAAACGGGTACTCCCTAAGGGCCTGTAAACAACTTAAGGAGTCTGAAAGTACAATTGCTTGTTTAATATTATGAGCATCTACAAATTTAATAGCTTCCAGGATTCCCACAGATTCTCCAGTAAATACTGATGTTTCTGGGGGGCATTTAAACTGAAGGCTAATATTATGTTTGGGAATCCAGCAGGCCACACCAACAGAGCCAGTCTGAGATTTTGAGGCATCAGTAAAAATTGTTAGGAAATCAGACCAGTGACTTTGAATTTCCTCATTAAATTTGCAGTTAGCTTCAATTGTGTCCTTATGGATATTTAAATTAATAATAGTTGGGGAATAGGTTAGACTTTTAAATGGAGTAGAAAATAGGGGGAGTCTTAATGATGAACAGATTGGGTCAGGAAGGGATGTGAATTTGCGAAAACTATTTAAAAGAAAAGAGGCAGATTGATTTGGATTAATTGCATTGGATAATTGTTGAAGACTGTCTAATAGTGGATGGGAAGAGAGTTGTAAAACCTTGCAGATGAAGCGATCACATAGATATTGACTTCTTAAATAGATTGGAGGGTCAGCGCATTCCACTTGTAAAGTATTTGTAGGAGATGACCTCATAGCACCAAGTATTATTCTCAGACTGCTGTATTGTGTTTTATTTAACTTTTCTAAGGCTGATTTGTTTATTGGATTTAGGACAAATAAACCATAATCTATGTGACTACGAATTATTGCATTATATAGTAGCTTCTGTGAGTAGGGGTGAGCACCCCACCAAACACCTGATAGTGCTCGTAGGATGTTAACACCACTTTCACATTTTTTAGTAATATATTGAGCATGGGCTGCACCATTGAGTCTAGAGTCAAGCACTACACCTAGAAATTTTGCTTTATTTACTATTGAAATTTGTTGGTTATCATAGCTAAGGTAAAGGTCTGGAATGATCCTTTTTCGGGAAAAGGTTACAGCCTTGCACTTTGCGACAGAGAGGGACATACCGTGCTCTGATAACCATTGGCCTAGATAGTACAAAGCAGAGTTAAGCCTACTACTGATTATTTCCATGGAATTAGACCTAATATAAAGTGAGATATCGTCTGCATACTGTAAGATGCTACAAAAATTTACGACAGACAATTCGAGATCGTAGGTGTAAATGCTATAAAGCAGCGGACTTAGGACTGAGCCCTGTGGGAGACCTCTCCAGATTGTTCTTGGAGGAAGAGAAGAAGATGGAGTTTTCACTAGGATATTTCTGACAGATAGTAGGTTGCAGATGACCTGTATTAATCTCGGCGAAATACTCAGCTGATGCAATTTATGCCTGAGTATGGGGAGAAGAACACTATCATAAGCTGATGCTATGTCAAGGAATACACCTACAAGATACTCTCCTTTAACAAGGGCTGTTCGTATGTCCGTCGTAATAATTCCAAGGCTATCCATTGTGCCAAGTCCCTTCCTAAAGCCAAATTGGGACTTAGCCAATATATCCCTACTTTCTACTATCCATTCCAATCGGTTTTTAATAAGGTGCTCCATAATTTTGGAAAGAGTGGAAGATAGAGCAATAGGTCGGTAAGAATTTGGATCCATCGGGTCTTTATCAGGCTTCTTTATTGGGATTATGACCTGAGTCCTCCAAGATTCTGGGATGAATCCTATTTCGAAAAACCTGTTAATCATATTAAGATAGCAATATTTCGCTTTATCATTAAGGTTTACAATAAAGGAATAAGGAATGCCATCGTCTCCAGGGGTTGTGTCCTTCAGGCCGGAGAGAACTCCCTGAAGTTCTGTGAAGGAGAATGGGGCATCCATGTCATCGAGAGAGGGAGGAGGTGTGATAGTGGTAGCTACATTACTATTACATGGGACATAGGGAGGAGCTAATTTGTCTGCAAAATCTTCTATCCAAACCTTTGTGTCATTTGATGTTGGATCACTAGTTGAAACTGCATTACGAAATCTTTTAATTTTATTCCAAACTAGTGATGAAGGAGAGCGAGGGTCCAGAGATTCACAGTAGTTCACCCATCCAGTTTTTTTCTTTACGGACATGGTCCTTCTGGATTTGGCATCAAGACGCTGGTATTGGATAAAATTATAATGGGACATATTGTGAGAATAAGTTAGTTCTGCTTCTTTACGATTGTTAATTATGGTAGTACATTCCTCATCCCACCAAGGAGGTGAGGAGTAGAAATCGCGTTCAGTCTGTTTTTTTTGAAAATGTAAATTAGCAGATGAAATTAAAATTTGGACAAATTCATTGTAATACCGTTGATCATCCCTACCATTTTCAGAATCCGGAAGACTGTCAGTTAAGTTATCTACCGTTTCTGCATATGCAGGCCATTTTTTTTTAATTATCCTATATTTAGAGAGAGGGATTTGGATTCTAAATGGAATAGATCTCTGTGCTAAGGTTAGAAGGATGGGGTAATGGTCACTGCCATGAGAGCTTGAAAGGGTTTGCCAAGACAGGCGGGAGGCTAAAGAGGGAGAACAGAGAGATAGGTCTACTGCAGATTTTGGGTTTTGATCGGGATAGACCCGTCTCGTTGGGGATCCATTGTTTAGGATACATATATTGAGTTCCTCAAAGAGTTCTAATAAAAGGATAGCAAACCCATCACATGAATGGGAACCCCAAGTTGTATGATGGGCATTGAAATCACCCATCACGAGAACGGGGGGGGTAAGAGATTGAAGAATAGATTTTAGATCAGGAATAAGAGATGAATGAGGATGGGGAATATATAAAGAAAGAAAGGAAATATCTAGGGTTCTTAAAGCAACAGCATTAATCTGTTGACTAAAGGGAGGGAGGGGAATAGAGGAATATACTAGAGAGCGTCGGATCAGGATAGCGCTCCCTGCATATCCATCATCCCTGTCATCTCTGAGACAAGCATAACCTGAGATCCTAAAGTAAGAGTCAGGTTTAAGCCAGGTCTCAGAGATGGCAAGTAGTGAGGGTTTAAGTTCATTAATTAATAAGGACAAATCAGGTTTTCTGCTACGAAGACTTTTACAGTTCCATTGAATTATTGGAACTGAGTCCATTATGGAGGAGGGAGATTATATTGGAAAAAATTTGGGCAACGTTGGACGGTAATGATTGAGGATTAATTTGTTTCAATAGGGTAACGAGGAGGTCAATAAGGATGGAAGAGTCAACATTTTTGGAGTGTGAAGTATGTTCAGAGCCAAAGTTAAAGGCACAACCATTGCCTAGGGAAGATGAACAGTTACTAGTAATATTTTGGTGTGCTTGTTTATCATAACCCTTTCCTAGGGCAGTTCTGGGTTTTGGGGAACGGGTAATGGTTTCTCTATAGGATTTGGAAGTGGGTTTAGGTTGAGAGGTTGGGGTGTTGTGGGTAGTTGGGATGTGGAAGGAAGTTGTTTTAGTGGTAAAAGCTTTTTCAGCATATGAGGGGCGGCTAGGGGGGAAACGGGATGATGCTTCGATGAAAGAGATGTTTTCTTGTGACATAGCTTGTTTTATGGATTGTTGTCTCCCATGTTCTGGGCAATCTTTATCAGTAGCAAAATGATGGCCTGAGCAGAGAACACATGAGACTTTATTTAATGTTACGTCACAAGAATCACCAGTATGATGGTTTGAGCATTTGTAGCATCTAGGTTTTGATCTACATTGGGATTTTACATGCCCAAAACGGCAGCAGTTATTACATTGAATAATGGGGAAAAAGTAGGTTTCCACAGGGAGGGATGTATGGAAGGAGAAAATTTTAGAAGGAAGGGTTTGACCCCTAAAAGTTATTACCACAGATTGGGTTGGGATCCAGGTCACCTCACCGTCTGATATTTGTTTCCGATTTAGTCTTCGGATTTTAAGAATCTCTCCACAGTTATGTGGTAAGACTAAGGATTCCACAAACTCATCTAGGTGCCACTCTACTGGCACACCCCTTACTAATCCCATTCTAGTTACATTGAAGGTCGGGATGTATGAATTGAGTTTAGCTGTCTCCAGAATTGGGTTTGTTAAGAAATTGTTGGCAGCTTCCCTATTCGTGAATTCTACAGAGATCTTGTTCCGTCCGACATTTTTAATACCGTCTCTAACGATAGATTGAATTTTATTTTTGAATAAAAATTGGCCAAACTTGATTGCTCTGATAGTAGTGCCGGCTGAGGGATCTGATACTTCGCGGGAAATATAGACAACGAATGGTCCAGGGTCTGATTCGAGGTATTCTTTTGAAATATTAGCCAGAGATGGGTGGGTATATATATTTTGAGCAGACGGGTGTCCTGTTGATGGATCAGAAGTTTTTTTAGAGGGAGGGGGTCTCACCTTCTCCTCTGCAGGTCGTTTACGGCTAGATTGTGGGGTTGGAGGGGAATGTGGAATTTCCACAAATTCCCCCGGGTCAGGAGGGTCTCCTAACTCGATATCCATGATTTATTAAATACGGACAATAACAGACAGACACAATAATATAACACTTACCAACACCAACTATTGCACGTAAAAAATATAAAAAAATTTCACCAAAACTCTCACAGACACGTGCGTCAACCGAGTTCTCGAGACGAAAAAACTTAATTCACTTCACTTTCTTTCCTTGATGATTGAGATTGATCCTTCTATTAATGACTTTGACATTTGACAAATTGACCTAGACAACTTGTTAATATTATACTCTTTGTATTATACTTATAGACATAGATATTAAAGGCCACAAACCGTAGAGTAAGTATCCTATAGAGATGCTACTGGTAGTCTACACGTAAGGAATTGCAACAAAGTAGTCCGACCAAATTTAGTGTGCATAAAAATTTTTAAAATAAAAATAGAACCTACTCAAAACGCACTAAAAAGTAAAAAATAACTGTGTCATTTAGTTGCTTTAATTTACTTAAGCATATTTATGAAGTCGGTGCAAGCAAATTTAAGGAACATTTATGTAACGTAGCAGTTTATGGGTTCTAGGTAATGTTCTTAAAGTAGGAACCATGGGTGGCACCGACTCCTAGATACCTATGCTTAAGTAAATTAAAGCAACTACTTGACACGGTTATTTTTTACTTTTTAGTGCGTTTTGAGTTGGTGCTATTTTTATTTAAAAATTTTTATTTTTTACTTTTTAGTGATTTATCGCCACGTAACGTACTCGTACTATACTGTCATAGTATATTATACGGCACTTGTAGTTAAAAAGCTACTGATACCGAGACAAAAACCGAAATCGCTGTAAGCGTGCCTCCAAAATTTGAAGAGCTCCTTCAATTTCCCCAGGATATCATCATCAGATCCTAACATGATGACAATGGGATCACCTTGGAAGTATGGCCTTTGTAATAAAAAAAGAATTATCAAAATCGGACAACTCTGTAAAAAGTTATGCGTGGTCATACATAAAAAAGAAAAAAAAAATATACGTGTCGAATCGAGTTCCTCCTCCGTTTATTTCGTCGGTTAAAAAAGAGGCCATTTTGGATCAATTTACATACCATCTTAATTTTGATGGTTAATACAACAAATGTAAGGTTATGTTTCTTATACCTATAATACTGCAATGTACCGTGTTTATAGATAGAAGGAAATGCTTTAACATCATTACTATCTATCGCACAACACTGTTTCCACTTCACAAATCGAATTTCAATAACAAGAATGTTTGTTTGACTTACTCTCCAGTAGCCTAACTCTATGAATTAACTCGTTGTAGTTGGTTGTGCTTGTGTTAGCCACAGAACACTATTACTCCTAATGGAGAAGAACGACACAGCTTCATAGTAAAAAAAGAGGACCAATTTTACACTAACGCCATCTTACTTTAGCCAGCGACCTGTTTGACGATGGGAGACACAAACAGAAATTCTATTCATATCCTAATTAATATTTCTAGACAAGGCATTTTGACTCAGAGAACTGGTAAAGGAAACTTGGCTTACTTTACCAGTTCTCTCGAGTCAATATACCTTAATAATAATTTTAGTTTGCTTTCGAATAAAACAAAAGGATTTTTTAAAATGTCCATTTATTTAAGTGTAAATAATGATATTTGATAATAATTTTTCAAAAAATGACCTCATTCGCGCACAAACTTTTAATACATTTTTGTTCATATAAGCATAAACTTTTAATACATTATGTATGACACGCTTTTTACAATGCTGTCAGTATAATAAAAGAATACACTTTAAAACACATAAATGGAGGAACAGAAGCTCTACTCGACGTATATCGTTTGAGTGTCTCAAGAATCAATAATTATTTATTAGCAATTGTTAAGTTGTTACAAAAGAAACAATAGGAAAGACGTCATTTTGAAAAAGGCATAATTGATAATTCGACGTCAGAAAAGTTAGTGTTGCAATTATTAAACATTTTACGATATTGTTTTAACAAATAAGCAATGGCAATTTCAGCCCCCGTAGGTAAAATTTTGCCCCATACACAATTGACGCGGCCTGGTGTTAGCTACATAAGTTAACTATTGGGTCCATAGAGTTAGCCTATTTGGCTCCTGGGTTCCATTTCGGGGTTGGAAAAAATACTAAGGTTTTCTTTCTTCCAAGAAAGGACGAGCCTACGCCCTTGCTGTTCTCTCCATCCATAAGCTTCTCACCGCTGTGCCTCGGAGACCACGTTATGTTGTCGGTCTCGGTCACTATCATCAATACCTGATTCTAATACTTAATGGTCGTTACATAATCAGACATTAAGCCCTGTCCTATAAAGAAGGAGACCTGAACCTGGTAAACACAGTGCTCATCACGGCGAACGGTTGTATCATCTCTTTCTACTAGTTTAAAGGATTTTAATAAAGTTTTCGGTCATGATGGTACCTAGATACAGCGATAAACCTTGCAAGTCACGGCGGCGAGGTTGCTCGATACTCGCCGAAGGCCATTAGACACAACAATAGGAGCGAATCGCGCCGCGTGACGCAGGCGAGCGGCGCGCGGTGCTATCCACTCGGTTTGTTTATGTTTATCGTCGATTCGCACTTTCGCAGCGCGGCGGGGCGGGCGGGACGGGGGCTGGCAGCGCGCCACCGGATCGCGGTCACACACCAAAACATGCAGATTTCTCGGGAAAAATAAAAAGAGTTAATCGCTGAATTAGCGACCACTCCTACGTGCGGGCAAAGTAAACAAACCTTTCGCAGAACATTTATTAATTTGCTTTAAACTAATAATTTCCACGAATATTGGAAGCTCGGAAAAGTAGCAGCTCGAGCGATATCGAGCCGGTAGAACGTTCGCGTCAGTGCGTCATCCGCGTATCTGTCCGCGGAGCCGCAGCGAGAGGTGCTCAAGCTTCGCATGGGCGGCTGGCGGCGGGTCGGCGCGCGCGCACTGGCTGAGTAACGAGTAGCGCTGCTCGATTGCTTACATAGTGTCAATAGCATGAGGTAAGTGGCTTACAGAATTATGTTATTAAAATGGTAAGCATTCTGTATTTTGTGGCATTGGTACCTCGATAACTGACGGATTAATGGCGATTGCTAGGTTTATGGTCCTAGATGTTACGAAAAAATCAGGAACGTTAGGTCACACAGTCAGCGATGGATAAAGATATGTTCAGAGTATCTTGGCGTGTTCGAACGAATCAGTATAAGAACCAAAGTTATCTGATACCTAATTCTAAGAACTGATCTTATGGCTGATGGCTAGGGCTATGTTTTGTAGTATCGATCGACCGATTGGTTGATGTGATAACAATGGTGATCAAAGGTTTAATGGAGATGGAAGGATAATAGGCTGGTGGCAAATAGTAGTAAGCGTTTAATTAAATTATTATTAGGGCTTTGGTGTCGTTGGAAATTAAATTTGAGTTACCTAAGTTAAGATTAATTAGGTAAATCAAATTATCTGAGATTCAAATAAACCATGACTACCTGCTTGACCATGTATCTACGTAATGACATAATTCAGATCTGTTTCAACTAATAAAAAAATACCATGTAGATCCTAAATGGGGACGAAATAACTAACACCTCAAAATATTATAGTGTAACTAGTACCTACTTATATTACATAAACATCGATAAACAGCTACTTATAGCTACGCGGATAAAACGAGAGAATATGTTTAGGTAAAGTAAAAATACACCAATAATATATGATATATAATTTTATAAAATATAATGAACTTATCAGTGTATTGTCGTGCGCAGTTCAGCGGGCAGCATGGACGCCGTGTACCCGGCGGCGGCGTCGGCGCTGGAGCGCGGGCGTCGGCGGCGGCGAGCCGGCCCGCGTGCGCGACACCGCACCGCGCCCGTCACCTTCGCAGAGATCAAGGTACCCACCGCACAGCCGCAATGTGTGCCGCTCAGCCGCAACGAGTGTCGTTGCAGGAGGTGGACGAGGAGGCGCCGGGCGACGACGCGAGCGCGGCCAGCGCTACCAGCGTCGCAGCCGCGCCGGACGAGCGCCGCCGCCGCCCTGACCTGCTCGACGAGCGGCTTGGCGCGCAGTTCGCCGTGAGCCGCCGGCGCCGGGCGCGCCGCGCAGTTCTCCGCGAGCCTGACGAGGCGCGCGCCACTAGCGAGCCACGCTCGGATGAGGTGCGCTGCCCCAGCGAGCCGCGCTTGGACGCAGGTCCTTCCTGAGGGCGCGCTCGACGCGTGGATGCTCAACGCACCGGCTTCCACCGGCACCCCGTCGATCGCTGGAGCGATAGCATTATCGGTCCAAATAAGCGTCATTGTTTGTACATATTATAGTAATTTATAAATATTGTATCACTGATTTGTTTCAAATGTTTGTTTCCGGAGAAGCGGAGGTGGCTGCTCATGTTAGACAAAGCGGCATTCATTACCTATAGTAAATAAGTAGGTAACTGAAGTTCAGCTCTAATATTAAGATATGTCTTCGTTTTATTTATTCTTTATTTGTGTACTATGTATATACTTACACAAAAATTTAAACACGAGTGTAAGATATAAAAGATGGGTTTACCGCTTAGTAGCGACCTGTACTGGGCCTCAGCTTTAGAAACAAATTTTAATATGTTGTTGTGGGCAGGAGCGGGAAGGCTACTTACTTAGCTCTTGCCCGTCTACTTAATGAATGAACCAGCTTTTATTGCGCACTTTGCCAGCGTGATAACTGCGCCCTACAGACTTGTTACTAACTCTAAATAAGGTCTTGTTTGTATATAGTCTGGTAATTTCTGCGCCGTGTGCCTGAGCACCACCGGCACTGCACGTTATTGCCTGGACGCGAGTTCCAGCAGGCTTAGCGTTCGCGTGGCCCGCAGCAGAGTGCAGCAGCGCAGAGGCAGCTTATGGCGTGTTCATGAGTATTAAACGAACTATTCTTAATGAGTTAAAGGGGCTAGTGTGAGTTTTCCACCGAGTGACTGCAATAAAACGTAACTACTCGTAACGTCTAAAAGAAGCGTTTACACTCGTTATAAGTAAATGGCGCTTCAATCTCATATAACTTGGCGTTACACTTTAACGCAGAAACGCTGTAAAAAACTTGCCCACCCACATCAGACTTATTGTAGGACAAATAATAATCGAACCGACTTTTTTGTATTTTATTTTAGACGGTATTTTTGCCAGATGCGTTGCTTTGCACAAAATAAATAACGCAGCGATTCTAGTACAATACAATTATATATTACAAAAAGCACATTCATTAGACGTGAACGGGCAGCTTTCAAAGTATTCAATCGAGTCAAAGAAGACAAGTTATTACGAGTATGCTTATTAATTACTTATAATTTCTACTGTTTGTATAATTAGTTATTTATTGCAAGTGTCAAGCCCTTGTACGTTCTCGTACGTATGCGTATTTCTGTTTAGATGTGACGTAAATAATAAACAAATGTTTTATTATAAACTTGTTTAATTTATTAAAATAAATAAATCACACTTCATTCATCAATAAATAGTCACCGTAGCGCGTTCTCACATAACGTCATATACAATATCATTTTGTTGTTCAGTAATTTATTACACAATATTTAGGTACTATACTAAAGCCAAACTCGATTGAGAATGCTTGTCAATAAACAAATTAAAAATGAAGGTAGAAATCAGTAGTCATTTTACGCTTATTTTTTTAATAAACTACTTAATGATGAATTCATGACAATAAATTAAATAATTAGTAAGCTTAAAACTAATTAATATATTCAATATTTTTTAAATAAGATTTTTTAAAATAACAAAACATAATTTTAAATTTATTAGGCATAAAATGTGTTGCATTTTCTACCTTCATTATAAATTTGTTTGTTGACAAGCATTCTCAATCGAGTTTGGCTTTAGTATAGTTAGGTATTTAGGCCAATATATTATCAAAATATCTACCTAAAAACTTCCATATTCTATTTTAAATACAATAAAATCTATGCAAAAATGGCAATTTTTGCATCTTAAATTATTTATAATCATCTAAAACTTAAACATATCAAATGAGCTTTAATTAATTAATTTTAAATAATTAAATTTTTTTTTCTTCCTTAAAGAAGACACGGATTTTGGGCCTGATTGTAATAAATTGATATTATTACATACGGTTTTCAAAATGCCGTTTTATATTAAATTAAAAAAATTAAAATAGCAAGTAATTATTCAAGTAATTTTTTTTTCATTTCACTACTATGAGAAACCTACAAAAATCAACAAAGGGATTACGTTCCGTTCGTAGTGAGTTTGTAAGTGTTAATTAAATTCATTATTTCAACCATGATCACGCCCTGTCCACGATCACTTAAGTGTTATAATTTATAGTTCAAAGCAAGAAAAAATTAACTAAAAATATGAGCTACATTTTCAAAAATAGCAATGTAGTAAGTGATCTACATTTACATCCGTCGTTTAATCTCACTTTCAAATCTCCTAACCGCACAAAGGCCAACCTACTGGCCAAGTGTAACCCCAGGAAGAGAGAAGAAATCTCTTATGTCAAACTGCTCTCACATTGACAAGATATTTTATTGTACCTATTCGTCTTTCTATAATCTTCTCCAACTGCTAAGGGTCACTGGTAGAGATCTCTTAAAGAGATAAGTGTTTTCTTGTCCAATTTAATTTTGTTTTTTTGTAACATTAAAATTTTTTGGTACAAAATAAATTAAAAAAAAAAGATACACAGATTATTTTGATGTTTTGTTATGTTAATATAAGCTACATATCAGCTATTAATTGTTTAATTTTCATGTTTTTACAATCAGGCCCAAGGTTGTTTGAAGTCGTATCAGTCTCCTTTATCATCAGCGCAGAACCGCGGGGATCACTGGCAGGACAAAGAATCAGGGATTATCTTGAGGACTTGTCTGTCGCAGTCGGGAATGTTTCGGGATACTTAGCTGAGAGGTCCTGGTCGTCCTGATTTCTATTCTTAGCCTGAAGGAACTCTATATCGGTTCAGGTACTACTCAACCGGCCTAGATCAGTACCGTCAAGCGGTTTACTGATGTAGCATCTCCGTCAAGGATATACCTTTGTTTCAATTAGACAACTGTTCAACATAGAATCATTTTCGATAGTGACACTCGCTTAACATCCAGTGCGAACGGAAATAGGGTCGCTATCACATCGTTATTAGATAAAAGTAGGTACTAGACATGAATTTCAGTTTTAATATTTCGCTGTCTTAGATGTAGTTAATTTTAATTATCTGTTATAACAACTACCCGTGGTCTGCTGACATGTCTGAAAAGATCCACTGACTGGAGATGAGCTCGTTAACTCAGAACCCGCGATTCCTCAACAACTATACTCAGTAAGAATTTTTAACTTTGTTAAGACGATTTCAACACCTAATTTTATTGTCATAAGATTATAGATTTATTATTGAGCCTCGGGCCTCGGGCCACGGGCCTGGCTGGCCCAGCGGTCTGCGTCGGTAGTACAGGTGCGCGGTCGCGCATCCTAGCGGTATAAACTCTTTCATATAAAATCTAGCTTAAAATCTAAAACATGATCTATCGTATCGGGAGCATCATCGATATACTAATAATTTAATATTTAACGAGTATATATATCTACAGTCGAATACTGCTTCGGAGCCGGCGGCGGCGTTAGCCTCAATACTATACCCGATATCAACTCTCGCGCTGTAAATTTTTCTAAATAAATAACTATATCGAGTCCCTCTGAGGCGCGTAATACTGTACGAATCTAGAGCCCTGGGGCGTGGACGGTGTGTCAGCGCGCGGGCGCGTAAGGCGCGTGCGGCGCGTCGGGCGCGTCGGGCGGCGCGTCGGGCTCGGCGGCCGACGGGATGGTGTGCAGCAGGCGCGCGCCGGGCGAGGGCGGTGGCTCCTCGGCCTGCACGGCGGGCTGGCGTGTGAGGCGCGGGCGCGTGGCGCTGCCGCCCGAGCGCGACGTGCGCCACGTGCCCGTGGACGCCGTGGCGTTGGAGCCCGACGAATCGTTGCGCGACGACGACAAGTTGGAGTCTTGCGATGTCTTGCGCGCCACCAGCCACGATGCGGCGCGGCGCGGCGGCGGCGCGCGGCCGCACGCGCGCCACGAGTCGGAGCGCGACGACGAGAATTCCACGGACGAGCTGACGGACCCGGCGCGGCGCGGCGCGGGGCGGGGCGCGGGTGGCGCGGGCGGTGCGGGCGGACGGCGGCCCACGGCGCGCAGCCAGCGCAGCAGCCGCTCGGCGCCGGGCGCGGGAGCAGGCGCGGGCAGCAGGCGGCGACAGGCGCACGGGCCGCGCGACGAGCGCTCGGCCAGGCTGCTTGTGTTGGCGGGCGTCTGCCGGTTGCTGAAGTTGCTCGAATGGCGGCAGCGCCCGATGCCGCGCGTCACGCGCGACTCCTCGATTGCCTTGCACACGAGCGCACAGTCTTTCTTGAATTGCTTGGTGAGGATGGCGTACAAGAAGGGGTTGCAGCACGAGTTGAGCGGCAGCACGAACACCGTAAACACCTTGGCCTGCTCCAGCGATACGAGGCGCGCGCCCAGCGCCGCCGTCAGCGCGCAGAAGGCCACGGGCGACCAGCATAGGAAGTCGGTGAACACGAGCAGCGCCATGCGCTTGGCGATGCGCGAGTCGTTGGTGTTCCACGCTTGCGAGCCGCGGATGGCGCAGTACATCTTGAGGTAGCAGCCGAGCAGCACGAGGAAGGCCAGTCCATTGGCCGCCAGCAGCGCCGCCACGTAGCCCAGCGCGGCTGGTGAGCCCGTCTCGAAGGGCAGGCATACGGCGAACTTGCGGTAGTCCGACACGCCCAGCAGCGGCAGCGCGGCGGCACACAGCGCGAAAGCCCAGCCAGCTGCCATGACGGCGGCGGCGCGTCGCAGCGACAGGCGCTTGTTGAGGTGCATGGCGTGCGTGATGGCGTAGTTGCGCTCCAGCGTGATAACGGCCAGCGTGTACACGCTCAGCTCGCTGGACAGCACGCCCAGAAAGCCGGCCAGGCGGCAGCCGCCCGACATCTGCCACGCTACGGCGTGCGCACGGAACTCGCCCAGTGTGCCTGCGTCCACCACGGCCAACAGCCCCAGGTACACGCCCATACAGAAGTCAGCCGCCGCGAGGTTGGTGACGAGGAAGCGCGGCACGTCGATGCGCGAACGGCTGAACAGCAGCACGAACACCACCGTGCCGTTGCCCAGCAGCGCCAGCAGGAACACCGCCCACACGCCGCAGCGCAGCGTCCACCAGTCGAACAAGTCCACGCACGGCAGGAAGGGGCCCGGCAGCGGCGCGCAGCGCACGCGTCGAGTGCCCGCGCGCAGCTCGGCCGCGCCCCACGCGC